>OX579648.1:17818834-18441226 GCA_951230895.1 Carpatolechia fugitivella
TTTCACAAATATTTTCGAATGTCTAGAAAGAGTTTTGATGAATTAACAGACATCTTAAAAAATAAAATATGCCGACAAGATACCACAATGAGAAAAAGTATATCAGCAGAAGAGAGGATTGCAATCACTTTGAGGTAAGCAGTTCACATATTTAAACAAAACCAAAAACGTTATTACGAATTTTTAATCTTCTGCCTATCTTTAACTTAGTTTTACAGTGTACAGTCAAGAGCACAACAATTAATTCTTTCTTCTCAAAAAAACTTTAAAAGTTCTACAGTAAAAAAAATGAAAATTCTTACAAAGTTCTTACAAAATAATTCTTTAAAACACCGTTAGGTAATAATGAAGTAGCTAGGAGTTATGAATTAAATTACATGAAATAGTTACATTATTGCGAAATTTGTAAATTAAAAAAGTTATCAAAATATCTCCTTTAAGTACGTCGTGCTACCATCATCGCTGTAATTGTCAGGTGAGGCAATATTACTATATTGGGATTCTGTAGTTGCTGGTCGACTGAAAGTCTCCTGTTGGATAGGAGGTACATTTGAAGTCGAGGCCGTGTTGTAGTTCACATTTGAAGTAAAATAACCTCTGAAATCATTGATAGACTGATATGGCGGTCCTGGTACATTATATTGGGCTGTATATTTTTTTATTGTATTTATAAAATCAGCCTTAGCTTCCAGTTTAAAATGATCCGGAATCCTTTTAAAGTCTTTACACAAAGAAAGAAGGAATAATCGGTCTTCATCTCTTTCTTCTTCATCGTCATTTATTTTCTTATTGACTCTTTTAGTTAACTTTTCGATCAGCTCGTCTTCTGAATTTTGGGACTTACGTTTACTAATAGTCTTTTTTTTCGTATTTTTTTCTACACTTGGGGGCTCTTCAGGGGTGGAATCCAAATTGGACGATCTTTCGCCTCTATCTTGTAGGTCTTTCAAAAAAAGTAACTGTTGATGATATGTGCACGGTCTTAAGTTGGAACTCGCTGATCCACTTTTCATCATGTTAATTTTCTTTTCATATCGAGTAAAATTATCTCGTAGTAGTTTCCACTTCTTTTGAAGTTGTAAAGCTGAAAATAATATTTTTTAAACAATTAGTGTGATTTTTTTTCAGATATTTAGCAAGTGGATGTTCTATTGATGATTTGCACTGGGCTTATCGACATGGAGTAAGCACAATAAGAGAGATAATCATAGATGTGTGTAGCAACATATGGATTTCCTTAAAAGATATAGTTATGCCAGAACTGACTGAAGACAAGTGGAAAAACATAGCAAAAGGTTTTAATAATAGAGCAAACTTTCCATATTGTCTCGGTGTTATTGATGGTAAGCACATAAGGCTAAAAAAACCTCGAAACACTGGTTCCTCATATTACAACTACAAAAAATACTTCTCAATGATATACTAGCCACTTGCGACAGCAATTACATGTTTACATTTGTTGACATAGGTTCTTATGGAAGATGTTCTGATTCTACAATATTTGAAGAAAGCATTTTGTATGAAAAACTTCAGCAAAAAACATTAAAAATCCCGGCACCTGAAAATTCAGTGCCGTATATTTTTTGTAGGCGATGAAGCCTTTTCAATTTCTAAAAGTGTAATGCGCCCTTACGCAGGCAAACAGTTAAGTGTTGAAAAAAGAATTTTTAATTATCGTCTATCACGGGCCAGGAGATTTATTGAATGTTCATTGGAATTCTCGCAAACAAATGGCGTATTTTTCACAGACCTATCGACCATAAACCAAAGTATGCGAAAGAAATAATAAAAGCTTGTTGTGTTTTGCATAACTTTGTACGAGAAAGAGATGGGTATAATTTTGAAGATACTTTGACACAACCATTAGAAAATATAATAATAGACAGTGATGAAAGAAACCGTAGTTCACCCGAAGGTATAAGATTTTTTTTTACTGATTATTTTATGAATGAAGGCAAACTCGAATGGCAAATGAATATGATTTAATATGTCAAACTGTTATTATAGTTTTTGATTTATAGTATTATATTAATAAAATATTAATTGAGTTTACTTACCAATGTTATTCTTCTCCTTCTTACTCTTTTCTTCAAAGCCCGGCGTAAACATTTCGCAAATAGTGGCCCATGCTTTGCTTTTTTCCACTTTGTTACTATAAGATTCAACCTTGTAGTTCCAAATACAGGGTGACGATTTTATGGCACTTATAAATGCATCAGTATCAAACGACTCGGTATCATTCAAAACATTGTCTTCTTCTTCGCTGGCCATTTTTATTTGATTAACGAACGAACGACACGTACGCACTCTCTAATGATCTCTCTGTCACTGAACGAACAAACATTAGATGCGCGGGCACTCGCGGGGCAGGCACGGGTGAGCGGGGCAGCAACGAGTGCGTGCGGTGGCGGGGGGCGGTAGTGGTGTGGTAATGGCACTGATTTTGTATACTCTATAAAAATCTTTGAACATTTGAGTTACCTCGCATCGCAGTTCAGGTGCAGTTTGAATGCAATTGACGCGACTGCAATGAAACTGCACGCCAACTGCCCGTCAACGTGCAGTTTTATTGCAGTCGGTGTGCAGTCATTGTAACTGCACTCAGACTGCAATCAAACTGCACGCCAACTGCCCGTCGACGTGCAGTTTGATTGCAGTCGAGCCAACTGCATTCAAACTGCATCTGAACTGCCATTTGGCAGTCGGATTGCAGTTGGATTGCAGACCGTCTGTCTAGACCCTTAACCGCCTACACAAAAACCTATAATAATACGTACTTGAAAGCGAGATCAGTACCTACGGGGAAAAATGTGTCTGTACAAGGAATTAATAACTTTTGAAACTTACACAGTAATATAAAAAGTAAAAGTTGTGTGAAGACGAGATAGAGCACTTGCTAGGAAGGCAACTGATGCTGGTTCAGTCTATTTAGGATAGACAGCGTCATGATCAAGATGTACAGCATCTCCAAGTAAAACAATGCCACAAAGACCGACACGCTGCTCTTATGCACTTCTATGTCCTCAAACTCCTGCATAATATGCCTGTTTCTGTACACATGATCCCAAAACATGGACACTACTTTATAAAACACTGACGAAAATAAAGTATTTTTTCACTTAATCGCCGAACACGTAGCTATTATTTCAGCGCGTTTTTGTAGGCGAGTATGTGCGTAGTGGGCTCGCGTGTATGCCTGAGGGATGATGAAATAATACAACGAAATACTTTTGTAAATGTTTCGTCTATTACACCAGTAACAAGCATTAGACATTTACTCGTCAATTACTTATAAGATAACACAGATTTAACAAGATTTTAATAGACTTTTTGGCGGGCTTTCAAAGTGAATACAGCGGAAATTTTGAAAGTTTTGTAAAACAGTTAATTTTGTATATCGTTGTAAAAGTTGTTATTTTTTAGTTCTACGAGTTAATGATTTGTATTTATCATATAATATAGTAAAAACAGACAATGCCCGGAGGGGACGGGGTCCCTCCGGGCTTGGAGTCGGACAAAAGAAAACAGCCGAAAATATCGTCGGCCGCTAGTGCTTCGGCGCTTGATGAAGCTTTTTACAAGCCATTTACCAAACCAGGCTACAAACGAGTATTTCCTGAAAATGCTCCAGATTCTTATTTTACCGTTTTTGTTGAGAGTACCAAGCAGGAAAAGTTGGGAAATCGCAATCCACTTGTTATGGCGAACCTATTTAAAAACGATATCAAGGACGTGGGTAATATAAAGCGTCTTACGCTAACAAGATAGGCGCTACCTTTAAACAGGCAATTAATGCCAACAACTTTTAAAGAACGAGGAGTGGTTACAGGAAAAAGAAATGCCATCAAAAACATAACTTGTAAAAAAACCAAGTCTCGCACGCAACTTAGTCTACCGTAAAAAGTTGTGAGATCCATGTAATACCAAGTCGGTTAATTTATTCAGTCCCTACTTAAGAGTCCTTCTGTCTTAAGTTATTACGTAATTAGGTCACCTAACAACATCTTATAGTGACCAGATCAATATTAAAAATCTCTTATGTTTTAAATAAATACATAGATTGACCTGGCAATCGCATGAAAACACAATGTATCTCACAAGTAATACATTATTATATTAAATTTGATTGTTTAGTGCGATTGCCAAGTCAATCTATGTATTTATCGCATGAAAACACAATGTATCTCACAATTAATACATTATTATATTAAATTTGATTGTTTAGTGCGATTGCCAAGTCAATCTATGTATTTATTTAAAACATAAGAGATTTTTAATATTGATCTGGTCACTATAAGATGTTGTTAGGTGACCTAATTACGTAATAACTTAAGACAGAAGGACTCTTAAGTAGGGACTGAATAAATTAACCGACTTGGTATTACATGGATCTCACAACTTTTTACGGTAGACTAAGTTGCGTGCGAGACTTGATTTTTTTACAAGTTATGTTTTTGATGGCATCTCATTTCTTTTTGTAGATCGCATGAAAACACAATGTAAAAATGCACACCTACGCTCCACCTACCCTACACCTACCCTACACCTACCCTACACCTACTCTACACTTACCCTACACCTACCCTATACCTACCCTACACCTACATACACCTAAGTCAAAGTCAAAGTCAAAATAATTTATTTCCATAGGATGTTATTACATCACTTAGATCCGTCATTACATTTTTTTGGGTGAGTTCACTAACACAATGGCGGAATCTGTGGAGAAGAGCTCACCGAAGAAACTCCACAGTCGTCGCATCTTTTGCGTTTCCTTTTTTAAATAAAATATTGTCAAACCTACCCTACACCTACCCTACACCTACCCTATACCTACCCTACACCTAACCTACACCTACTCTACACCTACCCTACACCTATCCAACACCTATCCAACACCTATCCAACACCTACCCTACACCTACCCTAAATCTACCCTACACCTACCCTACACCTACCCAGCACCTCTTATTCAATTATATTCCATTATACAGGTACACTGATTCATTTACTGCAAATGTAAATTTGTAATTCTATATAATGCCCCAAGATTTATATGGGATTACAAAGTTATCTAGCAGATGATGTATCTAGAAAACTGGGCCGAAATTGCAAAATGTTTTAGTTTTTCCTTGGTTTATATACTAAACACTAATTCCATTTTAAATTTGAAGCTTCTATGTCTGCTAGAAGTGCCTTAGAGTTTTGATGATCGGTCAGTCAGTCAGTCAGTGAGTGACAAAATAAAGAAACTTTGACTAGTTATAATTCATAAACTACTGGTTCAAATTGATTGAAATTTGAAATATACCGTATTTATACAATGCCTGCTTGGTTACTGAAAACTCAGGCTTCTAGTTTTATCCACAACGAAGTTATAGGGGGGTCGAAAATGGCCTGAACTGCTTCGAGAAAAGTATGGTACGGCCGTGCCGCTTTTTTGCTCGACTTGGCGGGGGCACTGCCGTGCCCCCAGATGAAGGCATATATTCCAGCAGGCGCTGTCGAAACGATTGGCGTAATAAGGTATGTTCCGATTAGCATTTCTAATGAGGAACTATTCAAGAAACTATCGACGACTTCTGAAATAATAAGCGTGAGAAGATTTACTCGCAAAGTTAATGGAGAAGTAAAACCATTCACCACGGTGAGTGTGACTTTTCTATCTAAATCACTTCCTGAATGTGTCTATTTAGACATCTATCGTTTTCGAGTATCGGAGTACGGAGCACCCTTGTTGCAGTGCTACAAGTGCTTCAAATTTAATCATGGAGCTAAAATTTGTGGTGCTGCACAAAGATGCTCTGTATGCAGTGAGGATCATCATTACTCGCAATATCCTACTGACGCCATTGTTAAATGTGTTAATTGCCAAGGGCCTCATTTAGCAATTTCAAAAGACTGTCCAGTTAAAAAAGCCAAATTGGAAGAGAAACGTTTTCGCGGCACTTACGCCAATGTTCTTGCAAAGACTCCCAATTTAACTAGCAATAAGGATTTCCCATCTTTATCAGCACCAACATACAAAAATACTTTTATTGTTCCATCACTACCATCCAGTAATAATAATAATAATAATAACATTGTTCCGTCAATTCCTATGCCAACAAACCCAAAACAAAACACAAAAAATAATGAATCTTTAAAAGTAGAGTCAACAAAAATCAGTAAGGAAAGTTTGATGAATGAATTGATCAAAAATGATTCTTTAATCCAAACTTTGGTTGGAGCGTTGGTAAAGATTGGAAATAGTAACAGACCAATCACTACTGCATACATAAAGTCAGTATTATCTAAATCGCTAAAAAATGGATAAAAACTTTATGACTATTTCTCAGTTTAATGTAGAAGGTCTTATCAATAAAAAACCGCTACTTATTGATTTTTTAAATACTAATGATGTAGATGTATGTCTATTGAATGAAATTTGGTTGAAAGATAAGAGCTCGTTTTCTGTACCAGGATACAATTTAATTTTTCAATGTGCAATTAATGGTCGAGGAGGTGCTGGGATACTCATCAAAAATAATTTTAAATATTCTGTTATACCGACTCCTTACTATGATTTTTTACAATCTGTTGTTTGTGTTGTACACACCTCTGTAGGTAAGTTCCCATTCTTTGCTCCTATGCTCCCCCAAATAACGAAGGTCGTCACTTTAGAGGTCATAGACTTAAACAGATCTTAAGTAGCTTACCAAAACCTATCTTATTTTCTGGTGACTTGAATGCACATCATGTTGCTTTTGGCTGCATGAACAATAATAATAGAGGCAACGATATCTATGATATTTTCAGCTGTGAGGAAGACTCCAAGCTTCTTCAAACTGACATTGATAACGTGTTTCGTTGGAGCGTAGATAATAAATTGCTCTTTAATCCCGATAAATGTTGTATTATGACCTTTTCACGTTCCTCTCAACCCTCAGTCGCTAGGTATACTCTCGGCTCCGATAGTATTAACCGTGTTGATGCTGTTAGAGATTTGGGTGTACTTTTTGATTCCAAACTTACTTTCAACCAACATATTAGATCTTTGGCAGTAGACAGTTACCGACGACTTGGATTTGTTCTAAGAAATTGTCGTGACTTTCGAGACCCTAAAGCTATTATACTTCTTTACACTGCATTGGTTCGAAGTAAGTTGGAAACCGCAGCTACCGTGTGGAGTCCCCACGAAATTACTTATTGCTTGCTGTTGGAAAAAGTACAGAAGGCATTCCTCAGATTTATCTACAAAAAGATATATGGTTACTACCCTTATTTATATCCATCTTTATTTCTTCTTGGTATCTTAGGAATTAACTCGCTACAAACCAGACGTACTTATGTTTCACTTATTACTGTATGTAGGCTGCTTCGTGGAGATCTTGCATGTCCTGAACTGGTTTCTCGTGTGTGTCGCTTGTTTGTCCCTGACAACTACCTGCGGGCGCGCAGCCATCGGCTACTTGCGGTGCCCTCTCTGCGCACTAACCACCACTGCCACTCCCCGCTCGTGCTTGCGCTCAGCCAACTTAACACGCTCTTGTCTATGTCACCGCATGTCGACATTTTTGCTGACTCTATATTGGTGCTCAGCAAATTTTGTTTATGTCATGCTGAGGGTTTATAAGAGTTTTATTTTTATTTTATTTACATTGTCATTTACATTTTTTATTTTTTACTTTCTAGTCTTAAGTTTACAGTGCCTTAGTTATAACAGACTGTCATGCTGTAAATTTTCTTTAATAAATAAATAAATAAATTTTAGACCAATGTGACCTATGTATTTTAAATACAGGTGTTAGGGGTCCTACTATGGAAAAGAAGAAAACTGTGGACTGTATAAAATGCTGGTTTATTAAAATCGTATTATAGTAAGAAAGACGCGCGGTGTCGCGAGGAGCGGTCAATAAGTGTGAGAGAACGATCGCGGCGCGGCGCGGCAGGCGACGTAGGGGGCGGGTGCGGGGCGCGGGCGCGGCGCGGTGTAGCCCGGTCACGCTTGGGACGCGTGGACATGCTCCCGGGGTTGAAGTGTAGGCTTCAAAGGTTGTCATCCAAGGGCAGGGCGCATATATTGTTCCATCCTCTTCTTATGGTCCCTTTTCTCGTCTGGATCTCAGCAACTCGATTTATACCATCGACTCCTGGGTAGACTTGGGTTACACGTCCGAGAGGCCAGAGTAGTGGTGGAGTCGTCTTATCTTTGATTAAAACAAGCGAGTTCAATTTGATGTCATCTTTGCATCTTTTCCACTTAGAAGTGTAGAAATATAATCATTAGTAAATCTTTGCCAAAAGTGTTGCTTTATAGCTTCCACTCGCTTGTGGCGCTGCAGCAGACTGATGTTAACGGTTTCAGCAACCTGTGGATATGGCACAGAAGTTAAAGTTCGTCCAATTAGGAAATGAGAGGGGGTTAGGACAGACATATCTTGGGTATCGGTAGAAAGTGGGATTAAGGGTCGTGAATTTAAAATAGCTTGTATTTGAGTGAGACAAGTAGACAGTTCCTCGTAGGTGAGGTGATTCAAATTTAAGATTCTACGTAAGTGATGCTTTGTAGAGCGAACGGCGGCTTCAGCCATGCCATTGAAGTGAGGTGAGTATGCTGGTGCAAAGAGAAAACTGATGCCTTCGTCAGCTAAATCAGCAGGTATATCCGATTGAGAAAGATAAGATTGTAATTCGTTACATGCGCCGACAAAATTGGTTCCGTTATCGGATGTTATGGTTTGCGGCTTGCCTCGACGGCTCATGAAGCGATGTAGAGCAGCCATGAAGGCTTCCTTACTTAGATCCGTAACAAGCTCCAAGTGAACTGCCTTCACTGCCAAACATACAAAGATACATAGGTAGGATTTAAATAACTTGCAACCACGACCTTTTCTGTCGGCTAACATAATTGGCCCGGCATAATCAACTGCACTATGTAAAAATGGGAACTCTAATTTAGTCCTACATTCAGGAAGTTGGCCCATGATTGGCTGAACATTTTGACATTTATGTCTGAAACATTTAACACATTTTCTAACAGTATACCTAGCAAGATTTCTTCTTCCTAGAGGCCAGAAGTGCTGTCTAATATCTGTAAGTAACGACTGTGCTCCAGCGTGTAAAAGTTTCAAATGTCGTTTTTGAAATATTAATTTTGTTATGTGATGTTTACTACATAACAGTATGGGATGCTTTTGATCATATGTATATGGAGAGTTATCTAGCCTACCTCCTACTCTTATTATATTATTTGAATCTAGAAATGGAGATAAAGATATTAATCGATTTTTCAATGGCAATTTTTTACCTAAGTTTAAAAGCAAATGTTCTTCTTTGAACATTTCAGCTTGACATAGCCTTATAATGGCATAGAAAGAATTATGAAATTCATCTGCAGTCAAGTGACCTTCAAGTTTGCATTGTTTATTTTTACAATTAAATATAAATCTCTGAATATCAGCAAATGTGTGAATAAGACGTGTGAGATTAGAGTGTTTGTGTATAAGTGATGAGATAGAGTTAATATTTGTGCTATCGTTAGAGGTTTGTTTAAAATTACACAATACTTCCGGTAGATCCCGTTTCGCGTTGGAGTTAGGCATTTTAGGCCAAGTACCTTCATTATGTTTTAAAAATTGTGGTCCCGACCACCACAGAGACGAAGAGCTGATAATATCAGCCTTCACCCCGCGAGAAACGAGATCCGCAGGATTGTCCAGAGACGGAACGTAGCTCCACGGGGACCCAGCAGTGCTTTCATTAATTTCACTTACACGATTGCGAACAAACGGTTTGAGGCGCTGTGCAGATGTTGACAGCCACCCCAAAACGATTGTTGAGTCGCACCAGTACCTGCAAGTAACCGGCACGGTTATAGAGTTTAATACCTTAGTACACAATCTTGTAGACAACAATGCAGCGCATAATTCAAGTCGCGGAATTGTTGTTGACTTTATAGGTGCTACTTTATTTTTCGATGCTATCAGCTGAGTATGAATACTACCATTTTTACTAATGGAGCGAGCATAAATACATGCACCATATGCACGTTCAGAAGCGTCTGAAAAAGCATGCAGTTCTACTTTATAATAGTTATCTTGGAGAACCCTTCGTGGTATTTTTATATTATTTAAATTATGTAACTTTTCTGAGAATGAAGTCCATGTTTCTTTTATCTCGTTTGGTACTTCATCATCCCAACTTAGTTTTAACGTCCATAGTTTTTGCATTAAAATCTTTGCCTCTACCATAGATGGGCCTACGAGACCTAATGGGTCAAAAATTTGACTAATCACTGACAATATGTTTCGTTTTGTAATTTTGTCAGGCTTATCAATATTTATAGAAAAAGATAATGTGTCTAAATTAGAATTCCAATTAAGGCCTAATGTTTTTGATGGCGTACTAGAACTGTTTTCTGATAATTCTAAAATATGATCAGATTCTAATCTACCACCGACAATGGCTGTCAGTATTTCGGTACTGTTTGATTTAAATTTTCGTAAATTAAATTTTGCTGATGATAATACAGAAATTACCTTCTTGGTTTGTTCTATGACGCTACTTTTGGAGTCCCCCCCACTCAAATAGTCATCCATGTAAAAATTTCTCGTAATGGAAAATTTCACAGACAGGTCATCAACCATATCCGCCAGACTTTGGAGACATCTCGTTGCTAAATAAGGTGCTGAGGCGGTTCCGTAAGTGACTGTATTTAACATATAGGTCTTAAGTGGTTGAGAGGGATCAGAGCGAAAAATAATTTGCTGTAGAGGACGTTGAATAGGATTAAGCTCTATGGCTCTATACATTTTTTCTATGTCCCCAGAAATCACAAATTTATGCTGACGAAATCTGATAAGAATGGACAATAGATCGTCCTGAGCCTACCATTTGGATATCGTTCAGGGAGAGCCCTGTAGAAGTGATAGCTGATGCACCAAATACTGTGCGTAATTTAGTAGTAGTACTAGATTCACGGATAACACCATGGTGTGGTAAATAATAGGCAGTATCGGACTTACTGTTAATTGGAACTGTGTTTTCAGTCATGTGACCTAACTGTTCATACTCTCGTAAGAACTGTAGGTATTTTTCTTTATAAAGAGGGTCTCGCTCGAACCTGCGCTCGAGAGAGAGAAATCGTGTCTTAGCCTTTATGTAAGAATCACCTAATTCACGAGGATCTTTTTTGAGAGGCATAGTCACTACGAAACGGCCTTCTTCATTACGGTAGGTATCCGTTTTGAATTTTTCTTCACAGGCACGTTCTTCCATAGTTAACGAATATTTAGGGGATATTGAATCTAACTCCCAAAATTGAGTAATATTCTCCTCTTGATTAATAAAATTACATTGATGCGAGGAAGAGTTATTGGTACGAGCTACGTAACCAGAAACTAACCACCCTAACTTAGTCTCATAAAGTTTAGGTTGGTTTTTACCTAAATCAATTGAATTATTACATATGACGTTCCAAAATACCTCTGCTCCAACGAGAATATCTACAGCGGCGGGAATATTGAAAGAAGGGTCTGCCAACTGAATGCAAGAAGGTATAGGTATGTTCTCTATTTGAACTAACTTGGACGGCAATGCTTGCGTAATTTGTGGTAAAATTAAACAGTTTAAATCAGCTTTAAATTCGCTATAAAGAGATTGTATTGTAATGTTACAAGACTGTGTACTCTTACAGGATTGGTTGCAGATACTCGTCACCGTGGAGCGTGCACTGCGTCTCGACAGGCCCAGTTTACCGCAGAACTCTTGTGTAATGAAGTTCGCGGTGCTTCCGTTGTCTAGCAGGAGCCGGGCTGTGTGTGTGTCGCCATTCTTGTCGTAGATTTTCACCAGAGCTGTGGATAGAAGAATATGTGGGGAAGTAGTACGCTGTGTGGTGTTTGTCGACAAGGCGACATTTAATGTCGAATAATCAGACTCCGTAGATACTGGAATGGTGTTTGTTGCTAACACGACATTCTCAGAGTTCGGCATAGAAGATGTAGAATTATCATCATGCTTATGTATGTGTAATAAAGTGTTGTGTTTGTATCTGCAGTAGCGACAGTGAGAGTGATGACACTTCACATTAGAATGACCTGAACGCAGACAATTTAAACAAACTTTAAGGTCCTTGGCCTTCGCTACGCGATTTTCAATTGATAAATCTCTAAATTTATCACAATAAAATAATGAGTGATTTGATTTACACATGGGACATTTAATGTTTTGTTTGGGAGAATTTTCTGTATCACTAGAAACCAATAGAAAAGATTTTGACTTACGAGCCTCTGTTCTTTGAGACTTGTTCTTGCCTGTTTCCTCCAAGGATTCTAATAAATCTGCTCTGTTCGAAAGAAATGTACAAAATTGATCAAGAGTGGGTGGATCCGACAAAGTATTCCGGTGTTCTTCCCACTTCAAGTTGGAAGTAGGATCTAGCTTCCCAGACATCATATAAATGATTAAAGTATCCCAGTGCTCAGTAGGTTGCTTAAGAATTTTAAGGGCTCTAATATTTTTCTTAGTATTATCAACTAAATATCGAAGTGATTTACTTGATTCATTTAAAGTTGGCTCCACTTTAAGCAGTGCTTGTATATGGTTATTAACTAACAACCGAGAGTTATTGTACCGATCACATAACAAGTTCCAAGCCGTTGTATAGTTTTCTGTTGAAAAATCAATGTTTTTTATTACTACCGCGGCACTTCCATTTAGAGAAGCCCGTAGGTAATGAAATTTACTTATTTTGTCCAATTCATCATTTTTATGGATCATTGAAGTGAAGGTATCTCTAAATTCGAGCCAATTATGATAGGTACCGTCAAATTTTGGAATATTAATTTTCGGTAAGTGAAAACGATTGGAATGGTTGCAAGTCCCACCTGATCTAGCATCACTGGAGCCTGCTTCGGAACCTGAGCTTCGCCGTCGTCGCCGTCCGTCACCATTCTTGTCGACGTATGCATCGAGAAGGGTGCGTGCATTCGCCACGAGTTGGTAATATTTGTTCTCAATTCTCGCACGGTCTGCATACTGCTCATCAGGGGGATCACAGATGAACTCGAGCTCCGTCTGTAATGCATCGAATTCACCAATTAAATTCTCTATTCGGGACAAACGGCATTTTAATTCATTGGCATGGGCTGTAGACAGTGCATCGTATGTTTTAGCAATGTCTAAATAAGATTCAAAATGCGTTAGCTTTGCTTTTATGCTTGATTTTGATTTCTTAAGCTTAATAAGACGTAAATGCTGATTCTGGCTTGATCTCGCACGATGATAGGACGCGGAATCCTGTAGTAGATATATTGGACCCGCTGTGGCGTAGATTTTGAATCAGAAGCTTATTTCTCCAACCAATGTACTCCGTCTTCCTTTCGACGACCGTTAGAAATCCAACGTGGCGGTTGACGTTTTCAATTTCGACGTTGTAGTTTGCGTACAATCCTAATACGATTATTACTTATCGCGGAAGGACCAGTGTTAGGGGTCCTACTATGGAAAAGAAGAAAACTGTGGACTGTATAAAATGCTGGTTTATTAAAATCGTATTATAGTAAGAAAGACGCGCGGTGTCGCGAGGAGCGGTCAATAAGTGTGAGAGAACGATCGCGGCGCGGCGCGGCAGGCGACGTAGGGGGCGGGTGCGGGGCGCGGGCGCGGCGCGGTGTAGCCCGGTCACGCTTGGGACGCGTGGACATGGGTGATCCAACCACAGTAGGTAGACCAAATTGTAATCAATCTGCTATAGACATAACATGTGTAAGTCCTGTTCTTGCTCCTTTATGTGTTTGGAAAGTCCACAATGACCCAATGGGAAGTTATCACTATCCAACAATTACTTATTTATACACAGCTGTGGAAAAATACACAGTAGGAAATCCTCAAGAGAAATATTTATATGACAAGGCTGATTGGAACAGTTTTAGCAATGAATCTGAACAAATATTTAGTAACTTTAATCTAATTGCATCTGAACCTTTAGAAATATATAATATTTTTTGTGAAAATATAGAAAAACTTAAAGATAAGTGTATACCTAAGCTTAAAAGAATGAGTCAGTGTACTATTAGAAATCCGGTTCCATGGTGGGATGATGAATGTAAGAAAGCAGTAGAGAAAAGTAAATCAGCCCTTAATTTGTATAGATATTCTTCATTAATTGAACATTACATAGAATACAAAAAACTAGATGCCCAGAAAAAGAAATTGATATGTGAAAAAAAGAAAAGTGTTTGGAGAAAGCTTCGTGAATCATTTAATAGATATACACCAATAAGTATTATTGGGAATCATATTCGTAAATTTAAACGTATCAGAATTCAAAATGTTTCAAAGAGTGATGAGTGGATTCCGGAATTCTTTGACAAATACGCCCCACTGTCTCCACCTGAAAAAGAAGTAAATATCACACAATTAAATAAATATTTCAACTAAGCAGGAAATGAAAGTGGCAATTTTTTGACTAGACCTTTTACTTGGAATGAATTTATGTTAGCTTTAAGTTCTAGAAAAGATACTACCCCTGGTTAAGATGATATTCCATACAGACTAATTAGAAATTTACATATCACAGCCAAAGAGTGTTTATTAAAAATTTTCAATTTACTTTGGGACACACAGACAATACCTGCATCCTGGAAGACACAATGTGTCATACCAATACTTAAGCCTGAAAAACCTTCTGATGATTACAAATCGTACAGACCCATTTCTTTATCTTCTTGTGTGGGAAAAATATTTGAATGCATGATTAAAAGCAGACTGGATTACTATATTGAATCGTGAACGTGCCATCCATGATAGCTTTGACGTCGAAAAATGATTTGTAAAAATCTTAATTCGAATAAAAAAATTTGACTTTGACTTTGACTTTGACTTTGAATCAAATCATATTTTACCTTGTGAGCAATATGGTTTTCGCAGAGGACGTAGTGCTGTCGAAAGTTTTGTATCTCTGATATCTGTTATCAAGAAGGCATTTTATGGCCATTCTTCAGTGGTATGCGCCTTTCTGGATGTGGCAGGTGCTTTTGATAATGTAGATCCTTCCACACTGGTTGCAGTGTTGGCTGAAACTGGTGTCCCAGGTAAGATCTGTAAATGGGTATTCAATTTTTTGTATGGAAGATCAATGTACATAAAATTTAATAATATCCTACATGGTCCAAGAACAGTATATAAAGGCACGATGCAAGGTGCAACTATATCTCCTTTACTTTATAATATATACACTTCTCAAATTAAAACTTACTTGAATACTCAAAATGTAATTTTTTTGCAATTTGCAGATGACCTAAATATAGGTATAAGTAGAATTAAAAGGGCATTAAAAGAATTGAATACATTTTACAGTAATAAATTACACCTAAAAATTAGTGCTAACAAAAGTGCTGCTATGGTCTTTTCCAAAAAAAGCTATGTCTGTAATAGCGATGTAGTTTACAATGATGCTCCTCTACCTTGGACAGATAATCATAAATTTTTGGGCATATGCTTAGACACAAAACTGACTTTCCAGACTCATATTAACAAAATTATTCAAAGTGCAGCAAGGGGACTTAATATATTAAGATCTTTAGCTGGTGTCCACTGGGGCTCAGATCCTCGAACTCTTTCTATACTTTATAAAAGTATCGTGAGAAGTCACTTTGATTACAGTTCTTTGGCTTATATGACAGCAAATATCACAGTTCTTAACAAAATAGACACTATGCAAAATAAAGCACTTAGAATTATCTCTGGAGCTATGTGCTCAACACCCATTATAGCCATGGAGGCTGAAACTTGTATTTTACCCCTTAAATTAAGGCGCTTGCAATTGGCAGAAAAATTTTGTTTGAAAATGTTTGCATTTAATAATGACCATATACTAGAAAAAATTTTACCTCAGCAAGCACTCCAATTACCAACAGGTTCTTATGTGGAGGTGGCACAGCTAATGTCTGGACATATGCCTGAAATGTTGAGAATTGCCATTCATATTAAAAACTTGTCTGACAATATGTACAAAAACAGTCTTCCTATACACAAATTTGATTATAATGCATGTATAAATAGTTCTGTAAATATTATAAAAGAAAATGTAAATAATCAGATTGAGCATTATTTATTGAGCAATATTTATAAATTGTACACAGATGGTTCCAAGTCTGACAATAGTGTAACTTCAGCATTCTATGACCCTAAATGTAAAATTACAAAATGTTTTAAATTAAATATGCAATGTTCCATATTTACAGCTGAAATTTATGCTATAGTCAGAACACTTCATTATATAGACACAATTGAAAGTAATAGTTTCTTAATAATATAATAATATTATATAAATATAATAATAATATTATAATAATATATTATAGAATAATAATAATAATATTATAATAATATTGTGCGGTCTATGACACGGGCAGCAGTCTCCTCGCACAAAGGTATAGGTAAAATTTGATTGATTGATTTGATTGATAGGCACCGTCCCAGCCAGGTCAGGCCTGATCCTGTCAAACGGGCACACCAGGGGGCGCAATGTTGGTAAGGAGGGACACGCTCTGGGATGGGAGAGGACGATCAGCTAGCCGCAACCGGCTGACCACAACCGACCGACTGAACAGCCTAATTAGCCAGTATAGGAATAGTGGAACACGGGTTAGCACGAAGAAGGGTGAGCGTTGGTGACATTGAGGCGTTCTTCGTCATTGTTGTCCTCTGTTGCACGTCGAACCGATGTGTGTTGGAGCTGGTGATGATAACTATGTCTGGATGCTGGTGACCCGTCTGTGTTGTAGAAAGTTTGAGTAGGTGATGATTTCTTCATTGTGTGTCGTTTTCCTCCTTTTCGCTGTCTGTTTCATCAATTTCGAATATTTTTTGTGCTTCTGCTTGAAATGTTTCTTTGTCCTCGGCTAGTTGTTTCCATTCCGAGATTTCCTTGTTATAGTATAGCATATCGTGTTTTAGCGAATTATTCCAAGTAAAGATTGGCCTACCAACTTTTAGTTTTTTGCTTTATAGTTCAGTGCGGCATGGAGGAGATGAGGTTGGTGTCGTCTATGTATATGACCAAAGTAGCACATACGCAGAAATTTTATTTGCTTTGTAATTGTTTTACCTCTTAGTAGCTCGTGTACCGATTTGCTTTCAGGTGGAGGGTTCCTTGAGTTGTTAATCATGTCTCTGAAAATAAGACGCTCATATCTCCTTAGCTTTGAGCGATTCCGTTTAGTTAAGGCAGCCGCTTTCAAACCATATGTGATAGTTGGTTCTATGACCATTTTGTAGATCAGACGCACCGTTGGCCATTCCATCTTGGTTTTCGTGATAAGAGGGATTAACGATTTTGAGTTGCGTACGCCTTGTTTACATCGTTTATGAATGGTGTCCTTCCTGCTATGACTTGCCGTAATAAAGGTGCCAAGGTATTTTATTTCTTTAATTAACGGAATGTTTATTCCTGATAGGGTGACATGCTCTCTTTGATCAGACCCAGTAGGATCGCGCATTATAATTTTTGTTTTCGTGTCGTTAATTTTAAGTCCAACTGAAGCTAAAAGTGGTTTTATTTTAGTAAATATTTCATTTAGCATATTTACCCTAAGCGATATGATGATTATGTCATCCGCAAATGATAGTATCATCGGGAAGCTTATTTGCTCATCTTGATTCAGTTTAAGGTTGGGTATATCTTCTTCTAAAGTTGTTAGGACATCATCCATAACTAAAGTAAACAGGCGCGGGGACAATGGACAACCTTGTTTTACCCCTCTTCCTTTATTCACAAATGAACTCTGTTGTCCGAACCACTTAATACAGGTCTGCTCGTTCATGCAAGCTTTTATAATCCTATTGGTCAGTGCTTTGTTAGTTCTTGTGGTCAGTATGTCCTTTAATGCATTCAGGTCGACAGTGTCGAAGGCTTTTTCAATGTCCAGTGCCATGACAAACGTTTTGGTACCCTCTCTCCAATTATCATCAAGTACTCTGCGTAGTGTGTACATATGATCATCGGCGGAGCGATTACTTAGAAAAGCCGCTTGGTAACTCCCTAATTCTTCAATTTTAGTATGCAATCTTTTTATTAGAAGACCGGCGTAAATTCGATAAATGGTGCAACAGATCGATATCCTTCTAAAGTCATTTATAGATTTAGGGAACTGTTTTTTGGGTATTGGAACCTGTATGGTTTGAGTCCAAGTAGACTGGACTGCATTTTCTTTCCATGCTAAACATAAATATTTATGAAGTTGGTCAATAAATTCTGTCGGGGCAGCTTTAATTAGGTTTATGACAATTTGGTCTACTCCCGGGGCCGAACCATTACGCATCTTTATAAGAATATCCAAAATCTCTTCCTTGGTCGGAACTTCTCCCAGGTCTTCATTGTCTTCAGTTAAGTGGAGTTGAATTTCTGGTCCCTGAGATTTTTCTAACTCTTCTTCCCATTTCGACATGGGAATGTAATGTTGTTTAACTTTTCGTCTTTCTGCTTGTTTATGACGTCTGTATACGTCATATGTTATTTTCATCCTTTGTGATGGGTGAAGCGGGCCGAGGTTTTTAAGAAATCCTTTGAACTGCTCTTCTTCTTCCCTATCCCTAATGTTTTGTAGATTACGTCTACATGTTTTTACCTTTTCTTTTCTAGTTAGATTGTGGGGTTCCAGTTGGAGAGAAGATTTAGCTTTTTCAAGATCATTTATTGCATTCTTATATTCGTCTGATCTAACTGGATTATTACTTAGTTCAGCTTGCGCTCTTGGCTTTATTATATTTATGAGAGTGTCATATGCAATAGTTTCATCTCCTGGGTTAATATCTTTCTTGGCTTGATTAATTTGATCCCTTACACTCCTTTGAAATTTTTCTCGTATTTCTTTGTCTTGTAGATTATCATAACTTATATGTTTGTAGTTGAAACCCCCCTCTTGGTTACATTGTTTGATATAGTTGTAGTTTGCTACTGGTTTTTGGTCTAAGCGTTTAGAGTCGATGGTTGCCATTACTATTTTATGATCTGAAAAACCCTGAACTGAAATTCCTTTGATATTATTAAAGAAATTTGGTTGATTTCTGGAGGTTATTATGTGATCCAGTTGCGCCACGCGGGTATTTGACCTCCAAGTAGTCTTACAGCTGCTTCTGCCAAATGAAGTGTCCAGTCGGAGTTGTTCTCGCCTGATTATGTCAATAAGAATTTCCCCATTACTGTTAGATTCCTTGTGGAATAAATTCTTGGCCGATATTGCTGATTCTGGTAGATCTGTTATGTCTGTTTGTCCAACATGCGAGTTAAAGTCCCCGAGAATAATAAGGGTTGTGTGTTTTGGTTGTTTTTTTATAAGGTTTAACAGGTTGTTGAAAGTTCTTCCTGCTTGTGACGTAAGATTAGGCAAGTGTGTAGTTATAAGAAATAGCGGTTTTTTGTTCTTCTTGCAAATTGTGGCTGCCATAATATCAATGCATTTAATAGTTTCCTTGAGTTCCCAATTAGAGTTTTTCCTGACTAGAATCGCTAAACCCCGATATTTATTGGATCCTGTTAAATGCCAAGTATAGTGCTTAGATGAATGAAGACCTTGTTTGAGATGTGTTTCTTGAAGACAAGCGATCTCTATTCCCTTTTGATTAAGGATTTGGTCTATTCTTTCTTTTTTATTGTGGGTGGCCGCGCCTCTAACATTCCATGTCGCAATACTAATGTTTTCACTATTTATGGTGTTTTTAGACGGATAGCCTTTAGCGGTACAAATTCTGTATCCCGTGTTATCGTAGTAGTCGTTGGGAGAAGGGTTTGACGAGCACAATGTAGAGGTAAAACTCTCTTCCGCCTCCGTCTCACAAGACTGTTTTATGTTCTGTTGTAATGGAGAGAGTAAAAGGTTGGTTTCTTGTGTAAGTGTGATACTACTGTAGTGATTATTTTCGAAATATAGGTGGATGTTGGCTGGAACCTCAGATTCTTCTGGCTTATAGATAATAGGGTATGTGTGTCTTCCATGAACGTGGACATTAATAAGATAGTATTCTGCTGCTGCTATCAAAATGTCTTCACCGCCCCAGAACCCATCGTTCCATTGATTTTTTAAATATGTTTCTAACTGTTCTTGATAGGGTAGTGAGTAATCAATGGCCTCTGGGGCATCAATTATGGAATTGACGAGAGCTGTACTAATACGAGAACTATGACGATTTTCTGACACATATTTTGCTAGGTCTCTTCGGACCATCTTGTAGTCAAATGTGAGCCCGAGGTTTTCATTAATTTGTTGGCAAATTGCTCTGTACAAGCAATTCCCATCTCTTTTCATTTCATTTATGACCATCTTTTGTCCTTTGTTTTGTAGAGTCGGCATTGTTTTCAGTATGCTAGCTTTTTTGTTCTTTCCTTTTTTTATTTTGGGTTTAATATATTGCTTCAGTGTGGTGTCTCCACTTAGCAGTGGGGTGTTTTTTCCCTTTCAATTGATTTGAGGAAGGACCAGTCGGGGCGTCCTTTATTGGTGCCAGATGTGTTAGCAGTTTCGTAATGCCAGAATTTCCTATTGTTCTAAAATAAGAAGAAAGCTATGAACAAAAAGATTAAAAAGATTAGTTGTGTTAGTTTTGGCCCATAAATTACAAGTAAAAATTAAATGAAGTTGCACCCTTGAATTGCAGAGAAGTCTCTTTCTACGTTATTCTAAGAAAGTTAAGATTATTTTATTGCTGGCCTGGTGTAAAACTGTTCTTTTGCTCGGCCAAACTTTCCGCAGCCGGGTGGGTCTATATTGTTTCAAATGACACGTGTGCCTTTAAAACAATCAGGATGCCAGGGTGGACGAAGATTTCTATTACCTATCTTCAAAGTGGCTTAGTAGAAACTATCTTTACCACTCTGAAGAAAATCTGCTAAATAGGGTGATGTTTTTGGGCTGACTCTGCCCAGGACACGTCGGTCAGTTGTAGGGTTATGCAATCACTGCTGTCTTGGAATAGCCAGTAAATACCTCTCAGAGATATCTCACCGTGTGATGTTTAGGTTACTCGTACCCTTGCGGATGGCGCGTTGAGTATCAGCTCGGCCCGTCGTCGTCTCGAATATAAAACTTTTACGCTACACCAGAGTGCTACGTGTCTGTATGAGAGATCATTCAGACCTTTATACAATGCTGTTTCTGATTGTTTGCTTTTAGCTTAATTTGAACCAAATTACGCAATAAAAGATAATAGAGAAGCGCAGGTCCACCGGGTTTCTGCTATTTCTACGTGTTTCTAAAACCTAAAGCCTACTTTTAACAATCATACACAATAAAAATTATAATAATAATAATAAACAAGGAATAAATAAAAGAAACGGTTTCACCGGATTCCTGGGCCGTCTGAAGATTAGCGGCTGCTGGCTGTGGCTGCAACAGGTTGCCACAAGGCGCTGCTCGTAAGCACACACACTGATCACAGCACCCAAACACAACACAATTAATAGATTGAGTCTATTAAACAAAGTTTTAAATCTAAATTTAAATTTAAATCTTGCGCGGTATTGTCGAAGTTGGATGCACAACAGAACAAAAGAACCCTTGCACAATAGGATAAAGACCGAATGCGAAAGAGGCGCACGTGCGGGCACGTCCGAACTCGACGGCTGTCCGGTTAAAACTCCACAAAGGTATAGGTAAAATTGTACCAAAAAGCAAGGTCGTTGGTTGGAACTATCATATAAAAGAACTTCACAAAAAAGCAAGGCTAGCTTTCCGTTCATGGCAAATGAATCAATGTCCTAGACAGGGACCAGTCTATGAGGAAATGTGTAAGACGAGAAAGATCAGGTGGTGTCAGAGAAATAGGGATAAAGTTAAAATGGACATCATAGCAATCTATAGATATAATAAAGATTTTAGCTCGTTTTGGAAGGAAACTAGTAAGTTGAATTACAAACGTAGTACTTCAGTGTCGATCAATGGTACGCAAGACAGTGCGATAATTGCAAACATGTTTGCTGATCAATTTAATGTTCAAAAATCATTGCAATCTACCGATTGTAACTGTAGGTGTATAAACTGTAGCCACCGTGGCGCGGCGGCGACGGCCTCGGCGCATGAACAGCCTAATGTATCTAGCCAGCAGCGTGAGTGCTCTGCTGTAAATAGCAATCAGCTTCTTATCAGCGCGGAATCTATATTTGGCTGTGTGCGAAAAATTAAAAGAGGTAAGTCGCCGGGCCACGATGGCCTTAGTATTGAGCATGTATTGTACGGAGGCAACCTGTTATTTAGCAAACTTTCGTTATTCTATAATGCGTGTTTAAAGTATGGCTACTTGCCTAGTGATTTCATGAAAACTGTTATAATCCCAATTGTTAAAAATAAAACCGGGAATGTATCAAGCCTTAATAACTATAGACCTATCTCTTTAGCTACTATTCTTTCAAAAATAATGGAAAGATTAATAAACCCAGAGCTTAACAAGCACATAACACTTAGTAATGCACAATTCGGCTTTAGAGCCGGCTTGTCGACAGATCTAGCTATTTATGCTCTTAAGAACACAGTTAAATCTTATACTACTTCCGGTACTAGTGTTTATGCGTGTTTTCTAGACCTTAGCAAAGCATTCGACACTATTAATTATGAACTACTTTGGAATAAGCTAAGAGCTACCACTGTACAAGTAGAAGTTACAAATCTCTTGGAATATTGGTATGGTAATGAAATAAATTATGTAAAATGGGGAGAATCCCTCTCGGAACAGTATAAACGGAGTTGTGGTGTGAGACAGGGTGGCTTGACTTCACTTACCCTGTTTAACTTATACATTAACGGCCTGATCGAGGAGCTCAGCAGCGCCAGGGTTGGATGCCATGTGAGTGGCGAATGCCTAAATAACTTAAGTTACGCTGACGACATGGTGCTGCTGAGCCCGTCGGTCAGTGGCCTTCGGCAACTCATAAGTATCTGTGAGTGTTATGCTGCCAGAAACTGTTTGGTCTATAATGTAAAAAAGTCTGAAGTCATGGTGTTTCGACATGGGAAAGGTCCTGACAGCATACCGCCCATAAACTTATCGGGAATACGACTAAACATTGTAAAAAAGTTTAAATATTTAGGTCATTTTATAACTGAAACACTAGATGATGATGATGATGTGAAAAGACAAAGAAGGTCGCTCGCCATGAAAAGTAACATGCTGGCCAGGCGGTTTGCACTTGCTTCTACTCAAGTCAAGATAACCCTTTTCAAGGCTTACTGTCAGGCATTCTACACCTCACAGCTCTGGTCCAGGTATAAGCAAAGTACATACCACACTATACGTGTGCAATATAATAATGCGTTTTGTGCTATACTGGGTCTACAGTGGAGGTGTAGCACGTCTGGCATGTTCGCAGAGCAGAAGGTTGATGATTTTCATTCCGTTGGTTGGTTGGTTGGTTGGTGGGCTCCCGTTTCCGCAATTAGACTCTGAATTGGTCCGTTTTACGTTCGGTTTTGGCTGGTTACTCCAACCAGCCCAGCTCCTTCCAGAAGCTCAGAAGCCTCCTGGGACTGTCACAGGCTTCGCGGAGCGACCCCACATTCTGGAGGATTTTTGCCCGTTGGTCAGTCAACCCTACGCATTCCAGGATTACGTGAGTGACCGTTTCTTCTGCTTCCAGACATCCTCTGCATAGAGGGCTGTCCGTCGCGCCGATGGTGAATAGGTGTTTATTGAGAGGTATGTGACCTGTTAAACTGCCTACAACTATTCGGAGGTTTTTACGGTTTAGGCTGAGAAGTCTGTGTGTTAGTCTCGGCGATAGTATTGGGATCACCGCCTTCGACTGTCTGCAGCTTGTTAGACTAGCCCATTGGGCGTTGTGTTCGTCCCGGGTAATGTTGCGCAGCCATGTTCTCAGTTGGCTGAACGGTATCGGCAGGAGAGGCTCAGGGCCCAACACCGGAGCCTCCGATCCCCTTCTAGCCAGTTCATCAGCCGCATCATTACCCAGTGATCCGCTGTGTCCCTTTATCCATTGAAGGATGACCTTATTCTTTGCACATACTCGCTCTAAGGCTAAGTGACACTCGAAGATAAGCACTGAGCTGCAGATGTTGCCTCGAAGTGCTTGGAGCACAGCCATGCTGTCGGAAAGTATTCTGATGGTAAAATCTTCAACCTCCCTTCTCAGAATGGCGGTGGCTGCCTCGGTAATTGCTACACATTCACATTGGAAAATAGAGCTATAGTCGCCTATGATTATGATTATGATTTAGTTAGAAGGGATCGGGCAAGCTACGTCCCAATGACCACTGCGACCCGAGCTGGATCTATTGTAGTCAGCCCTTCGATGTTAAATAGCCTCCTCTAGACCAACAGCTTTGAAAAAGCTGACGGTCGATAAGGGGCTTAAAGCCTGGGCTTCCTGGGTGGCAATTCTGGGTCCTCCCAGTACCCGGCTTCTCTTATTGACGAGGGCATCGCATTCGCATAGAATGTGAAGCGGAGTCTCCTCGTCATCTGCGCAGAATCTGCAGTAAGGGTTCTCCGATAGACCCATCCTGTTCAGATGCTTGTTAAGTTTACAATGGCCCGTGAGGGCTCGGATTAATATCCTAACATTTTGCCGGTTCAATCTGAGTACCTCGGCAGTAAATTTGGGCAGGAATCCCGGGATCAGTTGCTTAGAGTGTGTCAAACCAGCTGATCCGTGCCACAGCTTATTAGCCTGGTGTCGTTCCCAGGCTAGGAGTTGGCGCCTGGAACCGGACTTCGGCACTCCAAGAATGGGCTCTGGTCCAATAGGTCGGGAACTGGAGCCTTCCCTCGCCAACTCATCCGCTGCTTCATTCCCCCCAATCCCTGAATGCCCCGGCACCCAGCCCAGACAAACCGAGTTCCTGGTGCCAAGGTAATTCAGGGCGTTGATGCATTCCAAGGTTAACTTGGAGGAAATTTCGTTGGACACCAGTGCTTTTAAAGCAGCCTGGCTGTCCGACAGGATAAGGATCCTTTTACCGGAATACTCCAGGTTAAGATGTACACAATCGATGATCGCATACATCTCCGCCTGGAAGACCGTAGCAAAGAGGCCCAGGTTAGTAATTTTCCTAACTAGAGGCTTTTTACAGAAGGCACCTGAGCCGGATAAGCCATCTTTCTTGGAGCCGTCGGTAAACCAAACTAGCTCCGCTTTTCTGAATGTAGAAGGTATTTTGTTCTGCCATTCTTCCCTTTCGGGTATAAGAACTTCATATAACCTAACAAAGTTCTGATTCATAGTCATCACATCAGAGGGCATCGCCATGATAGGATTCCTGATTAGATTATCAGCTAATCTACTCATCACATTAGAGGACCACCTCTTCCTTCCGACCTCAAGCGAGCGAAGCATAGCTGTTAAGTGACACTCGAAGATAAGCACTGAGCTGCAGATGTTGCCTCGAAGTGCTTGGAGCACAGCCATGCTGTCGGAAAGTATTCTGATGGTAAAATCTTCAACCTCCCTTCTCAGAATGGCGGTGGCTGCCTCGGTAATTGCTACACATTCACATTGGAAAATAGAGCTATAGTCGCCTAAGGCCAGTGATATTCTGATGTTTAAGTCTAGTGAAAATACTCCTGCTCCGGTTCCAGACTCCATTTTAGAACCATCAGTGTATATTCTTAGTTCATCCGTGCCTGAATGATCCTTGCTAGCTTCAGATAGTTGAATTTCGTAGTTCTTGGTGAATATGTAGGTTTTGGTGACCCTGTCGCATGGAGCTTGGCACATTGGCTGTGATACTATAGCATCTTTCCAGAGTGCCGCGACATGGCCGTCCTGGTACATCCTTTCGCCCGAAAGTTTTAAGCGAAGGGCCGACATCCTCGCCTCATGTTGGATCCATAGGTCCAATGGCCTAAGTCCTAAGATAATTTCCAAGGCGGCTGTCGGGGTGGTGCGCATACTGCCCGTGACTGCTGTGCAGGCAAGTCTTTGAAAGCGCTGTAGCTTGGATTTGACGGTAATTAGCTTGGTCCTGGGCCACCAAGCAATGGCACCGTATGTGATTATAGGCCGTATAACAGAGGTATATAGCCATAAGGTGATCTTCGGCGACAGACCCCAGGATTTCCCGACGAGTCTTTTACATTGCCAAAAGGTGATGCAAGCTTTTTGTAGCTTGTGGTCAATATGCTTATTCCAGAGCAACTTACTGTCAAGTGTCACTCCCAGGTACTTGACTTCATTGGTCAGGTATAGCTCGGTATTGAATAACTTTGGCAGTCTAAGCTGACCTAGGCTGCGTTTGTTTGTGAACATTATTAGCTCTGTTTTAGACGGGTTGACAGTCAGGTTGTGTTTGCTGCACCATCGTTCGACAACCTTGAAGGCTGATCTGGTGAGATCGCATAGCACATTCTCAAAAGGTCCTCTAGTGAGAATGGCTAGATCGTCCGCATAACCGACTGTATAGTGCCCGTTATCATTAAGATTCTTGATCAGCTCATTGACCACAATATTCCACAGGAGAGGGGAGAGGACTCCCCCTTGCGGGCAGCCTCTAGCAACTACTCCTCTGGTTGTGGTATTCACAGTAAATTGAATGGCTCTATACCTTAACATGTTGTTAATCCATCCAGCAATTGTGGATTCCACTCCATGTCTTGTGAGCGCTTGGCTGATACTGGTAAAATTGGTCTTATCAAAGGCTCCTTCAATGTCAATGAAGGTGCCAAGTGTTGATTGTTTGCATTGTAATCCTTTCTCTATGTGCGAGATTACGCTGTAGAGAGCGGATTCGGTGGATTTGCCTGAGCTGTAGGCGTGTTGATTAGCGTGAAGTGGATTTCGCAGCAAGGCATTATTCCTAATGTCCCTGTCACACAATCTCTCCAAGGTTTTCAGGAGGAAGGAGGTGAGACTAATAGGTCTGAAGGATTTAGGCTGCGTATAATCACTTTTGCCGGGCTTGGGGATAAATACTACTTTGACTTCCCTCCATTGTACTGGCACATAGCGGAAGGCAAGACATCCTCTATATAAAACAGTTAGGTGCCTGACCAGGATATCCGTACTACACCATTTCAGCAGCCCAGGGAAAATGCCATCCAGGCCTGCCGATTTGAATGGAAGGAAGCTGTTTATCGCCCACAGTACCTTGTCGTGGTTTACTACCTTGTGGGCCGTAGTCCAATCCGATTCCGATTTTCATTCCGTACTAAATAGACAAAAGGTTTCCTTCCAGACACGTCTAATGAATTGTTCTAATCCGCTAATTGTAGCTGTCTTCAGCAAATATATACGACTTTAATCGATATGATAGACCTGCAGGTAGATCGTATGTATGTGTTACCGACTGGTATATTTGACGAATAATTTGTGACGAATAATTTGTGACGAATAATTAATAATAATAATAATGATATCAAATTTAAATTTAATTTAATCAGTCAATAATTTCATTAATGTATTGTATTTTTATTATAATATGGGATTGTATGCTACTTTGTAGGTATATTATGCCTGAAATAAACAGATTTTAATTTAATTTAATAATAACAGACTCAAAAAGTGTAATAACTTCATTAGAAAATCATAAATTAAGAGCTAATGTTAACTACTTATTGTTTATAATTAGAAACATGTTATCAGACTTACAAGGTAAAAACAAGCATGTAGCCTTCATGTGGGTGCCATCCCACTATTGAATTACTGGAAATGAAGTAGTTGACCAGGCCACTAGATCAGACATTGATGAAGACCACTCCTCTGTGTTATTGGTGCCATACACTGATTTCCACCACAAATAGAACCAAGATCTGAAACATTTGTGGAAGGATTACTTTGCTGAAATCACAAAGGAAAAAGAAAAATGGTACGCCGATATCCAACGTACCCCGCCCGCCCAACCTTGGTACAACAAGTGTAAACTGAATAATAGAAAGTCCATAACCCATATAAATCGCATGCGTTTTGGACACACTAAAACTGGCACTCACCTCAAGAGAAAAGATTATTTCTGATCAGAAATGCACTGAATGCGACGGCCGACGAAGATGAAGACCTGATACATATAATTTTCAAATGCAGGCGTTATGGGTTGCAGCGACTCTCTCTCGTTGCTCAACTGAATGATATAAGTAACAACGATTTACCCACTGATAACCGTATGTGCCTGAAAGAACTTTTACGAAATCTCATTTATCACAGAAGCTTGGTAAATTATAACAACCGATGTGTAAAGTAAAGTGTTGTAAATAAAGTAGGATTTTTAATTGAACGGAGTAATTTGACATTAGACAGAAAAATAATGTTGCCAGCTCCATAATCTTAGTGATGTTTTCAGTTCAATTCTAACTCAAGTGAGTTGAATCATTCACACTATTAAATATAAAAAAATGCTTGTTACCCCAGCCTATAAACATAGACTTCGTCTACATATCATGCAGTTCGCAATAGTTGGAATCCATCAGAATTGGTGAGTTGGTTTTAGTATTACTGGTAACAACAGTCAGGCTTTTTATGTAGGTAGGTAATAAAAGTAATTAGTGTTTTTTTTATATTTCTAAGAGATAACTTGCAGCTGCGACACAAACGAATGACTCATCCATACAACTAATTTCCTATTGGATGACGGGAGAAGCGTCTATTTTTTTATTATTATTACTTTCCTATTGTTCGTCATTCGGCTTCTTACCTCCGGTCTGAGTGTTCGAATGTTTCTCTTGCCTTTGCATTTCATCGTTGAACTTTTCGTTAAGTTTTTCGTTAAGTTTTTTGTTAAGTTTTTGGTGAAGTTTTGTTTTGTTTTTGTTATTTCGTTGTTGTTTATAAAACTGTGATGGATCCTGGCCCAGGGACCTCAAGTAATGACAATTTCATGTCTCCGAGAAAAAAGAGACCAAAGCGTGCTTTAAGTATGACTGAAAAAGTCATGGTGCGCAATGCTTATAAGTACGTAGTCCAAGAGCAATCTTCTCTGTTGGAATCTCCAAATATTCAAAACTGTGCTATTAAAACTGCTGAAATACTGGGAATCACTGCAAGCACTGTATTCAAGGTTCTTAAAGAATATAAAGAAAACAAAGAATTTAAAGCACCTGAAAAATCTGGACCGAAGAAAACATTCAAAGATAAATTGGATGATTTTACGTTTTCTGCAATAAGAAAAAAGGTGCACGAGTTTTATTCTAAAAATGAAGCTCCTACCATTAAAAAGGTGAGAAATTAGTTACTTTTAACACACTAGAAGCTAAAAGACGTCCACTGCCATGGAATGGGTCAGAAGAATTATTTTGTATTTATTATAGTAACTGTCTCTTTTAATACATGTTATATTTTATTAGTGGTACTATTTTCTTTTTTAGGTTCTGAAAAGCGTCAATAATGACGAATGTCTACCAAACTTTTCCTGGAGTGTAATGAGAAAAATACTGAAATATCTAAATTTTAAATTTGTTACTAAATCGAGAACAAGTGTTCTTATTGACAGAGAAGACATCGTGCTAATAAAAGAATACAGAAGACAGGGAAAATACGTTTATTACCAAGATGAGACCTGGCTGAACGAAGGTACGAATACTAATCAATATGTCATGAAAGTAAATGCAAATGTCGTTGCTTATCTATGATATTAAATTACTATTCTTTCTTCCTCAGGGCATACTACGAAAAAGGGCTGGGCTTGACACTACCATTACTTCATCACGGCAAGCATTTATAGAAGGTTTGACCACAGGCCTGAAATCTCCGTCAGGAAAAGGCAAAAGACTTATAATTAGCCATATCGGGGGAGAAGAAGGTTTATAGAAGACGGTTTAATGCTGTTTGAAGCGAAAAAGGGATCCGAAGACTATCATAAAGAGATGAATGCTGAATGCTTTGAGAACTGGTTCCGCGGGCTTTTACCAAAATTGAAAAGAGATTCGGTTGTGATAATTGATAATGCACCCTACCACTCCCGGAAGATTGAAACTTTGCCAACGATGTCATGGACCAAGTCAAAAATACAACAGTGGCTTTCTGTTAAAGATATACAATATGAAGAAAAAAATATTAAAGCTACTCTCCTTGACATTGTAAAGCAGCATAAAGATCGGTTCTGCGTCAAGTACGCTGTGGACGAGATGGCAAAAGAGCAGGGTATCACAATCTTGCGACTGCCCCCTTATCACTGCGAGCTCAACCCTATCGAGATGGTTTGGGCTCAGGCAAAGGGGCATGTCGCAAGAAACAATAAAACATTTAAAATGAATGAAGTAAAAACCCTGTTCGAAGAGGCACTCTCCAATATCACTGCAGAGAAGTGGAAGAGCTGCGTGGACCATGTCATAAAAGTTGAGGACGAAATGTGCCATCTCGATCCCCGTATCGACAGCATTATCGATAGTTTTATTATTAATGTTACCGAAAGTGATGATGATAGCAATATATCAGAAAGTGAATAAAATTATTTTCATACACATAACATGCATTTTCATTGTACCAAAATAACTTTTCTAAAATACGAGTAATACACCCTCATAAAGAAGAAAGTTAAAAGCCTTTAAAAATAAAAATAAATATGAATATTTTAATTTAAGGTAGTTGATATATGTTAGCTTAGGGTAAGTCTGAAAAGCAACAGTTATGCTGAGACTCTGCCTTTTCATACCTTTGTAAATATTTTTTTTGATGAATAAATGACTTCTATCTATCTATCTATTTAGCTTAAGCATACTTACTTTGACATAGACTTAGTTTTACATAATACAAATAAAAAAATGTTTTATCTCCACACCACAAAACTAAGTATGTACATTTCAGCACAGGAGATACAATTTTTGTGGAGGGCTGTTGCCTAAACTAAGTTTAAACCTGTGTTATAGGACATTAGTCCTTCCCCCAGGAGTCCACATTACTTAGTGACCATATCACCAGGGAGCCGTTTCATGAAGCTACAAGTTACAAATTACAAGTACAATTTGATGTACATTGCGTAGACAATGAGGTAAAACGATAAGGGCTTCCAGTTTTGGCGAATTGGCTACGCAATGAATATCAAATTGTAACTTGTTACTAGTAAATTGTTGCTTCGTGAAACGTGGCCCAGATGAGTGATTGAATCATATCTTTTTAGCACAACACTATATTTTTTTCTCAAAAAAGCGGCAACCTACCATATGTCAGATTACTCCGTTCATTTAAAAAATCCTACTTCTTTTTTTTTTTTTCTTCGCCATACATTACGTACTGGCAGGCAAAGATCTTACGGCCATACAGCCTCGTCTGATTTAATTTCTTCCATAATCTTCAAGAAATAAGGCCGAAGCCAAGTCTTCAATCATAGCAGTAAGGCCGAAGCCAAGTCTTCAATCATAGCAGTAAGGCCAAAGCCAAGTCTTCAATCATAGCATTAAGGCCAAAGCCAAGTCTTCAATCATAGCAGTAAGGCCAAAGCCTAGTCAGTATTATAGCATCAATTTCATTGATATCATCATCATAATCAGGAAGTTTCATTTTTGCGGTTAAATAGTACAAAATAATAATAAAGTCATAAATTAAGGTATAGTTTTCAGGATTTACCAGCAAATCTTGAATGTCGCGCGGGATGATTGCTGGTGGTTTATAAATGGTCTTAGAGCATTAACCCAACTAAATGGTTGATAACTTATCATAAAATAATTGTCTCTTTAAATGATGCGCCGAACATTCGAAGAAAATGTGATTAAGGGTCTGATCTCTACCACTGCCGCAATCTCTACATAAAGAAGAGTCAACTATATGCATTCTGTCGCGACGAACGCGAATCCCTAGGTGAGTTGAGACATACATTGCGATTATTAGTTACAGCACTAGTAAAAGAAAAATAAAGAAGAGTTGTCTATGGAAAGTTGGGCCATAGATCTGATAGACCTCAGTTGACATTTCGGTACATGTTGGCGGCAGAGTTTTATGTCTGTAGTGAGTGTTTCATATAACAAGAACTTGTGCTGGCGCTGCAGCTTGGAGCACAGCTCATGTGTATCGAGGGAGACGCCGTGAGCACCTGGAGCACAGCACTGCACTGCAAGTTGAGTAACTAGATCGTTAATTGTAGTCTTTGCTACTGATTCTTCGGTGTCTGTCTAGCTCCCGTGTGAGTGAGCTTTTCTGTTCCTGTTCCTGATTATTGTTGATTTCCAGCAGGGATGGATTCCGGGATTGCGGATCGGAATCCATGATGCTTCTATGGATGAGCTGCGGCTTGAAGAACTACTTGTAGTCCAGGTTGGATATCTGGTCGTCGGTTGAGCGATCACACCTGGGTGATCGCAGCGGCGATTGGATCTGGGCTGCAGACCAGGTTGGATACTCTCCCACACTTGAGTGAAGTGTGGCTTGGGTCTGGGATGTTCTAGAGAATCTTCGGATGCATCCAAGTACTGCGCGTTGACTTGATCATAGACGTCTGATTAACTCATCGCATCTATTGTGTTTCCCATAGGAGTTCTGCTGGACTAGTTGCCTGATATTATGAATACGATGAGAACGCGTTTTACTGTTGACTGAGAGATGAGACACTGGGGAAGGTCGTGGAGTTACAGTGGCATTCCAATGCCAAACGATTAGAAGTTGCTCATGTTGTTTTATTTATGAATGCAGATGTGCTGAGGTGTTACCAGTGAGTAGAGCCGACAACCATCACCTTTATCAATGCGAAGCAGAATATATATCCAGCATCAGTTTCTACGAGTCCGGGCATAATAGAGAAGTCATCGCGAGCGGAGCAGTCGCGGAGAGGTATGTGGATATAATAACATAATCACATAAAGGCACTCATTCCCTCTCTACATAACGGATTCATTTTATCCGCCGCGATATGGTGGAGATTCTGGTTATGCTGTGTAATAAAAAGAAGATTCTGATGCTATGCTAAGATGAAGAAAATATTAAATATGGCATACAAGAAATGGAAATTTAAAAGAATGCGCGCATGGATAGCGTCGTCAGGAGTGCCAACTTTGCAAATTTTTTGGGCCGCGCCGGAGGGTCCTTGAGGAGTCGGAACAGGTGCATCAACATTACAGAGTAAATTCTAGAAGCCATGTCCTAGAATGACGCCATGACAGCAGCAAACGGATGCCGTACCATTTTATGTACTGAGAAGTTTATTTTATTGCTATTTTGACATAGGTATAGCAATTTATGTACTTTATAATGATTTTCATGATTTTTTATATGTCCACAATCGAGAATGAAGGAATTCATTATCAATTTACAACGAAGAAAATGTAACGCGATTGAAAGCCCATGCTTTCAATAATACTTACGTAGCTGAAACATAGATGGCGCTACAGGTACCGATTTGGAGATAATCATCGAAACATTTTTTGGATTTTCATGCGTATTTCAGGATAATGGGACATTAGTTTTCGCCTAGATATGTAAGATAATTATCCTTGAAATATTTATATGCGTAGATTTGATAAAAAACGGAAAAATATGTAAATTAGAAATTGTTAAAAAATTGACTTCAAAGTCACGCGAATCGGCGAACTTACCATAGTGTTCAAGTACAATACTGTAATAAAATATCTTCGTATAATTTTGATGGTTGATATTTTTAAATAATGATGATAATAATTAATGATTAATTTCATAAATGAGGATAAATTAAATTAGAAGGATTTGTCTTAAGGGGCTACCTGACTGCGCACTAGCGCCACTTCGAAAAAAAATCATAACTCCGAAAAAATTAAATATATTAAAAAAGTGGACGATCATTTTAAAGTGTAGGTACTTTAGTATTTTTAGAAATACCGAATTGTATAAATTCTTATACGGTGTAGTAAGAGATAGCGAAAGTGCTAAAAACGGCCGTTATTAGCACTTTCACTATCTGTTACTACAATTAACAATAGATAACTGAATTTATCAATTCTAAAAATACAACAAGACTAATGAAACAATTTGATCGTTCATATTTTTGATATTTTATGTTTTCACTAAGTTATGATTTTTTATCCAAGTGGCGCTAGTGTTCACATAGGGTACCCCCTTAACTTGTGATGTGACGTGACGAGATTTTGGACGGAAGATGGTTGAAATATCGTACTTGGTAGTCGATGACCGGATATAGTTTCGGTTCCGTTATGTTTCTTGTTCTGGTCGTCGTATTCAAAATGTCGCATTTTACTTTAGGTACTTGTGATTTCGCTTGATAAATTTCTACTTGTGAAAAAGTGTAAAAACGTGTTCATTCAAAACGACAAGGACTAAGAGCGAGGATAATGTAAGTAGATCATAATACACACATATAACGTAGTGATCGAAACAAAAAGCACTTGATGGCATCGAAGCCATGAGGTTTCTTTCATGTACTTGGTTAAAACAATTGAAAAACAAGTGAATAACTAAAAATAGTGTTTTGTTCTGTTTAAATAACCATTGCCTATCCAATCTTAGTGTTCCTATCTACTTTCAAAAGTCGATCAAGGGAAAATAGGATCTTATAAGATAAATACACGCGTGGGAAGCGTAGGTATTTGTGACTCCCATTCTACATGATTGTCTTATTAGTTTTTTTTCATGTGCGTCAGATTGTAACAAATCAACATCAACGGCCCGTAACAAATACAGTGATATAACTAGTTTTTCATAGTAAATAACTCACCAGATGTACCCATCACTGGGTAAAGTTTAGGTGTACATGTAGTAAGTACCTATGTATGTATGTATGTTCTAACATGCCGCATGAAACTGCTACCTAGGTACCGTTGTATTTGAGTGCATAGTGCAGCAAGTAACATCTATAGACATCTACAAGTAAAGGATATTTAGACAGCAAAAGAATGCATTGACTCTTATTCTTTTGTTTTGTTTTAGAATACAATAAGACCTACTAGGAAAGAGGTTCAAACAAAATAAATACCTACAAGCTAGCAATAGCAGTCACACATAATCACAAAATGGATAGTGAGGAAGAAGAGACCTCTAGTTTTGAGAACATAATAAGATTGAGACTTCATGAGATTGTCAGACGAATCAATAATCTTCGAATAGAAGCTGAAGATTATTGTAAAAATGGTAGCGAAGATACACATAAGGCTCAGATATGTGCATCAAAATTAGAGAACTTAATTAAAAGATTTTCTTCAGAATTAAATGAATATTTTCGGATCTCAACTAACCCATCAGCTGATGAGATCTCTGAAATGAGTAATGCTCAGTTGAACGGTGAAGAGATTTTGGTGGAACTAAAATGTATGTTGGACAAAAACAAGTCTGAAAATAAGAATGATAATGGATCAAATCGTACTTTCTCTGCGAAATTGCCTACACTTACATTACCTGAATTTAGTGGAGATGTCCTAATGTGGTGTGAATATTGGGATGTTTATAAATCCAATATTCATGACCGGTCTATACCGGATGTAGATAAACTTCTATATCTCAAGTCGACTTTAAAAGGAGAGCCTCGTACAATTATAGAAGGATTGGAAACTACAAACAAAAATTATTCAATAGCCATTCAAACATTGAAAAACAGATATGGGAAACAGTCGCAGATTATTGATGCGCATTATAGTGCGCTCAACAAAGTGAAAACTGCTGATAAATCAATAAGTGAATGTCGTACCGTACTGAACGAGATAGAACGTCACCTACGGGTCTTGCAGTCACTCGGAGAAGATACCAACCATAATAACTTGAGACATATTATCACAGGAAAATTCCCAGAGGATATTATATATGAAATGAAGTTGAAAATGAAGGAAGATAATATAGAAGAAATGAGAAAACAAATAGAAATTATTGTAACGGCTAGAGAAGAAGCTAGCAGAATCCAACGAGGAAACGGTGGAACCGATCAGAAAGACAATGTAGTGGAAGCACTGCATGCTACACATGTCAATAGACTAGGGATGAAAAATAAATACACAAGAAAGTTTAATAGTAATTACAAGAAAGAAAATAATATGAATAAAGAATATAATATGAAGAGAGAAGATAATAGAAAATGCAACAATAAGAGAGATCGATCATCACCACCTATACCATATAGATGCAGGAAAAATGTATCAAGGAAACGGAGTCATGATCAGATAGAAGATAGAAATATGAAACGGAGAGAAGGTTGGAAGGAAATTAATAGAAGGAAAAAGCAAAGATTGTTCTGCGTGTATTGTGATAAAGATCATTATGCTGACCAATGCGAAGAATATAAAACTATCAAAGAAAGGAAAACTAAGTTGAAGAATCGTTGTTATAACTGCCTTTCAGAGGATCATTTTTCTCACGATTGTAGTCGTAGAAGAAAATTTTTCTACTGCCGTACAACTACACATCATAGATCCCTATGTCCAGAAAAATTCCAAGTTTAAAGAATAGACACAACAATGACTGCGGTGAATGGTAATGACTTTATAATATTACAGACTGCCATAGTGACAGTGAAAGATGCAAAGAATCATCATAAAAATATTTAGTATTTAGTATACTTCATTCATTCATTCGTTCATTCATTTTTCATTCATTCAAAAATATTAAATGCAGACTGTTACTTGATTCAGGATCATAAAGGTCATATGTTACAAGGAGACTTTCTAAGGATTTAAATTTGCCTATTTTAGAAGAAAATAAATTATCTATTTTTGGTTTCGCTAGTGAAATACCTCAAGACTATGATAGTAATAGAGTTGAATTGGAAATGATTACAAAGAAGAATAAAGTCATTACACTTCAAGACAATGAAGTACCTACTATTTCAAAGGGGGTAACTGCACTTACATAAATCTGGAAAAATGTAAACATAAAGTAGAGAATACTTATGGACTGACAATCAGATAGTACTTTGTTGGATTTGTTCGAATAAATTATTACTACCTTTTATTGGAAGAAGAGTAAATGCTATCAAGGAAAATAAACAGTTAGAACTACGTTACATAAATACAGATATTAATCCTGCTGACTTAGCGACACGTCCAGACCTGTGGAAGAAGAAAAAGACATTGTGGTTCAATGGCCCAGAATTCCTGAAACAAGAAAAAGACAAATGGCCGAATCATTCTGTGCTTGAGTATCCTTTACTGCCGTCGGGGCAGGGTCCTTCGGATACAACAGTATTAATGGAAATTGAAGATGATATTATACCGGACATGACTTTTCAAGAAGAAAATAGAGGAACACCAGTATTATATAACTTCGGACAATGCTCAACATTTCAAACTTATAGCTGACGTTATTTCAAATCAATATTGTGTAGACAAGAAAATAAGATGGAGATTCATTACTCCTCTTTTTCCATGGGCTGGTGGATTTTACGAAAGGCTGATTGGCATAGTCAAGAACTGTATGAAGAAAACTCTAGACAAACACACACTGAAAGACAACCAACTATCGACGGTTATAAAAGAAATAGAAGCTGTGGTTAATTCAAGACCTCTTACGAGTGTCGATTCTGAACTGGACTATGTTTTTGAAACCATCAGACTTCCTGACTGTAGGAAGAGTGATTACACTAAAGGAACCTGAAAAGGAAGTAAAACACCAAAGTACATCAACGACTAAGTCGGAACTGATACAAGGATGGAAACGAGCACTTAACGTACTAAAGGATTTCAAACACATGTTCACTAATCAATATTTGCTTAGCCTACGTGAGAGACATAATCATCTGCCTCGAGAATCTCGAATTACATCAAAGCTGACTCCAAGTCCAGGACAGATGGTACAGATCAACGGCAACTCCAAAGACAGAAACGACTGGAAGATAGGGAAGATCACGTCATTGATTCCAAGTGTCGATGGACAATGTAGAGCGGCTAAGGTTCAAGTAGGCAAAACTGAATATGTACGCTCCATTGCACATCTGTATCCACTTGAGATAGAAGATGCTTCAGATCCTATCACAAGTACAGACAGTAACAAAGAAGTATCACCTTCGTTCATATCCACAGAGAAGACAACACAGAGAAAGAACATAGTAGACCACCAATAACAGTTGATCTAACACCGGATGATACACTGCAATCTGAACAGATTATACCATTAGAAATGACTGAAGATCATGAAGTAGAGCCACAGATGGAAGATAAAGAACCTTCCTCATCTGAAAGAGAAAATGAATCGCTACCTAAGATAATTGAGTCGAATGAAGTAGAAACAAACCAGAGGTCAAAGCGACGAGCAGCTATTGAAGCTACGAAGAAGATCAAGGAATGGACGAGAGATCTGACTGCACTTCTGTTCCACTCCAGAACTCCGCCGCTGGGGAGTGTCGCGACGAACGCGAATCCCTAGGTGAGTTGAGACATACATTGCGATTATTAGTTACAGCACTAGTAAAAGAAAAATAAAGAAGAGTTGTCTATGGAAAGTTGGGCCATAGATCTGATAGACCTCAGTTGACATTTCGGTACATGTTGGCGGCAGAGTTTCATGTCTGTAGTGAGTGTTTCATATAACAAGCCGTAATTTCTATTCAATAGAATAGAAATTACGGCTTCTTGGTGCTTTCGATAGAGTGAACCAAGGAATCACTCCAACTTTTTTATTAATCTTCTCAAACCATTTTCCTTTAAATTGCAAAGTTTCCTGCCAATCTTGATACAACGCCACTGCCTGCTTTTCTTTAATTATATAATTTAGATCAGAATAAGGAATGGCAACACTTTCTACTTGACTGTCACTGTTACTATTTACAATAATTTTGGCCAACGCCTCTATTCTCAGTAGTTCAATGAACAGTTCAACTGACTTTTGTAAAAGAGTGAAACCAACCATAGACATAATAACTCAGAGTGGAACCTTTTACGATCGGCAAAAGGCATCGTAGCCAGAACCGTAAAACCAAATATATAAAAAAAAAAAAAATATGGGACAAAACAATTTTTTTCGGCGGGAAAGCTTTGAAAAGGAAGGTGCTAAATTTATATTGGAAATATTTAAAATTAATTATTCTTGTTCATATTGCATAATTTTATAATAAATAGTGCTATTGTGTATTGTGTACAAAGGACGAAGGTCGGTATTATATTTTTTGTTGATGGGACGGCGTAAAAAACGGGCCCGGGCTGCCGGCCAGGGCCCTGAAGAACCTGATCCCTCGGATTCTATAGGGGGTAATGAAACCGATTCTTCGGAAGATAGCGTTGATTCCGTAAACAAATATGCGACGTTCACGCTCACTAGCTACTCGAGGCGATACCCAGAGAACTCAAATAAATCTGATTTTATAGTTTTTCTGTCACATAAAGATGATATAAAACCATTCTCTGATTACGATAGAATGGCCCTCTCGCAAGGCATAAGGAAGCACTGCATTGCAGGTGTTTTACATTTGCGGCCTTTTAATAAATTTTAAGTAGGCATAACTTTTGACTTGGCCAATAATGCGAACGTTTTCTTGCAAAACAAAAAGTTTCTTGATGAACTGTTTTTAAAAGCATCAATTCCAGCTACAGACACTGAAATAACGGGTGTGGTGACATCTGTTACGGTGGGTATGTCGAACAAGCAAATATTCTCTTCAATTTGCAGTTCAAAGAATGTAATACAAGTACGTCGTTTTATGCGGAAAATTCAGATAGATGGTGGCGCATCTACGCTGCAACCAACCCAAACTGTGGCTATTACTTTCGCCTCTACACAATTACCAGAGTTTGTTTATCTCGACTCCTGGCGGCACGAGGTAAGAATGTATGTACCTCCAGTCAAACAATGTCTGAAATGATTTGAACTGTAATTAATTGTAAACGAAGACGTTTACAATTAATTACAGTTAACAATTAATTAATCCATCATTCGGTCTAAAAATAAATAAATAAATACCATAAAACAGCATAAGTATCACAAATATACATCATAATATTTTTACAATAAGCAAATTAAATTTTCTCATAACTTTCGTAAATTAAAATTTTATTGAGATAAGTTTAAGATATTAAATTACGAGTTTTGTGTACAATTTTAATTGTACTTCAGGTTTAAAGTATGACATAGGTAGTTTTCTTTTTTTTAAGTGTATTAATCTGTTGTCTATTTTTGTACCATTTGGAATAAAATAAAAAACTTTTATGATCGGGAATTGAAACACCACATTTATTTTTATTATTTTTCGAAATACTTATTCTCTGATACAAACAAAGCACTTTTGCATTCTCTCAAACCAACTATTAAATTCCAGTCTGAAGTTGAGTCAAAATGACTAATTTGTATACTTCGACTGCTTCTTGTGGGCCTACAAACCGTTAACCACGCAATAAATGTTTAGTTCTCGGAAATTAAAAATAATTGTTAGGGTCCAGATCGAGGCTGTACAGAGGATGGTCCATCAACTCGATGTTTTCCTGTTTCAAAAGCTCGCTAGTTTTCCGAAGGGTATGGGAGCTTGTAATTATCGTGATAAAGGATTTCAAGTTACCTCTGCGGAGTTCGGATAAAATTTACTGGCAAACAAACAGTTATAATGCACATTCTTCATTCCTGTAAGGGAATTGTAACTACATGTCTCGTTTTCGAGACAAAGGAAGTAACTATTCTTTTTGATATGCTTCGAGAACGTACACCCTCTGTTGGTTTGATCTCCCCAATGAAGACCCAAACAGCTGATTGATCTTTTCTTTCGGGCTTATATGCATCAATCCATGACTTGTCACCTGAGGTTATGCTGTTATGAACAGTCTTTGATTCTCCTCCGTTGAAGCGTTGCAAAGTAGTTATGGGGACCTAGAGGGCAACCAGCTTTCTGATGCCCAGCTCATCATGTAAAATAGTTTGGATTGCCAACATACTGTACCTACAGATGTCGACAATACGATACCTACAGATGTCCGAATCTGCTCATAAGTCACATGTTGTTGTTGTTCTTCCTGTATCATTTGATGCACAGCATTGATGTTTTCTGGTATTACCGCTGTATATGGCTGACCTGTAGAAGGTACGGTGCTGAGAGCAAGTCCACGTCGAAATACGGAATACCAATTATTGTCGTTTGGCTTGGTGCTTCATTTCACATAGAAACAAGTTCAGCAAGACATTGTTCCTGAGATATCGTCATTCTTTACGACTAGCAATACGTTTTTTTCTTCTATAAATGGTATTGGTTAGAAAAATAAACGAGAAATCACATACCAAAAATCATTTAATCTAGCTCAGTCGAAAGTACTCTTTTCCCGATCATTTCGGTTTGCCCCTCCTAAGTACTTAACCTTTCATTTAAATGGTCTTTTTTTTATGACGGACCTAATCACTATTTATACCAGAGTGGTAATATAGTAAGCGCGGACTTGATTTAAATGGTCAGGAAAATTTGTTAAAATGGTCAGAGAAAGTCAGGGAATTTTATGTGGCATATACAGTGGACACCCTTATCTACATTGTACAATTACGCCTTAGATACTAAAGCCCTAGACATGATATCACAATAATGGCTATCACACTATGGTATTGAATGTTAAATAAATCAAATTCTATTATGTTTGTGAACGTGGAAAGCCTTAAGTATAAGTAACTATTCTGCCTAATTTCATTTATTTCCATATTGCTTTTTTGAAGCTAAAAGGGAAAATATGTAATCAAGAAAAAATTGGAAAGCTTGACGCCAACCAAACTATTATAATTAAATTACAAATGTATTTCCGAGTGTACAAAGCAAACAGCTTTGTCAAGTGACTTAGGATAAGCGAGAAACTTCAATTTTTACAAAACCTTAATTATCTCGGAATCGACTTTGATGCAGTTATGGCTTATTTCAGTATGACGGCAGTATTATACTCTCGTATTTTTGGTATTTGCTTAGTTTAGACTGCGTCTTTCGTGCTATGCAAGCGCGTTGAGTTGTTTATTATATTATTAATGATTGTTTCGAAAATAACATAAGTTAAACTGGGTAAGAGGCTACGAAGTAAGAGGTCATTTAGTAGTCCAGCTGGCCACTAAACTGACAATGCTAAGAGGAAAGAATAGCTTCGCGATCCTAACGAAATAGATATTTAGGAAAACATTTGCCATCGCTCGTGCGCTCATGCCCCCGGGAGAAAGAGCGAGAGCGTTGCAGCTCGCGACTGACAATAGGTACTTTTCTTGATGAAATTCCCATTTCGGGAGAAAACGGTTTCCAATAACTAAATTTCAACAAATCACTTTTATTTTGATGTCGATCGTTTCAGAACAATATATTCTAGGTACATAGGTTTGGTTTAAAAAAAAAAACATTGTTTTTGTTCAACAAACGGCTTAATTCGACACAGTTTTAATCATAAAAATTACGTTACTTGAGGTGCCTTTATAAGTTTGAATCTATAGCGAATTTTGTAAAAAGAAAAATCTATAAACCTAGTCATTCATTGTGTCAATAACATACTAAAAAATCATAGAGATTGGAAAATATTTAGAAGTGGAAAAACGTTTTCTCTTTTTGTATGGACGAGCACGTACTATTCTTCCCTCTTAATAAGCTTATAGTTTACCCCGATACTTGGGCTATTCGTAAGGAGTTTCAGGTTTGAGATGGTATCTTGAAAGTCTGTCGTTAGCTGATTACATACAGATAGTGAACGTAGGCTGGCTTCTTCTTTTTCTTCATATTGTGGATTGTAAGGTCGACAACCAACCTCACATACCCTGGTCACACAGTTAATATAGTACCGGGCCCTTGTCAAAACCCACTGACTTAGCACGAGTAACGACGCCTTCTGTAGATATTAGAGCCGAGACACATGGCTTAACGTGCCTTCGGAATCTGGGTAAACATCTTGATCTTCATGACGCGCAATTCGGCTTTAAGCCGGGTCTGTCTACTGAAAGCGCCATCTTATCCCTCAAGCAGACTGTCCAGTATTACACGGCACGTAATACACCTGTCTTTGCCTGTTTTTTGGATTTGTCAAAGGCATTCGATCTGGTGTCATACGACATACTGTGGCGTAAACTGAGTGAGGAAACGAGTATTCCACGTGAAGTGGTGCGATTATTTAAATTCTGGTATGGTCATCAGATGAACCGTGTAAAGTGGGCAGGTATACATTCGAGTGTGTACAGGTTGAATTGTGGGGTGAGGCAGGGGGGCTTGAGTTTGCCCAAATTGTTCAACCTGTATATGAATCAACTGATCGTGGGACTCAGCAATACCACTGTCGGATGTCATATTGATGGCATAAGTATAAATAATTTGAGCTACGCTGATGACATGGTACTGCTGAGTCCCTCGGTCGGTGCTCTAAAAAGATTGTTAGGTTTGTGTGAAACGTATGCGGAGGCCCATGGGCTCAGGTATAATGCTTCAAAAAGTGAAATCATGCTTTTCAAATCGGGCAAAAAGAAGTATAGAGTTCCATCTGTTACGTTATGTGGTACGCAATTAAAAATTGTAAATAAGTTTAAATACCTGGGCCACTGGGTCACCGATACTTTGTCGGATGAGGTAGACATGGAGAGGGAGCGCAGGGCATTGTGTGTTCGCTGCAACATGTTGGCTCGTAGATTTGTGCGTTGTAGTAAAGAAGCTAAAGTTACATTGTTTAAATCGTATTGTCAGATTTCTACACGTGCAGTCTATGGGTTAATTTTACACAGCGGACATGCAATGCTTTGCGCGTCCAGTATAATAATGCATTCAGGATGCTGCTTGGGTTGCCGAGATACTGCAGCGCTTCGATGATGTTTGCTGAGGCGAAAACTGACGGTTTTCATGCGGTGATAAGGAAGCGTTGCGCGTCTCTGATGCGTCGTATCTGCGGCAGCCCGAACAGTATCCTGAGCACGCTGGCGGAGCGCTGGGACTCGCCACTGCTGGAGCGTTGGCTTAGCTTGCACGCTGCCCCCGCTTCCGCGTCTAGACGGTTTTAATTACCTCACCCATAACTAACATAGTTCTTAAGATTCTACTAACATAATATGGATTGTTATCTGAAATAAATTATTTGAATTTGAATCACGGAATCATCTTTCTTTTCAGACAATCAGGTGATTCGGGCAGCAATGTCCCAACTAAACTGAAAAAAGTCTCACAAGGACATTTTCGTTTAAGAGTGTCTTCACCGGGATTCGAACCCGAAACCTCCGTAAAGAGAGTAAAACACTTGACCACTCGGCCATAGAAGCTAAATTATTTGTCATATCCAATTAGAGATGGGCGGTGGGTTAAAACCCAAACCACCTGACCAGGTAAAAACCCGGTGATTTGGGTTTTAACCCGGTTTTTACCCATAACAACCCATTTTTGTGGGTGTTTATTATAATAATTGATGATAAAATAAAAATAAAAACTTTATTGTATATCTTGATGAAAATACCCTGTTTATATGCAATATGCGCAACTTCAATAATGTGGAAAGCCCAAGGTAGCAGCCAATTGTTTTGTTCATGAGACAATTTCTATGAAACTTTGTTTAGAATTTGTTTGTATTTGTATATTCTAGCGTAAAGCATTTTACTAAGTTTAAGAAAACCTACATGCGTAAAAGATATTGATGTATATCAGCACTCCAGCCGCTGGACTCACATCGACTCAAATAAGTTCAACCGAATAAACATTTTTAAAATAAAACAGTAGAAATCTGTAAAATGTCGCCATCTTTTAATGCTCAAGGTGCATGAAAGGAGCCTCCCCGAGCGACGTACCGCTACCGCTACTCGGTAGTACGTCTGGTGCACCCTGGGCAACAGTCTAGCGAATTCTATTTCTAGCTGACTGGCGAATCCTTTCCCCACGATGGCAAATCAAAATCAACCATACAGTCCAGTGTTAAAGCCGGCAAAGTTAAAGACTGTGTGTAGTCTCGATTAATATCGAGGGTTTCTCGAAAGACAAATCAGAACTCTTATCTGAACTCTGTCGCAAGACACACTGCGATGTACTGTGTGTACAAGAAACCTATCGAAATGAAACACAATGCCGACCACACGTAGCTGGACTCACTCTTATCTCTGAGACTTAACACCCGAAACACGGTAACGCAGTGTTTGTTACTCCCGGAGTAAGAGTAAAATCCTCTGAATGTTCGACCCAGAATGGCATCGAGGTGATTACCTTGGACCTCGACCACTGCTCTGTTACCTCTGTTTATAAGCCCCCCGGAACGCCTTTCCGGTTCTCCTCTCCCTCAAACTTTGATGATCAGCAACGGGTAAAAATTGTAATCGGTGATTTTAACAGTCATAATCCACTCTGGGGCTACAATGACCTTGACGACTGTGGTCAAGCGGTCGAGACATGGGCTGAATCTAACAATTTGACTCTTGTTCATGACCCAAAACAACCGGCTTCCTTTAATAGTGGCCGATGGAAGAGGAGATACAACCCAGATCTAATCTTCACCAGTTCAGACATAAGTTCTCAGTGCGTTAAGACCGTATGCCCACCTATTCCTCGCACTCAACATAGGTCCATTATGTGCGAGATTAGCCCAGTCATCCGTTCTCTACAGGTCCCCCTTAAACGCCAATTTAATTACTCCAAGACAAATTGGGAGCAGTACGCAAAGTCAGTCGACGACGCCCTCTTGAATGTACCACCATCCCCTCGAGAATATGATCGGTTTGCTGACATAGTCTCTGAGGTGTCTCGTCACTGTATCCCCAGAGGATGCCGTACCTCCTACATCCCAGGATTATCGAAGGAGTCGGGGGAACTGTTGATGCGATACGAGACTTTGTACTGCGGTGATCCCTTTTCCGAGGAGACTACACGAGTCGGGGAAGAGTTACTGTCGCGGATTGATGAAAGTCGGCGGGACAGGTGGATTGATACTGTAACCAACATCAACATGACGCATAATAGTAGAAGAGCATGGTGACATCATCACCGCCATTAAATCCCTTAAGTGCGGGAAAGCCTCCGGAGTTGACCTTGGCCCCGTCGCAGTATCATGGCTGCTACAAATGTTCAACAAGTGTCTGGAATCTGCCCTAATACCAAGACTCTGGAGAAAATCGAAGGTCACAGCTATACCAAAGCCAGGAAAACCAGCAGATGACCCCAAAAATTTTCGGCCCATTTCACTCCTGTGCCATACTTATAAATTATTTGAGCGGTTGCTGCTGGTACGCCTCACTAGCTTTGTTGACCCGAAATTGATATACCAACGACCAGCCGTCCAGTCCAAATACCTCCAGCTTTGTGTATGCTGATGATCTTGCTCTCACTTCTCAAGCGACCAGTTTCGAAGATGTTGAGGCTAATCTGACGGTAGCTCTCAAGAACCTGAGTTGTTACTACGCAGAGAATTCCCTTAAGCGCAATCCGTCTAAAACTGAGTCATGCGTATTTCACCTTCGCAATGCACAGGCGGGTCGAAAGCTCAAAATCACGTGGCGTGGGGTGCCTATTTCCCACAGTAACTCCCCCAAATACCTCGGCGTGCTGTTGGATAGGTCTCTTACCTTCCGAAAGAACTGTGAGAGTGTGAAAAGGAAGGTGCATGCTCGAAACAATCTAGTGCGGCGCCTTACCACCACTAAATGGGGAGCCACACCACAAGTTCTGCGGACTACTGGTTTGGCGCTTGCCTTTTCAGCTGGCGAATTTGCATGCCCAGTATGGGACCGCTCTGCTCATGCCAAGCTAGTGGACACAGCCTTAAACGAAACTTGCCGGATCATTACTGGTTGCCTGAAACCGACGCCGGTTAAGTTGCTGTTTCCATTAGCTGACATAGCGCCTCCAGATGTCCGCAGAGCAGTTGCAAGCTCCCTTGATAGGCGTAAAATGGACGACGACATTCGGCACCCACTGAGTGGCTATAAACCAGTGCCACAACGGCTGAAAAGCCGAAAAAGTTTTATAAAGTGCGTCGAACCACTGACCAACGACCCGCCACAAGCAAAATGCAACCTCTGGCGCCGCGGAGTCTCCCTTCCTAGCCCCTTTGTCACGCCATCTGAGAATCTCCCACCCGGACATCAGTTGTCGTGGCCGATCTGGAAGTCTTTAAATAGACTTCAGACTCAGACCTGCCGGAGTAAAGATAACATGTCTAGGTGGGGATTTTCCGATAATACTGACATAAACTGTGTGTGCGGAGAAGTACAGACGATGGCCCACCTGACATCATGTCCTGCGTGCCCTGCCACCTGCACGCAGCAAGATTTGATGGACGCCACACAATCCGCCGTCCAAGTGGCCACATTCTGGGCTACAACATTATAAAATTTGACTTGCCATCGACTCGCTAAGAAGAAGAATGCTCAAGTTCTAACGGGATGATCAAAAGAAGTTGTAACTACAGTTAGCTAGCACTACACTCACTCATATCTACACTGCATGCGAACGTGGCAAGTACGGGCGACAAAAGTCACAGTGACAGTATACTAAATGATGGAAGCTGCCTGATATTACGATTGGCCTAGGACATGTTATAACACTGTGTTGAGTTTAATCGAAGTTGACCCAATAAACGAAAAAGTTTGCTGCCATCTCGGATATTGATATTTTAAACATAATTGGTACTGTTGTTTCTCTCGTTTCTAAACATAGTACCCTAAACCATGGTTCATGCATGACTTACGAACAATAATTTTATCGCCATCTTTTTTTTATGTTTCTTGTTCAAATACCAAGATTTGCCCTTAAAAACAATATTTTCTGCAGATTTTGTGCTTTACGCAGTTTTATCCATTGCTTTGTTGGTATCTTGCTAAAATAGATGTTCTAAGCCCCTGCATTTACTGGCAAATAAGTGAAAAAATGTCACATATAATGTGCATACGCAAAATCTAATGATATATGGATACTTATATAAATTTTGTTATAAAAATAATAAACACCCGAATTTTCACCCAGTGGGTGGGAATAAATGGGTGTTTATCGGGTAAAAACCCAGCGGTAGGTTTAAACCCGGTGGTTTGCCCATCTCTATATCCAATACAATATCCGAGCAGGTTCTTGTCCTGTCACGGTCGCCAAAAAATGTGATAAAATCGAATAATATAATTTTATATGGAACAACTGTCAGAAATAAGAAAAATCGGCATGAAAATAATCGAATATGATAAATATATATTTATGTATAAAGGAGAGATAGCGGGAAGAAATGGTGTTGGTTTCATTGTAAATAAAGAATTGAAAAAATGTATTTTGAATTTCAGCCATATTTCAGATAGAGTTGCACGATTAGACCTACAAATGGAAAACAAATTATTAACACTTATACAAGTGTATGCTCCCACTGAAAAGTCAAAATTAGAAGAGATACAAGTGTTCTATAACGATGTAGTCCAAGCCCTTGAAAATACACCAAAAGATACAATGGTTATAGGAGATTTTAACGCCAAAATTGGACACCGTGAAATAGACGAAGATCCTATTATGGGCCCCTGGGGCTATGGACAAAGAAACGATCGAGGTAGAGTGCTTGTAGAGTTTTGCATGGAGAATCAACTCTCAATCGCTAATACTCTATTCAAAAAGAAATTGAAAAATCGCTGGACGTGGCTCTCACCAGATCACAAAACAAAAAATGAAATTGACTTTATCCTCGTAAGAAATAAAACAGCAATTACTAACGTTCAAGTTATTGGTACCACCCATCCATCTGACCATAGACTTGTTATGGGAACTTACAACTTAACTTACAGTCTAAAAAAGAGTAGGAAAACTTTTAGTAAAAAGAAAGACTTTACACCTATTGAAAAGGAGAGTTTGAAAAATCATTTCATAGATCTTACAAAAAATTATTCCTACAAAGAAAACCAGATGCAAGAGAATTACAACACCATTGTTGATTTTATTATGCAAAGTAGTTGTATTTTACCTAGTAATAAAAAATACAATGAAAACAATTATATATTTACCAAAGAAATAAAGCAATTGATACAAGAAAGGACTATGCTAAAAACTAAGAAAAATAAGACCAAAGCTGAAAAAAATAAATTATCTAAGCTCTATATGGAAATTAAAAAGAAGATAAGTATAAATAAACATAAATACCGTTACAAAGTCATAGAGCATGAACTCACAATTAAAGGGTCAGTGAAGCGCTCAGACAGACTTCTTAAAAATTCTAAAGAATGGATAACTGCACTTCAAGATCATAGCCAGAGCATCTCTACTGACAGAAACAAACTTCTAGACTTAGCAACTGCGTTCTATAGACAGCTCTACCGCAAAAATCCATCAGAGAGTCAGTTTATAAATTCATGTGAATCAAACAGAAGTTCAATGGAGGAATCAGTGTTGCTATTTACCGAAAGCGAAGTATATGAAGGAATAAGAACCTTAAAATCTTCCAAAAGTCCGGGACAAGATGGCATTTCAAACGATGTACTAAAAGCACTTATAGAACCCATAACACCTATTCTTACAGAGCTCTTTAATGAGATACTTACGTCATGCTGTATTGCTGAACAGTGGGAGACCGCGATAATTACGCTGCTATATAAAAAAGGAAATCCTATGGATATAGGAAACTATAGACCCATAAGTCTTCTGCAAAGTCTCTACAAACTATTTACTAATATTTTGTTGCGAAGACTAAGGAGCACACTGGAATTCTACCAACCTAAAGAACAGGCAGGCTTTAGACCCAAATTCAGTACAGTTGACCATATGTTTACGCTAACACAAATTATTGAAAAGCACACTGAATACAAACTCCCACTCTACATTGCTTATATAGATTATTCCAAGGCTTTCGACTCTATATCACATGAATCGGTGTGGAAGACACTAGAGCAATTCGGCGTAAATGCAAATTATATATCACTTATGCAAGAAATATATAGAAAAAGTAAGTCTCTGGTAAAATTGGAAAAATCTGGAAAACCCTTCAAAGTCGAAAGAGGAGTCCGCCAAGGCGATCCCATTTCACCCAACTTATTTACAGCATTGCTAGAACACATATTTTTAAAACTGAATTGGGATAACCTCGGAATAAAAGTGAATGGCGAGTACCTAAATCACCTACGCTTCGCAGATGATATAGTTTTAATATGCAACAATCATACAGACTTGCAGTTCATGCTCAGTTCCTTAGACAAAGAAAGTTACAAATGTGGTCTACAGATGAATCCAGATAAGACACGCATTATGACTAATGTAAATAAAATACCAATCAAAGTTCGAAGTCAAAATATAGAGTACGTTGAGGAATATATTTATTTAGGACAAAGAATATCATTTGCTGACCAAACACTAAAAGAAGTAGAAAGACGAATAAAAATCACTTGGAAAAAATACTGGGCCATGAAACATATATTTAAATCAGATCTACCATTAACTTTGAAGAAAAAAGCATACGAATCTACAATTTTGCCCACATTACTATATGGATGCCAGAATTGGGCACTGACTCAAAAAATTGTACAAAAACTTTAAGTATTCCAGAGAGCAACAGAGAGAAGTATGCTGAATATAAAATTGTCGCACCGCCTGAAAAGCAAATACATAAGGAAGAGAACTAAACTTATCGATGCAGCCGAATTAGCCTGCAGACTGAAATGGAGATGGGCGGGTCACGTGGCACGAAATGAGGATGGACGCTGGAGCGAACGACTCCTGCACTGGTACCCTCGCGACCAAACCAGACATTGTAGAGACGGCGGGCACTACCTGGACGAGGCTCGCTTCAGATCGAGGACAGTGGAAATTGATGGAGGAGGCCTTTACCCGAAAATGGGTACCTAAGATTAAAAAAAAAAGAAATGTAAATAAATTATAAATATTATTATTTTAAAATGTATTTAATGGAATTTTTACTTAATGGAATCAAATGTTAATTGTGTATATTTTCTTACTTTTTTATGTATCTTAATTGATCTTAGGAATAAATGGCTAATAATAATAATAATAATAATGGAACAACGGAAACGTAGATTTTCAGCAAACTGACAAAACAAATTTATTTCGTTGCCTAGCAACATTCCACCACAAACGGTATCGCGCGCGATGCATGTTGCTATCACTGGTTGAGGAGTTTCCGCTTTTATCTCTTATTTCATCATCAGATTTTGACAAAATTTATATGGATCTATCCCTAAAGCACGTTCTATCGAATGAAAAAAGAATCATCAAAATCGGTTGAAAACTGACTGAGAATAGACGAATAACGACGCGAATGCTACATTCTGTTGAGGAATTTCCAAGATTTACCTCATGTTCCACCATCAGATCTTGACAAAATTAATATGGGACCACCTCGAGAGTAAATCCTATCGAATGAAAAAAGAATTATTAAAATCGGTTAACAATTGGCGGAGATATCTAATAACATACATAAAAAGAAAATACAGACGAATTGAAAACCTCCTCCTTTTTTGAAGTCGGTTAATAAGCTGAAAACAATAATTAACGAAAAATACTAGTATTATTGTAAAAAAAGCATGGATTGCTCGATATATACGATATATACGAAAAATATGGTACCCCACTCTTTTTTCACAATAATACTAGTATTTTTCGTTCATTATTGTTTTCAGCTTATATTAAGAATTATTTTTCACTTTTAGTTTGATGTTCTTAGGTTTTTTAAACAATATTTATTTTTCACTTTTTAGTTTGATGTACTGTGAAACCGTGTTTTTTAGTTGTATTGTTGTATTGTCACCGGTTCTTGATATGTGTACAACGTTTAAATTAAATCTGTCCGTTTAAAGTAGAGGAGTCGGTTACAAACAAACATATAAAACCAAAAAGGTGAAGCTAATAAAAGCGTGTTAAAAACGGCGGCGTCAATAGTGTTTGTCTTTGATTTAGTGGTCGTACCTAAATTACGTAACGCATTTCCACGAGGGTGACGGGGAACTCCCCATAATGTTACATCACATAATGTTAGAAAAGCGAAAATTCTGCATAATAAAATTTTAGTTATGGCCAGGCGATGGGGAGAAGGGGGTGTCAAAGTTTAAGAATGCATGCATGCATTACCTAATTTATTTGTGTACGACTAATAAAGGCATGAACATATCTTCAGGCATCACATTAAAAACACCAAAATTTTTATTTTCCTGTTCCATTAAAAAACATTTCATTTGTAACAATGGTTCTATTAATAACTTGTAACTTTCGTAATTAGCGATGCCATTTAAAGAAAGGCCTTCCGGACTAAGCGGAGGAACCCTACGGGCGGATTATTGGAGGGTTAGAGCCGGTTTGTAAGGATGACAGATTTAACGTGCTTTATCCAAAATGGCGACAAAAAGTAGGCAATTTTTGTAATTATTATTCAGTTACTCGGATACGGCTTTTTTATATATTTAGAAGCTAGTAGACTTTTAAAGCGTCAAGTCAACCAATCCTGACCTTCATCACCGTACATGTTTTTTTTGGAAAGTAATAAAAAAATCTATGCTTGTTATAACGGGATAAAATCTGAAACTAAATCATCCGGCAGAGAACCAAGGTAGTTGATATCGTCCAGAAGTGTAGCAAGCTGAAGTGGCAGTGGGCTGTCCACGTCTGTCGCAGAACCAATGAGCGTTGGAGCAGACGGGTTCTCGAATGGAGACCGCGTTTCGGGAAACGTAGTGTGGGACGCCCCCCTGCCAGGTGGACTGATGACTGAGGAAGGTCGCTGGTGGTGGCTGGATGAGGAAAGCGGGTGATCGTGCGCTTTGGCGTGCCCTTGGGGAGGCCTACGTCCAGCAGTGGACTGCAATAGGCTCATTGATTGATTGAGACTTTCAAAGCGTCAAGTCAACCAATCCTGGGGGCCGATCGCGCTATTTGACAACGTCTCAAACGTTGAGCGGTAAAGTTTTAGTTTCGATTCGTTTTTTGTTTTTACGTTGTGCCACAGACTACTTAGAAGAACCAGGTTCAGACTACCAACCAACTCTCAAACAAAAATACTCGCCGTAGAAATGACATTTCTGATCTCACATGACATTCCTTTTTTTTATATTTTTTTTTTTTATTTGCCTTGTTGGCAAAGTGAAACTCTGCATACAGCCACGCAGGACACCTACGCGGTCGGTTCTACTAAGTAAAATTGAAATTTTGGTAAGAATTGGACGTTTTTCCGAAAAGTTTAAATATGTTCGCACAAAACCTTCGAATCTTTAGTATACAGGTTATTGAACATATTTAATTTGTCATAAAAACGTCCAGCATCAAAAATGAAACGAGGAAAGACTATTTATTAAAAGATTTATTTATGTTAATACATGGTCTGCGAATCTCCTTTTCCTTTCAAGTGTACAAAGCCAAAAGCCAAAGTGTGGTCTTTTTTGACATCATACGAGAGCCCCATGCCAAGTGACATTTTGTCAAATATGACTGAGCTATGTTTTTTAGAATCCGGCCAAGTGTCAACCTAGAAAGAAATTCCATGTTATTCTAGAAATATAAATACTTGTTATACCTGTTAAATATGAATACCTGTTTGGTCACCAAATAAATATTTAAAACAAAAAAAGCAACTTGTGTAAAATAAATATTTACCTTTTTCTTGACGAGACCAAGGAATTGTTTATTGATTCCAGCTTCTACATTTAAATTTGAGACCATTTATTCAAAGTAGAAGTTGACAGCAGAATAAAATCTCTGTGTAAAAATCTACTTGCTTCTTTGCTCTCTCATATTCCTTATTAATATTTCTGCATGTATGGGTAAGTTTTTTTTTTTATCAATGGCTTCATGGTAAGTTTACTCAAATTTTGAATTATTTTTCTCTGGCATGATTGTTTTGCCATTGGAAAAGTTGGGGTTCTGGTTATGCCACGGTCAGTAGTGGCAGATGTTGTGTCAGCTGTAAGATATAAAAAAATGTATAATAATTATTAAAATAATTAGGTTAGCAATACAAGTGAGCTCTATTTAACTGACCTGAAGTGGAAACTGTTTCGACTTTACTACTACTTCCCGGCAGAGGAAGCTCCTCTTCAAGAACAAGTTTGTTTCCTGAAATTTTAAATTTAATTATTGTGAATTTATGCAAATCATAGAACAGTTAGCAATACAAGTGTGCTCAATTTAACTGACCTGAAGTGGAAGCTGCTTCATCTTTACAATAAGTGTGATCAAAATGTCTCTGCTTAAAGTAAGTGTGGTCGATGACAGTGACTGCTGCATCTATGAAATTGAAAAAAAAAATAGGTTTATAATTTTACACATGCCAGCCAACATCTACATGTACCTGCTGACTCAAAAGAAAATATAAAATAGGTACTTACCATGCCATGATAATGAATCAAATTTTACGATGAAGACCCACCGACTATCTAACAGCTTGGAAATATGATCTGTTAGGTACATAAGTGGTCCGTTGGGTTTCCACTTGAAATTTTATCTGGCAAACAAAGATGGGTGAGCGCCGCATAGGAGCTTTGAGCCCGCTGCACCTTTGAATCTTTTTTCGAAACGTTTTGAGCAGACAAAAAGATTTTTCAGAGACGATCTTTGAAGCGTATCATCTTTCAGGCACTCTAGCCACTTTGCGAGTCTTTCTCATCTATTGGGAACTTGTGTAATCTAGCGTCCTGTCGCGAACTATTAAATTTTTGACACAACACTTAAAATACATGATAAAGCGTCCAATTCACACAGAATTAACCAAAACTCACGTAAGGTATTTCAAAAGTCAACAGGAGAAAAGCTTCGGCTTCGAACTTCGATTACAAGCAAGATTTTGAGGTTAGGACCCACAGCCTACATGCACGCACTGCACGCACACACACAAGTATGGCGGCAGTCTGACAGCCAGATGGAGTCTTTTTAAGTCTTGGCAAAATATATCAATTTGTGCTGTCCATAACAGTGTCTTTTCTTCTTGTTTCAGGAAATATCTATCGCGTCCGTTTAATTTAGTATATAATATATATTTTTTAATATATTTTTTTTCTTTTTTTTATCTTCCCGTGATAAGCTGATTACTCGACACTGGCTAAATTGCTAAATGCAGAAGCCATAAATAAATAAATAAAAAAGAAGACCTTTTTTTTTCAATATGGCGGCATGAGAAATGTCATATGACTTCGGAAATGTCAGTCATCGCTATTGCCAGTAAATTCTCTATGAAGATTATAGGCCGTGCGTTGTGCCCATCCGTATCGCCCTATTTTTTAGCAGCGTCTTTACCGCTGACGTTAATCAATCGTTCATCTTTTTTTTTTTTTTTGTCCTTTACAGGAACAGGCAAAGGCATACGCCATGCAGCCATCGTCTCTAGTTTTTTTTTCCTTGTCCGATTTGATAAAATAACGTCTTCAGTAAGTTCTTTGCTTGTCAAATTTGATAAATTAACGTCTTCAGTTTTATAATATCCTTATCCAGTTTTATGAAATTTTTGCGGTGAAGATGATAATTAATGCGACCATGACCAAATCTAAGCCTACAGATCACAGAATAAAACTTCCTACCCAAAAATATACTACTCCTGCAGAACCAAGAAGATTTATTAATAACAGCGTTTTACCTCACAATAAAACGCTTATTAACTACTTACCTCATTCGAAGCCTAAAATAATGAGAGAGGCAACTCGATTCTCCCTAGTGTGGCGGAAACAGTGTCTAAAGTGTGAACTATTCCTCTTGACGTCAGCCGGAACTCGTCTCCTATTGGTCGACGTTAGCTTCTATAGAGTTTCCACCAGGAGGCGCATCTGTGCAGTAACGCACAGAGCGGTCTTTGGTTCATTGTACGAATTAAGGGGCTAGTCCGGGAATTTTCAAGATTTTTGTTGAATCAGATCTCATTATCTACGTCAGTAAATGTATTGATTTTCTAAAATATGTTATTGGACTCTATTATCTACGCTTACACTAAGGCCAAAACATGTTTGGTAAAAATCTTCTCGATACAAATGTTATCCAAAACAGCGTCTTCGATTCTCGTTATTTGAATCTGAGAGGTAAATGGTAATTTATTGGTCGCCGAAATTTAGTTACAAGATAGGTCTCCGACTGCTTTATGTTTTTCCTAAGCAAATTTACAAATCAAATTAGTACTTTTTATATAAACTGAGAAAGTAAATTTGGCACTTACGCCATTTACTTGGAGCGCGCGAACATTATTTCTTTCTCTGTTAAACACGTGCGGAGAAGCTTAGCGTCATCACTTTCCTTTCTTGAGCTCAGTCGCCCATGATCTTTGCCGACGACGGATGTGCGCTCGGTGGCGCTCCAAGCCGCCCGGCTCACGAAATAATTTTATTTGGAGAAGACGTACTATGAGTAGGTCCGTCACATCCGTCCGTCCGATCCGTTACATTGACAATATTTCTAAATATAAATAAATATAGGTTGGGTCCGTACCTGCTGCTTGTATACTTAGTAAGGTTTAGTCAAGTTTGTGATACTATCACTTTCAAGGTCGACACTAATAATACGAGTACACTACGCAAAGGGTATATGTATATGTACAGTGGACGGCACATCAAGGTATACATTTTTTTTTTTCAAATTAGATGTTATTATTATACTACCTAGTTACAGATGTCGATCATTTTATTTTTATAGTACAACACAGGCAGGCGCGAGAGGAATAGTTAGGTATTTCTATTATTCAACCAAATGCGGTTTTTAAGAATTATTTTTATTGTGTTAGGTAGGTAAGATATAATTTATTTATTGATTCAAAAGTAAAGTTTGCATACTCCTTACGTAATTTTATAGCCTATACCTAGCTTACAAAAAACCAGCCACGTGTGTGCGGGGCCAAGTCTTATTTCCAGTCAAAGGATTATATCCCTCACGGGGGAACAACTAAGGATTTTTCCCGCTGTCCCCCAGTATGTTCACTAAAAAAAAAACAGGGGACAGTGGGAATAAATATTACCGTTCTCCCACGTTACAAATTATAATTATAAAATGAATGACTGATTTACGAGTATTTATATTCAAATGATATTTTGGATGAGTAATAATTATTTATAAAAAAATAATTATAATATTGAACAAAATGAACTCATATATTTTTTAACTGACAGTTTATTATTTTGTTAGTGCTCTGATTACGATAAAACTCGGGTTAGTGGACTATTCCATTAAGAAAACAACAATTTTTTTTTCTATGAGTTAATGGGTTTGATGAAACTCGGTTAAGAGCACTATTTTGCCAAGGAAACAAGAGGCAATGTTAAAAATAAAAAAAATCCAAGAATCTTAGTTTTTATGACAAAATAGAACCTCTAATAAATATAAGGAAATATTGTCACACTTTAGAAATTCTAAAATACTTAATGAATTTCTAAAGAGATATCGTTAGCTTTGCCGTGACAAATCAAAACTAAAAAGTGTCAACGTCTTAGCAAAATAACGTAAAACCTCTCGTGTGGTATTAATCGGCCCATGAAACTGAACAACTTTCGTTCCAAAACTTTTTTAAACTCGTATTTTTTTCAAACAAGGTGATCAGCTGATCGAGTTAATTTGTATGAAAGTTTAAAAACATTTTTGACGGTACTTAGGTGTCACGTGGGATCGATCTCTGACATAAAGAGAGAACTGCCGCAAGCTTAAAAGTAAAGTTGGTGCCCGGAACAACATCCTGAGACGCCTTACCACTACCCGCTGGGGAGCCAGCGCACGCGTTCTTCGAACGAGTTGTTTTGCTCTCGCTTACTCAGCAGGCGAATATTCGAGTCCAGTTTGGGCTTGTTTAGCCCATGCGAGAAATGTGGACACAGCTCTCCACGAATCATGACGTATAGTCACGGGCACCCTGAAACCGACACCACTGAGAAAGTTTTACTCCATGGCAGGAATTGTTCCACCCAGCGTGAGACGTGAGGTCGCTTGCGATATTGAAAGAGCGAAACAGTCTCAAGACAGCAGGCACCTCCTTTACGACACAACCCTCCTCTTTCCCGTCTCAAGAGTCGCCGCAGCTTCCTCAAGAACTCCACACCCATCTAAAAAGACCCACTTTTAGCACGTAAACATCCTATCAGATCCTCGTTTTAACACATTATTAAAAAGAACTCCACACCCATCTAAAAAGACCCACTTTTAGCACGTTAACATCCTATCAGATCCTCGTTTTAACACATTATTACAATTTTTACGAACGAACACGTTATATTTTTATCACTAGCGAATCGCGATGCACAGGACTGTCCATACTAGGCAGTGTTGGCAGGGTCACCATGCATGAGGTATAGAGACACAGGAGCGTGTCAGAATGAAAGACGTGTTGTGCGTCAGACAAACATATTGACTACAAGCTACTTAGATGCTAAATTATATCTATCTAGATGTGGTTGAAGTGAGTCATACATATACTACAGTTGGCTGAATAAAATACATTTTTTGCCTAGTGACAAGCAAAAAATTTAGGTATGAAGTTAGCTGTCATCGTATGTCATCAAATGTGTTTTAGTGATGCCAGACCAAGCGCCCTAATAATTTCAATGGTAAACACAAATAGTCGATGCTTTATCAATAAAATTTCGCGGCGTGGGCAGTCTGATATAATACTAAAGTAAAAGTTTTACAATTAAATATATTTAAATAGCAGATCAAGCTTTACACGTGGCGCAAGATTCTGTGCCATATTCAAAGATGAAGTTTGACATTTGTGTATTTTTTTTATATATCTCGTTTGTCAAGGCAGAGAATCAGCCGTATATCAAATCAAATAAAAATATTTTATTCAAATTAAGATTTTTATGAATCATTTTTCGACGTCAAAGCTACCATGGATGGCACGGCTACAGGTTACTTTTTGGAGGGCACTTGGAAATTAAATGATTTTATAAAAAAAATAAACAACCGTGTAGTATTTTGAGCAAAAAAAAATGCAAAATATATTTAGGAACCAACCTTATATCTCGAAATGGTTTTGCATTTAGCATACTTTTTTTAAAAATTTGCATACCCAATTTATATTGACAAAACAGAAACTTTTGATCTTGATTTGAACCAAATATTTGATATAAGATTTCTTTGGTACCAATTACTCATCATAATGACAGTGAAAGAAAAAAATAATTGATGTGTTGAAGTGACGTGTGTGTGATAAAAATATTATAAAGACATTTATAGTGATCATCCTGTTTAATCTAACACAAAGAAAAAAATAGACACGATGAAAACATTATGTATTTCCGGAAACATTCACAATATTGATCGTATCAGAAATAAGTAGATACGTATCGATCGTATTGTAAATCGTAAATAAACATCACATTTTTATTTTTTTGCATCCAATTAATAAATTGACTTCAGTTTGGAAACAATGGAATAAAAATACTCGAAAATCTGTAGGTATTTTATAAATAAATTAAAGTGGTGACAGCGGGAATTATTTTCCCCTTGTCCCCTATATAATTTTGAAGTGAAGATACTGGAAGACAACAACTACTGAACGGATTGGTATGAAAGAAATTTGGAATAAAGTTAGTTTATACCCTGGAACACATAGGACACTTACATAGGATACTTTTTACGGGAAAAGGCTTATTCCCACGGGAAAATCTTACACAACGCGAGCGTAGCCGCGGGCGGACCGTATTATAGTAATTCAAATTATACTTACTATTACAATGTCAAAATGTCTGGAATCTTGAAATACTAAATCTTTTATTTTTAGGTGAAATTATAATCATTACTACCCTACACTCCACTACACTAAAGACCAATTAAAATAAAATAAAAAATATATACTCAAAGAGCGAATCATACATAGTAATATACTTTGCGCGATTACATCAAATTAAACAAATATAATATTTTATCATTGTCGCAGAGGTCATAGACCCGCCTCGATGTTTTAGAGCGGGGTCTGTGCGGGGCGGCGCGGGGAGCGGCTGACCGACGCGGGGCGCTGCCCGCGCCGTCTTCCTTAGACACACCTCTTGCGCAACAATTTTTTTTCGGCGTAGCGCCTTAACCAGGCAGAACTGAAAGTTAGGCTTCGAATGAGGTAAGTAGTTAATAAGCGTTTTATTGTGAGGTAAAACGCTGTTATTAACTCACTGTACCGTCATTCGAAGCCTAAAATAATGAGAGCTGTCTGTTATCGCCTGGTGGATTTTATAAATATACTAAATTAATGTACTTATTTAAAGTGTAAGGTTAAGAACGACCAAGGAGTAGGTACCTGTCTAAGCTATGCAATTAGCAAACATGTAAGAACTAAAAATAATAATAATAACAGTAGAAGGTACCTATACCTACTCTGTTCACTTATTTACTACAGAAATTAATACTTATTTGAAAGTGAACAATCAGAAATAATATGTTAAATAAAACATATTACTAGAAATCAAAGACTTTTATTTTGTATTCCATATAAAAACAAAACAGATGGCATGAATAAATGATTAGATCGGTACTTCTTATCAATATCAATTACTATTAAAGCAAAACAGTAGGTTACTTCACAGTGAAAGTAAAAAATTGAAACCAGCTGACAAAGCAACAGCATGAACAACAATTAAATAAGAAAATTTACAAAATAATTAATAAATAGTTATATATATTACCAGTTTTTAAATTCCTTTCAAAATAGAGAATAAAGTACATTATACTAGGTAATATTTGGTAATTTATAAATAAGAAATCAAAGAATTAACTGATTTTTATATCTATTACTAGCTAATAGTTATTTTGTTATAAATAAAAATATAATTAATAATTGGCCTAGGAATACGAAGAACCCTAAATTACTTTAATATTAACACAACAATGTTAATTAATCAATTTGCTATGGGTGAAAACATAGCAGTTACCACGTCTGTTTGGTGGCGAGTAGATTTAACTTCTCGACAGTAAAACTTTCTGAAAGTATCTTGAGAACGCCAATTACCCTGAGCTAAGATCTCGTCTATTGGACAATTGGACACCCAATTTTTGGACGCAACCGCAGGCCTAATACTACCAGCACTGGCTTTAATACCTGCGTCCAGCAAGACTCTTCTTATCCAGCCGGCTATGACTGACCGTGAGGCAGGCTTGGGTTCTCCACACGCAGTGATGAAGAGGCTATTCGTATTAGCCTGTGTTCTTCTCGCTGTCGACAGATGTATTAGTTGCTTCACCCAGTACACGGGGTCGATTAGAAGTTTGTCGGGATTACTGGTAAGACGCCAACCAGATTGTCGGACGTCTGATTTATCCGTCTTGGAGCCAAACTTGGGCCAAAATATGATGGTGTTATCTGAAATAGAACAGTGGTCGTTATCTATGGCTAGCAGAGTTAAATCATGGACTCTGCGTCCCGAGCAAATCATTAACAAAGTAGCTGTTCGTTTAGAGCACTGATACAAATTATTACAATCAAGATTATTATTCAATAACCAAGTAGAAAGATCATTTATGTCCCAAATTGGAGATTTCAAAATTGATTTTGGTTTTTGATTAGCTATAGATGCAAGCATCTTTTTAACTAAAATATGGGAACTTAAACGTTCAGATAAGTCAGGATTGCAAAGTGTGGAAATGGCTGATTTGTAAACCAGTATGGTATTGTACGACAGTTTGTGAACGAGAAATAAATCTGACAAAAATCTGGCTAGTTGAGAACCATTAGGGTCATATGGAGCATTAATATTATTATGTTTACACCAATGCAGCCATTTACACCAAGCATTTTGATATGTTTTGATAGAAGATTGACGCCAACCTGATTTTAGAAGCTGTTTTTGTTCAGGAGTCCAATCAGTCAATCTGCTTGTCCACCCCCACATCTCCAGACTTGCAGGTTCATCTCGTTGACTTGAGGAGGCGGCAGCCCGGTCGTGGTGTCCACCAGAACCTTGTGCAGGCGACGTATTGAGAAAGGAGCAGCCGTCGCTCGATTTTTGATATCGGGTTTCCAAAACACCTTTTCCCAAACTGGAACCACTATTAGGTAGATTCCTTTGGCCGTGTTTAGATGGGACAACACTCTGGGAATGAGGAATGGAGGGGGAAACACCCACGCTAGATCGTAGTCCCATTGACGACTGAACGAGTCGTGGAATTCTGCATTCATATCGGTCTGATTCAGGGTCGCATACCGAGGAACAACATGCGCAGTCTCTGATGCCATCAGATCTATTTGAGGGATGCCCCACTTCTTGAAGATGATTCGGGTTATGGTGGGTAAAAGGTGCCACTCGGGAGGGGCCCGAAAGCGAGACAGATGGTCGGCTTCGCTGTTCAATTTCCCTGGTATGTGATGAGCAATCAGAGTTATCTGGTGTCGGTCGAGAATTGAGAACACTTTCCGTGTGAGATTCATTAACATTTGAGACTTGCATCCGCCCTCTTTTTTCAGATAAGACACTACCGTCTTGTTGTCGCTCTGCAACATTGTGGACGTATTGGCCAGATTCAAGCACTGATGTTTCAAGGCGAACAGGACTGCTAACATTTCCTTCACGTTCGAATGCAACTGTACTTGCAGTGGGGACCAAGGGCCGCAAAGTTTCTGGTCGTCTATTTGGGCTCCCCAACCCAGACCAGACGCATCGGTTGACATAAACTGAGTCACTGGTGGTTGATGTAACAATGAGCGAACATTGCGATTCTTTATCCACCATTTTAGTTCTAGAATGACTGCGCTTGGGACTCTGTGGTGGTTGTAAGACGTCGATTTCAAAAGTAGATTGCAAAAGTGAAGAAGTTCTCTGTGATTTAGACGACCACGAGGAACGACAAAGCTGGCGAAGTTGACAAGGCCGACCAAACTCTGTATTTCCAACAGACGAGCAGTCCTTTTCCTCAACAGTGGACGAATTTTGGACACTATAGACTCTTGCTTTTTGGTGGGAAGCCATTTGAGGCCTAACCACGGGTCCCAGCAGATTCCGAGAAATTCGATCGCTTTTTGAGGCGTCAGAATAGATTTTTTGAAATTCAACTGCCAACCTAGAGTTTGCAGTAACTCCACTGTAGCCTGTACCTGTTGTGACAGTACATCTGCGTTTTGGTTGGCTAGAAGATAGTCGTCCAAGTAATTTATGATTCGAATACCCATGTTTCTCAGGGTCGCTGCGACCCAGTTGCTTAGCATGGCAAACACATGAGGCGCCGTTGCAAGCCCGAAGGGCAAACAGGTTAGTTGCAGAATTTTTTGTGCATATATTACTCGCAGGAACCTTCTGTGGGCATTGGCCACAGGCACATGAAAATAAGCATTGGAGAGTGTCGTGTCATGCCGCCTTAGACTCAGGGAGAGAATAAGTTTCGTACGTACGTGACGACACAACACAACAAAATGTATAAATAGGGGATTAAGTAGAATTATTATCATTACCTTAATATCCTTAGTTGGGTTCTATATCTCCTGTGGCCCTTTCTTTAACTCTCTCCTATGTACGAGTATATCTGCTTCGCTTTAATTTATGGTCTGTACAGAAGTTATAATGGCTCCACCTGTAAGTTGATTAATAGATGACACCGACTGCCTCGGTGCCACTAAGCATAGAAGCCCACTTTAAGAGTGCAACAACTGGCTTCTCTGTATACTTTCTTTTCATTATAAAGTTAATGCTAATAATGTCTTTCAGTAGTAGTAAATGAGTATGTAGGTAGGCATTAAGACTTAGAGTATCATCATCACCTCGAGTAGTTAATACTTCTCTGTCATAATCTACATTGTCAGTTACTGTCGTTCCAACTATATTATCTCTAATAGACGCCAGCTAATTGATACCAGCTGCCCTGGCTGGTATTCTTCTTGTAATGCCTTTGACACCAGCTGCCCTGGCTGTGTCATACCAGGCTGTGTTGTGTGGCCACACTGCGGCTCCTCGGGTAGGCGTCACGCGATTCGTCCCACCTGCCGCGACAGAGCTTGAACAGTCTGTCTTGATCCGTCTTTAAAGTCAGATCTTAATAGTAAATAAATAGGTAACTACTTGTCGACAAGATTTAACATGATATAGTTGGAATAAATCAAGATTCTTGGATATCTGTGCTTCTTACACAGACCGAGGTATATTTCTAATCTTCGTCTCATCGTATAACTATTAAGTTCTCTTGTAAGTAGTAGTTAATAAGTTAGGTCAAGTCTTTGTAACTTTATTGGCGGTTTCAGATACTGAAAGAGTTTATGAGCTGACATTTAGATGCTTTAAAATCACTGTAATACATGGAATGCTTAGATAGAATGCTTAGCTAGATACTTAGCTAGATACTTAGCTGCAAGATTCTCGAAATCTGCATCAATTCACTGCACAAACTTTACTTTATCACAATATGCAAAGGACGCGCCAAGACACTCACCAGAACTATTTTTGATTCAGCTTCGTCCATAGACTACTGCTGCGCTGTGTTGCTATTTCATAATATTATTTAAGGTGCAGTTCCAATCACTGCGCAACTGTTAAGGAGCATTCGCGACTCTTTCGTCGCGACACTCCCCCCCGGAAGAGTTAAAGTAAGGTTAGTAAGTTCTGCGTCCATTGTCTGATTCTTTCTAGAGCTTTAATGGCCGCGCCTCTTGGTTGTCTCGATTTTTCATCATGTGCGTTTATTTCTACTAGACTTTCATTATCTGTTTCCTCTTTCTCCGATTCTGACCTGTCCCTTTGTATTTCTTTTAGATGGTCATCATTATTGTTTTCGTGAATATTTGTAATAGCTTCTTCAGAGTTAGGTTTTTGTTTTGTAGTTTCGGGTATGAGCTCTAACTCCATAGGCTCAAGAATTGGAGAGTTGCTTTTATCCCGTTCATCAATATCCATTTTTAACTCATTTCCTTCTTCATCCATCTCGAGAGGGTATAAGTGTGCGATGGACCTGATGAATTCTTGGTTTCCGACTCTAACTTTTGCAATTCTAACTAAACCATCACTGCTTTTTGTCAAACAAATAATTTTTCCAACTTTCCAACCCTCTCGGTTTTTGTTCTCACCCTTTATCTGCACGACTTGTCCAATTTTCGGTTCGATTTTCGATGTTATTCTTGCTTCTTTAAGTGAGTGTTTGTATCTTTCTCGAAGACTTGGTAAATATCTATTCGAAAATATCTCTTTAAATTCCTGTAATATGATCAGTGCTCTTTTCCAACCTTTAACTAGTTCCATCTTAGTTGTAGTACCGACTGCCACTGAGTCTTTGTTGGATGTCTCCATGCTAATACACTTTCCTACTGTAAGGAAGTCGGAGGGCTTTAAGATGTGTTCCAACTCGGAGTCAACACAAGTTAACGGTCGAGTGTTAATGACAGCCTCTATTTCTTTCACTACTGTAACTAGTTGTGTATCTTTCAATAGATGTTTCTGTAAAGTCTTCTTCATACAATTCTTTACTATTCCCACAAGTCTCTCATAAAATCCTCCAAACCATGGTGCGAGCTGAGGTATAAATCTCCATTTTATCTTTTCTTCGACACAATACTGATTTGAAAGTATTTCCGACATAAGCTTGAAATGAAGAGCGTTATCAGACGTTATCAAAGCTGGAACTCCTCTACTGGAAATCATTCTACGTAAGGCTAACAAGCCTTCTTCAGCCGTAAGATCTTGTACGACTTCAAGATGAATAGCCCTCACGGCGAGGCAGGTGAACAGGCATATCCATCTTTTACTAGATCCATTCCCATTATTGACGAGAAGAGGTCCCATGTAATCTACTCCCACAAAGGTAAATGGTGAACTATAATTGACCCTTTCTGCGGGTAAAGCAGGAGTGTTTGGTAACTTAAATGGACCACCACCATGTTTAACACAACTGGGACATCTTTTTAGGATCTTCTGCACCTGACTCTTGCCTTGTGGTATCCAGAAGGATTCGCGAATAATGCATAACGTATGGTTCACTCCTACGTGATAATTGTCTTGATGTGTCTTCATTATCATTTTATCTGTGAAGTCACAATTTTTAGGAATAAGTACTGGGTAGCGTTTATCATACGACCAGTTCGTATTCTTTAAGCGACCTCTACAGCGCAACAGGCCGTCAACGTCGATAAATAAACCAAGGTTCCTTTTCAGGCTTGTTTCCACGCCATTTATTTCGTCAGGAAAATGTCGAGTTTGTAGTTCTTTAATTTCTTTAATTTTATCATCGATTACGACTTGTTTATTTAAATTCTCATTTTCTAATACTTTATGTGTCTGTTCTTGATCTGTTACTTCGACTCTCTTTCCATTGGAGAGGTCTTCATCTACTCTTTCTTCATTCGAGAGATCCTCCCGCGCCAAAAAGGATGATTCTGTTGGTGTAAACACCGGCCAAAGATCAGGTTTCTCCAATAGGAAAGAGGGTCCAATTAACCATTTCTCTTTTTCTTCTTTCAGAGTGTTTGGTTTCGTCGCTACATCCGCGGTATTCAATTCTGATGGTACGTATCTTATAACTAGAGCCTTGTTCTTTTTTATTTCTTCAATTCTTCTAGCTACGAACGGTGGTAGAAGTTTATTTGAATTGTACCAGTCAATAACTATTTGACTATCTGTCCAAAGGGTTTGATGTGTCACGGTCACAGTTCCTCTAAGAGATGAAAGTACGAATTGAATAAGTCTGTTACCAATGAGCACTCCTAATAGCTCCAGACGTGGTATCTTCAAGTTCTCCTGGTCTTTCAGTGGAACTAATCGTGACTTTCCAATTATAAAGTTCAGTTTAGTACCGTTGGATAAGTATACGACTGCAGCGTAAGCTTTTAAAGATGCGTCTGTAAAACAGTGTAGTTGATAACTTTGCTCATCATAGTCCTTCGTGTAGCTTCTAGGAATTATTACTTTCGATATCTCATCCAAATCTTCGCGTATTCCTGACCATTTATCAAGCATCTCCTTTGGAAGTACAGTATCCCATTTTATTTTAGATTTCCATAAGTCTTGGAAAAATATCTTCGCAGAAAGTATGTACGGAACAGAATAACCACAAGGATCGTAATTCGAAGCAATTATTTTTAAAACTTCTCTCTTTGTTCTAGCGTTGGTACCAACATTGAATCGCAATCCAAGTGTGTCTTCTTCTAAATTCCAGTCTAAACCGAGAATTTTTGCAACTTTATCCTCGCTTCTTGACGGTTCTGGTAGTTGCCGCATAAATTCTGTGGAGTTAGAATTCCATTCTCTTAGGTTCATTGATATCTGTCGAAATGTCTCTGTAGATTTTTCAAATAATTTTAAAGCTTCCTTGATATTTGGAGCACCGGTGATAAGATTATCAACGTAGATGTCTTCAGAGATTTCTCTGATTTGTGGTTCAGTAGATCTTGAAAGATGGTGTTTGATTGTGGCATTTAAGATAAATGGACTAGATATGATACCGAACGGAACTCTGCAGAATCTCATACACAGAAGGTTATCCTTGGTGGCTGGTTTCGATATATCCTTAAGCCAGAGAAATCTGGTAACATCACGATCGGGTTCATGGAGAGCTATTTGAAGAAACGCCTTTTCAACGTCTGCAGACAATGCTATGCGATGGTTCCTAAATCGTATTAATAGACTTGTCAAGTCTGTTAGCATCATAGGTCCACAGTATAGGTATTGATTGAGACTCTTTTCTTCCTTAGTCCTTGCGGATGCGTCATAGACTATTCTTATAGGTTTCCCCTTCTGAGTCACTCCATGATGTGGTAAGTAATGTACTGGATGATTTTTTGCTTTCATTGGTTTCTTTACTATCTCGATTATTCCTTTGACAATTTGATCCTTTAATGTTTTATCATAGATGTGTAAAGTATTTTCATCTGATCGTTTCACTAAATTGACAAGACGTCCGTAAGCAAGACCGTAGTTCGTCGGAAGTGCTGGTGGAAATGAAGTCCAAGGCCAGCTAACTGTATATCTGTTATTTATTATCTGAGTAGTTTCATTGAAGTTATCAATAGCTTCTATGTCTCTATTCGCTTTAGGCGAATCATTAATACCAATTGACTCAAGTTCCCAAAGGAAAGATACATCTCCTTTATCTATCGGAAGGTCAGGTTGATGAAGTTTTATTTCTATACCAGTTTGAAAATAAGTAATAGCCGATAGGGTATCTATAGGTTTTGGTTCCAGTCTGCCTGACAATATCCATCCGAATTCAGACTCTACTAGGAACAAATCCTTGCTTAATTCCTTCTTTTCCATTGACATAAATTTATAATAATAATCGTTGCCGATTAATATATCTACTTGGTCAGATAATGATCCATCATCAGCAAGTATTTCCTTATTCTCCCAGTCGCTTAGTTCTTCTAGAGGATAAGGAACTCCTTGTGAAATCATTGGTACCACATTTGCATAAATTATCCTTTTATTCTGAGATTTAGTTTCTAACTCGACTTTGACTACAGTACTTATAAATTCTCTTGGAGATTTTGATCCAAACGTGTAAACTGATAAATTGTTCTCTTCTTCAATTTGTAAGTCTAGTTCTGACACAATCTTCTGAGTTATATATGATCTTTGCGAACCTGAATCAAATAGCATTCTACACTTTATCTGCCGTGTACTGCCCACCTTTCTTATTGGACTAACAGCTGTTTGCAATGCGGTAAATCCTCTTTTATTTACAATAGTCATGACAGTTTCCGGTTTCAAAAGTTTATTATGGCAAAGAGCTCTATTATGAAGGCCATTACAATATGTGCATTTACGTTTACTTCTACAATTTTTAATATCGTGGCTTTTCCCAAAGCATTTGAAACAGCGACCCTGTAACTTGGATTTTCTATCTTTCATTGTTGTATATTTATCACACTGGTCGTTAAAATGACCACCGTTGCAGAAAATGCAGGACACTCTTCTTTTCTTATTTAAAGGAGTTTCCACTACTTTATTTACGTGAGTTCTAGCATCTTCCCTTCTGAAAAAATTCCTTTTCCGTTGAGTATGTTCCACTCATTGCAGATGTCCTGTTGACTTTAAATTTCCTATCTTCATTAGGTCGTTTTCTTTCAATTCTAGTTTTTAATTTCGTTTTATTAAGCGCTGTATGTAATGTTTGTACGGTATATTGTTCTCCTTGTTCTTCGCATCCTCCCTCGCAGTAATAATCACCTCTAAATGTTTTCTAATGTCAGTAATAGAATCGTCAGACACTTTTAACTTTAATTCATAAATTAGGTCTTCAGGGAATTTCTCATAAATTAAGTGACGAAGGTGGTTATGGTTCACGTCTTCGTTTAATGATTCAAGTACTCTTAAATGTCTTTCTAATTCGTTTAAAGTTTTTCTGCAAGAATCAGTTGATTTATCTGCTTTATTTACTTTTGACAATGCAGCATAATGAGCGTCAATCAGATGAGAAGGCTTACCATACCTATCACGTAACGTTGCAAGAGCGATTTGATAGTTTTTATTTGTAGTTTCTAGACCGTCAATAGCTTTCTTAGCATCTCCTTTGAGTGAGCTCTTCAGGTCTAAGCTTCAGGTACAAAAGTTTATCTACTTCGGCAATATTCCTGCTATCAATGTTTGAGCTAAATTGGTCCCAGAATTGGTACCAATTCAAAACACTACCATCAAACTCGGGAAGGCTAAGCTTAGGTAGTCGACTGGTTGAAACGTCGGGAACGTTATTTGATCTCATATTCAGTTTACTTTGTATAATAGCTAAATTTTCTTCGGCCTTTAATTGTATTTCAGATATTTGACTTATATCATCAGCTGATGGGTGTGTCGCTAGTCTAAAATAATTAAGAAGGTCGTCGCTCAACCTTTTTAATAACATGCTAAGTTTTGTTTTAACAATTTCAGCTTCAGTTAAATTTTCGGTAATATTACTACAAAGGGACTCTGATAGGTTTGAACTCTTTTTTAATTCATCGGTCAGAAGTTTCAATCTAGATAACAGTATTTCTTCCATTTTGTCTATCTCAAACTAAACGCACTTATATTAAAGTATAAAGATTTCTGAAAAGGAAATAGAAGTAATTTATATACTTATACTCCTCATGATATTCATCTTAACTCATAAAGTTCAGTTAGGTAGGCATATACTTTGTATCTCATAACTTTAGAAATTTAGTTAAATATTTTGTAGTAATTTTCCAATAACGGTTTAAAAATAACCAAATATTGAATGTTTGGCATAACTTGATTATAAATAATTTGTGAAATTATAACTTATTAATATTAATAAAATGCTCTATTTATGTAATATAATAAATTCTACACCTACCAAGGTGGTTAAGTAGATATTATTTAACCACACTCCGGTTCACTTCAAGTGTAAGTAAGTAGATATTTTTTATCTCTAATCCTCATAGGTTGGCTGGAAGAGATAAGTCCACTCATATAGTAAATACTTTCTAATTTGTTAGATTATTTAAGCATAAATGTTTCTTTGATCTCAGGGTAATTTTAGTAACAACTTAACCTTAGTTATTCCCATACTATGTAATTTAATTTATATGTCTATATCACACAGATAGAAAAGTTAATTTATAACCAATAACAGAATTCTGTTTCATCATTCATCATTTTTAGATATAACAGTTTAAAGATTTTTAATAACTTTAATTTTTAATCACCCGTTCACATCACCATATACCGGACTTGTAAATTATTATTTCCGATCATTTGATGTTATAGTCTCACATATCAACATTCTTGGTAAGTATATTTTATTTAATATAGCACTTTACGTACACCTACAAGCATCAGAAGTAGGTATAGAATATATACATTGTACCAGTGAACTTGTAAAAACTATATGAGGTAAGTAAATAATATACTTAAAGCAAAATAGTAAATTTAATATTAATAATTCTTAGTTGATAAGCTTTACTTGTTGCCTTCTGTACTTGATTACCTTTCTGCATGATGACTTGATTTTATCAAATTAAATCAATTGTTGACAAAACAGTAGACTACTAAATTGTGAAGTATATTACTACTTGTTGAGCATTCTATATTAGGGTAGGTACATAATTACTCACCCACTGGTTTTCAAACTACCTTTATTCACTGATAAGGGTTGTACTTAGGTATATATTGCAATGGACCCTGCCTTCAATCATCACTCTTATTAATAACTATTACTAGCCTAGGCTAGGTACTTACTTGCTGACAGACAGGTTTATAAATACTAGGTACTTGTCCCGAACTTCCTTCTATGTACTTAGTCGCGATCCTTTATGTACTGATCCTAGAGGACAATATGTAAGTTGGCATTAATTAGATATTTTAGACTAAAACTTTGATAAATAGGTTCTGTATGTATGTACCGCACGACGAACACATTACTTACTCTCGTATATAGCTAGCTACGCTAAGTAACTCCATAAGAAACCGACAGGTAGGTACTAAGTATGAACGAATTGGTAAGTAAGTATATGTTACCAAGTAAATAATTTATGGTACAAAGACATTTGCTTTAGTACATAGATTGTCATCACATTAGGTATTTATACTGTAACTAGGTGATTAGAAAGTTTTACTTTTGTTTCAGAATAGGTAGGTCGGTATGCCGGCATTTTGAGGTTGCGTCGCTTCATCCGATTACCTACTGAGGATACATGATGTTGATGAACTTATTTACTGTATGGCGTACGCTCATTCGATTTACTTAAGGATGCTTACTTGAAATAACTAAAGAATCCGTGCCGGGTGTTCGAAATTGTTTGTATATTGTTAAAACAAATGAACTTGAATGAACTTACTTAGTGAAAGATTAGTGATGACATACGTGTTTTACTGAAATAAATCAATCGTTACCTTATTAGAACAGGATTCGTATTCCCTTTGAACCACGATGTACACTTATTCAGCACTAAATTGGTCTAAAATATACTTTTGAAAAAACTACGACCAAAGTAAAGTACCTCGAGTGGACGAACATGTGCTCGCTCGCTTGCTATGTATTCGCGACCATTCTATTGCACCGGGCGGAAGTAGAATTTTTATGTTTTTTAATTCGTTTATTAAGTATCCGTGTGATCGTCATGTAAAAAACTTATGTGATAAATCCTATAAGATATTGTCATGAATGTAAATTAGAACGAAAGCATGAAATAACACGTAGTTATGTTAAATAGATCGTGAATCGATCACCTCAATACTTGTACCAACCAATCGTGATCGCCATTGTTGGTTCGCGATTTTTCTCATTGAAGTCAATGACGCAACTTTATTTATAATGATTATAGTTATCAACCCTAAATCTTTAATATAGTTATAATTTCACAAATGTTTATTAATTTGAGAGTTATTCATAAATTATAAATCAGATAAATTCTCATAATCTAAAGATAACATGGTGAAATATTTCGTCGAATTGGAGACTCCTAGCGCCACCTCTGCACAGACCTTGACAACTTTATTTTTAATCAACATTCCGTCATGTGAATTTTTACACACTGACAATGTTTTCTTAATTAAATTCTGTTCATAATAAATTGTACGATACAATTTCAATCTGCTTCTGTTCTAATTTGAACAAGAGATCAAGGAATCTTCCTTATGATTAATAAATAGTTCAGCTATTCGGCCACAGATGTCGTTAGTCGTCTATATCTTTGAGCAGACAACTTTGTTTCTTATTCGCTGAAAATTCTTTCTCATATCCCAGCACATCTCCACCATTTTTGTCGTGTCATGCCGCCTTAGACTCAGGGAGAGAATAAGTTTCGTACGTACGTGACGACACAACACAACAAAATGTATAAATAGGGGATTAAGTAGAATTATTATCATTACCTTAATATCCTTAGTTGGGTTTTATATCTCCTGTGGCCCTTTCTTTAACTCTCTCCTATGTACGAGTATATCTGCTTCGCTTTAATTTATGGTCTGTACAGAAGTTATAACTCCACCTGTAAGTTGATTAATAGATGACACCGACTGCCTCGGTGCCACTAAGCATAGAAGCCCACTTTAAGAGTGCAACAACTGGCTTCTCTGTATACTTTCTTTTCATTATAAAGTTAATGCTAATAATGTCTTTCAGTAGTAGTAAATGAGTATGTAGGTAGGCATTAAGACTTAGAGTATCATCATCACCTCGAGTAGTTAATACTTCTCTGTCATAATCTACATTGTCAGTTACTGTCGTTCCAACTATATTATCTCTAATAGACGCCAGCTAATTGATACCAGCTGCCCTGGCTGGTATTCTTCTTGTAATGCCTTTGACACCAGCTGCCCTGGCTGTGTCATACCAGGCTGTGTTGTGTGGCCACACTGCGGCTCCTCGGGTAGGCGTCACGCGATTCGTCCCACCTGCCGCGACAGAGCTTGAACAGTCTGTCTTGATCCGTCTTTAAAGTCAGATCTTAATAGTAAATAAATAGGTAACTACTTGTCGACAAGATTTAACATGATATAGTTGGAATAAATCAAGAGTCTTGGATATCTGTGCTTCTTACACAGACCGAGGTATATTTCTAATCTTCGTCTCATCGTATAACTATTAAGTTCTCTTGTAAGTAGTAGTTAATAAGTTAGGTCAAGTCTTTGTAACTTTATTGGCGGTTTCAGATACTGAAAGAGTTTATGAGCTGACATTTAGATGCTTTAAAATCACTGTAATACATGGAATGCTTAGATAGAATGCTTAGCTAGATACTTAGCTAGATACTTAGCTGCAAGATTCTCGAAATCTGCATCAATTCACTGCACAAACTTTACTTTATCACAATATGCAAAGGACGCGCCAAGACACTCACCAGAACTATTTTTGATTCAGCTTCGTCCATAGACTACTGCTGCGCTGTGTTGCTATTTCATAATATTATTTAAGGTGCAGTTCCAATCACTGCGCAACTGTTAAGGAGCATTCGCGACTCTTTCGTCGCGACAGAGAGGTCTATCTTTGCAAGGTAATCGTACGGTTGCAGGAAGCTGGGAATTCTTTGCATGTTTATTAACCGAAATTTGGATACTATTACGCACTTGTTTAATAGGCGAAGATTGAAAATTGGCCTCATACTTCCGTCGCTTTTGGGCGTTAAAAACATGGGAGATACAAAACTTGGGGAAGGCTGTACAAATTCCAAAACGCCCATTTTTATTAACTTGTTGATAATTTCTTTCATTTGTGGTGATTTCGGTGTCCGGCACCTGTGTGTTTTGGTTGTTGGTACGCACAGTGGGGGCTTTCTTTTGAACGGGATCCTGTACCCTTTGATTATATTTAAGATTGTTTTTGGCGCACCCAAATTTTCCCACACATGAACATATTGTGCCAGACGACCCGCTACAAACGTATCCGAGTCAGAACTTTCGCTTCGAGCGAAAGTTCTTATTAGCCTGAGTGTTTTTAGGCTGTGATTTATCGTCAGATCTCTGGCGCGAGGCTCTATTAGAATCAGGTCTTACTTTGTCATGGCCCTGCGCGAACCGTTTGTTCATATAATATCCCTGCGCGGGATAACTTCCATATCTTTGAGAATAAAAATTTGACTGCAAGGGCCACGCGGCCGAAGGGCCGCCGTACGGTTGATATGGGTATGCATTTTGTGTGAATTGACCGGGACCGTGTGTATATTTGAAGCCCTTCGGAGCTTGGTATTGATAGCCTTGCGCAGGCATTTTTGAACTTGAAGGTCCAGCTTGCGCAGCTGACCAGTTGGATTTTTGTGAAATATTTTTTGCAGGCCAAAATACCTTAGAAGGTCCACCGGCTTTTTCTAAAGCACTGGACAAGGCGTCTTTATTGAACAAAAATTCAGAAGATGGCGGAATCTTGCGCAGATTCGCGCGCAAATACTTATCCTTAACGGATCTAAGAAGAACATCGCGCCTTTGCTCGATTATGTCAGCTCGATGACCGCATGAGAGTTGCAAAAGATCACCTGATATTTTATTATAGCTACCTTGTACAAAAATTTCATTGATTTTGTCTTTAATAGAACAAACAGATAACTGTTCTGAGTTTTCGGAAACCCACGATATAAGCGATTCAAAACCAGCTTTTGCAGCGTCTTGTTGTTTTAAAAGCGCTTGCGTAATTGCAGCGTAGCTTTTTTCCGTTATACACAAATTGGGGGATTTATCATACGGTTTGAATTCCTCATTGCATTCAAGCTCAACAAATCCGGGGGTAGAGGTGTAACTTTTTTGCACGTCAGAGTAACGAACATCGCACCATTCAGGGGTTTCAAGATGTTGAGCCGATTTTAAATACTCTAAATGAGCTTGAGTAGATTTAGGAATAGATAACTCTTTCAACACTGTATTTATAGCAAAGTTAAGATTGGGGCCCGGGCTTGAGCGCTTATCGTTATCATCATTATCGGAAAAAAGATCTCCACTAACGTTAAGACTCACGTTATCATCATCTTGTAAAAGCGGCGGTGGTGGTGGGGGGGGGTAGTTGTGAAAGCCCGAATTATGTGCCAAGTACTGTTGTATATTTTCAATTTGTTTGGTAAGTTTGCGCAACTCGTTATCTGACTTTTTACGCCGCTTAGGTTTCGATTGCTTAGGCGAAGGAAAAGTGTCAGATTTTCTTTTCTTATTTTGCTTTTTACGACTATCCTCGTGATGCGAGGAATCAGAATTGGAATCGGAAGATCCTGAACTAGAACTCGAGCTACTTTCCGGATCCATCACACAAAAATAATAAGAATTTTATTCGAACGATAGCACCGTTAATATTATAAGGTAATAGACTAATAACCACCAAAGTCAACCGCCGAATAATTAAACACTGTAAAGTTAGACACTGTAAACGGGTATAAAATAAATAGGTATGTACTCACATGCACGCTGCGCGACTTTGTACCCGTCCGCACAATTTAAAGAACAAGTTACCAATGAACCAAAGACCGCTCTGTGCGTTACTGCACAGATGCGCCTCCTGGTGGAAACTCTATAGAAGCTAACGTCGACCAATAGGAGACGAGTTCCGGCTGACGTCAAGAGGAATAGTTCACACTTTAGACACTGTTTCCGCCACACTAGGGAGAATCGAGTTGCCTCTCTCATTATTTTAGGCTTCGAATGACGGTACAGTGAGTTAATATTGACATTCAAGGCAGCAAACCAAGAACCTTTGTTTTGAACTTGAACGCAATGATTCCAATGTGACTTCCACAATTCATTCATTCTATTTTTTAAGAGTGGAATAATATCAGTGAATGGAAGAGTAACTTTAGAATCAATACCATCACAATCTGTGATGATATTGGTTCCAACGCTTTCGTTTGAATTAAAATTAACAATTGCTCTAGCCAAAAAGTCAGCTTTCTCATTGCCTGAGACTCCTATGTGGGACGGAACCCATGCAAAAACAATATCTATACCTTCGTCCAAAATATCGACACATAACTGCTTAATAGTGTAAATGATGTAGTTGGTGTTAACATTAATTCTATTATTATACAATGCTTTGAGAACACTCATGCTATCACTAACAACAACCCATTTTCTTTGACCTAGATTACGATTTCTAATATGTTTCAAGGCAACCAGAATCGCCACCGCTTCCGCGGTGAATATACTGGCGTTCTTGTCCAGTTTATAGCCCAAACCTAATTTTGAAGTGCTGTTATAAACAGCAAACTAGACATTTGAACTATTCTTAGAGCCGTCAGTGTAAAGAAAATGATGATCAACCCAACTAGCCAGCATTTCATTTACCTGTTCTTTTGTTTTTAAATCATGATTAATGACAATATTTAGATGAATATATTTACTTTTATATAGACCTACAAAGCAAGGAAAACCAGAACTACTTTGATAAATATTACTATTTTGAAGAAATTGATGAAAACGAGGAAAATCTTGAAGAATGAAGACAGGTTTAGAAGGATTAAAATGAGAATTACGAAGAGACCGAATAAGAGAGTTGTTTTGAAAACAAAAAAGTTTTAAAACAAATCTCTCCTTCAGATACGTAAGCCTTAAATGAATCGGAGGAGTGTTACATTCTACCTGCATTGAATTAATTGGTGTCGTCCTAAACGCACCAGTTATTAAACGGAGACATTTATTTTGTATTTTATTCAAAATTTCTATCAATTTTTTATCTGAAGCATAACAAAGAAAACCATATTCAAAATGGCTTCTCACTAAAGATTTATAAAGAATCAGGAGTATTTTAGAATCTGCTCCCCAATTTGTCCCAGCTAAGGATCTAATTACATTAAAAGCCTTATTAGCTCTGACCGTGATTCGATCAATATAATTTTTCCAAGAAAGATTGTGCGTAAATGTAATACCAAGAAATCTAGCATCATATGAAACAGGCAAAGCAGAATTACAATAATAAACTAGAGGTAAACATGAGCTATTGCGACCAAATATAACTACTTTGGATTTTAATGAGTTAACTTCGAGATTTAAATAGTCAAAATACTGTTTCAAATTTTTTAAAGCTGAATTAATGACTAAAGCTGTTTGATTTAAGTTTGCGCCTGACAAATAAACAACTAAATCATCAGCAAATTGCAAATTTTTAACTTTAGAACCTAATACCAAATTTAAACGACGTATGTACAAAATAAAAATTAATGGGGATAAAATACCACCCTGACAAACTCCAACAGAGGACAATCTAGGCCCGTATAGTTTACCATTATATTTTACAAAAACTTTCCTTCCTAACAAGAAACTATATACCCAATTTACTAGTTTTTCAGGAATACCTATAGCAGAAAGTTCTGAATATAAAACATCTATATTTACACTATTAAAAGCACCAGATATATCAAAGAAAACAGCAAGTAATGGATCACCAACTGTCAAGGAATTTTGAATATCAATATGTAGCTGAACAAAACTTTCACGGGCAGACCGACCCTTTCTAAAGCCAAACTGATTGTTGGGTAAAATGTTAAATTTCTCCACAAAATATTCGAGACGCTGTTTTAGGAGCTGCTCAAATATTTTACCTACACAAGATGTTAAGGCTATGGGACGATACGAATCAGGATCAGACCTGACCTTATCAGGTTTTAGAATTGGCACAATGACATCTATTTTCCAGTCTGAAGGGATATAATTACCGGCCCACAAACAATTGATGATATCGAGAAATACTTTTTTAGACTTGTTATTCATTTTTTTAAGCATCATATAAGAAACTCCGTCAAAGCCAAAAGCAGTATCCTTACGAGATGATATTGCCGACTGTAATTCTTTAAAAGTAAAGGGTTCTGTTAAAAAAATAAAATCAAAATTAACTTTTTTTAAATTACCACTAAGATTATTTACATTTGGAACAAAGTCAGGTGTAAATTTTTCTAAAAAACTTATAATCCAACTATCGTCACTATTTTGACTCGGAGAGAAGGTTTTATTGAACTTACGCATAAAATTCCAGATGATACTGAGTGGAGTGCAGCGATTAAATGTATTACAAAGAGAAGCCCAACTGTTTCGTCGTTCAGAATTAAAAGTCAGTTTTTTTAAAGCTTGCATCCTTTTAAATTCAATGTAGCTCTCCTGAGAAGGGTTTAATTTGAAATTTACATAAGCTTGCCTAGAATTATACACTGCTTCAAAACAATTGATGTTCCACCAGGGTAACTTGTTTTTTTTTCCTATTTTGATTACTACGAGAACAAGAAGAACGAGAACTAAAGGGCAAATTTGAATTAGAAGGACTTGAAAGAGACTTTTGAACAGAATCATGTAAACTTTTAATAAACAATTCATAGGCTTCCAAAGGAGACAAACTATCGAAACAATGATTAGACAACAACAACTCTACATTTGTTGCATACACTTCCCAATCCACACATTTGTAATTGGGGTAGATGGGGAAATGTACATTACTGTTTGTTTGTTCATGTCTATCACTATTATTACAAATTAAAACTTTTATCATTACAGGGAGGGAGGTGATAACCACCTAGCGGAAGATCAAGAACCGACCAATCACAAGACAAGGACAGCGATGGTGAGACAAAAGTCAAATCTAAAACATTAGGTCTCCAAGTTAAAGAACCCACTGTTGTTAATTGACCATTATTAAGTACAACTAAATTATTGTCTTCAACTACGTCAAGAACATCTTTACCACGTTGGTTGTTCGAGTGAGATCCCCATGACATATGATGGGCATTAAAGTCACCAGCAAATATCATAGGACCCGGTATCGACTTAACAAGCGAATCAAAATTATTTTTATTAAAGACTGGATTGCAATTTGTAGGACAATAGAAACTTATAATACTTATTTCCTGATTATTAATTACTACACGAACACATAAATTTTGTAAACTATCATCAAAAAATGTATTTATTCTGGAATAAGAAATACTGTTACGAATTAAAATGGCAACGCCATTATGTTTGTTCCCAGTATCGTTTCTTTCAATCTTATAACCCTTTATATTAAACTTATGTTCAGGTTTTAACCACGTTTCACTGATTATTGCTATGTGAATATTATTATCATAGAGAAATTGTGTTAAGATATGTTTATTACTTGATAGGCTTTGAGCGTTCCATTGTATAATGTTTAAAGTATCCATTTTGATTTAAGGGGGAGATTTCTTAATAAATGTGTCTTTCAAGATATTTTGAACGGATTCTGAATTTATGGGGATATTGTTTTTGTTATTAGTTACTACTTTCATGACAGCTTCAATTAACAGTTTGACAAATTTATCGGATTTCATTAAATTGTTGATCTGGATATCAAATGTTCTTGCTGCAAGGTGAGGGAATTCAGATGAACTGAATAAATCGGCATATTTAGCCGAATGCGACTTTATTTTGTTTTCCTCGACTTTTGCTTTTTTCATAGGACTTTTTTTTTTTTTTTTTGACGATGACCTAATGCTTGTTTCGCAAAATCGACGTATCAAGCGTAACCAGACTTTTGGGGGAGCGGAAGGCTCTTACCCCTAGTATTATAGCAACAGCCTAAGGGCGCCCACTTGGGGGCACGGACCTCGGCCTAGGACGTTGCCATGGCGAGAAGCGCGTGGGAGAGGAATGACCCTGACGGGGTCTTCCAGGATTATGCAGAACTTGATTGGGTCTACCGCGTCCCCGCCGGCGGGTGCGGTTGCTACCAGAAGGGCATTCTGTGGAGTGTACTCTATTGGCAATGGCTCTCTCAACAAAAGACTGGATGGGATCGACAGGATCGGACAGAACATGCTTAGGCCGACGTTTTGTACGCGTAGCGGGGAAAGGGAAGTAACCGGCGGTTTTCACGACCAGAGGATTCGGGTGGTGAGGCGCGGCATCGAAATAGCGACGTGAGGCGTCTATAATAAAACCTTTAATGGACGGTAGCTCGAGATCTACATGAAGGTCGACGTTACGAACGAACCACGGGCAACCGGTTGCCCGACGTAAGAAGCGATTTTGAATGAGTTGAAGCTTACGAATGTGAGTGACACCGGTGTGAGCAAAAACTACACTAGCATATGTCATGATAGGACGAATACAAGCGGTGTAAAGCCTCACCTTATTCCTAAGATTTTCATAGGACATGAAATACTAATGGCTATATGGTTTCCTCCGCAATTAGCACACTTGGCATTAGACCTGTCTACTATGCACTGTTTAAAACTATGCTTTTGTGTACAAATGGAACAAACTTCATCGTTTTAACAAAATTTTGCGATATGACCGAAACGAAGACATTTCAGACATTGTTTGACTGGAGGTACATACATTCTTACCTCGTGCCGCCAGGAGTCGAGATAAACAAACTCTGGTAATTGTGTAGAGGCGAAAGTAATAGCCACAGTTTGGGTTGGTTGCAGCGTAGATGCGCCACCATCTATCTGAATTTTCCGCATAAAACGACGTACTTGTATTACATTCTTTGAACTGCAAATTGAAGAGAATATTTGCTTGTTCGACATACCCACCGGAACAGATGTCACTACACCCGTTATTTCAGTGTTTGTAGCTGGAGTTGATGCTTTTAAAAACAGTTCATCGAGAAACTTTTTGTTTTGCAAGAAAACGTTCGCATTATTGGCCAAGTCAAAAGTTATGCCTACTTTAAATTTATTAAAAGGCCGCAAATGTAATGCTTCCTTATGCCTTTCCGAGAGGGCCATTCTATCATAATCAGAGAATGGTTTTTTATCATCTTTATGTGACAGAAAAACTATAAAATCAGATTTATTTGAGTTCTCTGGGTATCGCCTCGAGTAGCTAGTGAGCGTGAACGTCGCATATTTGTTTACGGAATCAACGCTATCTTCCGAAGAATCGGTTTCATTACCCCCTATAGAATCCGAGGGATCAGGTTCTTCAGGGCCCTGGCCGGCAGCCCGGGCCCGTTTTTTACGCCGTCCCATCAACAAAAAATATAATACCGACCTTCGTCCTTTGTACACAATACACAATAGCACTATTTATTATAAAATTATGCAATATGAACAAGAATAATTAATCTTAAATATTTCCAATAGAAATTTAGCGCCTTCCTTTTCAAAGCTTTCCCGCCGAAAAAAAAACCAAACGTTCATCGAACGTTGCCAATGGTGAACCGTTCAGTGTCAAGTTTAAAAGGTAGGGAAACTAAAAATATTAAATGACAAAAGAAAAACGAAATAATTTTGAATAATAGTTAGGTAGGTAAATAATTAATGCATGCATAAATAGGACATAAGCAAGTATTTATAAGAAGAGAATTAAATTTTAATATCATTACTTACAATAAATGAAGATAAAACATTACAAAAAATTAAAGGATACATAAGAAGACAGGACATACGAGTAGGAAAGGGCACTTGGAGAGACTGGAGGGACAAGAAGAGAGAAGAATGGTCATATAAAGAACAAGAGAAAAAAATATGATCCAGATCGCCCACATCCGATCCACAATCACAAACAACTGGCACAAAGTTAACTAGTGCCACGAACAAAAAAAAAAAAAAAACCGTTCAGTGCTGTTCACGAGTATCACAGAATACTAGGTGTTATTTTCGTTATCATTCGGTCAATTTCGTATTTTGCGAACTGTCAACACTATTTAAGTGGCAACACAAGCAAAAAAAAAGAAAAATACAGTGTAAACAAACAAAAAACAAATAGATTTGTCCGTAAAAACCTGCTAGTAAGCATTGTTTTTCATACATAAATGGTAATTATTGAATATTGATAATGCAGCAGCCGAATCATGAGTGTATTTTGTATTTTTATAGCCACTGGACAGAGGACGCTCCACAAAACTAACTCTTTCGAGCTAATTGTGCGTCTGCCAGTGGAATTACGCTACTTTCTGACTCCCGGTGGCCTACATTATTAGAAAACTGCATACGGCGACATGAACATGCGGAAATTACCAACTTTGAGGGCCCAACAATGAACATAACCTATAAACCGGACCTAAACCCTGTAAGTATTAACTAGGTAACCTACACGATAAACTATGATCTTAGTCCTTATGGTTTCAACAAGTACATCTTTGGAGTACCTCTGGATACATTTTTATCCATTACAGCCTCCCAAAACTACTAAATTAGAAACAGTTACAAACAGTAGGTAGTTCTGTCTCTAGGTCAATTTTTAGATAATAAAATTATAGGTACACTAAAGCACTAAGCATGTGAAATAAGGAAATATATCTGATAGAGAAAACTGCTTTATCAGTATATGAAGATTAATTTTTTCAGTAATATGTTTTCCTGGTTTTCAGCTACACCCACCTACATAAAATGAAGATAAGCATATTGACGCTAGGTCTTGTTACAGAGTCGGGCCACAGGAGCGCAGTGATTGCGTCTTTGTCCAGCACAGCGTGCACCACCACCTCACCGGGATATGTGTCGATATATAAGAAATACGCACAAACTTGAATGCAACGTATATCAGTTTATTGTTCAAAATAAACATTACATTGGTAGCCGAAATAAATTGTTTGATTTCATAGGATTAACATTTAAGACGAACACAATAGGCTAGCACATAGAAGCACAGATTAACGAGAAGGGTTTTCTTTCAAGTGACAGACGTCAAAAATGTCATTCAGTCATTTGTCTATGTAAAGGGTACATGCAACTGTCAATATTTCAACACTCCTCCTTAACCTTTACATAGGTCACAAATTTACAAAAAACATGATATAAATAATGACCTAACTTAGCAGCTCTACATTTATGTAACTCTACATTTTTGAAACATTTGACTCTAAGCTCTACATTTATGTAACTCTACATTTCTGAAACATTTGACTCTACATTTATAAAAATATACATAACTCTACATTTATGAAAATATATATAAATCTATATTTAAGCAATGAATCTACCAAAAAAAAAAACTGGCACTGATTTTAAATTTAACTCTTTAATGAAAATATTATGTTTTTGTGTACAAAGTGGTTTAGTTAAAACATCAGCTACCATTTTGTCTGTTGGCAAATATTTTACACATATATTTTTATTTTGTACAAGATCCTTAATGAAATGATACCTCAAGTCAATATGTTTTGTTCTTTTATCGGAGTATTCTTTTATTTGTAACAGTTTCTGTGCACTTTGACTATCGTTATAAACTACAACACTATGTGTTTGATTAGAAATTTCTGACAAGAAATTCTTTGCAAAACATGTGTCTTTACATACATCACTGATGGCCAAGTATTCTGCTTCAGTACTAGATAGAGCTGTACTACGCTGCTTTCTAGACTCCCAATTGATTAGGTTTTTACCTAATTTAACCACAAAACCAGTATATGACTTTCGGTCTTGCAAGTCATTGGCCCAGTCTGCATCAGTGTAGGCATTTAATGTAAAGTCTCCACTTTTCGTAAAATAGAGACCATAATCAATAGTTCCTGCTAGATATCGTAAAACTCACTTTGCCGCGCGCCAATGACTTACATCATAACAACTATTAAATTGGCTAAGTTTACTGCAAGCAAAGGATATATCAGGGCGTGTACACACTGAGAGGTACATTAAGCCACCTATTAATTCCCTATATTTATACACATTGTCTTCTATGCTATTATTATCAGATTTGTCAAATTTACAGCTAACAGGCAAAGGCGTCGACACTGGTTTGCAATTTGTCATATTGAATTTAGCAAGTAAACGTTTAGTATAGTCTGATTGGTCCAAAATTGTGAGGCCTTTTTGCCTAGTAACTGTCATGCCTAAACAATCCTTTAATTCTCCCAAATGTCGAATTTCAAAATTACTTTCTAATAATTTCAGAACATTATTTATACAATTATTATGAAATACATAGAAATCGTCGACATAAAGTGCTATAATTACATATTCTTTATCATTTTCTTAGTATAAATACAAGGCTCACATTTACTCTGTGTATATCCATTGCCAGTTAGAACAGAGTGTATTTTTACATTCCACATGCGACTTGCCTGCTTAAGGCCATATAAACTTTTATGCAGCAAACATACTTTGTCATTATTCTTAAAACCTAAGGGCTGTTCCATATATAAAATTTGATCTAGTTCACCATTTAAAAAGGCGGTAGTAATGTCAATGTGGTTGATTTTTAAGTCTAATTCTGTAGCTAGAGAAAATAAAATTCTTAGTGTAGAATGTCGCACTACTGGTGAAAATGTATCTGTAAAGTCTATACCTTCTTTCTGACTGAAACCACGGGCAACAAGCCTAGCTTTATATTTATTTAACTTACCAGTGGTATCAAATTTCTTTTTATACACCCATTTACATTTAATTACATTCTCACCTTGAGGGCAATCCACGAGAGTCCAGACTTTATTTTTGAGAAGCGAATTGTACTCACTCTCCATAGCCTTCAACCACTCCTCCTTATCGTGTGTATTCATGACGTCCTCATATGATAGAGGATTGTCTGGTGAACATTGTTCAGCCATTGAAGTGTGATAATAATATTCACCGTAACGTTCAGGCATTTTACCACGTGTACTACGTACTGGACGTGAGACAGACGCATCAGACAAATCTAATGAAGTCACCTCACCCTTATGTGACGACTTTGGCAGAGAAGACACGACATCATCAACGACATCATCTTCATCACCTTCATCACCTGTACAGTAGTGGATATCCGACAACGGTGAATAAACAGGTGGTGTTATATCTCCATCTGAAACAAGATTATTTATTGAATTATCACAGTTTAAAATATTTTGACTAGATGTTTGTTTATCACTAGTATTTTCATTATCAATTTCATTTGTATTTTCATCATCAATTTTATTTATATTTTCATTATCAATTTTATTTATATTTTCATTATTAATTTCATTCAAATTTAAATTATTATTTACATTAAAAATTGAATCATCATAAAAATAAAATTTGTGTTCATTATTGTGCTCAGCCATAATAGTGTCTACGTTTAAAAACTCGTGTTCAATAAACTTTACAGTCCTTGAATAAATAACAACACGAGGTTGTAGCGGATCTATAAGACGATAGCCCTTGCAAGTATCCCCATAACCCACCATTAAATATTTCTTGGCTTTCGCGTCAAGTTTTCGCCTCTTCTGCTTAGGTATAAATGCATATGCTACACAACCGAAAACACGTAAATTACTCAAATCTACTGGAGAACGAGTCCATTCGTATTCCTGTAAACTACCCGAGAGAGCCTTTGTAGGGAATCTATTTTTAAGATATATCGCCGTCATGACGGCTTCCCCTCAATATTCATTTGGCAAACCGGATTCATGAAGCATAGCCCTAGCTTTTTCAAAAATGGTACGATTGACGCGCTCTGCCAGACCATTTTGCTGAGGGCAATAAGGTATGGTGGTCTGGTGAAGAATACCCTCCTTTTTAAGATAACTACTGAAATAATTATTGCAATATTCAGTACCATTATCACTGCGAAGGACTTTAATAGACAACCCACTTTGTTTCTCTACAAGGTTCTTGAAGGTAATAAAATGAGAACTCACCTCTGATTTGTTTTTCATAAGGTATCCCCATGTTTTCCGGGTACAGTCATCAGTGAAGGTTACCAAGTAACGGGCTCCGCCCCAGCTGCAATTCTGCATTGGTCCCACAACATCAGTATGAACGATTTCCAGTGGCTTAGCAGCACGCTCGCCACCAACCTGGGGGTAAGATGATTCACTCATCTTTCCAGTAAGGCACGCGACACAGCTGTCTAGCATGCAGGCTTTATTCTGTAACAGAAAACCCATGCAATTTTCACCACCACCAAGAATTCTCATACCTGATTCAGAGAGATGACCAAGACGTTTATGCCATGTTTCCCATGACACATCTGAAGCAGCATGAGCACTCACTGTCCCTTGTCCTGCTGGCATGGGCTTGGAATGCTCCACCTCAAAGACGGGCTTAACTTGTTCTACCTTACACTTAAATAACCCATTAACCTTCATAGCCTCTAGAACTTTGTTGCCTGTGATTCTAAAATCGTCATAGATAACGCATTTATTCCTATAAAAAGCTACCAAATAACCAAGATCAACCATTTGACTAACAGACATAAGATTATTAGATAAACCTGGCACTAACATGACATTACTAAGAGAAATGTTCGAAGAAATACACACCTTGCCTATGGAATTACTTTCTAACTTATCACCATTTGCAACGGTGATGGTACTCTTTTGTTCTTTACAGTGGGTAACCAAGTGCCGATTGGAACACATGTGAGAAGTTGCTCCACTATCGATGATGAAATCTGTAGACGAAGAACTTGTTGTAGCACTGTACGCCGAAGCAACTAGTGTGTGCTCTTCCTTCTTTTTCGCATCATTCTTCTTTTTCTTAAAGCAGCAGCGCTTCATAGTGTGTCCTGGCTTCTTGCAGTAATTACACACGATGTTGACATATCCCTTCTTCTTGTTCACATAGTAGGCCAAGGTACTGTTGTCTGAATTCTGTGAACGGCGATGATCTTCCTGCATGAGACGAGCGCGTACAATTTCTGAAGTTAAGCCATCAGTTAAACAAGCCGTTTCCAAAGTTGAAACCAAAACTTCAAATTCCTGAGGCAAACCGCTGAGAAGAATCTCAGCCACTTCGCTGTCGTCAATATTTTTGCCAATGTCAGCTAACTGTTGTACCAATCGCATCACAGCTTCAATGTAGTCAGCCATTCCATTATGATGATTATAGTCAATGCGATGTAATTGTCTCAATAGCAATACTTTTCTATACAGGCTCTTGGATTCAAATGTGTTAGATAGTTTTTCCCAAGCTTCCTTAGCTGTTTTCGCATCGCGAACATATTGATAGAGACTAGGCTGTATTGATAGACATATACGAGCTAAGGCGCGGCTTATACGCCCAGCGTCGTCATCCGTTCCAAGGACACAATTCCATAAGCCTTCAATCGTCAAAAGCATGCGTATCGCGAATTTCCATGTGACGTAGTTAGCTGCCCCTTCAAGTCTTTCAATAGCAGGAGACATATTGCCACCATTCACAGCCATCTTGGAGGTTATAAATGAACAACAAACCAAATACCTCAATATCGATTTTTCCAGTCGGTACGGCATCCAAGGCTTGAACAAACAATGCTGGTAACATAACCTATTGACGCTAGGTCTTGTTACAGAGTCGGGCCACAGAAGCGCAGTGATTGCGTCTTTGTCCAGCACAGCGTGCACCACCACCTCACCGGGATATGTGTCGATATATAAGAAATACGCACAAACTTGAATGCAACGTATATCAGTTTATTGTTCAAAATAAACATTACATTGGTAGCCGAAATAAATTGTTTGATTTCATAGGATTAACATTTAAGACGAACACAATAGGCTAGCACATAGAAGCACAGATTAACGAGAAGGGTTTTCTTTCAAGTGACAGACGTCAAAAATGTCATTCAGTCATTTGTCTATGTAAAGGGTACATGCAACTGTCAATATTTCAACAAAGCAGCACTTCAGGAAGAAAAAGTTTGGCTACTAAGTTTGGTTTTCAGAACATTATCCCAGGCAGTGTAAAAAGAATTGGTCGGAATCGTTGTGCTGTTTCATTTTCTAAATATAATGACGCAAATGATTTTCTGCAGAGCAGCCTTTTAGAAGTGCACAATTTCAAAGCCTTTGTACCTACTTTTAACGTAACTCGAATGGGTTTAGTCCGTGGGATCCCTGCAGACTGGAATGAGGAAGAAGTCAGGGCCAATATTTCCGCACCAATAGGCTGTGGAAATATTATAAAAGTGAGAAGATTAAATTATAAAGTGAAAGTTAACGGTACCACAACATGGAAACCTTCCCAGTCTGTAGTGATCACCATTGATGGTCAAGTTCTACCAAAAAGAGTTTTCATGTGTTACAATGCACTTTCAGTGGAGACTTACATATACCCGACTATACAATGCTTTAGGTGTTGTAGATATGGACATACCAAAATGCAATGCCACTCAAAAGTTTGTTAAATGCGGTGATGATCATCTTGGCGAGTCTTGCAATAAAGAAGAAGACTCTGCATATTGTGTGATGTGTGGAGGCATTCACTTTGCTATAAATAAAGCTTGTCCAGAATTTAGGCGACAGAAAGATATAAAAGTTACCATGGCGCAAAGTTGCGTTTCGTACATAGAAGCAAGTAAGGTTCACCCACCTATTTCGAGATCTTATGCAGATGTTGTATCCAATAATAATAATAGCATTGAATCACAAAATTTCCAATCTCGCAAGCCCTCCTTCCAAAATTCTACGCGATCGTCTTATAAAAAAACAGTATTTTTAAAGCTTCGCACACCGCCCAAACCTCAAACTGGCTATGATCAAGTTTCCCATAATGATCTAATAAAAGAATTTGAAGCTCCAGTGGCCAAAAATGGTTGTGCATTCATGAACAAAGATTCGTATGCTGATGATTCTGTTTTAGAAACGGTTCTTGCGCTTATTGATTCATTGTTACAATCTAATTCATTGAAACCGTCCCACGTTGCCCTTATTTCTCAAAAACTTATAACTTTAAATGATTTTAAAAATGGAGTCGATAATAATTCAGTGGAACTGCAGAAGCATAATACCAAAGAAAACTGATTTGATTTACTTGATAAATAAATATAAACCTATTGTAGTTGCTCTATCAGAGACGTGGTTAAAATCACAATATTTATTTAATATTTCTGGATACACTTCTGTTCGTGAAGATAGATTTGATGGATATGGCGGTGTCGCCATATTAGTCAAAAACTCTGTTCCTTTCTCCCGTATAACATTTTCTCCTAATTCAATTAGTGATTTAATTAGTTTAGTCGGAATCCAAGTAAATAATATGTCGATAATTTCTATTTATGTTTCACGCTCTATGTCAGAAGCTCTTAATGAAGTAAATAATCTGTTTGCTACGTTTACAAGACCATTTTTAGTTTTGGGTGATTTTAACTGTCACCATCAGATGTGGGGTACCTAGTAGTATTACAAATTCTGAAGGTGAACGAATGTTAGAAATATTAAATACAAATAATTTATGTTTATTGAATACGGGCGCCCCTACTCGACGCACTAAATCTAATGAAAATGTTAGTGCAGTTGACTTATCTATTTGTACTCCTAACTTAGCCTCCTCTTTTTCTTGGTCTCCATATTCTACTACTTTTGGGAGTGATCATTTTCCACTAATTATCTCTTCTTCTTTGCGATATCCACCTTCACATACACGAACACCTCGTTTAAAATATCAACTAAGTAATGCTGGCTGGTTAACATTTAAGGATCTGGTTGAAAGCAAGATTGTAGATCTTCCGGAAATAATTCGTGGAGGTGAAACAGATTCTTCTACAGCGTTAGCGAATCTTTTGATAGAATCAGCTAATCAAACGTTTCCGGTCAAAAGTAGTAAATCTGACAAAATTCCTTTCCCACCATGGTGGGACAGGGATTGTACAGTAGCTGTGAAAAGAAGGAAAGAGGCTGAAAAATTGTATGCTGAAAATATGACAGATGATAATTTAGCTAGTCTTAACGATGTTATCAGGTCTACGAAAAAAGTCCTTAAAGATAAGAAACAGGATGGTTGGAGAGCATTCTGTGCTTCTCTCTCTCCTAGTTCATGTCCTTCCGAAGTATGGAAAACGTTTTAGATCTGCGTTCAATGACACGTCTTCTTACCTTCCAATACCTCCTACAGTAATCAATGACTTCTTAGACAAATTAGCCCCTCCCACTGTTCCAGAAAAAGAAATTTTCTTTACTCCACCACTTTCTCTACTAAATGATTTATCTCCTCTAGCTGCTCCTTTCACCTTGAATGAATTGAAAGGCGTTCTTTCAAGTGTGAGAGATTCTTCGCCTGGTGAAGATGGCATTCCTTACTCATCACCTTAGTGATAATGCTCTGAACTACTTTTTAGACATCATTAATTCCATTATGTTATCTGGTAATATCCCTTCTTCTTGGAAGTCACAAGAGATCGTGCCAATCAAAAAACCTCTTAAGCCCCAAAATGAAGCGGCTTCGTTTAGACCCATAGCCCTTTCAATTGTTTTCTCAAAACTTGCTGAACATTTAGTAAAGAATAGACTGGAATGGCATGTTGAGCACAACCACCTGTTATCCAAAACCCAGTACGGTTTTCGTAAGGCTAGGAGTACAATGGATAACTTAAGTGTTTGCTAAGGTTTCGTGTATGGCTGACGCAGAATCCCTGCAGGCGGACCTTCTTCGTCTTGAGAACTACTGTGCGGAAAACCTTTTGGACCTTAATCACTCTAAGTGTTGTGTAGTCTCTTTCGGCCGGAAACGTATTGTACTGAATTATAACTACTCACTTAAGGGCACTACATTGCAACGTGATACATGTATCAGGGATCTTGGGGTTCTGCATTATTCCAAGCTATTATATGACGCCCACATTAACAACATGGTGACTAAAGCATATAGAGCCCTGGGTTTCGTGTTGCGTTCCTCTAGGGATTTCTCTCAAGTCAAGACCATTAAAATTCTATATTGTTGTTTTGTTCGTAGTACATTGGAATATGCGTCACAGGTATGGAGTCCCATGTATGTTAAGTACATTGAGCAAATTGAAATGATCCAGAAAAAGTTTATTCGGCACCTATGTTTTCGGACGAAGCAACCGTATCGCTCTAATAATTATTCGGACCTCTGCAAAAAACACCACATTCTCCCACTCTCTATGAGAAGAGAAATTGCGGATCTATCTTATTTACTTAAAATCACCACTAACAAAATTGATTGCCCAGATCTGCTTTCCAAAATTTTTGTCCGAACCCCCAGACTGACCTTACGTAATAGCGCTCCCATCCATCTTCCCTCAGTGTCTTCGAACTACCGTCAAAATTCATTTCTTTTGCGTGCAAGCAGCAATTTTAATAAATTGTGCCAAAAATTTGACCTGGACCTGTTTAATACTGGTTCCGATTCGGCGAGACGTCTGCTAAATAGATTTTTTTTTTTGTAACTGAACAATCTGTTTGCGAGCTAGTATTCAGGCCTATGAGTGTATGACCTTATGTGTTTTTTTTTTATGTTCTGGCACCTACATGTAGAGACCTGTAAATGGCTTTTTGGTATTACTGTATTTTACTATCAAGTTAACTTTAGCTGTTGGTCTTCCTATTATTAATAAATAAATAAATAAATAAGTATACTTACAACCGATGATGGAGATTAAAATAAGACACTCCAATCTTCTTTAACAATATATTAAATTTCCACAAACTCGTATTTGGATATATTAAATTATAAAAAAACAAAGGACGTGCGTGCGCTCCGCGCAAGTATAGATCGCCAGAATGCCGTATGCACGAGCCGCTCGCGGTTCGCTCGCATCCCGCTGCTACCTTCATTATAAATAAAGTAGATCGCGCGTCGTAGCGCGATGTTCAAGCTTGAACATCTTCCGCCCCTTGAAAGAGTCAGCTTTCAACAAGTTCTTCTTCAATTGGTAGTCGAACGATATTATGGATGGCTCTACGAATTGTTCCTCGGGTTGTACATATAAATGTCGACAACTCTACAAACATTATCTGCTCCCGTATGTAGACGTGTGATCCGTCCAAGACACCAGCGCTGAGGGGGTAAGTTTTCTTCTTTTATCACGACCATTTCTCCTATCTTTGGATTCGTAGAGCCGACTTTCCATTTAGTACGTTCCATTTAGTATGTAATTCAGCAAGAAATTCCTTTCGCCAGCGGTCCCAGAACTCTCGGCGAAGTTTCTCAATTAGCTGATACTTCGGCTTGCTGTCTTCTGCTGGAAGAGAAGGCACCGCCATCAGTGGCCGTCCGATAAGGAAGTGGCCCGGGGTTAAAGGGTTCAGGTCAAAAGGATCAGAAGACATGGGAGATAGGGGACGTGAATTAAGTATGGACTCTATTTGTGTAAAAACTGTTGTTAATTCTTCAAAGGTTAAAGAAACATTTCCTACGATTCTTTTGAGGTGATATTTTGCTGCCTTTACACCGGCCTCCCAAATGCCTCCAAAATGAGGGGAATAAGCAGGATTAAAATTAAAAATAATTCCTTCGTTACTAGAGAAATCAATTATAGAGTCGCGACTGGAGCGTAGGACCTTACCTAGTTCATTGTTAGCACCTACAAAATTAGTTCCATTGTCACAGTAGATAACATAAGGTTTACCACGACGAGATACAAATCTACGTAAACATAATATAAATGCGTCGGTGCTAAGATCGCTCACTAGCTCTAAGTGCACGGCTCTAGTATTAAGACAAACAAAGAGACAGAGATAACACTTTGTTATTCGATTACCTCGTCCTTTTCTGCTTGATATCATAAACGGGCCGGCGAAGTCAGTACCGCTTGAATAAAATGGGAAGGTAGAGTTTGTTCTAGATAATGGTAAATTACCCATTATAGGTTGTACACATTTACCACGATAGCGTGCACAAATAACGCAATTTTTTGTAATTTTACGCGCCAAATGCCTTCCACCTATAGGCCAGTCATCCTCACGCACAGATGACAAAAGAAGTTGGGGTCACCTGCATGGAATAGACGACGATGTTCATGCTGCATCAGCAAACTTGTAAACTTGTGCTCACCATCTAATATTATCGGATGCTTTTTATTGTAAGGGTATGTAGAGTTACCCATACGACCGCCGACTCTAAGCAAGCCTTGTTCATCTATGAAAGAAAGAAAGAAAGAAAGAAAATTTATTTGTAGTCATGGGTATTCAAAGGTAATAATTTTGATTTTCTATGTAACTCAACCAAATTCGAAACCAATTTTTTTTTTTTACTACAGAAAACGGGTAATTTCGGGTAATCTTGTATTTGGTTTCGGACTTTTTCTCGTTTGACTGCCGGCAACACTGGTGTAGCGCGCCATATATGTGATAGGAAGCAGTCTTTCGTTGCAAAGTTCTGATGGGTGCAGAGGAGAGCACAATGTAAGTACCTAATTTAAATTCAGTTGTTTATTTTGTGCAAATCTTTAAACAAACTGGTACATGAATGTTTAGGTACTTATTTCGCATTTGGAATTGGAACTTCATTGGTCTTTAGCCTGTGCTGCTAGGAAAACTCCGCTCTCCTTCTCAGATTCTATGCCGGCAGATTCCGTCTGGTCATCATCATCATCATTTCAGCCTGTTAACGTCCACTGCTGAACATAGGCCTCTCCAATCGTACTCCAGAGCCACCTGCATAACAAAACCTAAAACCGTGTTTTATTTAAATGTCCAATCATCCCTGAAACCTCGGAAAATATTATAAAATAGCAGCTTTATGAATTATGTATTAATCTATATGTTAGGTAGGTATTGAGAAAAGGGCGGCACATGGCCTGGGACCTAGAGCGGCTAGGACTGCAAATCCGCCACTGTTCGTAGGTAATATAAACTGTTCAATGTGTTGAATAGGGAAATGAAAGAAGTCCGGCATTCGCCGCCACCGCCGCCGCCGCTGCAGCAGCAGCCTGCCCCGCCGCCGCCGCCGCCGCCGCAGCAGCAGCCGCCTGCTCCGCCGGCGCCGCAGCAGCAGCCTGCCCCGCCGCCGCCGCCTGCTCCGCCGGTGCCGCAGCAGCAGCCTGTCCCGCCGCCGCAGCAGCAGCCGGTCCCGCCGCCGCAGCAGCCTGCTCCGCCGCAAGGGCCGCCGCCGCCGGCCAGGGATTCGCGGTCAGTTACTGATATAATATCTATAAGTTCATTTTTCCCCGACTTTGCTCAGAGACTTCTGGCTTATAGTGTGAAACATTATTGATCGGTTGTTGTTCTACCATAATCTATAGAGCGCCCTGGAGGCCGGCTGCCCCATGGCGGCCGCCACCAGCTGCACCATGGGGGCCGCCGCACAGTGATTCGTCTAGAACAAGCTGACTGGACAAAAACCATGTCTCAGTTTCCCAGAAATTTTTATTCCTAGTAATAGTTAACACATAGGTAACAACAATCCCAGGAATAATTAGAGTCTACCCTCATTAGTTAATGAGCATTGACAACGAGTATTTAAGGTAAGGGGTATTTTTGTATGCAATTACTTGCAAAAACGTCTTGGTCGTGTTAATTTCTCTTTGTTTTATGGTGCTTTGTATATAAATTTTGTGAAATGGATTTGAATCTTGAGGGTGAGTAGTATATTTTGATACTAAATTAATTGGTATAGCTTACTATTATAAATTGTAAAAAAATATGTATTTAAAAAAAACTTGTGATTTTGCCTTGTTTTCAAACTTTAAAAGTCAAAAAGTTACATGTACAAACCTGTACAAATTCTACGCAATATTTTTTATGGTACCTTTAAGTGTGTAGATTCTTTCCATAAAAAAATCCATTGCGACTTTTTTGCACAACTATTTTTTTTAATTTTTTTTTTAGGTCGCGTTTATAAAATCACAAGAAAGGATTTTTTCGAGGAATGGCTAAGACACCCTAAGGACAAACGCAACGAAGAGATATTTCGTTTAGTTTCCCTGCGGAACGATCTAACTGGTGTGACTGAGAGTTTTATACGTGAAATGAAGCTCACTATTGCCAAGTATGGGTCACAAATTCTGAAGAAGTGGGATAGCGCTGCGCAAGGAAACGCGACCGTTTCCTAGCCAAAAAAAACAATGAAGAGTGGCTGGAAGGTTCCGATATTTCATTTGATATCTTCGTTCAGCCTTCGGTACAACCATCGACCTCAACAAGCGTTCCTGCTGGTCCGGGCCGACCACATTTAGATTTCCATGAAGCTAGCACGAAGACCAAACGGCGAACTCGTGTATGCAGCAGAAGTATCGACAAGGCTATCGGGGCAACGGAATGTAGCTCGGGTTATCAAAGAAGTGACCAGTAGTGATCTTGATAAGTGCAGTGAGATTTTGAAAAAAACTGAAAGTGACGAGGCAATGCCTAGGTGTTTGAGCAATGAAGAAGCATTAGCTTACTATGTAGACGCAAAGTGCACAAGTCACGCTTATAAACAGACACGGAAGTGGAGCTTCAAAGCGGGTCACAAGGTATTTCCGTCGTATTATAGTGTTAGAAAAGCAAAACTAGCTTGCCTGTCTCTAGAAGAACAAACTGTTGTGAATGAAACTCGTGCTGAAATCAAATTGCAAGCAGTTTTAGATAAAACTGCTCAGCGTTTGGTAGCAGCACTACATGAAGTTTTCAACAGCTTGTCGTGTTCTTCTTTCACGCTCATTAGCAAATGGGGTTGTGATGGAAGTTCAGGTCATAGCACTTTACCGATGCAGCTAACACCGATGAGTTTTTGTTTGTATTTTCATTCGTTCCTCTTCGATTACTTGATGAAAAGAACAATATTGTGTGGCAGAACCCTCGTCCATCCTCAAGTGTAAATTGTCGGCCAATAAAGTTTATTTTTGCCAAAGAAACCAAAGAGCTTACTGTTTTAGAAACCAACAATATTTTAGAAGAAATAAACAATTTATTGCCGACAGTTTGCAAGTTTCAAGAAAACGAGTTATCTGTCACACATGAATTGCTTTCAACTATGGTTGATGGGAAAGTTTGCAATGCTATGACTGAAACAAAATCTACACAGACATGTTATATTTGTAATGCAACTCCTAAGCTGATGAATGATGAAGGCAGAGAGTTTACGGTTGACAAAAGTAAGCTCTGTTTTGGTTTATCTACATTGCATGCTTGGATCCGTACCTTTGAATGCTTGCTCCACATTAGTTATCGACTTGATGTAAAGCAATGGAGGCTAAACAAAAATATTAAAGCTAGTGTGGATCAGCGTTCAGATGAAATAAAACATCAATTTAAAAGTAGAATGGGGTTGATTGTTGATAAACCAAAACCAGGCTACGGAAATTCTAATGACGGAAATACCGCTCGCAGATTTTTCGATAATGCTGAACTAAGTGCTGAGATCACAGGGTTAGATGCCGAATTGATAAAAAAATTTATATATTACTCCGTGCTTTGTCTTCGGGATATGGTATAAATTAAAAAAAAATTGAAAATTTTGCCTTAGAGACCAAAAATCATTACTTGAATCTTTATTCGTGGTATTACATGCCTGTAACTGTTCACAAAATACTTCTGCATAGTTCTGAGTTTATCAAGACGTTTCATTTGTCTATGGGACAACTTTCTGAGGAGGCACAAGAAGCTCGTAATAAGGACTGCAGAAGATTTCGTGAGCATAATACACGGAAGTGTTCGCGTATTGCCACTAATAAAGATTTGTTAAATATGTTATTAATTACATCTGACCCTGTAATTAGCAGTTTAAGAGAAGTGCCTCGAAAAAGGTAGTAGTAGTAGGTAATTTTCGTTCTTATTTAATTTTAATTAGTTTCTATTTGTATTATGACTTTTTACACTAGTTTACAGTTTATTTTGTGTGTATGTATCTGTCATTTACTTTTTTATACCTATATATTTTTATATAAATGCCGATAATGAACTTCCTTCTATATAAATAGATCTTTTTTAATCAAGTTATTTTTTTATTTCAATTTCCTAACTAAATAATTACTTCTTAATTATTTTTATCTTGTTAGAATCCTTAAAAATGTGAAACTGAATAAAACAAGTCATACAGAAACTAAAAAACACCAAAAAATAATTAAAATAATTTTGTCCAGTCAGCTTGTTCTAGACGAATCACTGTGCGCCGGTGCCGTGGGGCTAAGTCCCGTGGGTGCCGGCTTAGGCGTGGGTTCCGGCGGTGGCGCAGGCACCACCGGCGGCGCGGGAGTGGCGGCCGCCGCGAAGACGCGGGCGTGGCCGGGGACGTGGCCGTGGCCGTGGTGGCCGTGGCAGGTAACCTATTTAATGCTATTTAACTAGATTGATAATATCTGTAGGTAGATACGATCACCCAAATTCAGGATAGTCAACACAGTTTTAACTATAGTTTTTTGTAACTTGCGCTCGCACTTGCACCAACTAGAATCTAATAAGTAGGCAAGTTAGTCAGTATTATACCTACCGATCTATCGCACATTAAAAAATCTTTTTACAGTTTATAGGTATACAAACTCCGTTCTATTCCTTCTTCTGCGGAATATTAAGAAAATGTGGTTATATTTAAACCGGGCTTACATCTATAGTGGGGACCAGTATCAAGTGTTAATAGATAGATTTAGGGTTCCGTAGTAAAAAAGGAACCCTTATAGTTTCGGTCTGTCCGTTTTTTTTGTGATGTCCGTGCAATTACTTGCCAAGTTTCTGACAGTTTTTTTAATAAATAAATGAATTATAAATGTGAACATATTATATAGTAAAAATATAATATATTTTTTATATAATAAAAAATTACCTTTTTCAGTTTGCGGTCGTCGTCGTCGGCCGCGGCGCCGCCGCCTTTGGTATTCGTGTAAGTAAAATAAGATTACTTGTAATTACAATAACTTACTACTGAATAATCCTTACTAGTCTTTACTAAAATTATAAATGCGTAAGTATCTGTCTGTCTGTTACGCTTTCACGCCTAAACCAACCGATTTTGATGAAATTTTGTACAGAGATAGACTAGAGCTTGGGAAAGGACATATAAGGAGATGCAGGTTCGAGTCATGTCCAAGATCGATAAAATAAAATAAAAAATGGCTTTATTTATTAGACAGTAAATGTAGAGTAGTCCGGCTACGTTACAACCAAACGGAGTCGTTCTCTCGGATGGTAGGAGGCCTTTTGTATTAATTTTATTTAAAGAGATATGTAAGAGATTTTTTGTATTTTATTTTGACTATCTAGACACACAGCAGTGTGTCCGCCAAGTTCGCAAAATAAAAAGGCGACGACGCACCAGTGTGTTATGGCCGGTATACACTTTGATTAGTGCAAGTGCATGTACAAAATACGAGTACTTCGACCAATAATCACTTGACTAAGGGTACACGTATTTTGTACATGCACTCGCACTTGCACTAAACCACGGACCAAGCACTAAACAAAGTGTATACCGGCCATTATATTACACGAACCATTACGAGCCAACAATTGAAAAAAACCGCTGTATTTATGGTAATGTTCGTATGTGTTCCCTATTTATGATTTCTAATTTCCTGTTGAAATGGAAATTTTTGTTTTTTTTATTTTAGTTGCCGGTTTGTTCGCTGGGTCTCGTTGGATGCAGGTGGCTACGGACCGGTCGCGCTGGAGTGCGATTGGAGAGGCCTATGTTCAGCAGTGGAGGTTAACAGGCTGAAATGATGATGAATATGGAAACAACTAGTGTTGCCGCTCGATAGTCCACTATGGATAGCCTATTGATAGTTAAGGAAAAAACGATAGTATCGATAGTTTTGATAAGCAGCAATAGTATCGATAATATCGCTCGTTGGAAACGGAAAAAACTATCGATAGTTTCTTCGTTTTCAACGATCGATAGTGTTAAATATTGGATTAGTTTGTCTTGTATCCAAAGCCGGTAAAAAAAGCAAATGTCAAACTCTTAAAAACAAATATTATTAGTCTATCTATAATAAAATGGCGTTGCCGAATGATAATGGATATATTGTGTCCCATTTTAATAACTAAATTCGCCACTAAAATACAATATCTTGGTGTCTAATCCCAACACACATTCAATCTTTTTAAATCTGGCGACCCTGCCAGGATACAAATTTCGAATCAAGCAAGATGGACGTCAAGCTAAAAGTACGTACAGTGGCCCGACGCCATTTCACAAAATCGGCAAACGTTTACGAAAATCTATTGAAGACCCTCGCTAGCGACCCCAGCAGACATAATGAGGTCGTGGCCTGCCGTAAAGTCGTGCAAGATGCCTATTCTGAAGTTTCCATTTTGGATAAAGCCATACAGGAACTCATCATCAACTCTGACTCGTGGGAAGAAAAAGATTTAGAAAAAGAGTTAGAGGATGCAGGGAAGTATCAGGCGAGATGGGCGCTGATAGACACGATGCATACAGCGGTCTCTAAATCCGAGGGCGAGCGCAAGTTCAAGTTGCCTCTGTTGGAAGTCAAGAAATTTGACGGCAACATCAAAAATTGGCTCAGTTTTTGGGGAAATTTTAAAAGAATAGACTTAGACCCCAATATCGATGAAACAGAAAAGCTGCAATACCTAACCCAGTCTATGTCACCAGGGAGCGAGGTAAGAACATTTGTAGAAAGCTTTCCAATAACAAACGGCAGTTACAAACCATGTATACTCGAACTAAAATCACGATATGCCTGTGAAGATTTACTCATACAAATGTATGTGAGGGAGTTGCTGTCGCTAATATTCAAAAGAGAAGAGAATTTTGATTTGACCATCCTCTATGATAACATAAACAGTCACCTTAGATCTTTAGAAGTTCTCGGTGTTACCAAAGATAAATATTCTCAATTTTTATTACCTATGGTAGAGTCAGCCCTTCCTACAGAAATATTAAAAATCTGGGAAAGAGCAAAGCCAGCAGACACTAAGGATGAGTTACACTGCCTGTTAACGTTTCTAAAGAAGGAAGTTGAAAGCAATCAGCGAGTGGAGCTAGCAGGAGCATTCAATATAAACCAGAAGCAGGAAGCTACCGCAGCATGTTTCACTGTTAACCCGAAGACCAACGACGATCCAGGCAAAACACAGCAAAAGGAGATGATGTATCTGGTGCGACAAAAATCATTCCAGCGCTGAATGTTTCAAGATTGGCCTCTTAACAATTGAACAGAGAAGAGAACACCTGAAGAAAGTGAAAGCATGTTCTTTATGCTTGAAAAAAGGACACCATGCCAAGGTGTGCAAAAGCTATGTCAAGTGTTATGTGTGCCGACAGCGACATTCTCCTATACTCTGTCCTGGAGTCAACCTCAGTGATGAAAAAGAGAAGTTGGAACCCAAAGAGAAGCCAACCATCCAAAACCACGCTCAAGACTCGTCTTCAGGCACCACTCTATTGCAGACGGTCACAGTCAAGGTACAATATGGAGAAAAGGTGGCTACCGTCAGAGCACTTTTCGACAGTGGTTCGCAGCGTTCATATGTCAAGAAAGAAGTGGTTGATAAGATAGGCATACCGTCAGTGAAAACAGAAGAGCTTAGTCATTCACTATTTGGTGGAGTAAGTGTAGCATTACAAAAATATGATTGTTATGATTTCACAGTTCATAGTATAGATAATAAATTCAAATTTGATATGTCTGCCTTGGGGCAAGAAATAATATGTAAAAATGTCCCAAAAGTAAATCACAACAGGTCTCTCTCAGAGTTGTTAAACAAAAATAATATTAAGCTGATGGACAAGAGTGAAGGTTCAGATGTAGGACTTTTGATAGGAGCCGATTTCACTGGCCTTTTATTAACAAATCAGTTCATTCAGTTGGAGAATGGTTTAACAGCTATAAATACAAACCTGGGGTGGACATTGCTGGGAAAAATTAATACACAAAACACTGTAATTAATAACAATGTCACATCTTTATTTTGTGTACAAAATGTCTTTGATTTTTGGAATCTAGAAGTTATAGGTATACAAGACCCAGTACAGGTGCAGTCCAAGTTACAAAAAGAAGAAGAGGTAATGAGAAACTTTGAAAACAACATCAAGGTCAACGAGGAGGGAAGATACGAAGCCCATCTCCCATGGAAACCAGGTCATGATGATCTCTTGAGCAATCGGGAACTAGCCATACGCCGACTGCAAGCTGCAACAAACAAGTTGGTTTCATTAGGTAAGTTTCATGATTATGACAACATTATTAAAGAATGGGAGCAGACAGGTGTCGTTGAGCAAGTACCCGATCCAGACATTAACAAGGACCATGTTGTACATTATTTACCTCATAGGGCTGTAACCAAGGAGGCCAGTCTTACAACGAAGTTGCGACCAGTCTACGACGCGTCTGCAAAAGATAAAAATGGTAAGTCACTGAATGCATGCCTAGACAAAGGGATAAATTTTCTTGATAAAATACCTGATTTGTTAATTGGATTCCGTAAACGCGGTATTGGAATTACAGCTGATATAGCGCGAGCATTTTTACAAATATCAGTCAGTCCAGATGATAGGGACTATTTGAGATTTATATGGTGGAAAGACCAGGCGCTGCATGATTTTGTAGAATATCGACATTGTAGAGTTGTATTTGGTTTAACGTCGAGTCCATTCTTGCTGTCAGCGACCATATTACACCACCTTGAACAAATCAAAGATGCTAGGAAAAATACTGCTGATATATTAGCTAGGTCTTTTTATGTTGACAATTTAATCACGAGTTTAGACTCGGAACAGACTACTCGAGACTTCATGCAGGAGGCAAAAGGCATCATGAAAGAGGCTAAGTTCGATTTAAGACAGTGGGTTATGTCCCCCATGGATATAAATGAAACAAACGAAAAAACTATCTCGGTCCTGGGGTTATTGTGGGACACTGCAACTGATGAGCTTAGCTGCAATATAAAAGCATTGCCAGATCCAGTAGAAATAAGCAATGTAAATAAAAGAAGCCTTTTATCATTGACACAAAAATTTTTTGATCCGATTGGTATGTTATGCCCCGTGACACTGATTCCTAGATTATTGCTACAAGAAATATGGATCAGAAAAATAACGTGGGATTCGGATTTACCCAATGATATTGTAACACAATTTCATGACTGGTATGATAACATAAAATGTTTGGAAAATTGCAGATTACCTCGCAGACTGTCAGCTGAGCGGCTAGACGACTGCGCCGCCAGTCTTCATATGTTCTGCGATGCGAGTAAGGCAGGCTACGCCGCCTGTGTCTTTCTAAGAACTGAAAACAGAGGTAATGTGACTGTACGATTAATATCTGCCAAGTCAAGGATATCACCGCCTGAAAAAATAACCATTCCACGACTGGAATTATTAGCAGCACTAGTAGGCTCCAGGTTGATAGCAGCGGCGAGAAAACATCTTCAGCTAGAAGGTTGTTTAGAATTTTGTTGGACAGATTCAGGAGTAGCATTATGCTGGATAAAACGAGAATTAACATGGAATACCTATGTAGGGAACCGTGTGAGAGAGATAAGACGAAACACTGATACAAACAATTGGCAACATATTCCAGGTACCGAGAACTGGGTGGATTTGGCATCCAGAGGATGCAACGCCCGTCAGCTGCTGGAAGCCAGATGGTGGGAAGGACCGCCGTGGCTGCTACGACCACCAGAGCAATGGCCACGCTCAGAACTACCAGTAGACGAGAAAGAAGCCCATAAAGAACTCAAAAGGACTTGTCATACAAATGTTAACTACGAAAATGGTATGATGCATAGTTTGTCTTATTTCTCGAAGTACACAAAGCTTGTAAGAACGACAGCATGGATATTGCGATTCGCTCACAATGCTTTACATAAAACCAACAGAAGAAAAAATGAATTAACCTATGATGAATATGAAGATGCTGAAAGGAAAATAATAAGATTAATACAAGAAGAAAACAGAGAAATGATAGAGAAACATACTGGGAAACTTACACGATTTTATGACAAAGACAATTTGCTTCGAATAAAAACAAAACTGCTTCTTACCGATTTTTCAGAAAACGTGAAAACTCCAGTGGTGATTCCGGCGAAGCACGACGTCGTACGACGCATGGTAGAGCAACGGCACGACCAGCTTCTACACGCGGGCACCAACATGCTGATAGCCGATCTCAGAAAGAGATTTTGGATAATTGGAGTTCGGAGATTAGTAAAATCAGTAATCGACAAGTGTGCAGTTTGCAAGAGACATAGAGTGAAGCCCACACAAGCGACTACAGCGCCACTACCGCTAGAGCGAGTGCAGCCGAGTGCGCCCTTCGAAGTCACCGGCGTAGATCTTGCTGGCCCGCTATACTTACTAGACGGTGGCAAATGCTGGATCGTAATGTACACCTGCGCAGTATACCGTGCAGTACATCTAGAATTGACGCAATCTTTGTCAACAGATGCGTTTCTCAGAACATTCCGCAGATTTATAGCCCGGCATGGACGTGTAAAGATGATGAATTTATTTATTAGGGTTAACAAACAGTTACACATTAGAGACACATGATTAAAATGTATAATATCAAATGTAAACTAAATGTGCAACCAGCACCGCTAACCACAGATTACTTATAAACTAGGTATCGTATCCAAGGTGGCATACGCACGCAATCCTTATCAAGTGCATTACGGTGTTATGTATACACTACACTATGATATCAGACAATGGCACTAATTTTACAGGAACCAAATGTCTATTCGCGGGCATCGACTGGAATGAAATACAGCGACAATCTACAGTTTTACGCATACAATGGAAGCTCAACGCACCCACGGCGGCTTGGTGGGGCGGTTTCTTTGAGCGTATGATCAAGATAATAAAAAACTTGTTAAGACGTGTTTTAGGTACGTCGTCCGTGTCGTATGAAGAGATGCAGACGCTGCTCTGCGATTGCGAGGCTGTGGTCAACGACCGCCCGCTCACGTACGTCGACGGAGACAACACTGATTCCCTGGAACCTTTAAGGCCATCGTGTTTTCTACAAACACTTCCACAGTCTCAGGTAACCGATTTGGATCATATAGATGTGACGAGTCTCAATAGACGACTGCGGTATCTGCAGAGATTAAGAGAAGACTTTCGCCAGAGATTCAAGACAGAGTATCTGACAGAGCTGGTGCAGAAAGGAAGAGAGAAGGAGGGAGGATTAAAGGTAGGAGACATAGTTTTAATAGAATCAGAGGAGAAAATGGTCAAGAGGCCATTAGGCAGAATAATTGAAGTAGGTATATAAAGGTAAAGATGGCGTAGATAGAACAGCAAAAGTGAAGACTTCAACTGGAGTGAAAACAAGACCTTTCCTACGCTTGTATAAGTTAGAGCTTTCTCTTTCTGAGGCGGAGGGAGGCTCTGAAGAAATTGAAGGAGATTATGAGAGTCTTTTAGGTAAGAAATATTCTATCGTTCTTTGTCCAAGTAGTACAAGCACAGTAGTCAAAAGGAGAGTAGCGGTGGAAAAGCAGAGTGAAGAAAAAACCACCAGACTTGGAAGACAGGTTAAGTTACCAAGTAAATATAAAATTTAACTGGGGTTAATTGATTAGGTTAGGTTTCACTCTTGTCCATTTTTACATAAAGTCTGATTACGTTTAATTTGCGTTTATGTTAAAACGTCAACTTATAATATTAAGTGATGTAAGTCTTGAATTTTTTATAATAATTATTTGATAAGGAGTATCCATTTTATTATTGTGATAATTTTGACTTAAAAAGCATTGTTCGTTGTTCAATAAGATGTTTAATACAATTCTAATAATTGTATAATCTGATAATTGAATCGCTTGTTTTCCAAAGAACACTAGTCCATAAATTAGTTTTTTTTTTATGCTGGCAATAATTTTTATTTATCAAGGGACATAGGGTTTTGAAACTAAAACACACTTGTCCCTTCACAAAGTTCGTAAACCACTTACTTTGTAAAATGCGTTTCGTTCCCAAACCCCACTAGTCCTGGACTAGTGTTTTATTGTAACGAAACGCAATCCCACATTTTGACATCTGTCAAATGAAAATATTTTGTTGAGATTTCAACACGTGTTGCAAGTTGAATTTGTTATAATATTTCATCGTTTTAGTGGCTATAATTCTTCATTATGGATCCGGATCCTATTTCAGACAATAGAAAACGCAAAAAAGGTATCTGCAATCCAACTGAATACTCCAAAAATAAAGCGAAAAGAAGTCGTGTCAGTGGTCAGGAATATCGTAACTCACGCAAAATCGTCGTTCCAAAAAAACAGCCCAGAGGTATGTGCAATGGTTGCAGGATTAAATGCTCTTCAAAATTTAATTTGGATGATCAAAATAAAGAGTTCGAGAAGTTTTATTCATACGAAACATCAGTCGAACAAGATATTCATCTGATTGGCTTGATGCGTATGTCACCGGTATCTAGACGTCGTCCACGAGCTGATGCTTCTAAACAAAAGCCTCGATCTGCAACATTTATGTATAGTTTGCCTAATACTGCTGGGGCAATGCAAAAGGTCTGCAAGACCATGTTCCTGAATACATTTGATATAACATTTGAAAGAGTTCGACGACTATATCGTCTTATTATAAAAGGAAATATACCCCAGCGAAAAAACCTTGGTAATAAACACCACTCAAACCCAGAACAGATGAAAAACCTCATCATGGATCACATCAAATCTTATCCAACACATGAAAGCCATTACAGTGGCAAGGTTTACATCTATTTAGATCCTCGGCTTAATATAAAGAAAATGCACAAAGATTTCAAATTAAAGTACCCTGGATTAAATGCAAAGTATACCTATTATTACACTATTTTCAAGAAAAATTTTGACCTGCATTTTGGAAGGCCACAAGTTGACACATGCATCACTTGTGAAAGACTTAAAGTGACAATATCAAATTCACATGTAAGCGAAGCTGCCAAGAATCAAGCAGATACTGAACTCAAAGTTCACCTGGCACGTGCAAATAAATTTTATAAAAAAATACAAGCCACAAAAACTCTATGCCAAAACAGAGATGATATAGTTGGTCTTACCTTTGACTATATGCAGAATTTACCTTTGCCTAATATTCCTGTGCAAGATGTGTTTTATTTGAGACAACTTTGGGTGAATACTTTTTTGGTCCATAATCTGAAAACTGGAGCTTCGGTAGCCTACATGTACCATGAAGGCATAGCGAAGAAAGGAGCTAATGATGTGTGTTCAATGTTGAGTCACTATATTCAAAATTATGTGCCATCTACTATAAAGCATTTAAGATTAATTTCAGATGGTTGCACAGGCCAAAACAAAAATCATGCCATGATACGATTTAGTGCTGCTCTAGTTGACTCTGGCCGCTTTAAGAATGTGAGGCAGTTTTTTCCAGAACGGGGTCATTCATACAACCCCTGTGATCGTGTCTTTGGTACTATAAAAAGAAGCTTGAAACAAAATGATCGGGTCTATGTACCAATGGAATATGTTTCTTTAACTGCTCAATCCGTCACCACACCAGGAAACTTGGAAATAGTATACTTACAGGACAATGATATATTTTTTGATTTCACTGGTTGGTGGCCTGCTTATTATTCAAAAACTGCAATATCAGAAGAGACAAAGGGTAGATCTGTGAACAGATCTCAGAAAATCCATTTCCAGCCCTCCGCTTTCAAGGAATATAGACATTCCTCAAAGAAGCCTGGCTTAGTTCAGGCTCTAGAGTTCATTGACTGTGTGGTGAAAAGTCATTTCAAACTTCTCTTTTCATCACAAGTAAGACTACCAGATAAAAAGGCATACAACGGTGTCAATCCCATCAATGAAAAAAAATTACAAGACATAAAAAAACTGATTCCCTACATTCCAGATAAACACAAACTATTTTATGATATTTTATTGAAATGGCCTACCACCAATATTGATTATGTTGAAGAAGATGTGTAACTCTGTATTATTTTTAATGTTTTAATTAATAAAGTAAAGTTTTTTTACTACATTTGTTTATTTTTCCTTTGGTGTATATTGATATTTTGTTTAGTATTTAGTTACTAAACAACACTTGTCCAAGTTAGTTTTCCAAACAACACAAGTCCATATTTTTAAATATATATATTTAATTTGTATTTTACAATATCATATTTATTTATTATTGTATGTCTTTCATAGAATTAAATCTATAAATTAATCAAAATATTTTAACTTATTTCATATAAGAATTCAAACTTATGCAGTTATTTATGTATACTGTAAACTTGATATTTTGTACTTGTGTTCTTTGGAAAACAAGCGATTCAATTTTCTTTTTTCATGTTTCATGATTATCTAGAATTTCATGTAGGTAATCATATTTGTATTGACTGCTAGCACCATCTATTATTGAGTAGTGGTACTGATTTTGTTTCCTTTCTAGATATATTGTAAGGTTTGGATACAACACATTTAAGAGTTAAGTTTTTTCTGGCCGTGGAGGATGTTAAATATTGGATTAGTTTGTCTTGTATCCAAAGCCGTTAAAATTTTAAAACTACCGATAGTTCGGCAACACTAGAAACAACTTTATTACTAAAAAAATACATTACATCGTGCCGGGAAACATTTTTTACTATAATGGTATGTTTTTAACATTAAATAAGTACACAAGGAGATGCTTAAATTATACTTCTAAATAGATAGTGGCAGTGAATCAAGTGTTGCCAACTGCTATTTTAAGAAATGCGCTAAACAAACCCTAAAATGCATTAGATTTGTGCAAATTTTGATAAAAAAGCACTAAATAAATAAAATAAACCAAACTATTTTAAAAAATATGTCTTTATTGAGAATTTTTGTAGTTATTACAAAATTAGATCATCGTCCGAATCAGATTTGGAATCATGTCTGAATTCACGCAGAACAAAACTCAGGTCTGCGTTGAGTTAGCAGCCTCACCATCGATTTTGATGGTTTTAACCATGTCAAAAAATTGTTAGGAATAGGTTTAAATTTGTTTATAAGTCTCAGAAAAAGTTTGATTGTATTTCAGAAGATATTTGAGTATCTTACTGAGGCTTCTAGATCGACGTCAAGCTAGCAGCCTCACCAAGATAGACTGGCTCTATCATTATGATTTATATGTCAAAAAATTGTTAGTAAATGGTTTATCTCGTATACAAAGTTTCAACAAAATCGGTTCAGTAGAAGCCGAGCTATTACACCCCCTTGGTGAGGCTTCCAGCTTGACGCTTGACGTGAAGACGATTCCCGTCAAACGGAGGTATGTCCAAGCAAAGTAAATATACCAAAAAATTGTTAAAAATAGGTTTATCTCATTCCAGCAAAAAAACTTTCAATTCGTTGAGACGTTTACTCAGAAAATGATTCTAAACTTCTACATACATTCGGTTTTTGGTACAGTCAAGAACAAAAATAGTATAATTAATCGTATTCAAAACTAAGCTTAGTGGCTAGATGAATGTATAAAAAATGCTGTACCAGTGTTGCCAACTTTATTTTTTTGGGAATCGTACCACATCATCGAAAAAAACGTATTTTCTTAAGAAATCTAGAAAAAAAATAGTACGCGGTGAAATAAAAAAAAAAAACAGGAATGTTTCAATATACGTGAAAATATTTTTACTGATAATGTCTTCCCAACCAAAAAAAGCATATATGCAAGTTTGGAGACCATGCTACTAACCATTGAGGAGTTCCCTTGTGAGTAGACAGTCTTGGCAGCAGCATCAGTCTATGATAAACAATTTGTCTAGTTATCCAAGTTATGCATATAATGCAAAGTTTCTTGTCCGTGCTATTAACTGTCCAGAAGTTCTCTCGTGAGGAGACAATTCTGGCTGCAGCATCAGTTCATGATTGAGAACATGTCTAGCTTGACATGTAAAGCGTTTTTGCAAAATTTCATGACCATGCTCTTAGCCGTTGAAGAGTTCCCTCGTGAGAAGACAATATTAGCTGTGGAATTAGCTTATGACGAAGGTCATGTAAGCAATCCTATAGGTAGCAGCGTCTAAGTAAATTGTCATGTCTATGCGATAAACTGGTAAGGAGTTCCTAGTGATAGGTTATTATTATCACTTTTGTGTATCTGTATCGTCATCAGAATTGAACAAATTTTGACTCATAATGATTTTTTTTAGCTGCTACCGGCTTTCATAGCGATTTGTTAGGTTTAATCGTATCACTTAATCGTAAAATTATACTTCTGTACCTAAGTGTACCTGTCAAAGGCTAAACCACCAATTTCAACCCTATTTCTACTCTCAGAAAGTTTAAAATTGATTGACGGTCGGAAAATTAATTAGTATGTAGAAGTTTAGAATCATTTTCTGAGTAAACGTCTCAACGAATTGAAAGTTTTTTTGCTGGAATAAGATAAACCTATTCCTAACAATTTTTTGGTATAATTACTTTGCTTGGACATACCTCCGTTTGACGGGAATCGTCTTCACGTCAAGCGTCAAGCTGGAAGCCTCACCAAGGGGGTGTAATAGCTCGGCTCCTACTAAACCGATTTCGTTGAAACTTTGTATACGAGATAAACCATTTACTAACAATTTTTTGACATATAAATCATAATGATAGAGCCAGTCTATCTTGGTGAGGCTGCTAGGTTGACGTCGATCTAGAAGCCTCAGTAAGATACTCAAATATCTTCTGAAATACAATCAAACTTTTTCTGAGAAATATAAACAAATTTAAACCTATTCCTATCAATTTTTTGACATGGTTAAAACCATCAAAATCGATGGTGAGGCTGCTAACTCAACGCAGACAAACTCAGAGCGGACGTCCTGGTTCCACTCTCCACGGAAACAGCTATGCTATCCTTGTCGTATGCAATTCAGTGATTCTAGAATTCGGAAACACGACAGTTCACGACACGCATTTCCAGTATATTTAAGTTATTATGGGGAAAAGAGAGCCTTTTCGCAGCTAAATTTGATAGTTCATTTTGAAGGGTAGCGACATCTATTAGCCTGTACTTGAACTACCGTGAATAAAGGCTTTTGTATACATACCTATATCTACCTATATATCTATTAGGTTCCTTTCATGCTAGGATTTTTTTGATAGATGGATTTTCGTACAGTGATGTTTATTAAGCATTTCAATTTGAATTAATATTGAATATGCTTAATAAACATCACTGTAAAAAAGTGAAAGAAATCAACTACACTACAATTTAACTATAATAGCATATATTTATTGATTTTAAAAGGATATTATATAAAATTATTTGTATTTTAAGCTATTAACTTTTTTTTACAAATTAAACACATGTTTTTACAAATACATATACAAATTATGCACCAAAATATTAATTACTTAAATTTGTAGTAAAAAGTTAGTAACAATCGGATATCTCTTGCAAAGATGTACAAATGAGATTACTTATAACTGTTAAAGCCGCATAAAAGTAATATTTAAATTTTAATTCAAACAATGAATGATTCAAAATAGGCGTTATACATAAAGTTATTAGATCCACAGTTAAATAAATGCTGGTGTGTTTGTTAAATGTTCCCCTTTTTAAAATGTTTATGTTTATTAAAATAAACCTGTGCGGCATTTTTAATTTCATCGTCCCCAGCATAAGTTACTTTTCCAGCTAAAATTCGATTGATCTCCCTACACCAACTATTGATTAAAATATTAATTGTTGTATTCATAAAATACTCTTTGACTTTTTCGCCATGTATATCGCAATCAATGAAAAAGTTGGCAAATGTCTTAGTAATCCACTTTATTTTTGCCCTAAGGCCGCTCTGGTGAACATTCTTTTTCAAATAAAATATTGTGTTTGTTTGAATTTCAAAAAAGAAACTCACTGCTTCGTCAGACGGATACGTGAGCCACCTCTTTTTCTTTTTATACTCTTTTGATTTTATATAATCATTTCTACTATCGCTATTATTTTTGCTAAGTAATTTTGCTTTGCATTTGGCGCAGCCTTTCACGACATTTTTTAAGCATTTTGTTATGACCCAGCCGCAGACATAATGAAATTATCTTGAATTTCTCTGTCTTCCAATAATTCTTCACTTATTTCAATATTTTCCATCGGGTCTACGGTCTTCGTGTCTTCACATTTTTCTTGTTTTTCATTTTAAAAAAATCTAATGATTGCAAACAGTTGTTCTCGTCTTTTTCGCAATTGGCGTTGACACCCCACTCTGTCAATTAAAATTATTTAATAAAAGAGCTTTGAAAGCGCCTTCAAAGGCAACAGAATTCGGAGAAGTGTTTCTCGCCCCATAACTGCGGATGTTTCCAAAAAAAAATTTCAACTGGGTCTTGGTTGCAGTTCCGCGTCAACATTGCATCAAACAAATATTTTTTTGAAAGAATGTTCCACAAAGTTTCGAACCCTTCTATTGTTTTTACAAAATTGTGAGTTGTTGGCACAGTTGTTGTGACCAATCGAATTTTATCACCGGTCTTTTTCTTTGACACAAATTTGATTGATTTTAACATTGTTTTCGCTTTTGCCCAGAGTTGATGGTGGGGAGACGTTTTTTTCCGTTTGGGATGTGAAAAGTGTTTGAATTTAACGAGTCAAACAATTTGTCAATCATTGAGACAAAAGGAATCAATTGGCGACACTCCTGGTTTGAAATACCCCTTGCAGTTAAATAGTCTAGCGGCGAGGCCTGATTTCAACCAAAGTCGTGGTCACGGAGCGCTGCATACCTAAAACAGGTATCGTTAGATTCGTCGTAATCTCTAGATGACGAATCAGCCTGTTTTAGTTGCGAAAACCGGGAACAAGTACTTGTTATGACGTCATAAAGATGGCGGCTGACTTTATCTCTCCCATAGAAATAATGGCCATAAATGCTATAGTTTATTAAATATTCTCAAAAATATGACCCTCTATCCACGTTCCATTCTACATTTTGCAATATAACTTTTGATTGACTTACTTTTTTGATATTGTTGTTGAATAAAGATTTTAAGAACATTTCAAAAGCTATCCAATGATATATAAAAAATACATCTAATGTAAAAAATACAAAAGTTATAACCATTTCCGTAAAACAGATACCGCTCTATGCGCATGTTCTACTGCTACCGTGAAGCGAATCTGCTTATGCTATTTTCACTTAAAGTAAATAAAACACAGAACTGAATAAATTCTTTATATTGCGCACTGTTTTTACAAAAAGATCAAACATAGTTTAATAAGTACATACAATATAAAACACCGATCGTTCAACAATTTATGAAATATTACACGAAATATGAAAAGGAGTTCGTCGCATGGGACCTAAAAATTGTAGGTATTTATACTCGTAAATAAAAATGAAATGCTGTTTGATGGTAAAGAACGGCTGGACAGATTTGGATAGTTTTTGTTTTAAAATGTTCATTATAAGTAGTCCTAATTAGATTTTTATGGAGAGAAAATGATAAAATTGCCCATAACGTTGGAATAGATAAAAGTGCTTCTTCTATGGGATTTCCATATGAACTCAAGACCATAATTTGACAGGACAAGATCTGTCGGATCAGCTAGTTTATAACAGCCTCCGTGGCCGAGTGGTCGAGATGTCGCCGCTCATTACGGAGGTTTCGGGTTCGATTCCCGGTGGGGACACTGTCAAGCAAAAATCTCTTGTGAGACTTTTCCGAGTTTGGTTAGGACATTGCAGGCTTGCAGGCTGAATCACCTGATTGTCCGATAAGAAAGATGATTCCGTGCTTCAGAAGGCACGTTAAGCCGTTGGTCCCGGCTACTATCTAGTCGTTACACGAGCCATGTCAGTGGCCTTTGGCGGCTCTATAACACTGTGGCCCAGCAGTTGCCACAAGCTGCTAGACTGCACAAGTAGATAGAGTAGTAGGTAGGTTGGAGAGAAGATTAATTTAAAAACGGGTGAATTTATATGGTGAATTTAAAATTGTTACACAGGGTATTCAGTATTCACAAAAGGTAATCACGGCTTAACAATAGCCTCAGGATAGGAAACTATAATATTACAAAGTGAACAGTCTGAAATCTGGAGATAGAGTGAGAAATTTAGCAGAATAATGACAAAATCAAAACGTAATAAACTAAATTTGAAAATGAATATAAAATGAAGGATAAAACTGCCAGTACGAAAGGTTGCCAGGCATAAAATAGGAAAGCGGACGAATGCCTCGTTACAACACTGGCACTAGGGTTTGTGAGGTCGGTTGTCAACCTTACAACCCACACGATGAAGAAGAAGAAGCTAGTTTATGAATATTTACCACGGAATACAGATATTCCGTGATATTTACGTATCCCCAAAATTAAACTGATTCTGACAAGTTTTTTTTCCAACATGACATACGCCATCCATACATTTCTGACCTTTGCTGACACACCCACATCTTGCAGATCGACACGCTGTTTTACATTGGCACGTTATTAATTCCATATCTTTTAAAGATATGGGTGGTTTTGAGGTATGGATTGGCATAAGTTTCATGTTCTCTACTCTCCAACCACACTCTTCTGGAGGAGGTAATAAAGGCTTTGGGATATGTGCAAATTTCCATATTAAAGCTTGGTAATTTGTTCTATGAATGTGATGCTTTAAAGCTTCTTTTGTCGGAGGCATTTTTTCCAAACTTTTGATGCTCTGAAAAACTGCAGCTCTCAAGTCGTCTATGTCCTCCATAGTTTGCAGTGATTGATTTTTGTCACTGTATACTAAAAGGACAAACTTTTCAGCTTTTTTTAAGTTTTCTGGTGTTATTGTCACTGTTCCAATACCTTTCAGAAGCATGTGACATTGATCAAATACTTTCCAACAAGATAATTTGGCGTATCCTGATAGAGAACTTGTCGTATCACACCCTGTAAGGGCGTGGAAAGCTAATAAATTATTTTTTTTCGCTCCTATAGTGTTCATATGTACGTTTATTCGACGCTCTTACGGTGAAGAAAAACATCGTGATGAAACCTGCACACTCAAAAAGTCAAAAGTCGACCAACCCGCACTGGCCCAGCGTGGTTGACTAAGGCCTAATCGCCCTAATTCAGGGTAGGCTCAAGCTCCTCAGTGGGGACGTATAATATGAGCTGTTGACGTGAAATTACTTAGGTACCTTGGTCGTAGTAGGAAACCTTTTTTCAACGTATTGAATATTAACTTTATTCGTGAATTTCACATAGCAATTTCTGTGCTATTTATTATTTTCGTAACTTAAATTTTCCAAATCATCTGAAAAGTAAAAATGACGAAATAACAAAATTCGTTCACATTAAGGGTCGATTTCAAACATAACCGGCGTAACTAGGCCTCTGTTTTGATATATTATGCATGTATATATGGTTCAAGTTATATTGGCTATTAGTGAAATCTTCCCGATGCGATGTACATTTAGTTAAGTAACCAAAATCCAAATGTCAAGCTTGATCTGCACTTGACTGTACTTACTACGTATATCGTGACGACGACGAATAACGCATTATAGGTTTACCTATTAACGCGGCGGCGCGGCGCTTTTGTGGTTGACTATCAGGTGAATCCAGGTTCTAGGTATGTAAGCTGTACTTAATATAACAACTGTATGTAGTAATACTCACTCTGCAACCGATGAAACAAGTCCTCTGAAGACGAATCACAATAGGATTTCCGTTTGATGAAAGTCTTTGAATTGTTTTAAACTTTTATCTGTAGCGTTCCGCAAGTCTTTGTTTCCGCTTTGGCAGATTACACATAAAAAGAAATTAGTTTTTATATTTGTCTTTGAGCTTGAAGGCAAAACTACGGTTGGATGAATCTCCATAATTTTATTCGCTAAGGCACGTAATTCGCTCTCCACCGCCAATGAATGAATGACAGTCCGGTCGGACGCGGCGGCGCGGCGCCGCGCAAACGAACGAGAGTGGTCATTAACCCCACCCAGAGCCATGCCTACACTACACTTCGATGGCGCTGTTTCGCACAAACTACATTATAGCTTCCTTGTTTATGGTCGTATGTGGTTAAGTTGTAACTTTTTAGAAAGCTTATTAAATATACATGATTTCTACATAGTTTTTTTTTTTAGTAAATGTATATTAAAAAAGTTATGGTTGAATAGAGAACATGAAATAGTTTAGAAAATTCACTTTTTTCCACAAACCTACAAATTTTTCGTATTTACACTGTACTAACGTAATAAGTGTCTTAGAATTATAAATAGAGCGTTAAATAAACTTCAAAATGATACCTTCAAAATACAAATTGGTTGAATGGAACTCGAGATATATGCAAATACCTAAAGTAGTTAGCCACCATCTTTATGACGTCATAAATACCACTTGTTCCCGGCTTTCGAAACTAAAACAAGTGGATTCGTAATCTGGAGATCTTAAGGAATCTTATGATACCTGTTTTAGGTATGCAGCGATCCGTGACCACGAAACTTAAGAAATAGACGACTTTTGGCTGATCCGCCGCTTAACTAAAATGCTCGGCAACAACAGCTACGCTGTGACTAAATATTTGAGCAGCCGTCTTGACTTGACTCGCATTTTTAAAATTTTTTCAGCATTTATATGTTCCTCGGTTATTTTATGCAATAATCTGAGTTCCCCAAACGACTTGTCTGCTTCATATATTTCTTGGAAGTATTTCCACTTAACAACTTTTTCTTTGTTTTCGTCGTCTGGATCATTGTATAACAAGTCCTTAGTAATTAAATTATTTTTTAGGCGACCAGGGTGACCAGTTGTGGCCTGATGGAGTAGTATTTAGAAAGTTTATTGAAAAAAAATATACAGCAAGCTCGCATAAGGGCGCTCGGATATCTACAAATATTAATAATTATGGGAAGTGATAAACTACAATTTGTATCGTTCAACTGTAAATCTATCAAACGATCCATTGACCACGTAAGGGATTTATGCTCGTCTAATCACTTAATAGCCCTTCAGGAGACGTGGCTATTTCCTCATGACCTAGACGTCCTGAATACCATCAATGATGACTTCGGTAGTCACGGTGTTTCAGCAATAGACACTAGTGCAGGGGTAGTGAGAGGCAGGCCATACGGTGGCGTAGCAATTCTATGGAAAAAAACAATCTTTTCCGAAGTTGAGATTATTCAGTGTAACTCACCCCGTATTGCTGCTGTGTGTCTAACGGTAAACAGTAAGAAATTACTAGTTTTTAGTGTCTACATGCCGTGTGACTCGACCGTTAATTTGCCAGAGTTTACGGATTGTTTAGCGGAGATGTGCGCCGTGGTAGAATCCCTAGATATCGAGTCCGTTTTTATGTTGGGTGACTATAACGCACACCCGGGCGAGCTGTTTTTTGATGAACTTGTGCAGTTCTGCAGTGAGCAGTCGTGGTCATGTGCGGACGTAGATGTGCTCGGCTTGGACTCTGATACCTACACCTTCCAGAGTGACGCGAACGGCGCGCGCAGGTGGCTCGATCACTGTGTGGTGGGTGTCGGAGGCGGCTGCGAGTGTAGTGAGCGATGTGTGCGTTATCAATGACGTGTTCTGGTCTGACCACTTCCCGGTCGTAGTAAAATGTGATATTAATGTAGTCGTAACTAAGTCGAAAAGCTGTGATACTAGTTTAGATAATAATTATAAGTATGTATGGGGCATTAGGGATTTAGAGCAAATAAGTAATTATAGTAAATTGTGTAGTATAGAGTTTAATAATGTACCTGAATGTTTTTTAAATTTCTGTGATAAAATCAATTGCCAATGTAGTGATCATTTTAAAATAATAGACCAATTTTATAATTTTATTGTTAGTACTTTACAAAATGCGGCAAAAAATACCCGTTTACCTAAGAAAATAAATTTAAAAAGGTTATAGGTTGGAATTTTTATGTTCGTGACCTGCACAGGCTGGCCAGGGTCAAATTCCAAATATGGGATTTATACGGAAGACCTAACTCGGGTTATTATTATAACGAAATGTGTTCTGCTCGTAGGGAGTTTAAAAACAAGCTTAGCTCTGTACAAAAAAATCAAAACAAAATCAAATTAGAAGTTTTAGCGAGGCATAGATCTGATTGTAATTTTATAGATTTTTGGAAGCATATTAAAAAATTTAACTGTAAGTCAAGTTTGCCTGTAAATGTGGAGGGCGAAGATGGACAGGTTAATATTGCAAATATGTTTAAAGAGCGTTTTGTTGGTAGTACTCAAAAGGACGACAACTTGAATTGTGAAGTTACTAGGGACGATGGTCTGGAGGCGGCGCGGGCGGCCTGTGATGGCGCGGCGGCGGCTCTCTCTTTCTCGCCGGGAGACGTGTGTGACGCGCTCCGGGCGATGAAGCGCGGGAAGTCGCCGGGCCGCGACGGGCTCAGCCTCGAGCACCTACACCACGCGGGTGGGGGAATATGTGATGTTCTGTCTTGTTTTTATAATGCCTGCTTGCAGCATAACTATATGCCTATAAACATGTTACGTACTGTGGTGGTACCAATACCTAAAAATAGAACGGGTAACATATCGAGTGCAGGTAATTATAGGCCGATCTCGTTAGCGACTGTGTTGGCCAGGGTATTTGAACGGCTGCTCCATAAGAATATGGGTAGATCCTTAGAGTTTGATGATGCGCAATTCGGATTTCGTCAAAATTTATCAACAGACTTGGCTATTTTCTCATTAAAACAAGCTATTAATTATTACGTAGATAGACAGACATCAGTTTACACAGTTTTTTTGGATTTAAAGGGCGCTTTTGATACAGTTAATTATAATATTCTTTGGGATAAATTGTCTAAATCTGGGGTACATTCTAATATTGTCAAAATTTTTAAATTCTGGTATAAAAATCAAATTAATAATGTTAGGTGGGGTGAATCTTACTCTGAGGACTACAGACTGCATTATGGCGTGAGACAGGGCGGGTTGACCTCTCCCGACCTGTTCAACCTCTACGTTAATGACCTGATAGGAGAGCTGAGCAGCACCAGAGTGGGTATAAAATTTCAGAATCGGTATGTGAACAATTTAAGCTACGCTGACGATATGGTGCTGCTCAGTCCTTCTATCAAGGGAATCAGGGAGCTTATCGCTATTTGGACAGTGATAAACAGAAAGGTTTCAACCCTCACGTCATCCATTTTGAAATAAACGCGATTAAAGATTTCATAGCCCTTTCCAGATATAAGTTGGCATTGCACTTTATCTATGGGATGTAGAAACGTTAAACTTTGCAAAGTATTAGATTAATATTTAATAAATATTAATTTCACACGAAATAAAAAGAAAATGAAGCATAAGATACTTAAATAAATTCAAATAATTTTAAAACCTTTTTGCTTTATTTTACTATTCTGCGAATCGAAATGCAGTAAGGTTTCAACCCTCAGTTGATAACTTTATGCTAATTTAGGAATAACGAATTATAATTTTTGCAAAAAAATAAAATGAATAAAAATTCAGATACGGTATTTATCTTATTTTTATTTCCATGAAAAATTTGGTAATTACCAAATGGTAAAATCGATGGTTTTAAATAAAACAGTAAAAAAACCTTCACATTGAAGTGTCTAGCTTATATTAAGGCCGAGTGTAAACACCTAGGCCAGTGGCGGGCAGCAGCGCCATTGGGGCAAAGCTTGGCTCTGCGCTCACCAACCCGCCTGCCCAGCGTGGTGAGTATGGGCATAAGCCCCTTTAATGAATAGCGCGGCAAATATATGGCCCTCAGTTCCCGGCAGCCCTACTATTCTGGGCGCCACTGTGGCCCAGAAAATAGCAGCCTCGGTCACGGTAGGGCGGGGGAAACTTAAGAATCCCCGGGTTACGGATGGCTGCCACAAACTGACCTTGGCGACGTATAACGACGACGCAGTCTACGGCTGGACGATAGCCTGGAGCAATTGGAGGTAGAACTAAAAAATATAAGGTGGCACGTTTTGGGGCTGTCTGAAGTCCGAAAGAAATCGATGCTAGGGTAACAACTCGACAGGGAGAGAACACGACTACCTTAGAATCCAACCACCTGTTCTACTTTCGAGAGGGCGACCAACAGTCGCAAGGCAGCGTAGGCTTCCTTGTCAACAAAGCTTTCTCCGTGACAACGTGCTGGAGGTGTCCAGTATGTCAACCCGGGTCGTGCTGGGTATTGAAACTGACCAATAGGTATTACCTCAAGGTTGTACAAGTATATGCGCCGACATCTACATACTTGGATACCGAGGTCGAGGCCATGTTTGAAGATACAAGTATCACAAAAGCCATAAATGGCACTACCAAGACCCACTTCACCGTTGTCATGGGGGACTTCAATGCCAGGGTAAGAGTACGAGAAGGCGATGACTCACGCATCGGGCCGCACGGTATTGGGCTCAAAAACCATAGAGGGCAAATATTGGTAAACTTTCTGGACATACAAAGGTTGTTGTGCATGAACACCTTCTTTGAGAAGAAGCCCGTAGGGAAGTGGACTTGGCAAAGCCTCGATGGTAGGACGAAAAGCGAGATTGACTTCATCTTGACGGACAAGAAGCGCATATGTAGGATGTCTCCGACTTTCCCAATTGGTTCCAAATCGGTAGCGACCACCGAGTACCGACTGGTAAGAGGTAACTTCAGAGTTGAGAGGAGTCGTATGGTGAAATCCACTCTTCGTCCAACGCTAACCCAATCCATGCACGGTTCTGAAGCGTTCCAGTTGCGCAATCGTTTTGCCGCACTGGAATCCATGGCAATGTGGACAAGGAACAGTGTAACAATTTTAGTGTCTGGAACTGATGAAGATCCGACGCGAGATGCCGGAGGAGCTCCGTCGTCGGACATCCACTATCTGAATAAAGATATCCGCAACTCATAAGAGAGGCGATTGAGCGAAATCGGGGGTCAAAAGTCTGTGCTAAAAGACTGGGTAGGAACCACCTCACGAAGCTCAAAAACTCGGAAGGCAAAATCCTCACCGAGGTCGAAGACTTTTATGGCCGTCTATATGCCTCGCATGCCTTGGGGCTTCCGCCTGACGCGAACGACCCAAGAGCCACACTGACATGCCACTTGGCCGTCTATATGCCTCGCATGCCTTGGGGCTTCCGCCTGACGCGAACGACCCAAGAGCCACACTGACATGCCACTTCACTGAAGATCTCCCAGACGTAGATGATGACGAAATTGAGAGGGCTCTCAAACAGCTTAAAAATGGGAAGGCTCGTGGCGAAGACGGAATTACTTCAGAGCTTCTCAAAACAAGAAGTACTCCAGTACTGAGAAAGTTAAAGGAGCTATTTAATTCCGTCATAGCATGGAACTACTCCGAAGCCACGGCTTGACACCTTTATGCAAATAATAAAATTTCTCGTTAAATAATGTAGAATAGTTTCATAATACATAAAACCATTTTGCAAATTTATAGTTTATAAGATTGTGTATTAAGCAAAAGGTTATTTTTGAAAATAACATAAAAGTAAAATTTTTGTGCGTTTTGAAACCTTAATAGATCGAAATAACGTATATTTTACAATAACATGGCATACCTAACTCAAAACTCGAAGTTTGGATGGTTGAAACCTTTCTGCGTATCACTGTCCATTTGTGATAGGTATGCCCGTGAGCATGGGCTTACGTATAATGTAAAAAAAACTGAGATGGTGGTGTTCAGGTCGGGCAGGGGTCCAGATGTGATACCGCCGGTTTTGTTGAACGGGCAGCCTGTTCAAATGGTGCAGCGGTTCAAGTATCTTGGCCATATTTTGTCTTCAGATCGCAAGGACGATCATGACATCGAACGTCAGAGGAGGTCGTTGTCTGTTGTTGGCAATATGTTGGCGCGGAAGTTTCGAGGATGTGCGGATGCTGTTCGGGTGACGCTCTTCAAATCTTTCTGTCAGACTTTTTATACGTGCCAACTCTGGACAAATTATACGAAAAAAGCGCACGATAGTATTAGAGTTCAATACAACAACATCTTTAGACAGCTCATGGGTTTACAACCTTGGTGTAGTGCCAGTGGTATGTTTTTTGAAGCTAGGGTCAATACTTTTAATGCTATCGTGCGTAACAGAATAGCGTCATTTATGGACCGCATCCGTGCATCCACGAATGAAATAGTTGTGGGTTTTTCAGACCTGATGGTGGCCACCACCACCTACCAAAAATGGCTTGACCTGGCAGCCTAGTAATGCCCCTAACATGTATTTTTCTTTGTTAATTTTATTTTTTAGTTTAGTTTGTGCTTATATGGATCCCTGGTCTGAATTAAAGAATTATTATTATTATTATTATTATTATTTCGCAGCCCTTTTAATAAATGGGGAACGTCGTAGAGGGGTATATTTTTTTTATTATTTATGTGGGATATATGATAGGTATTGTGATTGTGTTGAGTGAGTGAGTAAGATAGAATGCGTGTGAATGTGAAGAATGATACGAATGAAGTGAAGAGCCGAATGAATGGAAAGAGAGAAAGAGACAGCGTGCGAGAGAGAGGGAAGAACGATTGGAGGGTTGCGAGAAAATGGTGTGCGTTGCATTTTTCTTATTAGATTTAAATTTGTCCTGCAAAGTGTAAAATATAAGAATTAAAAGTTATTTCGGGTTTATTTTTCCGCTCCCTCCCACATTTTTGGGGGCTCGGCCGGTCGAAAATCCATAATCGACTTACAAATTCAAACGACGACGACGCGACGCACACGCCACGTGGAACGATTAACCTTACCCAGCATACGACGAGGACGACGTTATCTTCAAATTCTGGAAGCTGTTTACGACGATTACGAATACTTACCGAAAAGTGACGACGATTACACAGAATTACACCTATCTACGACGACGACACGACGATTACTTACCCACGAGTCATACCTACGAGTTAACGATTACGACGAGCGATGACATCCAAAGATGAAAATGGCAGTGAAAATTCACTGTTGCAGCTATCAAAAGACATCATCCCACCGTTTAGTGGAGTGGATAAAGCCTATCCAGTGAGTAAATGGATACAGGATGTAGATGACCACGCGGAAATATTCACTTGGAGTCCATTGCAAACTCTTTTATTCGCCAGGCGGTCACTCACGGGCACGGCAGCGTTATGGTTGCGCTCTGAAAAGCTATTTAAAACATGGAACGAGCTAAAGGCAGCTATAGTTAAAGAATTTCCTGACGCTCTAGATCAAAAAACGGCGCATGAAATGATGTCTACACGCAAGAAATGCTATGATGAATCCTATTTAGAATATGTCTTTACGATGCGTGAACTAGGAAAACGAAGCAGAATGCCAGATTATGTAGCGATAAAATACATAATTGAAGGCATTCCCGACTTGGAAATTAACAAGATCATGCTGCATGGAACCGCTACCTACCCGGAATTAAAAGAAAAACTCAAAATCTACGAACAATACAAAGAAAGATTAAACAAGTACCGAGCGGGAAAACGACTACATTTACAACAAGAAAGGAAAATTATGGTAATCAGCAAGCTTTTGTGAGATGCTATGGCTGTGGCAAGCGTAGTCATGTATCAGAACAGTGTCCACATCGTGAACAGGGCAGAAAGTGCTTCAATTGCAACAATTTTGGGCATATTTCTGCAGAGTGTCCTGAAAGAAAAATGGCGGCTACAACATCAAAATTCAACCGAGAGCAACGCCAACCAACTCGCGTGACGTCATACCAAGATCGGCGAAGTTCGGACAATTTCGGCAATCGGCGAATGAACGATGACCAACGTGACCAACGGAAACACACGACCCCGCCACCAAAGCAAAGTTACTTCAATCTGCAGTACGAGGGCGCTGACGACGAAGATCCGCAAGACGATTCAGTCTATACAATTCATACGTTGGGATCCGGAGTGAAGTTCAACGAGGAAAGCTATCATTCATTCCAGTCATTCCAGTCGACATCTTCCAACATGGCGAAAGAAAAACGGCTTGTGATTGGTTCCGAACACAGCCAAATGTCACTGATTACAAATGGCGGACAAGATGGCGTAACTGACAGCACAGCTGATGAGCAAAACATAAACAAACAACGAATAAACGAGAAGAAATTGTTAAAAACGATCCAGATTGCGGAAAATTGTTATAAAAACTGTTTGGTGGATAGTGGCAGCGATATTAACCTCATTAACGAAGAAATCAGTGTAAAAATAATCAACGGACGATGGGTAACAACCAACTTGTTACTATCAGGACTCGGCAACTCGAAAGTAACCGCGAAACGTGCGTGCAAAGCAGAAATTATTATCGACGGACGAAAATATTACGATGTTTTGTTTTACGAAGTACCAAAGGACAGCATGCCGTTCGATATCGTGCTAGGAAGTGACTTTTTAAGGACTGTAACAACTATCATAAATAGGTGCTCTGTGTGGTTTCGACCGAAAGACGAAGAAGGGATGTGTGGTTTGGTGTATACCGACGATGAGTTGTGTGATATTTGTCCCACAGGTCATATTAGAAACATGGAGGTAAGAAAAGAGATACAGGAGTTAGTGAAAAATTACCAACCGCGACAAATTTACGAAGCGCCAATAAAAATGAAAATTGTGCTTAAAGACGACATTCCAGTAATACATCGACCGCGACGATTGTCTCAAAAGGAACAAAAAGAGGTGGAAGATCAAGTAAATGAATGGAAGGAACAAGGAATAGTGCGGGTAAGTCATTCAGAATATTGTAGTCCAGTCACTGTAGCTAGAAAGAAAGATGGATCGCCCAGGGTGTGTATTGATTTTAGAAAACTAAATAAAAAAATAGTAAAGGACGAATTTCCCCTTCCACTCATCGACGACTGCATAGATAAATTATCAGATGCCAAGGTGTTTTGTACCTTAGATTTAAAAAATGGATTTTTTCACTTACCAGTTAGTGAGGAGTCCATAAAGTACACATCTTTCGTGACTCATCACGGACAGTTTGAATTTATAAGAGCTCCTTTTGGTTTGTCTATATGTCCAGGTTATTTTATGAGATTTATATCCATTATTTTCCGAGAATATGTGACAAGGGGTTGGATGATTATTTATATCGATGATATTATTATTACAGCGAAGGATGAGAATGAGTGCAAGGAACGACTAAAGAAGACACTACAAACGGCAGCCAGTTATGGTTTACACATTAACTGGAGTAAAGCTAGCCTGTTGATGACGAGCATCGGCTTTCTAGGCCATAGAATTGAAAATGGTGAAGTAAGACCATCTGCAGAGAAAACGGAAGCAGTGGCAAAATTCCCAGAGCCAAAAACTCAAAAACAGTTACATAGTTTCGTGGGCCTTGCTTCATATTTCAGAAAGTATATTCAAAACTTTGCTTATATTGCTAGTCCACTTACAGATTTATTAAAAAAAGACACAAAGTTTGAATTTGATGAAAAAGAAAGACTTTCTTTTCAAACGTCAAAACAAAAATTGATGAGCAGTCCTGTTTTGAAGATTTATAACCAAAAGTATGAAACTGAGCTACACACTGATGCCTCGTGTTTGGCATATGGAGCTATATTGATGCAAAAAGATGAGTATGGTGAATTACATCCAATTTATTACATGAGCAGGAAAACAAATGAAAATGAGAAGAAGTATACAAGCTATGAGCAGGAGGCATTGGCCATAATTGAAGCAGTTAAGAAATTCAGACATTATTTACATGGAATTAAATTTAAAATAATCACAGACTGTAAAGCATTCGAGATGACTTTAAAGAAAAAGGATTTATCAGCCAGAGTAGCCAGGTGGGCTTTATTTCTTCAGGAGTTTGAATATGTCATTGAGCACAGATCAGGTAACAAGATGAAACATGTGGATGCACTCAGCCGTAACCCATTTGTAGGACTGATAGATAATCTGTATGACAACCTGAGAAAAGCACAACAGACTGATGAAGGAATAAAGGCAATTTGTGCTATTTTACAAGAAAAACCTTATGAAGATTATAACTTACAAGACGGTCTACTCTACAAGGGTATAGAGAAACTATTAGTGGTACCATTGGTCATGGAAACGACGATTATAGAAAAAGCACACTCAAATGGTCATTTTGCAGTGAAGAAAACGATTGAACTTATCAGTAAAAATTATTACATAAAAAACTTGGAAACTAAAGTGCAAAATTATATAGCTACATGTATACCGTGCTTACTAGCAACAAATAAGACTAGAAAGGAAGGATTTTTAAACCCAATAGATAAAGGAGACACGCCATTAAAGACTATACATCTAGATCACATCGGTCCTATGACGGAGACTAAAAAACAATATAATTACATATTAACAGTAATCGACAGTTTTACCAAGTTTGTGTGGTTATTCCCAACCAAGAGTGTGACTGCTAAGGAAACTATAGATAAAATGAAGATTCATCAACAAACATTTGGAAACCCTATGAGATTTATAACCGACCGTGGAAGCGCTTTTACAAGCAACGACTTCACACAGTATTGTGTGGAAGAAGGCATAGAACATGTTAAAATTACGACAGGAGTACCACGTGGAAATGGACAGGTGGAACGAGTTCACAGAACATTAATAGCTGTTCTTACGAAGCTATGCATTGAAGACCCTACCTTATGGTACAAACATGTCAGCCGTGTGCAAAGAGCTATAAACAGTACATACCATAGAAGTGTGAATACGACTCCATTTGAACTTTTAACAGGATCTAAAATGAGAACTGGTAAAGATGATGAAATATATGATTTATTACAGCAAGAAGAAAGAAATAATTTTATTGAGGAAAGGGACGAGTTACGGAAAAAAGCTAAAGAACAAATACAGAAAATTCAAGAAGAAAATCAGAAAAATTATAATAAAAATAGAATAGAAAGTACTACATATAGAGTGGGAGACCTAGTGGTTATTAAACGGACACAGTTTGGGAGCGGAATGAAGCTTAAACCTAAACTCTTGGGACCTTATAAAGTAACAAAAGTGAAGAAGAATGACCGCTATGATGTAGAAAAAGTTGATGATAGCACGGAAGGCTCTAAGAAAACATCTTCTTCTGCTGACAACATGAAGAAGTGGCCAGAAGAATAGCAGTTAAAAAGGTATTAAAATTATTATTAGTAAAAAAAAACGAGCATATATAAAAAAACTTTAATTTTATATTTATCCTATAGACAGATGAAAGAGTGAATGAAGAGTACATAATGTTTCAGCACCTATAGATATAAGATGTTTTTGTGAAGTAACTACCTATTTACATTGTATAACCAGTACCTATATACATATTTACATTGTTTAACTACATAATGAATCAAATGTAAAGCTTTGTACAATTAAAAACTATAAAAATAGATAAAGGTTTAATAACTTAATTTAGTAAACTTGTAAGTAATTGTTAACTCAAAATAAGCATGACAACTTGTTTTTTTTTTCTTAAAGGTTTGTGTAGAGTCACTTTATAATAAATAACTAGTTCATTATAAATGTGATTGCAGATAGTGATTTTGTGGTCTGCGTAGTCTGAGGACAGACTAGTGGTCAGGACGGCCGAATGTGGGATATATGATAGGTATTGTGATTGTGTTGAGTGAGTGAGTAAGATATAATGCGTGTGAATGTGAAGAATGATACGAATGAAGTGAAGAGCCGAATGAATGGAAAGAGAGAAAGAGACAGCGTGCGAGAGAGAGGGAAGAACGATTGGAGGGTTGCGAGAAAATGGTGTGCGTTGCATTTTTCTTATTAGATTTAAATTTGTCCTGCAAAGTGTAAAATATAAGAATTAAAAGTTATTTCGGGTTTATTTTTCCGCTCCCTCCCACATTTATTTGATAGAAGTCATGTCGCCAATCTTTCCCTTGTCTCAAATAAGTATTTTTACTATCCTCCACTAATGAAGATATAGCACCAACATTCGCTGTACTTTGGTCGCAAACGGAGCATAAAACAATCAACCCAGCTGCTTGAACATTTGTTATAACTTCTGTAATTAATTTTTTCAATTTATATTTTGTTAAACTGTTCGTAAAATAATAAGCAACTGGTTGCTTGTAACATGCCTTTATACCTTTAACCATGAAAACAAGTACGTGGTTTGCTATTTTATCTTCGTTTTCATTGGTGTCTTTACTCACAAACCCCTTTAACTTATCATTTGTAATATCATAAGCTGATTGTGGAGTCAGAGACATTTCGTCAAAAATTACCGAACATAGGCGGTCTTGCGTGCTCAATTTACTAACAGTTTTTTTAATTTTTCAAAAAATTTTTCATTCACTCCACGTCCCAGTTTAATCTGCGCCATAATTGCTTTAAGCGTTTTTTTCGAGGGCAATGTGAAACAATGCGCAAGAAGAGAATAGCACTTTGGGCTTCTTTTATACAATGATAATACCTTTTCTTCTAAGGAAAAACGGCGTCCGGAAGGTTTTTTGCTCGTTTGGGTTAGTTGCATCCTCGTAAATAGTTTAGCAGGTGACTTCATATTTTTTGTAACTTTCTGAAACGCAGTCTCTGCGCTGATCTTGGATGCACTCGCCAAACGATTTTTGAATGACGTACACCGCTTGCGAAGCGAGTTAATTCTTTGCTTCAAATTATTTATATGTCGTTGCTCAGTTCTATATTTATTGACGAAATACAACGGTTGCAATCGAACAGCAGCATTTTTACTTTTTGGGGGAAATTTAGTATAATTGTGTTCCAAATATATAGACACGTCTGGACCTAAAACAAAAACAAAAATTTTTAGAAGGAAATTTAATTAAAAAGGTTAAATAAATACAAAATATACAAAGCGTCAACTGTTTACCTGTAGAAGACCTTCGTGTATACTTAGAACACAAATTGGAAGTTTTGCATTCGGCATCATAATTGACAGGACCACCTGTAGCACCTTCAGACGACGCAGCTAGAGCACCAAGGTCACATGTAGACGTGTTGATGCCTGCAAATTATTTTTGTACATATTATTTATTTCAATTAGTTGCCTTTCGGGAAACGCGGGTTCGATCCTGCATACGCCTGGGAAGAAATTGAATTTTGTGTGATGTCAATCTGGTCAGCGTGGTCGCCGTAATTCAAGGTAGGCTTAGGCCCCTTGTTGGGGACGTATAAGAGCCAATAATATTAATGAATAATAACAAAATATTTTGTTTCTTTTTTATTATATTTTTATTTCTTTTTTATTTCACTAATAAAATTAACACCATACAGTTATTCATTACAATAATATTATCAACTTATTGACCGAGCGAGCGAAGCATCTCTGTTTCAGCTTGGCCAAATTTGCTTTTGTATGTCCATCTGTCCATCTGTTCGTTTGTTTGTTTCACTCTACAGGTCGCGTTCCACCACGTACAGATGTGTTTTAGAATTTCGAATTCATAATATGTACGTTTATTCTATAACAACTAACAATATATAAATAATGTTATTAGTGTTACTTACTTACACTATCTATGCAATGGATGGTTCTAAATCTTTAGTAAATACCAACCATTTGTTAACCTTAAATGACTTTAAGGCTCACTCTTAATTTCTGTACTAATTTGTTTGTACCTGATCTGGGTATAATTGTTTTGATAAAAACATCATTTATAAAAAAAAAAGATAAAAAAATAGCTCCATATCCTCAAAAGGTTTTTATTTACTTTTTGTCTGTTCTGTTGTATTTTCTCTGTTCTCCTGTACCAACATAATGTTTCAAACCCGAGATTAAATTTGTAATCTTTTACTTTCACTCTTACAATTTATAAGTATATTATTAATAATAAGCACCTATATTCGTTACTGTACCCACAAGCGAATACTTGTAATTGGTCTACTTTGTAAGCTGTTCACGAAATCTATGTAATTGACTGTTGGTGTTCCGAATAAAAATTTATTTATTTATTTATTCGACGCTCTTATGGTGAAGAAAAACGACCTGCACACTCCTGCGAAGAAAATCAAAGGTTGTGTGTGAAGTCGATCAACCCGCACTGAGCCAGCGTGGTCGACTAAGGCCTAATCGCCCTAATTCAGGGTAGGCTCGAATCGTCGAGCCCCTCGGTGGGGACGTATATGAGCTGTTGATGAACCTAATAAGGAAAAACGAAACCCTTATAACAGGCCGTTTTGAACAGACAGACTTTTTCAAAAGCTTAGAGAAAAAATCTTAGATTAGCAGTAAGGCCGTTATGACTCTTTTATGTATGTTTGTGACATGTTCTTGTATTTTGTAAATTTGTATTGTATTAAATTCTGAATTTTAATGCTTAAATTTATGAGCTTGGATTTCAACTTATTTAATTCACTGGATAGAAATACAAAAAGTATGTACTGTATCATACCTGTGACAGTTTCATTTCCAGCTTGAATCTGCAATAGAGGAATATTCAATATGGTTTCCGGAAGTTTAAGTGAGACTTCTGATGTAGATAACTCTGTAAACATTATAAACACACATTATCAAAACTATCATCCAATACCTATACATATGCACAAAGACTTTTTATCGGTGATCAGGACCTACTGATTCGGACTTAGTAAATGATGGCCATTGCAAAAAGACATTCTTTACATTAAGTACATGTAGAATAAATTTGTCATTTACATCATGTCATTTAAATGTACATACATACTTTAGGAGCAAGGAAAAGTGTAATAATTACTCACTTATGCAGGCCGTTTTTGAACAGACAGATTTTTTCAGAAGCTTAGAAGCCTAGAAAAAAATCTTTATCTTAGCAGTAAGGCCGTTATGACTAAATTTTATGTATGTTCGTGTTCTTGTATTTTGTAAATTTGTACTGTATTAAATTCTGAATTTTAAAGCTTAACTTATGAACTTTGATTTCAACTTATTTAATTCACTGAATAGAAATACAGAAAGTATGTACTGTATCATACCTGTGACTTTCAGCTTGATTTTCAGCTTGAATCTGCAATAGAGGAATATTCAATATGGTTTCCGGAAGTTTAGGTGAGACTTCTGATGTAGATAATTCTGTAAACATTATAAACAAACATTATAAAAACTATCATCTAATACCTATACATAATAATATACACAAAGACTTTTTATCGGTGATCAGGACCTACTGATTCGGACTAAGTAAATGATGGCCATTGCAAAAATTATAGTAGTTACATACAAGTGTGTGTGTACAAGTGGAATAAATAAATTATTATTATTATTATTATAGAAAACTTATTTTTACCTGTCAAAGATGTGCTCAAAGAAGTTGTCTGAAGAAGCGGGTTTTCCATTGAAATTTCTGTAAGCGTTGCAGAAATTTTTAAATTGTCTGCAGATTCAGCTGAAAAATATAAAACACACGTCAACAACAATATCATAGAACACATAACATGACATTTATTTTAATATTACATTTATACCAGCAACATTTTAACAACCAACCAATAATTTACAAGTTTAAATTGTAGGAAATAGGGTTATGAGCCAAAGAAAACTTTATATTATTTTAAATAAATAATAAGTATATTATTTTATAACTTATTTATCACTGGGAAGATATTACACGACCGTTACTAACGCAGTAGAAAATCCGAATGTGAACAGACAGAACTGCCAGACAGAACGAAAGATAATTTGGCGGTTCGTTCAGTCATTCACTCACCTTCACTCATTTATACAATAACTGCTATAGTCAAATCAGATTTCATATTTACAACAGTTGAATTATAACTCATTTAAAATAAACATGAGCTAAGATTAATTTTTGTTAAATTAATAACCATAAATTCAACACGCGCCCTCAAAAATGAATCTTAGTTACAAAAATATTTTGATTTGTTTATTATGTTCAAAAATACATAATTCACCTACGATATCCTATACGGTACGTATAATATATCTTCCAAGTGTATGCTGGGAAAAGTACATTATTATGGTCCAACATTTGTTGCAAGGATTAGGGAAAAACCCAGGAAAAACCTAATCAAACCATATGTATACAAATTTTGTTAACTTCATGATAATCATTTTAAAATAACAAAATTAAAAACAATAATTACTCGAAGCCCATCTCAGCACGCATTCTTAGAAAAGTAATTGCAGGTAAGGGTTTCGTCAATGCATCCGCCAACTGTTTACCTGTGGGAATATAACATAATTTTATTACATTTTTCTCAATCTGCTCTCTGGAATAATGATATGTTATATCGATGTCTTTGGACCTCTTGTGATGAATTGGGTTATTTGCGATACTTATGCATCCACTGTTATCTTCATAAATCACAATAGGACTAGAATTATTTACATACTACATGCCAGAGACTTTAGCCATAATGCCTCACGAATAGCTTCGAACAGAGCCATTTACTCAGTCGATAAGGCTGCAACAGACATTTGCCTCTTTGTACTCCAGGTAGTATAGTACAATTATCGAACAGTTTAAATAAGTACCTTGTAGTACTTTTTCTGTCGTTTGCATCGCTTCCACTCCGATCAGAGTCTACATACCCACATAAAATATTGCTATAATCACATCGTTTATAAATTAATTTTAAGTCAGTTGTTATCTGAGGACCCTTTTTAAACATTGCCATAATTTTTTATTATGTTTGTTTGTATACCTGCTTAATATATTAATACATGTGCTTAAATCTGGACGAGTACATATCATTATGTACGTCAAACATCCTATCACATTTCGACATTCATTTCTCATCAGAATTTAAACTTTCATAATTTATGTTTTAAGATTTTCGTGGTTGTTCACTACACTAACCATTCTCACAATAATCAATTCTCATAATTTAGTTTATTTTCCAGGTGACGGGATTACAATCGTGTATTTAAAACTGTTTTAATGTATGCACTTTAATCCAATGTAATTTTATCATTGAATCGTGTAATTTTTATGCCTAGAAATAATTTTATTTCTTTTAAATCTGTTATTTCAAACTTACTCATTAAATAATTTTTGATATCATTCATCGTTTGAATTTCAGCACACGCTATGACTAGATCACGAATTTAAACTTCCATTATTCGACATATACATATATATGAGTAAGTACACCTATCAACAGACGAATTTTGAAAACCTTTTTCTTTTAGAGATTTTTCGAAAACCTCAAACCAGCACCTTGCCGCCTGCTTTAATCTGTATAGCACTTTATTCAAGACTAAACGCGCCTTGTACTCTTGTACCTTAAAGGTTTTCCAAATTTATTATGTTTAATTGAAAATATCCAACAACAAACAACAACATTTTTATCTGACGGCCTTGGCACTAAAGTCCAAGTGTTGTTGATAGAAAGAGAGTTTTATTCATCCCTAATTACGGCCTCCCACTGAGTTCTATCGTCTCGCGTTTTTATTTCCGCATTTAAGGTTGGGATAACGATTATGATAAGGTTAAGATACCAACATAAAATGGACTGAGCACATAGTAAGTAGTCATCATCACTCTCATAATAAGATATAGGGGGACGAGATTCAAGACTATCACTTTTCTTAAGTTCATTATTTGTATCCTGTGTTATTATCATCTTTCTCTCTCAGGAACTCTCAGTTCAAGTATCAACCGTGTCGTTTATTTTTGCGAAGTTTGTTAGAGCACTCGTGCCCATCAGATTTTTAACGTATCTGATTTATGTACTGTTAGAACACCCGACTTACCCGACTTGCCGGTTTTGAACACCGAGACTTTATTGACACTGATTTAAGCACAATATAGTTATCAGTTTTGTGACACTGATTTAGGCATAACATAGTTATCAGTTTTGTGACACTGATTTAGGCATAACATAGTTATCAGTTTTGTCATGGGAATTTGGAAAATTATTTCCTTCAGGCTTTTTTTTAAAAAAAAAAAGGCCTGAATTGCAAAAAAAAATAGTCTCGTCTGATTTCATCTCTAACAGTAACAAACCTTTCGCATTTAGGATTCCAAACTTTATACCCGTTTGGTTCGTATCCTACCAGTATACCTTTCCATGAATTGTCATCAAATTTGCCTTACTGGTTTTATCATGCACATAAACAGTTTATGTTGAACCGAACACTTTTACATACTTTAACTGAGGTTTCCTATTGTGCTACAGCTCGAATAGTGTCTTGGATTGTAATAGGATATTTGTGGTCGTTGATTTTATTAACTGGACTGCTGAGTACAGCTTCTCCCCAGAAAACTTTTTCTAATTTCGCGCCACTTAACATAGAACGAGCCTTTTCAGTAATGGTCCTAACCATACTTTCTGAAATACCAATCTGCTGTGTTGTCTTTGTAACTGTCAAATGATATGTTATTCCCTTCTCAACACAGTATTTTTTATTTCAGTAGATAAGTATTCTCAACTGTTATCAGAATACAAATTGACAAGTTTAAAATTAAATTTAGCTTTAATTTTCACAACGTAATCTTCAAAAGCCTTCATCAATGTTTTACCATTTTTACAAATTTGGGCACCTTGTCCGTTTAATATGATCGTCATACCAGTTTTCTGCATCTTAGTAACCGAAAACAAGTTGTATGGTACTTCCGGGCAATACAACACCTCCTCCAGGGTTCCTTGAATGCCCAAGTTGCTTGTAACTTGAATTGCACTCCTTTTTGTAGCTGATATATAAAATCACTTTTTTTTTAGCAATAGAAATTTTCAATGAAGGATTTAAAACGGTATAAGTAATAAAAAGATCGTCCCTTTTTATGATGTGGTCAGATGCTCCAGAATCCAGTATAAAAGTCACTTCGTCTTCACGGGCATCTTCTTGGTAACCTCCAGTCAAGCAAAACCTGAATACTTTTAGCAATCCGGTTATTTTTCTCCCATGTGTGCATCGTATCACTGGATCTTCGTCAATAACTTTAATCGCATCCATTTCGCTTAGCAATGCACGGATTCGAAATTTCCAAACACTGTACTTTTTTCCGTTGAACGGTTTGATATTTCGTTTGATTTTTGAATTCTCCATTCCGCACTTTTTCGAAAATATAACCGTCTGCCAATTCAAATGTTACGGTGATTATATACGTCAAAAAACAACTGAAAAATGAATTCGCGCCACTGGGCCCATAACCTGTAGGAAATAGGGTTATGAGCCAAAGAAAACTTTATATTATTTTAAATAAATAATAAGTATATTATTTTATAACTTATTTATCACTGGGAAGATATTACACGACCGTTACTAACGCAGTAGAAAATCCGAATGTGAACAGACAGAACTGCCAGACAGAACGAAAGATAATTTGGCGGTTCGTTCAGTCATTCACTCACCTTCACTCATTTATACAATAACTGCTATAGTCAAATCAGATTTCATATTTACAACAGTTGAATTATAACTCATTTAAAATAAACATGAGCTAAGATTAATTTTTGTTAAATTAATAACCATAAATTCAACATAAATTTATTTTATATATAAAAAAACTTACTACTACTACTTTTTGTAATTTATATATTTATATTTGTTTTTTTTTAATATGTTATATGTTACATAAACTATTTACTCACCTCTCAAAAACAAAGATGGAACAGCAAGTGCATTCAATCGGTTATTTCTATTTTTGTGTTCCTGTATGAAATGTCTGTCACATAATCTTTTCATTTTAAAGAATTCATAATCCTCAGGTGTGTTTAACTGTCCTCCGACAACTTCAACCCATTTCTTAAATTGTTCGGGTAATCTTTCAGGACTAGGGAATACGTGTTGGTGCACGGCCAATTCTGAAGTAAAAAGATGTTACGTTATGAAATATATATAGTTAGGATTCTAGGGAGCTAGGGAGCTGTGTACTGTGTGAGATTCCAACAGTTTTATACCAAAATTACTGAAGCCACGTGGAGCCGCCTGACACCATCAAGAAATGTCAATAAAATGTAAGCTTTTCAATTGTTTTATAAAAGTTTATAGTTTAGAGTCGTTAACAGGATAACACTAAACACTCAAATAAACTAAAATAAATGAATAATAAAGAAAACGTAGTCTGTTATTACCAGGTAGCAAACGACCTACGCTTATCTCTTTAGACAAATGGAGTTCCCTTCCAACCTAAACCATGATTTGGATGTGATTCGGATGAAAGTAATATTAGGCATGTTAATATTTTGTGTTCTCCTGGCAGTAAATGAGAAATATTATTGCTGACATAAAAAAAAACTTTAGTAGGTATGTTTTGGAACAGCCAGATGCTAAAGTGTTTTCATGCATAATAATGACAAAAGACTATGAAACTGAAATAAAGAAAGCAACTCACCATTTGGACAGCCTAAGAAACATCGAGGAGGCATATTTGACACAGTAAAAAGCTGTTAGATCACAATATGAAAAGAGTCCTGTCTCATGATATTCAAGATTACGGAGGAGCTTGCGCTCTACTCGACGTAAGCTTGTAACGTTTATAAAGTTACAAAATACACTGATAACCGTAGATGTACGTAATCAATTACCAAAAAGCTCACGAATTAAGCGAAAATGGATAAATAACTGAATGCCGGCTATTCAAACAAAATTTCGCACCAACTTCGTACGCAACAGTTGTCAGTTTGTTTTTACTTTTTTTTTTTTTTTTTTGTTCGTTCTTTCGAACAGGCTAAGGTCAATGACCATGCTGCCTTGTCTTTAGTCATAAATCTTTGCTTGAGTGAAAATCCGAGGTATAAGTCTTTAGTATTATAATATATTCTTGAGTGCAAGTCCGGGTAATACGTCTTCTGTCTCCTGTTATCTTGAGTACAAATCCAAGGTATACGTCTTCAGTTTTTTCATATATTCTTAGGGAAAATCCAGGGTATATGTCATTTCATTAGTATTATAATTCTTTATAATGTCGTAATTTTCAAATCTCTTCTCGAGTATGTTTTCCAAATCCAGTAGGTATCAATCGCTGTATCCGAGTCCTTTTTTTTTTGTTCTGTGTGTGCACATCATTCATGCATCATTCTCTCTGACTTACATATTTATTTTGTATTTACAAAGAAACAATCGCTTTTTGATGTTTAACTGAAAACTTATTTACACATTAGTTATAATCAATATTCATACACTCTTTGATTCATATATTGCCCACAGAAAAGGTAACAAATTTATACAAGGCCATATAAGACAGAGGACATTTTAAAATTTCCTTTATACAATGCGGGACCAAATTGCCTGTGCCATAAATTCGTAAAAGCTCATCCATCAGCACTAGGCGCTGAATACCGAAGGATGGGCAATCAAAGAAAATGTGATTTAAGGTTTGTATTTCCTGAGTATCACAATGATTACATTGCGAAGAGTTGGACAATTTTAAACGATGTAGGTGAAAATTTAAACGACAATGACCAAAACGCAACCTACAAATGGTTGAATAAAATTTTTTATTTACATAAGAGTGGTTTTTAGAAAACCAAGGTGAACTGTCAACTTGAATATCTAATGAAGCATACCAGCAACCTTTATTTTGAATCTCAGTACAATGATACCAGTGCCTCCCCCATTTCTCGCACATGCGCTGTTTTAGTAATCTTACAACATCTGTGAATGGCAGAGATATAGTATCAAGGAAATCATTATCTATAGTTACAAAATTTACAATTGATTTTGCTAAATAGTCAGCTTTTTCATTTCCTACAACCCCAATATGCGAAGGAACCCACACAAAAACAACTTGAATATTCAATTCAATAAGCTCTGTCCACAATTCCTTAATTTTGTAAATAATATAATTTGTATTGGCATTTAATTTATTATTCTGCAGATTTTTAAGAACGCTCATGCTGTCACTAGCAACCACCCAATGAGTATATAATGCATTGTAACTTTTGATGTGTTTCAGAGCAAAGAGAATACCTGCAGCTTCAGCTGTAAAGACACTAGCAAGACTATCAATTTTATGACCATGACCTAGGTTTCGAGCTTCATCAAAAATAGCAAAAGACACAGAATCATGATTTTTAGATCCATCAGTATAAATGAACCTGTGATCATGCCATTCTAACAGCTTAAATCTAACATCTTCTTTGGTTGTTAAATTATGGTCAATGACAATATTCATTTTAGGAAATTTGCTAATAAACAATCCTTGATAACAAGGCAAAGTTGAATTTACATGGTAAATATTTAAATTTTGAAGCAATGTGGTTGTGGAAGACAATTCTTGTAGTATGTAAATAGATCGCCGACGTAACTCAATGCTAGCATTTATTAAGTTCTTTAGGAGAGTGTTATTGGAAATGTAATATAATTTAAGAATAAACCTTTCCCTAAGGTATGACAATCTAATACTTATTGGAGGAAGCTTACATTCTATTTGTAGTGCGCCAATTGGAGTAGACTTAAAAGCACCTGTAATAAGACGCATGCATTTGTTTTGCACTAATTCTAATTTATTTACAATTTTAGGATCATCTGAATAACAGAAGAAACCATATTCGAAATGACTTCGAACAAGAGACTTATACAGAGTTAATAAAACCTTGGGATCTGCACCCCAATAAGTGGCAGATAATGATTTTAATATATTGAATGCTTTATTTGCACGAGCAATTATTTTATCAATATATTTTCCCCAAGAAAGGTTTTGAGTAAAGATCACTCCCAAAAATCTAACATCATATGAAACAGGAAGTGGAACCCCCCTATAGCAAACAACAGGTAAAACAACACTCTTTCGGCCAAAAAATACTACTTTAGACTTAGTGGGATTTACATCTAGATTAAGATGAGCAAAATACTGACCCAAGGCTGCCAATGCATCATTGATTGAATCAGCCACCACAGCTAAATCATCCCCTGACGCATAAACAGCTAGATCATCAGCAAACTGCAAGTTCTTAACTGATGAACCCAAGATAATGTTTAGACGTCTTATGTACAAAATAAACAACAAAGGAGACAGTATTCCCCCCTGACAGACTCCTAAAGAAGATAATCTTGCACCATATAAGTGATTATTATATTTAACAAATAAATTTCTTTCAGATAGAAATGTATATATCCAGTCTACTAGTTTTCCTGGCAATCCAATGGACATCAATTCACTACAAAGAACACTTAAATTAACATTATTAAAGGCACCAGAAATATCAAAAAAGACAGATAAAAGATACTGATTACTACTTATAGATCTGAAAATATCTAAGTGTAACTGGCAAATACTTTCACGTGAAGAACGACCTCGTCGAAACCCATATTGATTAGAAGGTAACAAACCATTTTGTTCAATAAAAAATTCCAAACGTTGTTTTAAAAGTTGTTCAAAAATTTTGGCCACACAAGATGTTAAGGCTATTGGTCTATATGAATTCGGATCAGATTTAGGTTTTTCTGGTTTCAAAATGGGAACTAGACAGTCCTCTTTCCAGTTAGATGGGATTTCGTTATTTAACCAGAGCTGATTAAGAATTCTTAAGAAAATACTAAGACACTCATCATTCATTTTCTTAAAAACAATATATGGAATGCCATCTAGACCAAATGCTGTATCTCTTCTTGAAAATATTGCTGACTTTAGTTCCTGCATGGAAAATGGTTTTAAAAGGAAACTATTATTTGAATTCATATTTAGATTATGACTAATGTCTGGTTTATTGCAAACAAAATCAGGAGTATATTTATTTAAAAAAGCTGAAATCCAGCTATCATCATTTTTATTATTAGGTACATAAGATTTATTAAACTTGCGCACAAATTTCCAAATTACAGATAGAGGAGTACAACGATTAAAAGAATTACAAAGAGCAACCCAACTACTATTGCGTTCAATCTTTAAGGTAAGTTTTTTGAGAGCTTGAAGCCTTTTGAATTCCAAATAATTTTCCTCACAAGGATGATATTTAAAATTCAAATAAGCTTCTTTGGACTTCAATACAGCTTCTGTACATTTGTCATTCCACCAAGGGAGGTTAGGTCTAAGCCTAGACTTCCTATGACAAGAACGATAGTCACTACTATTTGAAGAAATGTTAGGAATCGATTTTTCTACTGCTATTTTTATGAGATCACAAAAAGTTTTATATGCGTCTAAAGGTGTATAAGAATCTATCCTAAAAACTGCCAACAAAGATACGAAATTTTCGACAAACATTTTCCAATCCACCTGTTTATATTTAGGATAGATGGGGAGATGCATGTTAGCGCCAGAGCAATTAGTTTCGTTAGAAAATGTTCTATTACTAACAACAACCTTAATGATTACAGGAAGGTGATAACTGCCAAGGGGATCTTCATGTATAGACCAATCACAAAAGGAAGCCAAAGTAGTTGATGCCAATGTTAGATCTAAAGCATTAGGACGCCAAGACATCGAACCTACTGTCGTCGCCTGACCATCGTTAAGAAGAACTACATCATTATCGTCAATAACGTCTAAAACATCCCTTCCGCGTGGTTGAGTATCAACACATCCCCAAGATGTATGATGCGCGTTAAAATCGCCAGCGAAGATCATCGGTTCCGGAATCGACTTTATTAAGGAATCAAATTTAAATTTATCAAAAGCAGGACTGCAATTGGAAGGACTGTAAAAACTAACTATACTAATTTCTTTTCCATTTATTTTGATTCTGACACAAATATTTTGTAAGGAATTATCATAATATGTATTTATTTTAGAATAAGTTATGCTGTTGTGGATTAAAATGGCAACTCCATTATGTTTATTACCACAATCATTTCTTTCCACTTGGTATCCCCTAATATTCAAACGAATATTCGGTTTTAACCAAGTTTCTGAAATCAGTGCAATATGTATGTTGTTTTCATTTAAAAAATGTGTGAGATTCAACCTATTGCTTACTAAACTTTGTGCGTTCCACTGAACAATGTTTAATAAATCCATTATTTAAGAAGAGGGGATGTTTTGCTTAACGTTTGTTTTAATGTTGCTCGAATTGATGCTGAATTAATAGGTGTATTGTTGTCTTTGCTTTTATTTGTTAATATATTTGTAATGGTCTCAAGAATTAAATTTATGAAAGTATCTGATTTTGTAAGATTATTAATTTGTGTTTCGATGGATTTGGATGCTAAATGAGGGAAGGAAGCTTCGTTGAACAAATCGGAATACTGCACTGAATGTGACTTAATTTTATTTTCTTCGATTTTGGCTTTTTTGATTGGGCATGAAGATGAAATAGCAACATGCTCACCATTACAATTTGCGCATTTGGGTTTTGTTCTATCTGCAGTGCAGTTTTTGAAATTATGTTTTAATGTACAAATGGAACATACCTCATCATTCCTGCAGAACTTGGCAATATGACCGTAGCGTAAGCATTTAAGGCACTGCTTTACAGGTGGTATGTATATTTTCACCTCATGACGCCAAGAATCGAGATAGACATACTCAGGGAGCTGAGTGGAGGCAAAGGTCACAGCTACAGTCTGAGTAGGCTGAAAGCTCACCTCACCCCCTTCGCCTCTCACCCGTCGCATGAAACGTCGAACTTGGATTACATTCCTTGAACTTCCTATTAGTGCGAAAATGTTTTTATTTGAAAGTTCTAGAGGGACGGAAGTAAGAACCCCCGTGACCTCTGTGTCGCCTGCAGGAATTGATGCTTTCAAGGAAAGCGCTTTTAGTAATTTCTCGTTTTGTATGAAGACATTGGCATTGTTCGATAAATCAAATGTAATGCTTACTTTGTATCTGTTAACTGGCCTCAGGTGCATAACACCCGAGACGCAGTGGTCCCTCAAAGCTTTCGACAAAGCCAAGCGGTCCTTGTCTGAGAAAGGTCTGTTCTCCTCTACTCGCGATATAAAAACGATATAATCGGACTTATTAGAATTATCAGGGTACTTTCTAGAGTACCCTGGCACCTTATAGAGCTTGTACTTATCGGAGTCATTTTCAGTGTGCTGCATATTTGATGTTGGCAACGTTCTCTTTCTTCTCTCTTCAAGATCGGAGTCCGAAGATTCCGATACCGTAAGTGCATCATTTACCGGTGATCTGTCCCGTTCTTGGCCTGCTGATCTATCCCGGACTTTATGCCGTTTTTTATTACTCTTCCCCATGATGGGGAAGAGTTAAAACTTTATACACACTAAATTAAAGCAAAATATATACAACTATTTACAAAAATACAAGATAAAATAGCGAAATTAATAGTGAAAAATAATTTTCAAAAATAATTTTATAAGAGCGCGCCTATTCAATTCGAAGGTTCCCGCCTTTTTTTTTGTATTTTGACGTTGACGCGTTTCGTTTCGTTTTCAAAATGTCGTGGCTAAATGTAATCGTCTGGATACAATAAATTTAAATTTTAAGTCAAATAGGCACATTTAAAAATGTGTTATTATTTAAAAAAAATATATTAATATTTAACTATTAAATACAAAACTTCTAGTAGTGCCATCTAGTGACTATTTAGAGATTAATTAAGTTGCATTGTTCTCATCGGACATGATAAGAGATGGCGCCACCTCCACATAAAAGTACTCATGTTCTAAGCGTGACCCCCCTGGTTTCAGAACGCGCCATTGATACCTTTAAATAGCAAGCAAGTGTTATTTACATAGTTTCGTATCTTTTTTCAATAAATGGATAATTCTTTGATATTATTTTTTTCCCATCGTATATCAACCTCTTGATGTCATTATTCAAAGTAAAACTGCCCTCGAAATGAGTACATCGTTTCTGTGTAATAGGAGTGGTTATGTTTGTGGATAGCTTAGGTAAAATATCTGTGACTGCTTGGATACAGGCATGCCGCTTGCCCGCCCACCGTACTCTGTGCCGCCCACTTGACTTGACCAGGTATATAGCCTACGCTTTATCAAAAATTAATTAAACCTAACCTAACATTTTGTACCTATACGTATAAAACATGTCGGAAAAAATATTTTGTCGCTTTACAGCTTCCTAACGATAGGGAAAATTACTTCCAATACTTAGGTACAGTGTGATACGCCTCAGCCTCGATCAGCCGTAAGCCAAAGTCAACGTATATTACTTTTTTTATCTAGCCTGAACTGTCCTGCTCGGGCCCTCGACGTGCACCGATGAATCGCCACCAAACATAATAATATTTTATGCTTACCACATGCACAAAAACTGTTCATAAGCATGACATTTTTCTTATTTCAGTAGAGAGCGGCATCAGCTGAGCAGTGGAGCATACGTAGCTACAACAGCGGCTGCACAGCAGTTCAGGCGGGGCCGATGCGATGCTCATGCTAAACACAAGATATCTACACAGCCGCGCGACCAGTTGCGATATTATTATGTATCGTTGCTGATCTGATCGACCTATTCACAACAGTAAGTATGATTATAGCTTTTCAGTTTCTGGGGGTTTTTCCAGATTTAATCAACTGCTAGAAAAAAAATATTGAACCTCATAGGCGGAAGTTTCATGCTAATAATCATCGAAAATAAGAAAACACGACTGCCAGGTCAAAAAATATATTATAGTGTCATTCTGGCTAATGTAAGGATTCTAATTATACCCCACACATCCAAATTGGTTCAGGCATTTAGGAATAAAGAAACATACATGAACTCTAAACACAACATTTTTGTTACTCCTTCCTTTTTTTTGGGCAGTGGTGTAATATGTACGGTCAATTACCTAAGATAAGTATCCGGGCCGCTTGAAACCGATGAAGTTTTCTGAGACAGTTATCAAATCTTTTATAATAAAATTGTATATAATTATACAGCTTGTATGTATGTATAAGGGGGACGTCTGCGAGGAGCGCAGACGGGTGACCTGCTCCATATACAGGAACTATTTCACCCTTAATCCCAGTTTTGATGGATGCTCCTTTCATGATAGCGCCGCATCAGCTCAGCCGTATCGCGTGATACTCATGGTAGGTGAGTAGTGTTAGGTCTATCCCTTGTTCTCTCCGCTTCTGGCATGGGGTGACCCAGTGGCCCCAGCGACTACTCAAGGAGAGCCAGCTTGGCAACGGCTATTGCTACTACTACTAATTATACAGCTTAGTGTACTGTATCATAATAAAAAATAAAAATGAAGATAGATCAAAACTACTTGAGAAAACTTCATTGGTTTCAAGCGGCCTGGATACTTATTTAGGTAATTGACCGTACTACTATAGTTGGGTTATTATAGGAAGAGCTCTGACAGCTTCAAAATTCTTCATATGACGTTAACAATTTTCTTTATAATGTTCAGTTTAAAAACCATAATAGCTATAAAAATAAAGTAAAGTAACTTCACCTCTTATTTTATCGTATGTAATTTTACTAGATAAATAAATAAATAAACGAAATAATATTAAATAGTATCATCTGTCAAAGCTCTTCCTATAATAACTCCACTATAGTGTTTGCTTTAATATACTAATTTGCAGCACGTCACCTCTCCGCACCTTAGACAATGTAATGCTTCTGTTTCCCATTTATAATACTAACGGTCTTCCCGTGGTATCCTGTGTACAAAATTTCTCTATTCCAAATTTCATTCAAATCCGTTCAGTATTTTATTTGAGATTTCCCGTAGGAATGGGATGTATTTTAGGGATTCTAGCTCTTCGTTTGAAAGGTCTTTTTGTTTGCAGTTTGTTTGTTCTAATTATGTAATGCCCTACTATAAAAATATAAAATAGACATAACTATGGCCTGATATTTTATTAATATTAAATTTTAATCATGTTTTGTTGTTAACAGCTCATTATTATACATCTGCCCTACTGATTGATTTCACACATCAGCAGGCTTCGCGCTTCTTACAAGGACACCATAAATCATTATCAGCAGGCAAAACTCTACTCGAAAATATGGTAAGTAGTTTAATCTTATTAGTAGATAGTTAGCCAAAGGGGTGAAAACTACGTTTTTCATCTCGACTGCGAGAAAAGAAAACAAGTCGGTTATTAACTACTATTTCATAGTAAAGACTGGAAGAAAAGAATATTTTATTTTGAGATTTACGCACATTATCTTTTTTTTTTTTAAATGGCTTCACTTTATTTTATCATTAATATTGACAGTTGACTGACACATATTCCTAAAATAAAATCAAAACGTTAAATATTAACAAAAATAGAAATGATGAAGGTAATTAACCTATTTTGCATTTTAAGATGTTCTTATTCTTGTTTCAGTGGAGCACCAGGTGCAAATACAGCTCTGCTCCGGCCCTCGACGTGCACCGACGAATCGCCACCAAGCATATTTTTTTCAAGACGATCGATCGATGGTGTTGAGATATCGTGGCTCTTTTTTCGAAGGAATCAAAAGAAAGCACTAAGGAATTAGTTTTTAAAGCTCTGTATACAAAATTAAATGTTAAGCTAGTCTTTAGATCTATGATTTTCTAAACGCCATCTACCGCAACTCCACTATGTTTTTCTATTTTTTAGCTTTTAATTCATTATCCTAAACATCTGGGTTTATATATGGCCGTGTGTGAAGATGTCCCCACATATTTATTTTTATTTATTTTATTTAATTACTGATTATTTTTCCATTAACCATTTTTTTTATTTGTACAACAACATAAAGAGACCAACGGCTTAGCCGGGAGTGCTGGGCGCTCTTGCATGAATTAACTAATAAATACTTAAAAATAAATTAATAGGTACCAATTATTATATTTTATATCTAACAAAGTACAAATTTTATTTCATTCAACTTGATAAAACATCACATTTCCATGAGAACTTATAATCTTGATAATTAAACAATAATATTGTTTCATGTTTTGTAGTATTTTTAGAACTGAATTATTCATTAATAAAATATCGTTAATTGTATTTTTTGTTTTTATTTGCAAAAAAGTGCCCCATCAATGTATTGCATTGCTGACTGTTATAAACACACAAAAGTAGGTATATTGACAAAATATGTTCTATTTATAAAGTGAAATATTAAAAAAAATAATGGTTTTTATTTTCTAATAGTATTAAAAAACGGAGGGGTAGTATCCTTGGTCACAGCGCACTATAGGGGAGCGGCGCCAGCGTGGTAATAGTTATATTTACGTTACCTACAATAAAGAAAGAAAAACCTGCGTTATAATAAATCAATACAAACAAATAATATAAGCCGTGTCGCGCCGCGCCGCTGTTGAAATGCGCTGTGACCTTCACTAGCTACGATGAAGAGATACTTTCGCTTCATCCACGTTCATCAATCTTTTTTTTTTTCTGAAGCAATTTTTTTCCTATTATTAAAAATTTACCAGTAACGCCATCTTCCGTCGAATAGCAGAATTAAAACATCACAAAGGGTTTCAAATGGTTTAGCGCCCACTAGTGTACAGCAGTAACGCCATCTTCCGTCGAATAGCAGAATTAAAACATCACAAAGGGTTTCAAATGGTTTAGCGCCTACTAGTGTACAGTATTAAAACTAGTAATTTTCACAATATAACCTATAAAATGACTTTTAACATGCTTTACAGAACGTAATTCGGTCATAGATAAATAAGGGGGTATAGATTGCTAACTCCATACTTGCATGCCCAACCTGCGTAAAACTTATTATTGTCGCCGGTACCTTTTAGTTTTGCTTATTATATTAGATGTCGTTACTTTCTAAGCCTATCTGTGTTAATCAAGTGACATCTGTCGAACTATTAATAAATCTCGAACTGAACGTGGTTTCCTTTAGTCGCCAGGTGGCGCAAATGTGGAGCGACCCCGAATTGGCTTGCCCGTAGTATGCCCTATCACGCAAAATAAAAGGAATTAGGCTGGTAGGTTAAAGCCAAATCAGTAAATGCGCGACAAGACTAACAGTATTAAGAACTACCGATAGTCACCTGGCTGTTAAGCCAGGATTTGGAAAGGAAAAGATCTAAACTAGCCGACAGTAAATAGAATATATTGAGAAAAAGCACAGAATTGGTTTAAGTTTGGTCCAAAGCCTACTTGCAACTGAAGACACACACAATCAGGTAAACTGTTATTAATATCTTCGCTATTTAAAAGATCTATTGGCACCAGTAGATAAATTATTTTGCGGTAAGAGAGAGAAAGTGTTTTTAAAATGGTCTTCAAGAGCACTAAAAAAAATATTTGGGAAGTTAGCCTATCCTAAACGAGAATATCGCGACTTTGATTAATGTAACGGCGGTGTCTTCGTGCTGGTCCAGCAGAACTCCCAGAATGGATTGTAGCAACCGTTCGAGACATCCAGTAGGTAGGGGTTGGGACGTTCGCTTCTATGCTTCAGGATTGGTGCTCATCTTATCCAACCCTCGCACCCGCGGTAAATAAGACCGCGCGGGGCTGTAAAAGGAGGAGAAAGTAAAACCACTGGCTAACAGATGGACTACAGGGAGAAAGTTAAAAGGAACAGGACGTTGCTAAAGAACTACGAGAGGAAGACGAGGTGCGGAAAAACTTACCGGTTGAAGAATAAACGAATCACAATAATTCGGGCATTTGGCCACAAAACTAAATTCGCGTAAACAACGCGTAATAAGCCGCTAGGGCATGTTACTGAAGACACAACCTTAGAAAAGGCTTTGAAATTAATAAAAAAAGGAGATAAACATTTAGATTGTTCTTGTGTCGAGAAAAAATATCAGAATGAATGAATGTCGGGAAAAATCGAACGTGTCAGCCAAAAAAGGGGAATTTAAAATTTGAAAGACAGTCAAAAATGCGCCTAAGCAAAAAAAGAAAGGACGAGATTAGGGGAGAAGATCAAAAAAAGGTTTAGAGCCGCAGCGGAATGCTGCAGTACCCTCAAACGACGCAAAAAGAGAGGAAAGTCGGCTAAAAGAAGAAAAAAATTAGCAAAGGAGAACTAAAATTAAAGATGATCCAAATGAATGAAACGCCAGAGTAGTTGAAAGACGAGATGGTTAACGATGAACCATCATGGCTAATCATCCGCCAAGCAAGAAGTCAGGTAGGCGTATGGAACACTCAGACCGTTGCGAGGATCTTAAAACAGCAGACGGTTGCATGCATCCGAGGTCCAACTGAAAGTATGAAGAGAGGAACATTAATGGTTCCAATTTAATGAAAGAGAAGAATGAAAAGAATCGTTAGTTAAATAGCAGTTAAAAATTGTCAATAATTAAACAACAGTTAAGAGTAACATTAATTAAACAGCCCGGGCTCCTAAGTTAACTAACAACTAAAGTCCTAAAACTAACGCAACCTAATCATTAACCTAACCTAACATTAGAAGACCTATACAAAACACATAGCGTTATAAACAATCAAAAGATAGGACTGCAACGCAAAAACCTAAGTTTATACACCTACGGACTTCCAAGTCTAATGACTAAGCCTAGGAAAACTCGAGTTTGTATGTCATGTCAATAGACTAGTAGCGTAAGTTAAGGGGTTGAGACTAATTGGATAAGTCTCATCTATCTCAAGAACACTGTGGAAAACAACAAGTGTTTGGCCACAAAAAAAATTCAAACGTGGAACATCCACAAATAAGCGTCGAAGATGGACGACCGATTACGAAAAAAGGCGAAGTGTCTTCAAGGGATTGACAGACAACTTCTAAAATCGCGCCCGAAAAGTTTTGACAGTTGCCGAATGCAAACAGCTGACCGCCAAATAAAATTCAAAATAAACGGTGGAAAAAGGTACGCAAAAAAAAGATGGAGCGTGGCTTGGCCAGAGTTGGACGCGGGCCACACCCTCAAAGGACAGAAAAAATAGTGGGTACATTACTTTAAAATATCTTTAACATGATAAGTACCCACGTGGGGCGAATCGTAGTCTTTCAGCTCATAAACTTGCGGAGAGACAACTTTGAGAACACGGGTTTTAATAAAACGGGGAGCAAATTTACTAGAGAAGTAGTCGGCTCCAGAGGAGCGCGCGAAATTACGTCTCCAGACAATGTCACCTACGTTGAGAGCGACGGAATGCCTATTTTTGTTATAATAGCGGGAATTTCGTAAGAAAGAGAAGGATAAATTATCTGCAACTTTTGCATAGACTTCGTCTAACGATGATAACATCGCAGCGTGCGTTGCCCGACTTTCTGCTAAATTGTTGCATCGAGTCTGGCGTTCGTCACGCGATGTGTCGAGAACGACGTCTCTACCAAACATAAGGAAGTTTGGTGAAAATGATGTGGATAAGTTGATGCAGGAATTCAGGTATAACTTGACTTTGGGCAACATACGAGCCCATTGTCTGTGGTTATCCCGTACCAACATACTCAGACAAGTAGCTATAGTCTGATTATACCGTTCGACGGTATTAGCTTGTGGGGAATAATAAGGGGTATAAAAGGGGCGGGAATTGAATTTAGTTAAAAAGTTATTAAAATGGTAACTTCTGAAAACGGTAGCATTGTCACAAAGAACAGAACGAGGAACACCAAAATTATAGAATATTTGGTTCTCCAACAAATCGCAGATAGATTTGGCATCTACTTTTTTTAGGCTAAACAGCCAGACATATTTGGAAAAAACATCTACCACGGACAAGATATATTTGAAACCGTAGTACGCTGTGGGAAGGGGACCAATGAGGTCGATGGACAACATTTGAAGGGGAGCAGAAACTACTTTGGGGTATAGCATTTGACCTCGTGGCTGTGCATTTGATATTTTATAAGACTTACACGTTTCGCATTCGTTGAGGATTTGGGTGACATCCCTAAACATGTTTGGCCAGTACAAGGTTTTTTTAATGTTGAGATAGGTTTTCGTGATGCCAGGGTGTATTTGGGGGAAGGTGTTATGGGCTTCCCAAACAGCTTCACGGACCTTTTCCTTGGGCAAAACGACGCGCCAAGATTCACCTGTCAAAGGGTTTAACAAGGGAACGTGGCGGAGTAAAACACCGTCGCGAATGCAATAGGCCGGAAACATTTGCGGATGCACACTAGCACCTCTATAAACCTTTTTATACCACTCATCCGTAGTGAAATCTGGACCGCGGTCAAAAGTAACGGGAGCAACAAAAGCTCTTGATAGGGCGTCTGGAACAACGTGGTGAATGCCTTTCCTATGAACGATATCAAAATTGAATTGCGAAATAAGGGTAGACCAACGAGCTAGACGGCCAGAAGGGTTGTCTAAGGTCATTAGCCATTTGAGAGCAATATGGTCCGTAACGATCGTGAACTTAGTACCATCGAGATAACCACGGAAGTGCTTGATGGATTCGAGCACAGAAAGTAACTCTCTCTCGGTTGTACTGTAGTTACGTTCTGCTTTAGAAAAAAGTTTAGAAAAGTAAGCGATAGGGTGTTCTTTATCATCAATGATCTGTGAAAGAACCGATCCTAGACCAACTGATGAAGCGTCACAATGCAAAATAAATGGCAAAGAAAAATCTGGACAAGCCATAACAGGAGTGTTGACGAGAGCATCTTTCAGCTTTTGAAAAGCTAGGTTGGCTGAATCATTCCAGTCAATTAGATCACGACCCTTCCTTTTACCAATCAAAACCGTAAGTGGAGCAATGATCGACGAGAAGTTATCGACGAATCGTCGGTAATAAGAACATAGACCTATAAAACCACGAAGAGCCTTCGCAGTGGTAGGAACTGGAAAATCCCGAATAGAATCAAGTTTAGAGGGATCGGTTTTCAATCCTTGTTCATTTAGAATATAACCAAGGTACTTCAATTCAGACTTACAAAAATCACACTTTTTGATGTTCACAGAAAGACCTGCCTCCTTAAGACGATCTTTAACCTTCTTCAGCAACATCAGATGTTCGTCAAAATCACGAGAAACAAGAATTAAGTCATCAACATACCCAAACACACAATTATCAGAATTACTAGTGAATTCATAATTAACAATCATGTCGGTTAGACGTTGCATCTCAGATGCGGCGTTAGTCAAACCAAATGGCATCCTAACAAATTCGAATAGACCACGTTGAGGTACGATGAAAGCAGTTTTCTCGCAACTTTCTTTATCGGCGAGGGGAATCTGCCAAAAAGCGCTTCGAAAATCAAGGGAAGTAATAAAACGAGCTCCACGAAGGTTATCCAAAATGTCCTGAATACGAGGAAGAGGATACGAATCTCTAATCGTGACACTATTCAGTTTACGACTGTCAACGCAAAAACGTACAGAACCATCTGGCTTAGTTACCATAACAACTGGACTAGCCCATGAAGAACGAGAGGGTCGAATAACACCAGCCTCGAGCATTTTGTCAATCTCCTCATTGAGAATCTTAAGTTTAACTGGGGAAAGTGGATAATAACGTTGGCGAATAGGTGGACCAACGGTATTAATCTTGTGGGAAAGCCAACTGGTTTTACCCAGACCTATTTTGTCAGACGAAATCTCCTCGAAATCCTTAATCGCTCGTTGAAGCTCGGACTCTTGCTCTGGAGATAAAAAAAGGCGTGGTTGAACTTGGCGAACCTCGTTAACGTAAACCTTCTTTGAAAAAGAATCCTTGGACAAAAAAAGGCTGCCGCGAATATTCTTTTCAAAGGCCTCACTAAACACGGCGGTTAGACCAAACCTATTAGAAAACTCCATACCTAAAATGATGGGAGAAGAAACATGCTCCGCAACTAGGAAGTCATGAAAAAAAGAAATACCATTAAACGTGGTTAAGAGAGAAACTGATCCTAAAATAACCATAGGCGATCCATCGGCCGAAAACACAGAGGGTCGAGAACCGGTGATAAAAGGAGTATTCAAATTTTCCTGGAGAAACTTCCGGGAAAGGAGCGATAACTGCGCGCCAGTATCTAAAAGGGCTTCGCAACGTTGGTTCGAAAGGCGGATCTCGATAAAAAGACGATTGTCGGTGGAATCCCTTAAATGTACCGGAGAAATCTGAACATGATGATATCTCCGGTGGTAAACTAGTTTTTTTGAAGTTTGTTACAATTTGGACAATCTCGGGTCAAAAAGCCAGGTCTCTTGCATTTAAAGCAAATCTGGCCCGGTATATTGGGACACGAACGATAAGAATGTCCAGGCTTGTCGCATTTGGGACATAGCGCGGACGTACTCGCGACAGAAACATTATTAGTAGTGGCGCAAATAGCGGGGATGTCACGCGAAAGAGCCTTCTGCGTCGGGTGATCATACGCTTCGAAATTAGCGGCGATCTCCAACAAAGTATCCAGGTCAGTAATGCGATTAGTGGAAAGGCACAGAGCGTACCTGGGGTGCAAATTAAATTTGATAATGGGGAGCAATGAACAGTCAGAAAGTGGCAGGGCAAGTTTGCTATTTAAGGCCCTGATCTCAATAAGGAACTCACGGATAGGCTGATTTCCTTTTTGTTTCATATTGCGTAATTCCCTTTCAGTAGCATCGTCGAAATCGACAGGTCCGAACGTTCGAATAAAAATAGTTTTTATTTGTGGGAGGGTAAGCGCGTCATCCCTAATCGACCTATAAAATTTTAGGGCGTGACCTGACAACACCTCGTGGAAGCGACGTACGACGTAATCCTCATGGACGTCGTATGCGATAATGTTTTCGTCTAGGCTTATAAAAAAGTCACGAACACAAGTATGACCGTCAAAAGATAGCTTCCACTTGGACAAGCTAAGACCTTTACTACAATGTTGGGGATGAGCTACCGGAGGAACTCTTGGTAAGACTTGCGTAAAATTGATTGGGTTTTGAAATCTTGATCCCGTTTCCATAGGAGAGGGGATTGGTGAGGTGAGAACGCTACGTCTCGGAAGTACCCTAGGAGAGGCACGGGGCGTTACAGTGATAGCCACCTCTTCTTGGACGATGTCGACCAATAGTTGTTGTTTGTCTTGACGATCAAACCTCTGAAGGACCGGAGACTGGTCTTCAGCCGGATCTCCCATGTCCAAGACGTCGACGTTTTCCATTTTTAATCGATAATAGAGCCACTTAAATCATACACACAAAGACTGGGCGCAAAAAATTAACCCGTGTGCAGCGACCCTAAAATATTTCGTAAGGAGACTCAAAGTCGAGAAGATCGAGTTTCAAAAAAATACAAACTTTTTCCTTGTAAAGGTAAAGTAATGAAAGAACAAAATATTTGACAGATTCAAAGAACTGACATTCAAAGCAAGAAATGTCTAATGAAAATAATGCGAATATATTTCAGAAATGAAATCATATAACTAAAAATATCGAATATAAGTCGAAGCGAAAATCGCTTTCCAAAATTCGACGCGTAAAATCAAACAACTTACGCTCTCGTATTCAAAGGTAAAATCTCAGGTAATATTTCGCGTTTTCATACAAAATGGAGTAAGAGATTTGACATATTATGTGTAATGTTATTTTCAAGTTATTTTACTTTTGATTTTTTTTTAACAGGTAACGACTACTAATACCATAACGTGAAGAAAGGAAGCAAGGATTTTTTACTTTATTATTGTTTTTGATACGGGAAGCCAATAAATGTGATATGACTCCTAAATTGTCCTACTGATTGTTTCGTAGAAAGCTTTTGGACAACTGGGAAATTCCCTAAAACTAACCAAAAATGTAAGTAACGAGGCTGCTATGCCGTATTCTGCTGCCTAAGCGAAATTGAAATCTACTCATCAGTGAATAGTGTCTAGGGAAAGGTAGGTGTTGTAGGAGTGTTGAAATCGTTTGCCAAACAGATAGTCGGTCTCGAAGACCCTGTTCGACAAAGACTCAGGTGAAAAGTAGAGTTATTGAGTGAGTGAATGTAGAATGTGTTTTGTGATGGGTTTTGAAGTGTGATGTTGTTCACGTTTAGGTGGAAGAGTAAATAGGGGGAATATTTATGACAGGAAGTGTCAAAAAACCGAGGATCGGTGACCCTCCTGTCACGGATAGAAAAAAATTAGGAAATTGCTAATTTTTAGATGAAGATAGGGAAAACTGGTTAAAGGGATGGAAGCTTTTGTTCGGGCGCCATACTATCACGCAAAATAAAAGGAATTAGGCTGGTAGGTTAAAGCCAAATCAGTAAATGCGCGACAAGACTAACAGTATTAAGAACTACCGATAGTCACCTGGCTGTTAAGCCAGGATTTGGAAAGGAAAAGATCTAAACTAGCCGACAGTAAATAGAATATATTGAGAAAAAGCACAGAATTGGTTTAAGTTTGGTCCAAAGCCTACTTGCAACTGAAGACACACACAATCAGGTAAACTGTTATTAATATCTTCGCTATTTAAAAGATCTATTGGCACCAGTAGATAAATTATTTTGCGGTAAGAGAGAGAAAGTGTTTTTAAAATGGTCTTCAAGAGCACTAAAAAAAATATTTGGGAAGTTAGCCTATCCTAAACGAGAATATCGCGACTTTGATTAATGTAACGGCGGTGTCTTCGTGCTGGTCCAGCAGAACTCCCAGAATGGATTGTAGCAACCGTTCGAGACATCCAGTAGGTAGGGGTTGGGACGTTCGCTTCTATGCTTCAGGATTGGTGCTCATCTTATCCAACCCTCGCACCCGCGGTAAATAAGACCGCGCGGGGCTGTAAAAGGAGGAGAAAGTAAAACCACTGGCTAACAGATGGACTACAGGGAGAAAGTTAAAAGGAACAGGACGTTGCTAAAGAACTACGAGAGGAAGACGAGGTGCGGAAAAACTTACCGGTTGAAGAATAAACGAATCACAATAATTCGGGCATTTGGCCACAAAACTAAATTCGCGTAAACAACGCGTAATAAGCCGCTAGGGCATGTTACTGAAGACACAACCTTAGAAAAGGCTTTGAAATTAATAAAAAAAGGAGATAAACATTTAGATTGTTCTTGTGTCGAGAAAAAATATCAGAATGAATGAATGTCGGGAAAAATCGAACGTGTCAGCCAAAAAAGGGGAATTTAAAATTTGAAAGACAGTCAAAAATGCGCCTAAGCAAAAAAAGAAAGGACGAGATTAGGGGAGAAGATCAAAAAAAGGTTTAGAGCCGCAGCGGAATGCTGCAGCCCGTACTATTTGTGAATTTGTGTTTACGTCTTTATTGGTAAACTCACTCTCTATGCTAATATTTACTATGTAGTTATGTCCCCACAACCCTTAAGAACTATTGCTGTCAATGCATAAATGCTGCCAGGTCAGCATATCACGGGTGGCATGATTCCTGGACCCAGTAGATAAGAAATAGACGTTAGTTAGCCCTAAGTACTTTTATTTCATTCGTGTCGCGCATCAAACTCTGTGTACACGTCTCACCTAGTTTAGCAGTTTAAATAAAAACTGATTTAATTATAATTTTAGTTTTTTTTAAAAACATACTCCCGAGCTCCCGAGAGTTGACTGGCGCAGACGGTAGGATTCGCTTTCCTATACCGTGCGCTTCGCTCTAATTCGCGAAAAGTGGGCTAAAATCGCCCGCGTTGTGGAAAAAGTGCGTGAGTGCCGGACTAAGCGAATCTTGCGAACAAATAAATTTGTCACACATCGGACTAAGTGAAAAGTGGAGATATTTGGAGATGGGCGCTGTTGGGAAATGGTGAGTAAAACTTTTCGCCTCCCTTCTAGTCCCTATTACGTGTACTTGAGATCGAACCTCTCTCATTTCAAACGTGATCTGAATTAAATAATATTAAGCTTATAAATAAGAGTACATAAATATAAAAAGTATAACTTGTGATTTAAAATTGTTGATTGATTTTTTTTTTTAAAGTGTTATTGTATAAGTTAATTAGTAATTTATAGACATGGCGGAGGTTAATTTGGTTGTGATTCCTGATTCTTTAGTGGTGATCGCAGGCAACTTAATCTATTTTTAAGAGAGCACGAGTATATTATTTATAGTATATTTTTATTACTAAATACAGCTTAAGATTGATATAGAAGAGCGGAGCTCTCTATCATAAGTAAAAATCTCTTTGTTTAAAAGGGGAACTCCACTAACCTGATATAATACATACATACCATCCATACTTTTAGTTAATGAAATAAAGTTTTTTAATAAAGTTGCATGGCAATCGTGACCAAAAATGAGTACGTTATGCAAGTTATTACGAGCAGACTTACCGAGAATGCCGCTGCACTGATAAGCGAGCGCGCGGACATAGAGACGTGGGCGGAGTTCAAAGAATTATTGCAGATACATTTCGGAGATCCTTGGAGCGAGGAATGTATTGCTATAGCACTATAGTACTAAAAATTATAACAGGTGAATTTTATTTAGATTTTTGCAATCGTGTGCAATCTGTGAGAGCCAATTTTATTGCTAAGGTTTGATGCTTAAAATGATAAATAGTAAAATTACAAATAGAAAACATGATGAGGATAGTGCGCCTCCATGAATACATTAGAAGATGCCCTTCGCGTCGTTCGGATTTCAGATATTTCAGATAATTTATTCATGAACAATATCAATTGTGTTTGAATAAAAAAAATTTGGCTAATTATAACTAAAACAAAAACATGTCAAACTAATTTACAAAATTCGCATAACGAAATTACACCTACTAAAAGAACACCTTGTAAAATAAATAAATACATCATCAATAAAAACTAAAATTAATTAAATGTCATAAAAATAAAAACGTAAGTCACAAAAGCTATAAAACAAAAATAATTATTTTAATTAATTCTAGAATCTAGAAGAAGTAAATTTCCATGATCAATTACAGATTAAAAATAGATCAAACACTTCTTCATATTCAAAACCTCAGGTCCCACTTGTACCTATCCCACAATTTAAATTAGGTTTCAATATGCCTATTATGAACCATTCTCATAACTATGGTAAGTATTATATTATCTGTGCTATGGTGCACGGGCGCAGCAAAATCAATACGTGAACAATTCTCAAAGTGAATTTAAGTTTGGAACGCCTCAAGTAAGTACCAAATTAATTTTATAATCGTCCGCCCCAACCCGTACAATTTGGATAGTCCTCAACAAAATCAAAAGGTAGCTCGTCCTTACTCTATGGTTGTAGACCAAGTGGGCTTGCAACAAATACCCCCTATGCGACCCCAACAAATTGGGCAACAACAAGGTTACAGACCCCTGAAACAAAATGTTCGACTGTCTTACCCCTCTGACGTAACCATGCGCACCGCGCCTCACGCGAACCCTGCTAGACAAGATTTTCAATTAAATGAAACTGACCTTTACGAAAACGACAACTCGTATTGTATGGAAGACCCCTACACATATGAGTATGCGTCGTACAGTGAAGATCCCTATTCTTATTATTCAAGTTCAAGTTCATTCGATATGAACGAGCAACCAACACCCACGCTTGCATTAGAGGAAGCAAGCGCCGATAACCCGGAGCACGGTGTTATGGCTACGGAGCAAAACTGTCAAGGTGCAAAATTTTCACGTAGGTACAAGTCTCGATAATAGGCACAAAGAAAGTATAGAGCTGAATTGTGATAATAAATAAAATTACTGTATATTTACTTAACGGAAATTGACTCTAAATTTATGATATGATTGATTGTAGTACCTACTTGGTCATTCACAAGCCCTCGGAAGGCTTATCAGTATTTTGCATCATGCGTGACTCGCGAATGGGTTACCATAGTCTGGAAATATAGGTCTTTGTCTGGAATGCGGAGGGAATCTTAAACCGTCTGGAATTTCTACAAATAAGTGAAGTGTAAATTAATAAAAAATATACTTATTACTTATTATTTATAACTATAACTATAACTACATATAACATTAACTTTTATAACAATATTACTTCTGATATTTTATGCTCCCAGAAATATTGTTCAACACTTCCGAATTTTTAATAATTCATTTTGCAAGTCATATTTTAAGTACTGAGTTTTAAATTATACTGAGTTAAGAGAATCGACTTGACAGACTGTACAGAAAGCCTGTTTCTTTCCTTTGGCCATTCGGTTTGTTTATTCACTTGAACGATGCATAAGACTTAATATAAAATTGACAAGAAAGTCCGAAATTTTCATTAAATTATGTCTTGATATTTTAATTTGGGAACCCTCACGAACCATTTGAAATCATAAGTACACATGCTAGTTCACAATATAACGAAGTTATTCAGGTTCCATGAATGGCAACATTTAATAATCCAGCGACACACAAATTTTACTTATATGAAGTAGACTCACGTTATGATGGTTTAATTGGAAACGATCTTTTTAAATCAGTAGACCAAACACAATAACAAAGTTCAAAAGTTTCCTAGGACTTATTGGGTATTATAGATAAAAGATTTCACTAAGATCACACATTGTACAAGATCAGAAATTTATCGAAGCTTTCGAAAAATGTAAGGAGCTTTTAACAAGCGCTCCACTATTACAATTTCCTGACTCTACAAAACCTTACGTTTTGACAACAGATGCACGACAGGGCCCCATAGGACAAGACAAACCAGTAGCGTACGCTAGTAGGACACAGTGACACCGAGTGACGTTACAACCCTATGAGAAGGAGGCTCAAAACTTGCACGATGTAACCATACAAAAATAATTAAAACAATCATACCGTACAGTAAAAGAGGTCTTTTAAATCCTCTTGGTTCTTTCATAAAAATAGTTACAGAAAACCTCGATCACAAAGGTGCTCTAAGATATGACAAATTAATCTCCCAAATAAAAAGCAATGAAGCAAAAACATAAAGTAAATAACAATTATTTCAAAAAAATGTTAGACAGTATGATAAATAGTACAGAGACCTTACATAATAACACCCTTATAATGATTGAACGTCTTAAACGTGTGGAAACAATTATTAAACACCAAATATATATATTATTAGCTACCAAAGAAAATAATTCGATCTACACTATTACATATTAAATTTATATTACCTTTTTATGAGTAAATTCCATTCAGTTTACCTTACCGTAAGTGAAATCGAAACAGCATTATCATTAAGTAAAGTCTCAGTACTCTATCAGTCTATTGTAAACTCAGAAGAACTCTTGGCTATTTTAGAATCTATAAGTAAGGTTAGTTTAACCTGTCAGTATTAATGATTTAGTTGATATTGAAAGAACTTTTACTGTTAAGGCTTATATTAAGAAAAACCTGATTACGTTTGTTATGGAGGTCCCTTTAATTGATGGTCATATTATGTAACAATTACTTAAAAATCTATTCCTTACCTATTTTCATTCCAGTCCAAAACCTTACTTCTATAATAATTCCAAATACCTGTACCTTTTGGCGAAAAGTTTGAAATACCTGCCCTTAAATAGCCCCTGTGAAGAAATAGCCGCTGAACAGTTCCTGTGCAAAGAGGGCGATGTAATCGCATATCCAGAGTCTCCATGTGTGGAACAGCTGATGAACTTTGAAGAAGAGCTTACACTCTGCAAGGTGCACACAGTCGAAATTGAAATATCAAAATTCAACGTATTGGTCCCAAGAATAGGATAGTCTACAGCCGTACCAGCCACATTATGATGGAGAGGTGCCATGAAGACATAATAAGAAGACAGGTGCAGGGAACTTATCTTATTTTCACAGATGACAACTGCGACCTCTACTTAGAAGACATACAGTTAGACCGCCGACGGACTGCAGCTACAGACACTCGTATCAGGATAACCTCAATCACTAGCCTACCAGAGATGAAGAAGATAAACTTTAGTGAAGAAACTAAGGTGAACATTAAGGGCGTTAATTTGGACAATCTAAAACTACTCTCTAACGTGTTAAAAAGTGTCAGTTTAAAAAGTGATTTCGATAAAGGAAACGCGTCTATAGATACGCGAAGTTTTAGCCTAGCAACTGCATTCATTTATATAATCGTAGCATTAAGCTGTATAAATCGTCTCGACTCAAAATCGTCAGACAATTTATTCATTTATATAATTATAGTATTAAGTTGTATAAATTGACTCGACTCAAAATCGTCAGACAATTTATTCATTTATATAATTATAGTATTAAGTTGTATAAATTGACTCGACTCAAAATCGTCAGACAATTTATTCATTTATATAATTATAGCATTAAGTTTTATAGGTTTCCTTGTATGTAAGATTTTCGAAATCGTCTCGACTCAAAATCGTCAGACAATTTCGAACTTGATGAGGGAGGAGTTATGTCCCCACAACCCTTAAGAACTATTGCTGTCAATGCATAAATGCTGCCAGGTCAGCATATCACGGGTGGCATGATTCCTGGACCCAGTAGATAAGAAATAGACGTTAGTTAGCCCTAAGTACTTTTATTTCATTCGTGTCGCGCATCAAACTCTGTGTACACGTCTCACCTAGTTTAGCAGTTTAAATAAAAACTGATTTAATTATAATTTTAGTTTTTTTTAAAAACATACTCCCGAGCTCCCGAGAGTTGACTATGTTCTAATAATGAATCCCTATTTGCCTTTGTTACCACCACGGCATCACACGTGAACGGCTAGAACATTTTAGCTAATTATTTTTTTGTTGAGTTTGTTTTTGTCACGAGAAGATTCTAATAAAATAAAAAAAATAAAAAAGTTGCGCGGAAAATTGAAAAAAAAAGAAAAAGATAACAAGGACCATATTTACTTTTCAAAATTATCATGTTAACATTATTGTCAGCCGTTTGACATTAAAAGGTGCAAAAGTGCAAAAGTGGCGTAACCCACAAAATATCAAAATTCTGTTTATTGGGTGTAAGCACTCGTAAAGATATAAAGTTTCAACACATGAGTGGTGTAACATTTTATTCTAGCTAGATTCAACTATAACGTCATAAACACCATTATTGCATTCCGAAATCACGCTATAATTCTAATTTTAAAAACCAGTCATCCTTTTCGTTTTTATGAACAACTAGCGGTCCACCCGCGGCTACGCTTGCGTTATATAAAATTCTCCCGTGGGAATAAGACGTGGTAAAAATATATTCTTTTTTTAAGTCTCGATTGTTTTAATCCAGAGTACAAACTATATCTATTCCAATTTTCATCCATATTCGTTTAGTAGTTTAGGCGTGAAAGCGAAGCAAACATCCAAATATATTTTCACAAAAATGTTAGTGTGATGTGACAAAAGAGAGGTGATGAATTCAGATGATAAATGTTATGCAAAATATGTTTCTTATCCAAATCTTCTTAACCCGTGAGAGATTACCTATGCCTGTGAAAAAATCGGGTTCAGCGAAATAAGGAAAAGACCATCATTTAATTACCTACATGTTTTTTATTATCTTTAATTTCGGATTGATTTTGTTTTCTAAAACATTTTTCTTTTGTGACTTACAGAAATCATAAATTTTTACTAAAAGTAGATGATAAATCACTAATTTTTCATGCGTTTGGCAAATCTTGCTTTCAGACACTAAATTCTTTTTTATGCAATTGTATGTACATGGACGTCATCAAACTATTTGGAAAATCAGATAAAGATATTAAAGTATTGGTTAATATAATATAACAGCAAAATTTAGTAAAGACATTAACATGACATTTGGTTTAGACAAGTGCAAATCAATATGTATTAGAAAAGGAAAGGTAGTAGGAAATGAGACCAATTTTAACGAGGACCTAAGAATATCAGCAATGGAAAATGGAGATCTATATAAATATTTAGGTATACACCATCAAATATAATAAATCACATGCAATTAAAGAAAAACTTAACAACAGAATACATCAGACGAGTGAGTGCCCTATGTAAAAGACAACTATCCTCGAGAAATCTCTTCAAAGCGATAAATACATACGCCATCCCAGTCATGACTTATTCATTCGGCATAATAAAGTGGTCAAAAACCGATATTAACCATCTGGAGATCAAAACTAGGACAACGCTTACCAAATATAACTATCTGCATCCTAAGTCAGCAGTCGAAAGGATGACTACAAAAAGGCAGCATGGAGGTCGCGGCTTAGTTGATTTGAACATATTGTGGGAAAATCAAATAAAAAATATTAGAGAATTCTTTTACACAAAATCTGAAACCAGTAATATACACTTTGCTACAGTAGAATCCGATGACAATTTCACCCCTTTGAATCTGAAACAGAGAGAAAAACAATTTAAAACTGCACAAGAAAAAGAAAAGGAAAAAGTAGAAACCTGGAGGAAAAAAGAGTTACATGGGAGACACCTAAAAGACCTCGAACAACCTCATATACACCGTGAAGCATCAAATGCGTGGCTTAAGCTGGGTTATCTGTTTCCAGAAACAGAAGGATTTATAATAGCAATACAGGATCAAGTTATTAACACAAAAAATACATACTTAAAGAAAATATACAGAATGATAAATGCCGAAAATGCAACAGATTACCAGAAACTATACAACATATAATTGGTGCGTGTCCAACTTTAGCTCAGAACGATTACACACATCGCCATAATCAAATCGCGCATTTTATTCATCAGAAATTAGCTATTAAATATAAACTCATATATCTGACAAGAACAAGCCATATTATGACTATATACCAAAACCTGTACTTTTTAAAATTAAATAATAATATGTCAATTTTAAAATTTATTTCGATCGTGCCATTCTCACCGACAAAACCATCCATTTTAACAGACCAGACATAACGTTAGTTAATAAAAACACTAAAACAGCATATCTTATAGACGTTACTATCCCTAATACCCATAATATACAAAAGTCAATAACCGAAAAAATCAATAAATATACAGAGCTAAAAGAGGAAATTCTCAGGATCTGGAATCTGGACAAAGTATATAATCGCACCAGTAGTACTCTCCAGCACTGGTGTAATACCAAAACATCTGCATCACATTCTGAAACTTTTAGATCTTCCACCCATATAGAACGATGCAAAAAGCCGCAATTTTAAACACTTGTCGCATTGTCCGCAAATTTCTATCATGCGACATCGACCTGAATTTATCTGTGGCGACGTCGTTTGTCAACAGTAACGAACAACAGTCGACTTCAACTCCGGTGACCCTTGGCTAATAAACCCGCGTCACCGGTAATTTTACCCCGTAAAAGGGAGAAAACATTTAAGAAAAATAAATAAATAATAATAATAATAATAATAAATAATATGGTCGTGGGATGTAGCCGAGGAAAGGTACAAATGAATCACTCAGTCTCTGCTGTGCACTAATCTCCTTTATTCACTATAACAGTACTCTTATATAGTAGACACTACGTGACTAATTACCATTATACTACGTGCCTCACGGGAGAGAGAGGGCCTATCTATCTGATCGGTACTAGGCGTGACACTATGTAGATTACCTTATCACAATCTTCCTCTCTGACCTTGTATGATTGTATTGAGTAAAAAAAAACACATCTTGACACCGTTCCATGACTCTCCCATGGACCTGTGCATCTATTTCTACTCATTAGTTCGGAACGTAATGGAACTAGTGCAACAATATTTATTATCACTAGTTGCATTGTAATTTATCTGAGTTTCCATAAAAGACATGAAGTGTTGGAGGTGTCAGTTAAAGCTACGTGCCGTTATTGTTTCTGGTCTAAATGGTTGTTAAAGCGTACCACAGAAGGGCTCTTCCTCCCTGGTCAGCAGATACAGTTGTCCCCGGCCGAGAGACAGGTCGGCGTAGTAGCCCATGTTGCCGCAGCGTCGGTCAGCTCCGCAGGGGAAGCATTTGCCCTGGAAACATTTTTCTTTCATTGTCGTGTAGGTATAGATTATGACGGCTTGGTTTTTTCTATAAAGGTTTCGCGTGACACCAGTCTTGAGTTAACTAAATTACAACCTTTGGATATTAATCATAGCAATGATATTTATTTAAAAATATATTATTGGGATCTAGAAAAAAAAAACTAAAGTTTTATTGGTTTAAATACCGGCATATGCCAAAATTAAGATTCAGTACTCGAAGTTCCGTGTTAAAATTTATGTGCTCCGAATAGATGAGTTAATTTGAACAATGAACCTTTCCAACGACGACTGCTACGTGATCCGCCGAGTTACTTTTATATCTCCATTAAAATTACCTCTAAGAAAGTATCGTAATCATGGCAAGGAAAAGCGGGGAAGTGACATTTGGGTGAGACGGAGTCTGTGAAGAACTTGTAGGCGCGCCGGTGGTTGCACAACGAGCGGCCTTCGGGCGACGCGGCCGCCCAGGGCAGCACCAGGTCCGACACTGCGCCCACAAACCTGGAATTGAAGAAATACTGTCACGTTCTATGATAACTTGGCATTTGTTGAAAATGTAAAGATTCAGAAAAGTAAAATTTTTCATTGTAAGCCAGGTAAGCCAGGGACTGGAACCCTTACGATTTTGATCAACGATATCTCGTACTCTTATTATGCTATAATTATAACGTTTGCAAATCCAACAGGGTAACCCTATCAAGGAATCTGATAAACATATATTTATTTTAATTATCATTCTGTAAATACTTAAAACCCTAACGACTGAAGGGGTTTTTCAACCGTCCACCGGTTTTTCAGTCCGGTCCCTGGTTCTTACTTTCCGCTCATGCCTCTTATTTGCGCTGTTTTCCTTTTAAAATCGAATATTATCATGTAACTCTCAAATACGTTGAGCAGTTACGAATTAACATAATACGTTGTAAAACCCACACTATTCGTTTATTCTATAGTGATTACTTACAAATTAGAACATCCATGCTGCACCCTTCCTCCATTGGGATAGAAGTCCACGTGGCCCAGAGGTTGTGCAGCGCCAAGACCACCCAGAATGAGGGTTTCTCCGTTGGAGTGGATGACGTCAACAAACTTGGCGTCCCCGCGGTCCAACCTCGCGCGAGGGTCCTGGAACTCAAAGAGTGGGCCTGCTGGATCCAATCCTGGAAAATAATTTTGTTTATTATTGACACTTTTCAATGTTAAAATCTTAGTTAGAGTATGCATAAGTACCTATCATTCTAATGTTAGGAATTTACCATCTAAGCTTCAGAATTTGTCATTTGCTGTGTATCTTGAAGTTTTTTTTGGTGTTCCTACTATAATCACGCCAAATTGAAGACTTAGTTTTGCAAGACAAGACACCGTACCTGTTATTCGACTAATATTCCTAAGTTCTGATCCTGCAAAACCAGCAACGTGCGCTCCTAAACTAAATCCAATCAAGTGGACGTCTTCGAACCGCAAGTCGATGTGATCCGCTAAGCCTGAGAAGAAAACAGAATATTATTATTTATTGAGTAGATTTTCTCTGAAAGGATTTCTCTTTCATGGCACTGTATAGGTATAGCGATGGACGATTGTGAAATGCCATTTGCTTTTAATTTCAAGAAACATTTACAGATGCAAAACTATACTAACTCATCTTGCGTTTGTATACCAGCTTTGCGCTGTAATCATCCCATAGCGACTCTTGAAGTGAATTTGGCTTAGTCAAGTCCCCGTCGGAGTTGTACCATTGGGATCGATTTGTCCCAGAGTCATCGTTGAGAAAAGGATTTGTCAGGGACATTAGATAATCCCACTAAGAATAAGAATTCTGATTTTACTTTACCTGTCAACAGCATAGCAAGCTGTTTCCCGACGAGCCTCGTATTGGCTGCTGCTCGAAGGTAATTTGGCATCGTTGCTCCGCCCTCCCAGTCCACACACACCACGTTGCATTCTTCCTGAAATACCACAATAAACACGCTTGTTAAGTAAAAAGTAAGTAAGTAGAACACTACTAAAATACTAGTGGAAACAATTATTATCTCGCACGCAATTTAAATAGACTTGAAGGAAGTACAACAGAACAGTAGTAGTAGTAGTAGTAATAGTGATAGTCTACCGGAGACTACCACTGTCGCACTGTCTTATCCTTATGCGGTTGTTTGTTAGAGGAAATGCCTTAATGTTGAGAAACAAAATTGGCAGTGGAAAAGGGCAAAACATACATTTTGTGTGCACGACAATGAGGAGTTAAAAAAGCCGGTGGACTCACCACAGCCATTAGAGCAGAGCGCATCTCGTACACCCAGACGTTGTCGCAGTTGGAGCCGAAGTCGTGCACGATGATGCGCGTGGGCTTGTTGGTGTCGAACGCGCGCGCTGCCCAGTCCCACGCCGCCGACATGTTGCTGGCCGACACCGCCAATAAGGGTTGGTCGCTTCTACGGAAGTTGTTCGTTACAGATAACTACGAGTTTCGCGCTTCAAATGCATGGGAAAAAAAATAATTTTAACAAAAAAATAGAAACCTCCTTCAAAATTTCCTCCTTTAAAATTGTGGATATTGGCAATATTTTTTTTCATGTTCCATCTGGAATGTTATTTTATTTGTTACTTTTTAGTGGAGATAACCATATAAGGTAATTTGAAGGAGCTTTCTATTTTTTTGTTAAAATTATTTTTATTTTATGATTTTCAGTGTTTCATTCAATATATTTTATGTAAGTTATTAATCCTAACCTCGACACATTTCCTATTATTTTTCTTCATTATCTAAAGCTAGGTTTTGTTATTTAACAGTTTCAGTACAAAGATATTATATTTTTGGTATTTGCTTAGTTTAGACTGCGTCTTTCGTGCTTTGCAAGTGCGTTTAGTTTTTTATTATAATGATTGTTTCGAAAATAACATAAGTTAAACTGGGTAAGAGGCTACGAAGTAAGAAGTCATTTAGTAGTCCAGCTGGCCACTAAACTGACAATGCTAAGAGGAAAGAATACTACCTTCGCGATCCTAACGAAATAGGTATTTAGGAAAACATTTGCTATCGCTCGTGCGCTCATGCCCCCGGGAGAGAGAGAGCGAGAGCGTTGCAGCTCGCGACTGACAATAGGTACTTTTCTTGAAGAAATTCCCATTTCGGGAGAAAACGGTTTCCAATAACTAAATTTCAACAAATTAATCACTTATTTTGATGTCGATCGTTTCAGCACAATATATTCTAGGTTCATAGGTTTGGTTTTTAAATAAAATCCATTGTTTTTGTTCAACAAACGGCTTAATTCGACACAGTTTTAATCATAAAAATTACGTTACTTGAGGTAACTATATTAGTTTGAATCTATAGCAAATTTTGTAAAAAGAAAAAGCTATAAACCTAGTCATTCACTGTGTCAATAACATACTAAAAAAACATGGAGATTGGAAAATATTTAGAAGTGGAAAAACGTTTTCTCTTTTTGTATGGACGAGCACGTACTATTCTTCCCTCTTAATAAGCTTATAGTTTACCCCGATACTTGGGCTATTCGTAAGGAGTTTCAGGTTTGAGATGGTATCTTGAAAGTCTGTCGTTAGCTGATTACATACAGATAGTGAACGTAGGCTGGCTTCTTCTTTTTCTTCATATTGTGGACTGTAAGGTCGACAACCAACCGCACATACCCTGGTTACACAATTAATATAGTACCGGGCCCTTGTCAAAACCCACTGACTTAGCACGAGTAACGACGCCTTCTGTAGATATTAGAGCCGAGACACATGGCTTAACGTGCCTTCCGAATCACGGAATCATCTTTCTTTTCAGACAATCAGGTGATTCAGGCAGCAATGTCCCAACTAAACTGAAAAAAGTCTCACAAGGACATTTTCGTTTAAGAGTGTCTTCACCGGGATTCGAACCCGAAACCTCCGTAAAGAGAGTAAAACACTCGACCACTCGGCCATGGAAGCTAAATTATTTGTGATATCCAATACAATATCCAAAGATTGCAGGTTCTTGTCCTGTCACGGTCGCCAAAAAATATGATAAAATCGAATAATATAATTTTATATAATTTTATATGAAACGTAGATTTTCAGCAAACTGACAGAACAAATTTATTTCGTTGCCTAGCAACATTCCACCACAAACGGTATCGCGCGCGATGCATGTTGCTATCACTGGTTGAGGAGTTTCCGCTTTTATCTCTTATTACATCATCAGATTTTAACAAAATTGGTTTGGATTTATCCCTAAAGCACGTTCTACCCAATGAAAAAAGAATCATCAAAATCGGTTGAAAACTGACTGAGATATAACTAAAAGAATAGGCGAATAGCGACGCGAATGCTACATTCCGTTGCGGAGTTTCCAAGTTTTACCTCATGTTCCACAATCAGATCTTGACGAAATTAATATGGGACCACCTCGAGAGTAAATCCTATCGAATGAAAAAAGAATTATTAAAATCGGTTAAAAATTGGCGGAGATATCTAATAACATACATAAAAAAATAAAAAAATACAGACGAATTGAGAACCTCCTCCTTTTTTGAAGTCGGTTAAAAAGGTAAAGCTTTGTTAAGTGATTGACAAATTTTGTGATCTAGAATAAGTAATTAATAACCCTGTGAAGATGATCTGTTGATCGAAACCGGTCGGGTGAATGTAATTTAAGTGGAACTAGTAAAAGTGACTTTTATTAAATTAAGTGATGGCATTATTCCTGCTAACATGCACCGGTTTTAAAACAACTCCTGGCAAGCCATGATCTAAATAACCAATAAAATATTAATAAATACGCCTATAACAAATCGCTGTAAACTGTCCGGATAAGAATTATGGATTTAGGTGGTTGTGTGGTGATTTTATAATAACAAGCTTTGAGAATATTTTTTCCTAATACCACAAAGCTGTACCTATGCCCTCGTCCTTTGGATGTTTACGATTAAATCTTGAAATGCTTCACACAGTTATCTATCTCATCTGTAAGACCATTTGTGTAGGTTAAGGTCATCTCGTGATCTTTTCTACTTAGACAATTATCCACTTTATTATAAAAGCAAGATATCGTCTCGCCGTCGGATCAGATTATGCGAGCGAAACGAAGAGTCTTACATCAGCCTTGTTATAGGTGGGACAATGCTAACTGGACGTTATCTCATGGGTAGATACCTATGTATACCTACCACACAAAACACGTACATACTGTCGGAGTAGATATGCAATGTGTTATGCAACGTGGGGAAATTAGATGAATACAAATACTACGTGAATCGGTCAACCTAGTTGAACTCGATTAATGATTGATGTCTAGATTGACAGATTCCAAGCGATGCGATATCAAGATTTTATAATAACAAGAGCTATGAAAGAAAATGTGAAGGAAATAAGTACCTGCTAACTGTGGAGTAGAGCAGGAAATGTGTGCCAACCTCCTGTGGCGAACTGGGCAACGTTTCTAGATAGGCGAAAGGACCGGCGTCTTCAAAGCAGCCGAACTCGCCATAGCACACGCTACCCTGTGACCGCTTCGTTCTGTGGAAAGTGAACAAATGTATTTGTTATCCCACTTCCCACTTATATTATAAATGCGAAAATTTGGATGTTTGTTATTCAATCACGCTTCAACAACCACTGGACGGATCGGGATGAAACTTGGTACACACATAATATAGGCTAGGTACTGGAATAGGATTTTTTACCTCGGGAAAACAGTTAATTTCCATGCGAAAACTCGTTTAACGGCGGGTGTAACCGCTTTCCTTTATAAACCAAAATGGGTCATGTTCACAAACTCGCTCAAACATCAAGTTCATGTAGGTTCGAGTCAAGGAGATGCAGGTTCGAGCCAAGGATATGCAGGTTCGAGCCAAGGAGATGCAGGTTCGAGCCAAGGATATGCAGGTTCGAGCCAAGGAGATGCAGGTTCGAGCCCAGGAGATGCAGGTTCGAGCCAAGGAGATGCAGGTTCGAGCCAAGGATATGCAGGTTCGAGCCAAGGAGATGCAGGTTCGAGCCAAGGAGATGCAGGTTCGAGCCCTATCCAAGATCGACAAAATTTTTCATTTTCGCATTTTTGCTTAGATATTTCGTTAACAGACGTAATCTGTAGTAGACGTAGTATTGAGTAAGCGCATCGTACTTGAAACATGAATGTCGGTAGTTTGCAATATTTACCGATAGATAGAGTTGTAATGCACTCTGTGTCAAATTTCGTCGACCTTTCACAGAGCTTGGTGGCATAATTGGTAATGCGCCTGTTTTGGCCCGGATAGCCAAGGAGATGTAGGTTCGAGTCCTGTCCAAGATCGACAATTTTTTTAATTTTTCGCTTTTTAATTATTCGATATTTCGTTAACAGACATAATCTGTAACAATAATAATCTAAAGTTCATTCTTATACTTGTGTCTACCTATATATAAATTCTGTACTTATGTTAAAAGTAAAAGCGTGGCGCTATTAGGTAGGAATGTTGGTTTTCGAATGTTTATTGTCATAGATTGTTAGGCAAGATCATATTTAATCATATTTCACATAAATATATTTACGATGCAAAGTAGGTAGGTACCTAAATATCTCGCAATTTAGCTTCAATAGCTCGTAATGTTACATACAATACAACCGTTCATCGTAAATAGTTGCAAGCAATAAGGAAGTAGTAAGTATAGTCTTGTCACAGTTGCGCTGAAGTAATATTCCACGTTTTCTATACGTATGACTGTAAGTAGAATACATTTGTCACCATCCCCTTCTCTTCCCGTGAGTGTCGTAAGAGGCGACTTAGGGACTACACATTGAACAGGGAACGGGCAGCAGCGCTCTCTGATACAGTAACCTTTTAATCTGCGATCTCCAACCCGCCTGCCAAGCGTGGAGATTATGGCAAAACCCTCCACTTAAGTGGAGGAGGCTCATAGTCCAGCAGTGGACTGTAACGGGCCGTTGATGTTGATCTATTTATCAAGTTTGAAAGAGTCGAGAGACGAGTCGTACTTAGTAAATCATGCAAAACTGAAAACTTTGACTTGACATGACTAGAATTGCATCAAGTACTTATACCTACCCTTTAATGTTGAAGTGTAGAGGTAATTACTATTACTTATAGGTATACTACTTTATTAAAGTAGGTGTTTAATATTAAAGTACCTGGTTGACCGAGCTTAGCTCGTTTTTTTTTTAAAGACAGCTACGCATTTCGATAAACTCTACTTACTTCATACGTTCAGAAGAAAGTACACGCGGCTAGACATAGTAGCACCACTCTTATACTGTAAACGAGCAAGATAAGAATAATAAGGATTAGAGATGTGCCGTGGGGAATGTTCCCATTCCCAGTATTTTCCCTATGGGAATATTCCCGGTAAGTTACCCAAAGTTTCCAATGTTCCCGGGAATATTCCCCTACACATGAAACATTTAATATATTGAGTTCTTTCTTTACCTAGTGTTTTAATTTAGTTTGGTTGGTTGGTTGGCTGGTTTGGTTAGTATGATTTAATTTGCAAAATTGATTATTTTTGATATAGATAATTTTATTTTATTTAAGTGAGAGATTTCACTCACGGTCATCTGATCCAAAACTAGGCAAGGCCTGTACTACGAGTATGGGTGTCAAAGATAGACAAATATTCAATACCCAGACACAGAAATGACCCTTGATGTCTGCCTTTTTTTCTTTTCGCGCCTTAGCTTGGTACTATAGAAAACTGTAATTTTATTACAGATAGGTACTATAGGTATTAGTCGTTTTGTTAGTTACATAGCCAAGTAGATGTTTGCCTGTTCATTGCTGACTGTATGATGTGGATAAACTGTCTCGCTTCCTCTTTAAAAAACATTTTATTTGCGAATCTCTTTATTTGAGTGGCAACAAGGTCATCAAGCAATGAAAGCGTCCTTTTTTAGTTACCTGTTATTTAATTTGTAACTTGGTGCACGTATTTAAACATACAAACCTCGTTGTTAAAAATAAATCTGAATCTTTGTGGTCGGCTTTTAAAAGTTGCTTTGCTTTATACCTATAACTTATGAAAAACATGTTGATCGTTCTGTGATTTGTTAATTATTTTAGTATAATTTAAATTGTTAATACTGCAATTTTATTGATATTTAAAAACAAATCTGGATCTTTGTGGTCGGATTTTAAAAAAGTTGCTTTGTTTTATACCTATAACTTATGAAAAACATGCTGATCGTTCTGTGATTTGTTAATTATTTTAGTATACGTAAAATTGTTAATACTAAAATGTTATTTATGTTTAATTGTTGATTATATTGATAACGCATATTTGTACACACATGAATAAAAACTATCAAAATTTAACGTCTGTGTTTCTTTTTCTCTTATTAAAATACAGTTAAAACTTTCAGAATCTGCCCGGGAATATTCCCGGAAACATTGGGAATATTCCTAAAAACACTGAGAATATTCCTCGGAATATTCCCATTTTTTTAGGAGTTTTGGGAATATTCCCAGGCATGTGGGAAATTTCCAGTGATTGTTCCCGGTAACATTGGGAATATACGAAATCTCTTAGGTTAGTAAGTATTCAAATATTACTTGTGATTTGTCTCCTAAAACTTAATATTGTGACATATAAATATATAAAAAAAATAGAAGATTTCGACAACTTTCCCATTGTTAAAGTTCTCAAGGGAATATTCCCACACAAAAGTAATTTACCGGGAACGGCACATCATTAATAAGGATCTCGGAAACGTACGGCTGCAACGATTTCGCAATTTAGTTTCGGGGGCAATAAATCGATCTAGCTTATAAAATAGATTTCCCCGTATTTTCAGGCTTAAAAGAATTGATACGCGATATCATTGAAATACATAGAAAGGTAATTTTGGCTCAGTCGGGACGGGTTACTCCCCGAGGGCACCGATCCCTGAGGGCACCGTCCCGGAGGTTCACGATTTTGATAAATTTGATCACTTTTTTTTTGTTATTTTTTATATTGTATCCAGCATGTACTGTTGACATAAAAAGTGTTTCAAGGTATGAAATGTGTTTGTTTAGTTACTGCAGGCATTACAGTGGTTCCAAATATAGAATACGTGGACTTGAGGACGAAAGTAACTTGAAAAAAAAATGCCTAGGTTTACAATTTAACAGGTATAGAAAATCGTATTTTTAAGATAACAACTTTTATTTCAAATTCTCGGAAAACTAATGACCACGTGGGAAAAGTTTGCAAAAAATCTACCTGGGCACAAACCTGTTACAAAAGAGATATGTGGTCAACTGATAAGCCGATATATCTGTCTCTCTTACTCTTGTAATACAATTACAATTTTCTATCTCTTTTACGTATACATTGCAAATTACTAATGCTATTTGAAAATTATAAGAAAGTTCAGTATGTCATTCGAAGATGTCGGGAGTAGGTCCTTCTAGAGGGCGCGAACGAAATTACGAGTTTACCAAAAATAGATTAGGGGGAAAGTGGTTACTGCATGCTGGGCATGCTTATGTTTTACGTAGACGTAATAAAAATTCTAGTGTTTGGACCTGCAGTAAAAGAAAAACAACACGATGTAATGGTGCAGTAAAGTTGGACACTGAAAGTGACTTTGTTAATATTCAGGTGAATCATATACCAGAATGTACTCCAAACTAATTTAAAAATGAAGTGCGTGTGGTAGTCGGCGAATTTATTGATGAAGTGGGTGACAATTATGAACATATTCTGCAAATATTTGAAAAAAAGGCTATAGGACTGAAAAACAAAGGACCCAATGCAGAAATTCCTTCATACCGATCTCTGAAAAGCCAACTATACAGATCAAGAAACAAAAAAATAAAAGTACAGAAAACAACTTTCAGAGAACCGGCTCAAGTTATTATGATTATTTATTATCGTATGTTGTTAAAATGAATAATAATTGTTTTAAGTTAGACTGATTTTACAAATTGTTTTGAAGACGTTGTGTATGTTCTAGTTTTGTAATTGATTTTATCGTTGATTATTTATAATGTTCAATTGACCATCTATTAAAAGAAAAATTGTGATAAATAAAACCTGTGATGATTACACCAGCAGACTGTTATTCTGTTAATATACATGATTATTTAACATAATCAAGAACTTTTCATTTTATTCCTGATCCTTAATAACAAGTCGAGTATTAAGTATAAAAATAGTTTTAGCACTTTTTCTGCTGATAGTACTTTTAAGCGAGATCGACTTTTAATCGACTTTTTTGAAAAAAAATTAAATCGTGGGCCTCCGGGACGGTGCCGTCGGGGAACGGTGCCCTCAGGGAGTAACCCGATTCAATTCAATCGTCTGACCTACAGTTTCGTTGCCTCCCGGTTCCCCAACAGAGCCACCGCGTCATTAAGGATAGCGGCGAAATTAACCTTCTCTTTTAATGATATGGCGTACAAATTCTTTTAAGCCGGAAAACATGGGGAAATCCTGTTTCACCAAAAACAAAAGCTAGCTAGATCGATTTATCGCCCTCGAGACCCCCTTTATACCAAATTTCATCGAAATTGTAGCAGCCGTTTCCGAGATTCTCATTCTCAGTCTCCACAAGTGTGTCACATCACAGTCATGGATGCCAATATCAGTTTATAAACTTATTTAAAATTACAACCAAAACAGCAAGTTTAGAAAGTGTGCTAATTAAAAATTAAAACCTATAAAAATGTTTGTTTAATACATAAACAAGCCAAGTTTAATTAGATTTCTTTAATTCAGTTTGAGAATGCAAGTTGATAGAGGCGTGGGAGAAAAGTAACTAGGTACTAAAAGTAGGTAGGTAGGTAGGTATCTGCTTACACAGCGGTGTTTAAGCAATCGCATTCAGTCGCGAAATTAATGAATTCGGGATAGAAAGTTCTGCTTGCAAAACTGGTGAAAGCCATCAAACGTTTATTTGCGTAAACATGCTACCGAAAATTTGGTCCACCCATTTTCAACGTGTCAGATGATGACTTGCTATATATATAACTAAAACAAAGTATCTTATTATCATCATCAGTCAGACAGATTTGGTAGGGAGTAGGGAGCGAAGCGAGCTGGTAGAACTCTGTGGAATGCAAGTATGCAGGCAATTATCGAAGGTGGACTGCGCAGTTTCTATGCAGATTTTTTTTTACCTGGTACGCGCGCGCTTTATCTCCCACTCACGCATGGAGGCGCGCACGGCGGCCAGCAGCTCGGCGTCGCGCCGCTCGTCCTCCGCCTCCTGCGCCGCCGTCGCCGCGCGCCCTGCGCCGCGCCATGACTGCAGCTCTGCATCTGGAAACCAAGTATTGTTGACAGCTTTTACAAGACGTCATAGAATAAGTATTAGTACTAATGTAATTAAGTATATCCGGTAGGTATCGTGTACCGACTCCAACGACAAGAGCGCATCTCGTAAGTTTAGAAGAGACGGAAAATAGTACCTGTGTCGCACGCAGAGTGCTCAGACTTATAGTGACGACGATCTACCACACAATATTCAAGCAGCTAGCGATCGACTAGGAAGTCAAGCAAACACATATTTGTGAAATAAAAATAAGCTTTAGGTGTATAATTGGAGGTCACTTTCACAAGTGCGACACTACATATTCCAATATCTCTTGACCTTCTGAACATCACTGCCTCAGTGTCCTAATAGGGTCCGTACAAATGCCTTCTTGCCCACCGTACACCTTCCGAGACCATACACTTAGGTCCCCTTATTTCTACTCTTCGGCCATCTTTTTTGCATTATCACGTGTGTCGTTTTTCTCTAAATTTCTCCTATTTTTAGTAAGTACACCTCATCCTTTCTCTGTTTCTGTTTTCCTTTCTGGGAACTCTTCCATTGATAGATTGAGTCTACCCTTTTGTAGAATCAGGCCTTTGCTGGGTCAGATTCAGCAGGCAACTCTGTGTGAACTTTGCAAGATGGGACAATGGACGTTGTTGTAAAGTCAAGGGAAGTCATTAAGCAAAGAGCGGGGTATAATTTAGCAAGCACCTCAACCTACGTCTAATCTCATAATGTAGAACTTATGTGCATGACTGCACAATTTTGCATCAATCTCGTGGTGAAATACTTCGCTAACTTTTCTCACGACAATGAGGACAGGTCCCGAGTTGCATTGTAGGAGAAAGCTTTAACTAAATTTCTTAATTATAATCATGAGAACCAAGACTATCTGTGAGGTAAACGCATTATATTGCAGAGAAATAAAAACTTGCCTTACTTAACATTTCTTTGCTTATATTGTGAGGTCGATGAAAAAGACTGTGGGGCCTAAATAGCTGGCTACTTTGTACTTTCTGCAAATAAAAGTTTGTTCTAAATACTGACAAGACTTTACGATTAGGCACTTAGCAAGTTTACTTAAGCACTGAACAAGCTGTGTACAAACATCGTTACACGGAGAAAAAAGACACCACCAGAAATTAAAAAACTGTTTTGTATTTCACGCAAATACTAAGTTTTAATATTACTTACAAAAGTTTTGCTGTTTTTACAAATATTGATAGTTTTTAGCAAAACCTTTGTATTTGTAATTCCTAAAAGTCGGTTTTAGTCAATGTCAGATATTACAAAATTTCATGGTTATCGCAAATTATAGTAAATATTGTTAAAGTTTTGTAATAACTGCAAACCCATTTAGTATCTTTTAAAAAGCCCATTCATAGTTTCAAGAAATGGTTTTAGTACAAGGCAAAATTACAAACTTTTGTATTATTAATAATTACATCTTAGTATTTACACATGAATTACTTGAAATTACTAACGTATTTCTTATGATAATAAAACTACAATGTTTTGTTATTCCAAGTAAGCACATCTTTGTATTTACATATGATTTACTTGAAATTACTAACGTATTTCTTAGAATAGTAAAAACTAATCTGTTTTGTAATTCCAAGTAACCATTTTGTCAATCTAAGTAATGCTCACGGCACAAGCACCAATTGTCTGTCATTTCAAATTTGCAAGCGCTCCAGGTGACACGTTGCGGTCAACAATAACGTAATAAAAAGAAAGAAAATTTAATTGTTTTAGTACAATTTATGCCCAATTTATTCGTTATGTATGTGCTAAAACAATCCAGTTGTCGGTTGTGTGCTCTTAAGTTTCAGTATTTAAAATCAGTGTAAAAGCAAAAGATTTTTTTGTGATGAACTATCTTACCAGGGATCTTTTAGGAGACTTAACGATCGCTTTTTTGATAAGAAATTGACATCTAATATGCAAACAAATATAAACAAAAATGTAAATGAATTGTGGTTTATATAATATTATGGTAAACTTTAAGAAATAAAATACGAAAAGTTAAATCAGTATTTTATTGCTTTAAACACAGTAAACACCTATACCTACCCTAGTGCTGTATGTAAATACTATTTTTTTGTGAATTTTAGTAATTTATCTAGTTTAGTACCTAATTATAAGTAAAGACCTATATAGGATGTGCTAACAGAGGTGTCGAAAGAGATTTAAAAGGTGAATCTATATGTCATTTTGCACAACAACGGGTAGAATCACCCCCTAAAGACTCTTGCGATGTCTGTGTTAGAACATCTATATAGGTCTTTACTTATAATAAGGTACTAAACTAGATAAATTACTAAAACTACAGCACTAAAATTACAAAAAATTGGTATTTACATATGACGTCATCATTTCCGATATAACTAATAATTTCTTGAAATTACAAAACAGTATTTGTCTATGACGTCATCATTTTCGATATTACAACTGAACTCTTAAAATTACAAAACAGTTAGTATTTGTTTATGACGTCAGCATAAAATAGTAAATACTAAACACTTGAAATTACAAAAACGTTACATGTAATATTTACTAACTGCATTTACAAAAATCGATTACCAATTATTACAGGACATTTGTTGTCCTCGGATTTAGAAATATTTTAGTAATAATAACTGTATTTTTGTCAGATTTTCTCTCCGTGTAAAAACGGAACTACGTGAGTATAATTAAGTTCCAATACCTGCACAGTTGGTAAGTTGGTATTGGTGGTGCCTAGTATAGATTGGAGGAGTTTCTTATCAATGTCCACCCACCCACACTGATAAAATTAAATAGAGGGTGATTTTAAAAGTGTATACTTGGGTGACCGGGCGAGCTGTGCTCGGGTTGAGTAGGAGATGCATTTTGGTATGAGGTGTTGTTGTAGCGGTTGTAGTGTAGATATCTTTTCGCTTATCTGGCCGACCGACTTATGTTTATAGACAGAAATTGTCGCTTTTAAGAAATTTTCGCTTTTACGTTATTTTGTGTGTGTAGTTAAACTTGTTAATTCGGCAATAATACCATCTAAATAAGTTTAAAGAGTAAAGGTACACCAGAACTAACAAAATATACATACAATTATAATTCTGCAGTTTATGTTATTCAAAAAATATTTCTGCATTTAATAAAACTAGAAGAAAAGACATCAACGCGAGCTGCTTCACAATATTTTTTTTAACCTTCCGTTTTTACGGTATATTTCACTTGTTGTTCATATTCAAACACTAGAAAGATCTTCGATCACGTCCCTTCTGTGATCGAAGAGAAAGATATTCAATATTTTAGATTAATAGAAAACAACCAAAAACGTAAACCTTCCGGCGGGGCTTGAACCCACGACCTTCGGCCTATACGCAGCCAATAACGTGCTTACCAACTACACAACGGAGCAACGGGCATAGTGGCAGCGCCGAATTATTTTTTTTATTTAAAAGACTATCAAACGAGAAGAGGTATTTTATATAAATATTAAATCTATTTTTTTATTGCCAAAGAAAGTTACGTATATTGTTGATAGCTTTTTGCGTGTACGCTAGCTTAGAGAACTCGCAATACAACTCCCTACAATTTAACTGGATCCCATTTGAGGCGGTAGCAATTCTGTCTTTGTCCCGCCTTTTTGCGTCCATGGCCTTGATATGTCATCTTTTGAGTTCAATGCATCACACACTGCCCTACAACAGATGAAAGCGGGCCAAGTCCCACACGGCGGTGTGGGCAACTTGGACCCACGTCCCACTTCATGGCTCGATAGCCAAGCCTTCCAAGACGTTCTAAGTTTCTAAGAAACTTGAGAAAGGCAAAAAGATTGTGTTTTTTATCAGTAAATTATTCTGCGTATAAAAGTTTCTATGACTTATGGATCCAGTCTGTTGTGATGCGATGGTAGGTAGAGTCGTTAGGCTCATCGTTTCTACACACGACGTAAACTATCGTTTTATTTTAATGCTGGCTTGTTGACATTATCCACTACTACTTACATCGTATCTGAATAATCTCATCAGCGGCCCGTTACAGTCCACTGCTGGACTTTGAGCCTCCTCCACTTAAGTGGAGGGTTTTGCCATAATCTTCACGCTTGGCAGGCGGGTTGGAGATCGCAGATTAAAAGGTTACTGTATCAGAGAGCGCTGCTGCCCGTTCCCTGTTCAATGTGTAGTCCCTAAGTCGCCTCTTATGACACCCACGGGACGAGTAGGGGTTGGTGACAAATGTATTCTAATCTGCCGTCACCAATATAATAATCTAACACAATCTAAAAGAGTCGATGTTTTTATACGGATGAGGAGTACCCATCGAAAAGATGCAAACCAAGGTTTGTAGATTATTGTCGATACATATTTTTGTATCAACTTTTCCTTGGCTTACGTTTTGGAAGTTGTTATGTGGTTTGCTCCTTAGACAATTAAAGAAGAATGATGTAGTCTTACATCTAGCAAGTGCGAGTGTGGCAAGGGCAAGCAGGAGCACCAGCGAGCGGCAGCCGTGCGCCGCCATCCACGCGCACCGGCATTCACGGATCTGCAACAAACGGACAAACTATTTATTTTGCTTTATTTATTAGCTAAAAATAAAAAAGTCGAAGAAAGACTTCAGGCTGAAATGTCAGTCTTCAAAAAATGATGACCCAGAACCAACGCGTGTCGCTCTAGTAATATAAGCAAAAATCTAGCCAATCAGAGTTAAAGATATTATAAGTATAATAAAGTATAATAAAGCGACTCATGTTTTTGCAAAAGCCTATCTTTTTCCAGTAAGATTGAGAAATGTTTTCACATTGTCTAATTATCCGTGTTTTCACAATATCCCTAGGGTTATCGCGAAAATTCGAATTTATCAAATCTTCCTGCGACATATGTATGTCGTGGCCATATCGTAGAATTGACCACATCATGAAATTATCGATCATTTCAAAATACTCTGAAAATGTGTGTCGGACTTAGAGAACAATAAGTACCAAAGATAATTTAGATTCTTATTAAATATTTCATGGACGCCCTATTTTCACGATATGGCCGATCTTGGACGACAATTAATGATCTGGTCAAAGACCACATCACGAAATGTGACCATTTCATGAAATGATCGAAAATTTCATGATGTGGTCAATTCTACGATATGGCCACGACATGTTACATGAAATGGGAAGAAGCAGAGAAAAAGGTCAGTGGATGGGTTCGTTACAGCTTATATTAAGTAGGCTTCACTTGGTTTTGGGGTTTGAGCCCGGGATCTTCTTCTTCTTTATAAAATGACTAGCCTAGCTCGATGACATATATAGTATTAGTGCAAAGATAAGTAAATAATTGAAGGGTAAATTATTATTTTTGTGGTTAACTTTAAATAATGAGCACTTTGAGTTAGAGACGACGACGACGCTTATGTTTCTGTCACCATTACCATGCACGAACAGCGCATGAACCGCGTATGAACGCACAATAAAAGATAAGTACTAGCGAAGCAGGCAGTAGTAAGGGTGTAGGTACTACTGCCCCATGTACGTAGTACGTGAGTTCATTACCGCTAGTTAATGACTGGACGTGATTCTGGGTAGGTAGACCCTAAGGTCAATGCTTTTAGCGTCAGCAAAACTGGTTTTATGACAAGATATTTGCAGTGCTTTTATAATAATAACAAATTTTTATTTAGTTCTCCACAGACAAAGGTAAAAAAAGGTACAAAAAAAGAAGGATAAAGGTACATTATTTCTAGTTATTCTATCTTTTTTGTAATCCATAAATAAAAATGGTCAGGATGACACAGTGCGGTCATTAAAGTAGAAGTTAGTATATAATTTTATTTAAACTATATTTTTTTAGAAATATTTAAGCTTCAAAACAAGCTATTGCTAAAGGCTAAAGTGAAAGGGTAAAGTTGGAAGAAAAAATTGGAAGGGTAAAGTTGGCAGGTAGATAAGCAGAGCCCAGGGACACCTGGAAAAATTTATGGGGTTTTCATTTTCCGGTTTTCTGAGTCTTTTCAAAGGTTAGGTTAGGTTTTAGAATCTTTCAGAACATCCCTTTCCCAGATTATTCGTTCTCTAAACGTCCGTTATCAATCCACTTCTCACAAGATGTTTTTCAGAACATACATATTCAAACCATTGGCATCCCGAAGGTCCCTGGATAAGACCAACATGTGTTAAAACATAAATAACAAGTTCCCTTATTAAAAGTAATCGGATGTATTTATGCAGCCAATTTACAAGTACTATTTATCTTTATTGTCGGCTGAAAGGGAATGCAATGAACCCGGAACGCGTCTCTAGCAAGATGCTCCGGTGAGGTGCACAGGATCGTTAACTCCAAGTTCAGAACTGGTTGCGCGAGAGTCGGAGAGTATTCACATTTCGCACACAAACCACGCGGAAGCGAAACCTCGTTAAATTTAATTTGTTTTTAATTTGAAATTAATTGAAATAATGTTAATAAGTAAAAGTGGAGTTGTGACTTAGTACTTTTATGTGCGGTAGGTTTAGTTATAGAAATGAAGAAAATAAAGAAACAAACGACAACTCTACTTCGGTATGGAACCGTCCATACCGTAGTAGAGTTGTCGTTTGTTTGTGCCTATTTTCTGATGATGAATATAATCTACGCTTAAAAAAGTTGTTCGCTATAAATACTTTATGATGCTTACCAGTTTTCCGAACTGCTATGTCTATAGATATATTTTATTATTTTTCACTGATCTTGATCTCATTCCTCATTGTTAATTGTACAGTTATAAAACGCACAGACTGCTAAACAATCCTTAACTGTTAGTAGGTACTTCATTATATACGAGTTTCCTGGTGACTGGTGTCGATGCGCGTGCGACTGCTCCAGGTGTTATAAACACACTACTGCGACATCATGAGCTCTCTTTAAGTATCTAAACATCGCTTGATGAATGCTAAAGACTCTTAATTAAGACTCCTTGTTGGCCGTCTTCAAAGCACAAAAATCATTATTAGTGCAGGTTATTTCCTAGTTTTTAAATGGATACGCTATTAATAAGCATCTATACTTGGAGAAATAGTCTTGGGTTTTTATTATTTCCGAAACAAAAAGACGGTGTACTTTTTTTTAAATAAATATATTTAAATATGAATGCAACCAATTGCATTAACTTAATTTGCATTTGACTTAAGTCTGTGATTAGTGTAGCATTTTCATTGAACATAAGTGTTTTCAGTATGGTACCTAGGTAGGTACCATACTGAAAACACTTAGGTAACTATTCTTACAGGTTTTTTCTGCTTTAGATTCGAGTGCACAGTGAATAATGTAACTGCTCCTTTACCATTTATTTTGCAACACCTCCAAGACACATACATGGTTCACATGTTAATTATTTGTACAGATACTTAAATATACCTATAGCTTATGTGCTTACGATTCACCGTAAAACTATTTTAGTTTTGCTTTATAAGGAGAACTATAAAAAAACCTATAATAATGTTACTGAAAATAACTCGTGATTCATATTAAAGTATAGGATAAATTAATAGTACCTGGGCGACCGAACTTTGCTCGTGCCATCTGTTGAAAAACTCTCGGACCACGAAATAATATAATATAAGAAATTTTTATTTCTGTCATTTTTAGGGTTCCGTAGTAAAAAAGGAACCCTTATAGTTTCAGTCTGTCAGTCTGTCTGTCTGTCTGTCTCCGTGCTGTCTGTCTGTCCACGGCTTAGTTCAGAGACTCTTAGTACCAGAAGGCTGTAATTTGGCATGGATATACATATGAATCATGCCAACAAATCCGAAGCATAAAATCTTAAAAAAAAAAAATTTGTAGCGTTCCTCTGGTACACGTCAAGAGGGGGTTATTTTTTTTTTCACGTTTACCTTATAGTGTGAAGTATCGTTGGATAGGTATTTTAAAAACAATGGGAGTTTGCTAAGACCATTTTTCGATGCAAGTGTAAGTTTTAGAAATATTCCGTTTTAAAGTGCTTATTTTTGTTAGTCAAGTTTCCAGCGAAATCGTTGTATATGGAAACGTGAAAAAAACCATGGTAGTAGTGTATATGACGAATTTAAAAGGAAAACTATCAACATCAAGTAGGCTTTACAGGTTATCGAATAATAGACCAACTTTTAAAAAGTACTACCTAGTACAAGTAAGAAATTTGGTACTTCAAATATCATAGAAAAATATTTTGATGAATGTTAGAAGGCTGTTATTTGGCATGGACATACATATTAATTATGCCGTCAAAGCTAAAGAATAAAAAAAAATTTTTTAGGGTTCCTCTGTACACGTGAAGTGGGGGTTATTTTTTAAATTCACGATTACCTTATGGTGTGAGGTATCGTTGGATAGGGTTTAAAAAAATAATGGGGTTTGCTAAAACCATTTTTCGATGCTAGTTTACGTTTCAGAAATATTTTAAGTGCTCATTTTTGTTAGAGTCAAGTTTCCCCCCCCCCTACCAGCGAAACCGTTGTATTTGGAAATGTGAAAAAGTTCACGGTAGTAATGTATATGATGAATTTAAAAGGAAAACTATCAACATCATGTAGGCTTTACAGGTTAACGAATAATATATCAACTTATGAAATGTACTTGTACTAGTAAGAAATTCGGTACAAGTATCATAGAAAATGACTTGATGGAGTCCGTCGATGTAGGTAGTAAATTTAAGTAGGTATTAGAACAGTAAAAAGATTGCGAAAAAATAAAATCATAACATCATTTACTAAAATAATTTCATAACCTATTTACCTTATTTACCAGTCAGTTTTAAATGTGTAACAATCGCGAGTTGCCAATGGAACATTCGAAACATTCGAATAAAACTATTTTGAATTTCGAATAAAGCGCGCCGCGCCGCGGAGCTTATGTCCCTGCGGGGCTTGCGCGCGGGGGGAGTCGATGTAACAAATAGAGCGGCAGCTGGGCTCATTAGCGCGAGCGACTAGATGCTGTTCGGATTTGCCTCGAAATCCTACAAAATTTCGGGTTTATAATATAAATAAGGATTTTTTTATCATTACTTAGCTAATAAGTAATGATAAAAAATGTGTGCTAACTTCTGCATGTTAGTGAACTCACCCAAAAAAATGTAATGACGGATCTAAGTGATGTAATAACATCCTATGGAAATAAATTAATTTGACTTTGACTTTGACTTTGCATATTAGGCAACTACGGAACCACTTTGCGTGGTCCGACACGTGCTTGGCCAGTTATTGTATTTAAATAACTAAATGAAAGAATAAGTATATAACAAATAAAAAAGAAACATGAATAAAATAAAAATAAAATATCTTTCTGAAATATTGTGGCGTTGGATTGCGAAATTACCTGTGTTTTTATGATATGACATACCAATTCTTTTAAGCCTGAAAACATGGCGAAATCCCAATTTACTAAAAATAAAACCTAGCTAGATCGATTTATCGCCCCCGAAACCCCCATGCTAAATTTCATCGAAATCGTTGCAGCCATTCGTTTCCGAGATTTTTATTATATATACATACAGGGTGGAATTATTGAACACGTGGGGCGCTTTTAGTAGGTAGGTATCAGTAATCACTTAACGTTTTCACCCTGTAGATATATACAAAAATTTGCTCGTTTAAATTATAGGATAAGATACTCCACGGGGACTGAAAGGGGATTTTTTAATAGATCTGAGGATAATTTATAAAAATGTGGAATAATTAATGTGAAGACGTAATGGGTCATTAACCAACTGTGTTATTGTTATATCGATCTTCCCTTCCCTCTGTCCTGCATCTCCTGCTTAGGGTGAAGGGTGTTATAATAGATTGAAATTCAAAGAATTTTTTTTTCAGTCTGTCTTATTAGTCAAACAGTTTCTAGATTGTCGGTCTATGACTATAAGCGTGCACTTATTATACAAGTGCAGTATCGGTATCAAGGTGGCAGCAGCTGGTCGTCTTAGCGAAAGGTGGGTGGCGCGTTGAGCAGTGTGCAGTCGACCGAGGCCACTGCCTGCACCTAGCCTAGCCACCTCAAAACACCTGTGTGGTGATACTTAGGCCAATATCAAGAGATCAAACTTTATAATACACTATTCTTAGCTGTATTATAAAGTTAACATTTTAGTATATGTATAAATATTCGTAATAAGATAGATACTAATAGATACTAAAATATCAAGATTTTTGGACGTAACAGTTTACTGATTTGAAATTTGCTTCTTTATTTTTGTACATTACAGTTAATAATTCATTCATGGGGAACTGTATTCGCTTCTATAATAAAATACCAGATTATGTACAACATAATCTGTCCGATAGCTAATTTAAAGCTAAAATTAAAATTATTTTATGTTCTAAGGCCTATTATACGATAAATGATTACTTAGATGATAAAAACGTCTGGTCAACTGTTGTTCCAAATCAGCGGAGTGAGGTGTGGAGCTAGGAGACAAATGAACACACCGAAGTCCGAATACAGAATGATGATTTATTGCAAAGATAAACAGTTATATTATGCACTTAGTCTATGAATAAGTATACGAGGGCTGATTGATAAGTTTCCGAAACGACAAAGAACAACTTTAAAAATCTATTTAAAATAAATTTATTTCTCAACGTAGTTTCCTTCTACCTCGATGCATTTAGTCCAGCGCTTCTCCAATGCCGTTACACCAGTTTGATAAAATGTTTTCTCCAACCCCCCAAAATACTCGTCCACGGCAACAATGACTTCTTCATTTGATGAAAATCTCTGGCCACCTAACCATTTCTTCAGGTTTGGGAATAAGTGGAAGTCACACGGGGCCAGATCCGGGGAATAGGGTGGATGCGGTAGCAATTCGAACCGCAATTCATGGAGTTTGGCGACTGCAACCATTGACGTGTGTGCAGGTGCGTTGTCATGGTGGAACAAAACTTTTTTCTTGGCCAAATGTGGTCGTTTTTTCTGGATTTCTTCACTTAATTTTTGCAGCAAGCTTGCGTAGTACTCTCCATTTATTGTTTTTCCTTTTTGCAGATAATCCACTAAAATAATCCCTCGAGCATCCCAAAAAACAGTCGCCATCACTTTGCCGGCCGACAAAACCGTTTTTGCTTTCTTCGGCGCAGGTCTTCCGCTCTCAGTCCACTGCTTAGATTGTTCTTTTGTCTCGGGAGTATAATGATGTATCCAGGTTTCATCGACTGTTACATAACGCCGCGAAAACTCGTTAGGATCTCGGTTAAACAGCGCCAAACACTCCGATGAATCGTCCACTCGACGTTGCTTTTGGTCAACAGTGAGCATCGCGCGCAAAGCTTTTTCATTCCCAAATGTTGGTGCAAAATATTAAAAACGCGTTCAGATGAAATGCTCACCATCTCTGCTATCTCTCGCAATTTCAAGCGCCGATCATTCAATACAATTTTGTGATTTTTTTTGATCATGTCCGGATTCGTGACTTCATTTGGACGGCCAGACCTGTGGGCGTCTTCGCAGCTCTGTCTTCCACGTTTAAAATCAGTTACCCAGGTGTGAATTGTACTCAATGCAGGAGCAGAATTACCTAAAACACTGTCTAGCTTGGTTTTAATCTGGGTTGCTGTTTTCTGTTTTAAAACGTAAAACTTTATCACCGCACGAATTTCGTTTCTTTTCATTGTTAAGAAAATTTACGACAGAGAAAGTTCTACGTCCTATCAAACAAATTACACCAGTTCGATTAAATTCAAATTTGGCGTTCTATTTTCAAAAAGATGCCAAAATATAATGTAATTTTTTTTTTTTGCGTATCATTTTTTTAAGTTCGTCGTTTCGGCCAGTTATCAATCAGCCCAGGTATCTATAATTAGCGGGGTATACACACTACACCTCCACGGCAAATAAAAAAAAAATGTAATACAGTTTACATATTTTTTTTATATCATACTTCATTATATCTAATTAAAATTAAATCAACATTGGGTAAACATTGGGTAACCTTATTTATAGCAAGGTAAATAGGTAGTATATAGGATCTTAGTTATTAAACAACTTTGTTCTATTTTTATGAACAATCTGTTCCTTTCCATTCACAATAATCTTAACATTAGGACACAAATCTTCTATTACTAAATAAGGGCCTAAATATAAACTTTCCGTTTTATCTGTACTGGGATTCCTTAACAATATTAAGTCACTTTTATTATAGGATACAGGATTTACATACTTATCGTACTTTTCTTTTCGCAATACTTTACTTTTGCATAGATTTTCCCTAGCATCCTTTTGACTGATTTGTAAGTTGTCATAATTATACAATGGTTCTACACCTAAACTTAAGTTACTTGGTATATTGCAAACTTTGCCAAATACTAACTCGTGGGGTGTGTACTTCGTTTCTGTATGCACACTGTTGTTATAAGCAAAGCACCAGTATGGCAACCAACTACTCCAGGTATTACCTTGATTTTTGACGCTTTGTATACGCAGGTATGCTCCCATAGTCTTGTGCGTATTTTCCAACGCGCCGACACTCTCGTGATGGTAAGCTGTTGATGTGATATGGTTAATTTTTAAAAGTTTACATACCTCTTTTAATGTCTCTGCGATGAACTCCGTTCCTCTGTCGGTTGCGATAGTAGCTGGTATACCATACCGTAGTACAAACTGCTCTACAAAGCCCTCGCTACCGTAACGGCGTCCTTGGTTCTTAAAGGATATGCCTCCACGAATTTTGTCAATTCGCACTGTAAGGTGAGAATATATGAAAAATCGTTAGTGTCTTTATTTATCGGTCCAACTATGTCTAAAAATATTTTTTCAAATGCTGACTTCGCTGTAGTGGTTAGTGACAATGGTTGCTTTGTTGGTGTTGAATATTTTTGTGTTTGACACTTTGGACACTTTTTTACAAACTCGGTAACATCTTTTTCCAATGACGGCCAAAAATAATATTTTTTAATATTATTTGACATTCTTCTTACACCCACGTGGCCACTAGTGGGTAAAAGATGGAAGTCATTCAATATGACCCGTCTATCGTCAACATTATCTACTCTTTGAACTCCTTTTACAATACATACGCGCGGTCCGGACCATTTGTTTGTAAACATTGCTATAGCTAAAATTATCTCTTCAATTAACTTTTTATTATTTTCGTTTCTTACTATGCATAACTCTTCTATTTTATTTCTGTTACATAATAACCTCAAATTTCTCACTAACACGTCTCGCGTAGGTAATGATCGAGAATAAGGGTTATAATATATTATTGACTTTTTCTCTACATAAATGAAATATTTTGACTCATCCGCAATCATCTGTTTTTCCCTCATACTACTCAAATTTCTCACTCCTGTGCATGCAAATTCAATCAGATTTGACGGTTTCTTAAGTATTTTTACAATTCTTGGTTGATCAGGCCTTGAATCGGTAGGAATATTATCCACCGTCGAATTTGATCGACTTTTCATTTCTGCCTCTTCCTTCCTACTCTGTCCTCTTGTCATAACATTCATCACTCTATCATTCATCTCTCGCAACTGTTCCGATGTTATGCGCGACAATGCGTCCGCTACTACATTGGTCTTACCCTTAAATATTCTACACTGTAACTATACTCTTCTAGACATAATCTGAACTTTAAAAGACGACTAGAGGGATTACGCATATTAAATAAATATACGAGAGGTTTATGATCGGTCTGTATTTTTTCCTACCATACAAATACGATCGAAAATATTTGACGCTCCATACGATTGCCAACAATTCTTTTTCGACTGGGTAATTTAACTCTGCTTTATTTAACCCTCTACTAGCGTAAGCCACTGGACGTCCATCGTTGTTACAAAGTACAGATCCAATTGCAATTTCCGATGCGTCAGTCTGTAGTACAAATTCGTTATCTGGTGACAAGTCTGGGTACTGTAGTACAGGGTGTTTACACAAGGAATTTTTTAGTGTATTAAATGATTTTTCGCATTCGTCTGTCCATTGAAAAGTTATATTTTTTCGCAACAATTTATTTAAAGGCAATACTATCCGAGCAAAATCAGGAATAAATTTTCTGTAATAGTTGGCAAAAGCCACAAATCGTTTTATTTCATCACTATTTTTGGGGGTGGGATAATTTTCAAGTACTTTAATTTTGTCTGGGTCCGGCATAACACCTTTTTCTGATACTACGTGGCCTAAATATAAAATCTCTTTCTGTAAAAATTGACATTTATTCGGGTTTATTTTCAGATTTACTTTATGTAGTCTCTCAAATACGGATAATAAATTTTTGTTATGCGAATTTAAATTACGACCAAAAACAACTAAATCATCTTGGTACACCAGATATTGTTCGTAATTGAGACCAGACATGGCTACTGTCTTCATCCTAGAGAACGAATTTGGACTGATTTTAAGGCCCATCGGAAGTCTTGTCATTTGGTACTGATTAGTATTACTCGTGAAAGCAGTATATTTTCTACTCTCCGGATTTAAACTAAGCTGATAAAATCCTTGAAAAAGATCAAGATGGGTAAAATAGACTGCTCCCGAAAGAGAGTCTATGATATCGGTAATATTAGCGGGAATTTGTCATCCTGAATAGTTTCATAACTTTCTGTAATCTATAACTACGCGCCATTTTTTGTTACCAGAAGAATCAGGTTTTTTCGGTACGATCAAAAGTGGGCTTGACCATTCACTAGACGTCTCTTCAATAATTCCATCCTGAAGCATTTGTTCAATTTGCTTGTCTATCTCCTCTCTTTGGCTGTGTAGCAATCTGTATGGTTTTACATACACGGGTGTGCTACTAGGTTTTAATTGAATTTTCTGTTCGTAAATGTTAGTAACAGAAAGCTTATCCCCTGGCAAGTGAAATACATCTGGATATTTAGCGCAAATATTTTCGATCGATATTTGTTCTTCCTTATTTAAATAACTACTTAGTTTTAATACTGTAAATATTTTCTTAACACGTTCTGCATTGATACAGGGTCTTTCAGCTACACAAATGCCATAATCACTCAGTTTGGACGAATGTAAATTAAATGGATTAAGTTTTACTTCTGATTATTTTATATTTTAACTGGAATTTTCCCATTTACAGGGCGCACAATTGCACTCGCTGTAAAAACACCTGGGCACAATTCTTGTGTTTGTATAACCGAGTCGCATTGCATACTACTTTCAACATAGAAAATTTTTTCACACCTAGGTGGTACTACAAAAAAAGATTTTTTATCTGAAAATGGAGTCTGAAAAAACAATGTTTCTGATTTTCCATTATTTGCCGTTAATTTCAAAGTACTATACTCATAATCCAAACTTGCGTGATAACGACTTAAAAAATCCTGACCCAGGATACAATGTGTATTACAGGGTAAATTATCAAATACATAAAACTTGTGTCGAAATTGAGACCCTTTATAAGTTAAATTTAATTCAACAAAACCATCCGACTGAATAGACCCACCGATACCGTTGATATTCAGTTTTTCTATTTGGAATGGAATTTGTAAACCAATTAATTGATCTCGGCTTATAGCTGATATAGAAGCACCCGTATCTATAAGCCAGCTATGTTTCCTATTATGGACTTTGTTTACGCTACCTATAGAGCATATCTGGCTAGGCTCGAAAAAAATGATTCAACGTCTCGCCTATGTCGTCGCGTGCCTCTGCCTCGTGACGCGAGTTGCCTTTTTCGTCGACTTCGGGTCGTGTTCCCTGCTCTAAAAAGTGTACACTGCCTCTGCGATCTGGCTTATAACGAGTGTTAAAGTTATACCGGGTGTTAGAATTGTATCTACCTCGAGATTGATGTTGAACTTGATAATTTGGCCTGCGATAATAGCCCGCGGATGTCCTCCTGCTCGCACCTTGACCCCTGTTAAAAGATCTTGAAATACCTTGTCTGATGTTTCCTCGTCCATAATGGTATGTAGTCTTACCTCGACCACGATGACCTCTGAAAGAGCGCCCCATAGCAAAGGCCGTCGGTCCCGTTGACGTGGATGGGAGGGTTGACAACTCTTCGTCCTTCGCAGCACGTACGGCGTCCTTGAGATAAGAGTAGTTACGGGCTGCGATAATGGTGCTGAGCCTTTGATCTGTTAAACCATCACAAAACCTTTTAACAGCTAACTTTTCATTCAAGGGAAGTAACACCTCATACGTAGCAGTATTCCCTTCCGACTGTGATATCGTCAAGTCAACAAATAATTTTTCTAATTCGTCTCCAGAATCTGCAATAGATTTTTGGTTTTGTGTGCTCTTTAATAATTGTGTATGTAAGGATGAATATGACTTTGTCGAAATAAAATATTTTCGCAGATCTTTAACGAGATTATCGACCGAGTCATACTTCGACTTGAGACGCAATTGTGCTGATTCTGAGAGTCGTGATTTAAGGACAAAATTAATTAAAAGTTTCTTTCCTGCATCATCTAATAAGGAATCATACAATTGAATATTACTTATAATTTGATTAGTAGTATTCTCTGTACCATCCATGCAAGGAATTAAGGAAACAGCAGTTTTTAAACTAAACGATTCCATGTTTTTATCTGCACACAACCTAATTATTTCGTCATACAAAATATTTATTTCAGATATATATGATTCAATTACTTTAACTGTCTCTAAAGAAATTATTTTACTATCTATCTGTACTGTAGTTTCTTCCTCTAATTCTGCTACTTTTTGTATTATTTCCTCTGCTTCGGACAATTTATTTTTCCTTACATTACCCTGATATCTAGTCTGCCCTTTTTTAATCAAATAGTTTTTAATGTCTTTTATGCTATCAAGGAGCTTTTCCAGCTTTTCTGCCATACCTACTTAAATAACCTTCCTCAAACATTATTTTAATGTTACTCATAAATTAAAATGCAAAGTTAAGGACATAATATAGGTAAGAACTTTTTGACACTTACCACAATAATTCAATTCGATACCTAAAAATGTAAACAAATATTATAATAGAGTCCATTAAAATAATCTTATCATAATTACTTACGATCTACGCATACGCATTCCGATTAAACGCTTCGATTTTTTTTTACGCACTTGGATATACGTATACTTAACACTTCACTCCGTTATTTTTGCCACTTTATTAGGTATTCACTTTTGGTTTTGGAAACTCCAACCTTACTCCTGGGGCCTCAGATTGCACCTGGTAGAATGGTCCTCTTCGGAAATCTCGACAGTTATATGACGTCCTATAAAACTGGGCTCTTCCTATTTCACGCCGCATCCATTTTTTATGTAAATGCTTGTACCAACACCAAAGTATGATGACCAAAACGAGCGTAATCACCACGGCGATAACTATCATCAGAATATTGGCACTCGTCAGATGCTCCTTCATCTGGTCAATTACTGCTGCATTAGAGCCTCCGGCTGCATTTTGGCTCACAAACACGTCTTCCTTCTCGACCTTGGACTGGCACATGTTGGATGTTGAAATTCACAAAGTCCAGAGACGTAAACCTCGAAACACGGCGATAGGATGTAATAATGCTCCATCTTAATAAAATCCGTACATCATCCCGATATGGTTCGCACTCGCTATCCGATACTCAACACGCGCGACATAGCACCTTCACGGTCGCCATGTGGTGTGAAGCTAGGAGACAAATGAACACACCGAAGTCCGAATACAGAATGATGATTTATTGCAAAGATAAACAGTTATATTATGCACTTAGCCTATGAATAAGTATATCTATAATTAGCGGGGTATACACACTACAGGAGTAGATTGTAATTATGACTCATGTATGATTCTTTATATATTTAAAAGAAAAGTACAAAAGATACAATTCCTGTGGAGTTTCTTCTGGCCGTTCTTCTCCACAGAGGGCGTACACTGGTAGTGAACGTACCATCCATGATAGCTTTGACGTCGAAAAATTATTTGTAAAAATCTTAATTTGAATAAAAAAAATTGACTTTGACTTTGAAATTGATCTGCTTAATCGTAGCCACGCCTGCTCGGTTCGCGTACAGTTACTATAGAATATCTGATTATTTAGAGGACAGATGTCCATGGGAATAGATTGTTTGAGTAGCAGGCTTTTTAATGATTTTGTAATTGAAAATATTTTAATTAAAAAAGGTAACGCAAAAGATGCAACGACTGTGGAGTTTCTTCGGTGAGCTCTTTTCCACAGATTCCGCCATTCTGTTTGTGAATTCACCCAAAAAAATGTAATGACGGACCTCAGTGATGAAATAACATCCTATGGATATAAATAATTTTTGACTTTGAGCTTTCTCTAATTTGTTAACTGTTTTATTACTGCATTGAGAAAGGAAGCACGTCATGTTGATTTAAAAATTCAGTAGAAATCTATTTACGTGTCGTAACAAAAGAACACCAGAGAATTTATTTCAATATTGTGTCCGATTTTCTAAAACATGATTTAGACTTTACTATGACTAATGGCTCTGTGAGCTGCAGACCTCGCGAGCCTGTATAGGTATATCTTTTTAAATTTATTTTTATTTTTTCTTCACAAATATCCCCGGCCTCTTGAAATTTTCAAATATATTTTTATTATTTTTTAACCCCCGACGCAAAAGAGGGGTGTTATAAGTTTGACGTGTCTGTTTGTCTGTGTGTCTGTCTGTCTGTCTGTCTGTGGCATCATAGCGCCCGAACCACTGAACCGATTTCAGTTTAGTTTTTTTTGGATGAAAGGAGACTTAATCGAGAGTGTTCTTAGCTATGTTTTATAAAAATCGATTGAGCCGTTTAAGAGTTATGAGAGAGTTGTGTATCTGTGTATCTGTCTGTGGTATCGTAGCTCCTAAGCGGATGAACCGATTTTCGTTTAGTTTTTTTTGTAACATAGATAATTTTACCCCGAGTGTTCTTAGCCATGTTTCATGAAAATATCTTCAGCCATTTGAAGATCATCAGCTCTTTTCTAGTTGATGAGGGGATCTGACGAACTTCCTTATCTCCAATCAATTCGAAATTTGGTACCTTGTTACTTCAATCATATTGAAAGTATATGGTAAGGTAACCATGACCTGATCAGCCGTTTGAAGATCGTCAGCTCTTTAATAGTTGATGAGGGATCTGATTACTTTCCATATGTCATTTCGATTCAAAATTTGGTACCGTGTTACTTCAATGATATTGATAGTATCTATATGAAAAGGTAACCATGACCTGATCAGCCGTTTGAAGATCATCAGCTCTTTAATATTTGATGAGGGGATATCTGACTACCTTTCATATGTTCTATCGATTCGAAATTTGGTACCATGTTACTTCAATGATATTGAAAGTATATGGAAAGGTAACCATGACCTGATCAGCCGTTTGAAGATCATCAGCTCTTTAATATTTGATGAGGGGATATCTGACTACCTTTCATATGTTCTATCGATTCGAAATTTGGTACCATGTTACTTCAATGATATTGAAAGTATATGGAAAGGTAACCATGACCTGATCAGCCGTTTGAAGATCATCAGCTCTTTAATAGTTGATGAGAGGATTTGACTACCTTCCATATGCGATTGATTTGTCATCGAATTCTATAAATATCTTTTTCGGGAGTTCTCCTTCTTCCAACTGATCTCTGCGAAGTGCGTTCCACTCAATTTTTAGATATAACTGTACTCATATATCATAATTTATTTGTAATAAAGTTTAAAAATTATGAAATAAAAATAAATTAAAAATTTAAAAACCCCCGAAGCAAAAAAAGCAAAAATTTAAAAAGTCAAAAATAATACTTATTGTTGAGCCATCAAATTCGATAAAGTAACACCTATATATTTTAATTTTATTATAGAAATTGATGGATGGCACGATTTGGTTTGCTCTTTGAAATGACGCTATAATGTCACGTCGGGGTACCGCTAAGTTTAAAAAAAAATATCGTACCAAAACAAGTTGGTCGGATGTGCCAGCAAATTAATAGATAGTCAATCAAATGAAGCGTCTGACTTACTTATATATATATATTTTAATTTTATTTCTATAATAAAATTAAAATATATAGGTGTTACTTTATCGAATTTGATGGCTCAACAATAAGTATTATTTTTGACTTTTTTAATTTTTGCTTTTTTTGCTTCGGGGGTTTTTAAATTTTTAATTTATTTTTATATATATTTTTTGTAACGGGCCTTTGATGATATATGTTTTTTATTTTAGTTTATTAACTCGTTTTATCGTCTGTCTGTTTGTTTGTGGGTTTATTTGTTCTGTCCGAATCTTACAACTCATTTTTGTAGCACGAGCTGTCATTCGATTGTGCTGAAATTTAGTACACTTATGTAACCTCAATCAACATCAACCTCAATGACAATGCAATATTATGAGAGCTGGTCTAATGGTGGAGCGAAGGTGGCTATAGGAACTTCTAAAGTACACAACACAACTTTGTCGTGTTTGGGCTCGTTGGATTTGTCTTGACAGAATCTTTAGTCATACGTCATGTCCAGGGTCTCATGATGTAGACGGAAGATGGCTATAGGAACGCCTCAAAAACACAACATGACCTCGACGTGTTTGGGTTCGTTGGATTTGTTTTGACAAAATCTTTTATTAAACGTGATGTCCAGGGTCTCATGATGGAGCCGGAAGGTGGCCAGAGGAATTCCTCAAATACACAACATAAACTCGTCGTATTTGGGCTCGTTAGATTTGTCTTGACAAGATCTTTAGTCAAAGGTTATTTTCAGAATTTCATGATGAAGCGGTGGCCACAGGAATTCCTCAAATACCCAACATATCGTAGTCGTGTTTGGGCCCGTTGGATTTGTTTTGACTTGATCTTTAGTCACACATAATGTCCAAGGTTTCATGATGAAGCCGAAAAGGGGCATAGAAACTCTTAAAATACACAACACAACCTCGTCGTGTTTGGGCCTTAGGTTTGGGCTCGTTAAATTTGTCTTTACAAGATCTTTAGTTATAAGTAGTGTCCAGAGTCTCATGATGGAAACGAAGGTGGCCACATGAATTCCTAAAATACTCAACATAACCTACTCGTGTTTGGGCCCGTCGCATTTGTTTTGAATAGATATTTAGTCACACGTTATGTCCAGGGTGTCGTGATGGAGCCGGAAGGTGGCCATAAAAACTCCTAAAATACATTACATCATCTCGTCGTGTTTAGGCTCGTTAGATTTGTCTTGACAAGATTTTTAGTCATACGTGATGTCCAGGATCTCATGATGGAGCCAGAAGGTGGCCGCTGTATTTCCTCAAATACTCAACATAATCTAGTCGTGTTTGGGCCCGTTGGATTTGTCTTGACTAGATCTTTAGTCATATGTGATGTCCAGTATCTCATATTGGAACTAGAAGGTGGTCATAGGAACCCTCTCAATGTCGCAACATAACCATGTCGTGTTTGGGCTCGTTAGATTTGTCTTGACAAGATCTTTAATCATACGTGATGTCCAGGGTTTCATGATGGAGCCGGAAGGTAATCTCATCGTAACAACATAATCTCGGCATGCTTGGGATTTTTTACCCGACTGCTTTAGAAGGAGGGTTATGTTTTTCGAGTGTATGTATGTATGTATGTATATTTTAACTACAGATTGTGCTGAAGTACTAAAAGCCATTATTGATCTCAAATCGAATAGTGCTCCGGGCTGGGACAGTATTTCCAGTAACTTCATTAAAGAGAACTGTCATTATTTATTAGAACCTATTACATATTTAATTAACCTAAGTTTAACAAAGGGTATTTTTCCCGAAGCATTTAAACAAGCAGTTGTTTCTCCAATATATAAGAATGGAAAAAAAGACCTTCCAACTAATTATCGACCTATATCTTTAATTTCCACCCTTTCGAAAATAATAGAAAAAATAGTTAATAATCGACTAATCACCTACCTAGAAAAATATAATCTACTAAGCACAAGGCAATATGGATTTAGGAGAGGTAGGTCCACAGAGGATGCTGTATTGAGCTTATCATCAATGGTGCGTTCCTACTTAGATAGTGGCAATATGTGTCTGGGTGTATTTCTTGACCTTCAGAAGGCCTTTGACACGGTTTCGGTTCCTATATTACTAGCACGACTGGAAAACATGGGAATTAGAGGGGTACCACTTGAGTGGTTTCAATCTTATTTGTCCAACAGATCCCAGAGAGTTAAAATAAATGGTCAATTAAGTTACAGCGCGCTTTGTTCATTTGGGGTTCCGCAGGGAAGTACTCTCGGTCCAACACTATTCATTATATATATTAATGAGTTGTGCAACTTAGATTTGAAGGGTGCAGATATTTTCATGTTTGCAGATGATACTGTCCTTTTATTTCATGGACCCAATTGGAGTGAGGTGCGACATTATGCTGAGACGGGTATGAAGCGTGTTACTGCCTGGTTGGAATGTAGCCTTTTGACTCTAAATACAGCTAAAACAAAATATATCTGCTTCAGCATAATAGCCCGCACTCGACCTAATGAAGACTTCAAACTACAACTACATACTTATCCGTGTAACAGAAGGACTTGTAGCGTACCAATTTGTGCGTGTGCATATTTAACTCGTGTCAGAGATATTAAATATTTGGGCATTATATTAGATGACAGTTTAAGTTGGGGTTTGCAGGTAAAGGCAGTTGCTAATAGAGTTCGAAGGCTTATCTTCATATTTAAGAATCTTAGAGATGTAGCTAGTAAGGATATCCTTACACTCACATATAAATCTCTGTGTCAAAGCATTGTCTCATACTGCATTTGTGTTTGGGGTTCCGCATCGAAGACTTACCTTATAGAAGTGGAGCGTGCTCAGCGCGCGGTACTTAAGGTTATGAACAAACTTTCATTCAGGCATTCCACCACTGACTTGTATAGGTTATGTGATGTATTGTCAGTCAGGAAAATATTTATCTACGCAAGTCTTCGTCGATATCACATACAAGTTGTACCCACTCTTCCCGAGTGCAAAAAGCGAGTAGTAAAACTTCCTGTGCCGATATATAGTACAGCTTTTGCTAAAAATAGCTACAATTACGTTGCTCCTTTGGTTTACAATAGGTTATGTAATGACGTTAGTGCAGTTAAAAAATACAATAATCACCGGTTTCAGAAATATCTCTTGGATAAACTTAAACAACTAGACTATGATGCAACGGAGGAGCTTTTTATCAGGGTAAAATAACTTAATAACGCACACACACACAGATACACACAGATACACACACACACACACACACACACACACACACACACACACACACACACACACACATACATACATACATACATACACACGCGACACATATAATATAGTTAAATAGATACTTATATAGATTATGTTTCTTTATATACTTAACTGTTTAGATTTAGACATAGTATGGGAAGACACTGACGCCTGTAGCACAGCGTTTGCTATTACAGGCTTCAGCATCTAATGTAAATATTGCTTTGCTTAAGTTAAATAAAGATTTATTTATTTATTATTTATTATTTATTTCTTTGGCACGCTCTACAGCCTAAACGGCTTGATGGATTTTAGCTAAAGAGGTATCGTTAGATTCGTCTTACTAGTGAGAGTGACACTGGTTACATCAAATATATAAAAAAACCAAGATGGCCTATTTTTGGCGCCAAAAGTTTTAAATTTTCCATGCAGTCGGGTATTTTGTTTTTTTAATAATAGTGGTTGGTTAGTGGTATAGTCTTAGCAATTTAGTCTTACGTGATGTTCAGGGTATCTTGCAACATTTAAATACGCTGGACTAAAAAGCACAAAACAATTATAAAGTACAATTTTTTTAAAACAACACGTTTTAACGCACTAAAAAGTATAAAATATTTTTATTGAGATTTTTATTGGTGTAGTGCTCTTGTAGGACTTAAAACGAAAAACGTGGGGTGCCTGGAGTAGATTTTGAAGCATAACCATCCATAACCGTGTTTCTCAAAAATTTATAGATTAGAATTTAGCCCCTTCATAAAAAAATCATAGACGTCATCTACTAGGCGAGCGTGGTCAAAAAAAAAATTCCATCAGCTAGAATAATGGTCATACGCAAGTCTTTCAAAAAATAAAAAAAACACCTCAATTGAATTGCACTGCAAAAAAAATACTAATAATAACTATTTGTAAGTTTTCAAGACATGACACATAACAATCCCTGGCACTAGAATTAGAAGACATTTATAAATTGTCATTACATTAACAATTATGTTAATATCAATAAGTAGTACAGACAGACATGAAAATAAGTTAGAAAATGAAAAGGTTATAGCATCAGCTTTGCTGTTTTTCAGCCGTATCACCTCGTTCTCTACTTCTTACATGCACCCCACGTTTTTCTTTTTAAGTCCTACAAGAGCAGTACACCAATAAATAATTATAAAGTAAAAAATATTTTTTAACAACACGTTTTAACGCACTAAAAAGTATAAAATAATTTTTATTGAGATTTTTATTTGTGTAGTACAGCTCTTGTAGGACTCAAAACGAAAAACGTGGGGTGCATGGAATAGATATTCTAAGAAGTAGAGAACGAGGTGATGGCGGAAATCAGCATAGCTGACGCTGTATACTTTTCATTGTCTTACTTATTTTCATGTCTGTCTTTACTGAAGGCGTACACTTGTAGTGAACGGGCCATCTTGCTTTGACGTCAAAAAATGATTTAGTTAAATCTTACTTCGAATAAAGAATAGTTATTATAAGTATATTTTTTGCAGTGCAATTAAATTTTTGTGTTTTTTTATTATTGGAAAGACTTGCATTTGACCATTATTCTAGCTGATGGAAATTGATCTCAATAAAAAATATTTTATACTTTTTAGTGCGTTAAAACGTGTTGTTTAATTATTTTCTTTACTTTATAATTTTAATTGATTGAGAAATGTGACCTGTAGAGGAAAACAGCTTTAGCGGTAGGCTTTGTAAGCTGGCATTCCCCATAGCTCCGTTTTTTAAATTTCCAAAAACTGACTCGAAAAAAAAAAACAAATAATTTATCGAACCTGCTCACAAAATTTCACAAGAATCGGTCGAGAAACGCGACCTGTAGAGTAGAAAATACAGACAAATAGACAGACAGTTAGACATACAATAGCAAATTAGGCCAAGCTGAAACAGAGCTTCGCTCGCTCGGTCAATAATACGACGACAGCCGCAACACGGTCGCCTCACGTAGAGAGTGACGGAAGGAAGGTGAATGTCGAGCTGAGTGCGAGCCTGCCACCCCACCCCAGAGCATTGTCCTCTTGTTAATACGTCTCTGACTCAACATTTAGTCACCTAGCTTTGACGAAAACAATGTTTCTGTACAATCTTATCTGGAATAAAGACAAGTTTTTATTAACTTGCTTTCTTGTCTGTCTGTTCGTTTGTTTGTTTGGTCCGAACCTTGCAACTCATTTTTGGAGCACGTGCTGTAATTCGATTGTACTTAAATTTGGTACACTTATGTAACCTCGGTGACAATGCATATATGAATGAATGAATGAATGAATATACCATGAAGCTGAATATGCCATTATGATACCATGGAGCTGGTCTGATGATGGAGCCGGAAGGTGGCCACAGGAATCCCTCAAATACTCAACATTACCTAGTCGTGTTTGGGCCCGTTGGATTTGTTTTGACTAGATATTTAGTCTCACGTTTTATCCAGGGTGTCGTGATGGAGTAGGAAGGTGGCCATAGAAACTCCTAAAATACACAATATAATCTCGTCGTGTTAAAGCTCGTAAGATTTGTCTTGACAAGATTTTTAGTCATACGTGATGTCTAGGATCTCATGATGGAGCAGGAAGGTGGCCGCTGCTGTATTTCTTCAAACACTCAACATAACCCAGTCGTGTTTGGGCCCGTTGGATTTATCTTGACTAGATCTTTTGTTATTACGTTATGTCCAGGATCTTATAATGGAACCAGAAGTATGGCCAACTTCTGAACTTCGGAACTCACTCAACGTTGCAACATAACCTTGTCGTGATTGGGTTTGTCGAGCCGAAAGGTAATCTCAACGTAACAACATAATCTCGTCTTGCTTGGGATTTTTAGTCTTAGCAATTTAGTCCTACGTTATGTTCAGGGTATCTTGCAAAATTTATATATGCTGGACTAAAAAGCACAAAATAATTATAAAGTAAAAAATATTTTTTAACAACACGTTTTAACGTACTAAAAATTATAAAATATTTTTTATTGAGAATTTTATTGGTGTAGTACTCTTGTAGGACTTAAAACGAAAAACGTGGGTGCATGGAATAGATTTTGAAGCATAATCGTGTTTCTCAAAAAACTAAAAGAATAGAATAGAATTAGAATTAGAAATAGAAGAAAGACGAAGAATAGAATTAGACTAGAATTTAGCCCCTTTATAAAAAAGTCATAGACATATTCTAGGCGAGCGTGGTCCATCTTTTACCTTATTATCAATTTCCATCAGCCAGAATAATAGTCAAACGTAAGTCTTTCCAATTAATAAATTAAGAAACATAACAATTGAATTGCACTGCATAAAATAAAATAATAATAACTATTTGTAAGTTTTCAAGACATAACACATAACAACCCCTGGCGCTAACAAAGATTAGAAGACATTTATTCATTCTCATTACATTAACAATATGTTATCAATAAGTAGTACAGACAGACATGAAAATATGTAAAGGTTACAGCGTCAGCTATGCTGTTTTTCAGCCAACACCTCATTCTCTACTTTTAGAATATCTATTCCATGCACCCCACGTTTTACGTTTTAAGAGTACTACACCAATAAAAATTTAAATAAAATATTATTTTATACTTTTTAGTGCGTTAAAAAGTGTTGTTAAAAAATATAAGTGTGTGTTGTTATAAGTGTTGTTATTTTTTTTTTATATATCTATACTTACATTATTGAAGGTGTTTTGATGGTCTTGGTGGCGGTAAGATCTGCTCACTCTGCGTCTGCGGAGAAAACAGAAATCAATCAATGTTATTTTTTTTAGTCGGGGGGTTTTGACCTTTATTAGGGAAGTTGGGCGTCGCATCCGACTTCCAATATATTTTTAAAAAAAAAGCCAAACTTATGAACCTAGAATATATTGTGCTGAAACGATCGACATCAAAATCAAAGTGATTTGTTGAAATTTAATTATTGGAAGCCGTTGTCTCCCGAAATGGGAATTTCATCAAGAAAAGTACCTATTGTCAGTCGCGAACTGCAACGCTCTCGCTCTCTCTCTCCCGGGGGCATAAGCGCACGAGCGATAGCAAATGTTTTCCTAAATACCTATTTCGTTAGGATCGCGAAGCTATTCTTCCTCTTAGCATTGTCAGTTTAGTGGCCAGCTGGACTACTAAATGACCTCTTACTTCGTAGCCCATTACCCAGTTTAACTTATGTTATTTTCGAAACAATCATTATAAACAACTAAACGCACGAAAGACGCAGTCTAAACTAAGCAAATACCAAAAATATAATATCTTTGTACTGAAACTGTTAAATAACCAAACCTAGCTTTAGATAATGAAGAAAAATAATAGGAAATGTGTCGAGGTTAGGATTAATTACTTACATAAAATATATTGAATGAAACTCTGAAAATTATAAAATAAAAATAATTTTAACAAAAAAAAATAGAAACCTCAAATTACCTTATATGGTTATCTTCACTAAAAAGTAACAAATAAAATAACATTCCAGATAGAACATAAAAAGCAATATTGCCAATATCCTCAATTAAGTAGATAGGTAGTGTATTAAGTAAATATTTAGAATTTTGTACTTCCTCCTGGAGTCGGTACTTCCCTTTGGAGGAGTAAAGTGTATCTATCGCCATTAGTGGCCTAATGTTAACCAGAATATCAGGGTTGGTTCGTTAGTAATAGTTAGAGATGAAAATGTAATACTCTTAAGGTGGCCCATGGCAAGGGTTGTTGATGTTTTTCCTGGGCCTGATGGCAAAGTAAGAGCACTTTCCATAAGGACTTCCACTGAATCTATAGTCGGAACAAGAATACATAAAGTTTATTTGCTTCCTGTAGAGTCTGAGTAGGTTTATTACTTAGCTGTTATTGTTAGTTTCTTTTAACTTTGTTACATTGCGAAGCTGTAATGCAATAATTAGAGTATCACAGATTCACTCGGATTATAGAGCTTTCTCTATTATAAAATTGTAACACGTGGCATCCTCTCTGTGTCCTGTAGGGTATTATTTTCTCTGACAATACATTTGACGTGTTGATTGTTGCGAATCATGTGCTAGCTTGAGTCGTAAGTGGTACATGGATGTATCGCATAGATGGCGCTAGTTGTTTTCAGTTGAGCTCTTTTGAGTAGGGACGACTTGGGCGCTGCCATTTCGTTTTTCGGTGATGCGTTCGATGAATGCATGTAATTTAACATTCAAAAAACAGTTTCAAAGCTATCCAGATTCAAATATGCGTTGTACGAACTCAAGACTACCACGGACAAAAAGACAGCAATATGTGCGTACTACGCCTACGCTCACTCATGGTTGCAGTATTGTATAGTTTTGTGGGGCAATAGCACCGAAACCATCAGATTATTTAAACTTCAAAAAAATGCATTAGAATAATATAAAATATAAAACCAATAGACAGCTGCAAAAAAACATTTTCAAGATAAAATATATATTTATATCCTAGAGGTATGCCTATTTGCAAAGAAAAAAAAAGATCAACTTTTTCCAAAGTATTCACGACCACAAAACCTGCGACCCCAAACTAAGCTAGACACATCTTTCTCAAAGTTGCAAATTTTTAACACAGGACCATTTTCAATGACAGTTAAAATATACAATAAAATACCGGTAGAAATAAAAAATATACAGAACATACAACAATTCAAAAATAGATTAAAATCACTTCTTATAGACAAGTGTTATTATACGCTGCAGGAGTTTTTAGAGGATAAGTTTTAAGGTACCTGCCGTACCTCATTATAATATTACTTTTTAATTATTATATTGTAAATATTTAATATAAAGATGTACTTAGTAATATAACTTGCAGTGCCCTTGCAGGGCTCATGTTTGAGACTTCTTACATTTAAGACCATTGTACATATACAACATGAAAGCAATAAACATTTGAATTTGAATTAATTTGAATTTAATTAAAAATTGCTCCATATCGTGTGAAAAAGAAAGTTCTTGATTGCAGAAAGTGATTATGCATGACATGTGCTCATTACGTAATATCTTACTTTATTTGTTTTAGGATTTGTTTAGTTAAATTTTATTAAATTCTCTCTCATGTGAAGACAGCACCTAATCTGTGCTAAGACACAGAATGGTATGTATCTTGATCGATAAGGTTTTTAAGGAATTTAATCATATCTTGTTTTCATTTCATAACCATAAAATGGTTTTGATTTCTTTACAGTTTAAACACACCAGAAGCTACTGCTCAGATGCTTAATACAGGAGTTTAACCTGTAAAGAAACCCATACTGGTAAGAAGAAAATCAGTTTGGTTCGATAGGAAAGATTTTGTTGGTTATAACATGTGATGGAAGTAAAGTTGTATGTTTTATTTTAGGGTCTCTTTTAATATCTTTAAAATTATAAATATAACAAGAAATCCAAGGCAACAAAAGCAGACATCAGCTCTCCACATCCAGGCTAGCGGCTCAGCTCCAGCCTGGAGGTTTTGTTCTCCTCGAGCCGTCTCCAAAGATCTTGTGGACTACACTCAATAAGTAAAAAAAACGACTGTATGTCAGGTATGTTTTTCATATTATATTTAATTAACTAAGGACGATGTTAGTTTTCTTTGTGTTATAATGTTAAAACTGCACATGACAAAGAAATAAATGAATCTGTATTCTGTATGAACTGACAAGCTTGTTTTAATTTTCTACAGCCAACTTCTTTAAAACTTATAGCAATTACAACAGTTTCATGCATCTACCACTGCTGCAGTCGGTGAGTAACATTTTTATGTTATAAGATTTATAAGTCAATAAAGAAAATAGATTATATTATGCTGTATAAGCTTACCCTAGAAAAGATTGTTTTTATAAGTGTTTAACTATGTTAAAAAACTTAAACAAAACAATTCGATTTTATAACAAGTGCACAAAACAAACGGTTTTTATCTGAGACTTTTAGCAGCCCGAGCCGAAGGCGAGGGCTGATAGTAATGTCGAGGATAAAAATTAAATGGTTTTGTGGGCGAGTTATACACTTTGCTTTTCACTTCGATTGCGAGGAAATAAAACAGTAGTTTTACGTAAAAATTGTAAAAAAGCACGCAAAAACAAGAGATGTTTCCCGCCGCTTTATTTTTTTTAATCTTACAACATTGATATTAGGCTTGGGCTGCAGACCTATACAGCCTACTATTAAATTAATTTTGTAATAAGAAACTTACGGTAACATCGAAAAATGGATTCAGCAAACCCCGATTATTTTTAAAAGACCTATCCAACGATACCTCACACTACAAGATAATCGTAAATAATCCAAAAAGTTTGCAAACGTGCTGCAGTACCCACTAAAAAGAATAAAATAAAAACTATAAAAAAAAAATCAAAAACCTCCTTCAAAAGTAAAACACATTTGTTTGCACTAAAAAGTAACAAATAATATTAATAACTATTTATGTATGCAAGATTGACATTAATAAAAATGGTCAATAGAATACAATTCAATCACTTTTACTTTTTAATATTTACGTAAAATAAACAACACTTTTTGTAGTCGGTGCCAGCCAAGAAAAAACCTAAACGTAGTAGCATTGTAGAGCGTTTTTTACAAAGATATATTATACCTAAAAAAGCTATGCTATTATAATACAATCCTATTTAATATTTACAATTTAATTTATTAACTCTTTTTATATTGGTTGGTCCAGCCAAAGCTAAGAAGAAACTAAACAAAATAACGTTGAAGCATGGTTGCATGCAACCCTCCAGCTTCTACATAAATATATAAACGACAAAATGTTATTTATTAAATATAAAAATCAGCGCTCTTTATAGTTAATGTCATCCAAATCAGAAACAAACTAAAAAGAAAACTTTGTAGCGCTTTACACAAAATTATTAACAAGGTCATGAAATTATTGTACATAAAAACATGAACGAAATTATATAACAAGTACCTAAGAAATAACTCAACCGAACCTAACAAAATATTTTACACAAACTTAACTCATCAAAGCTAATTTCAAAGAATATGCACACAAAAAGAAATGAATTTCGAAAACAACCGTCGACGACGCCTGCCCTGACCCGTTCGGGCGGGAACAACGTCGAGAACGTGCGCCTGTTTTTGTTTTTTTTTAAGTTTATTTACTTTAGAGCGGTGTATAAAAATTAAGATGAAGAAAGTTTATAAATAATAGAACAAACAGTGAATGCCTGCGATTCGTGGCTGGCACCGACTACAAAAAGTGTTGTTTATTTTACGCAAATATTAAAAAGTAAAAGTGATTGAATTGTATTCTATTGACCATTTTTATTAATGTCAATCTTGCATACATAAATAGTTATTAATATTATTTGTTACTTTTTAGTGCAAACAAATGTGTTTTACTTTTGAAGGAGGTTTTTGATTTTTTTAATTTAATTCAAATTCAAATTAAAATTCTTTATTGCATACCATGTGTAGTTTTAGGGTGGTAAATAATAATAATACTCGTAAAGTGCTTAAAAACATGGACCCTGTCGGGCATAACAACATAAGGAGACAAAAAAGTAAAAAAACTTAAAGCTAACTTAATTGTTATATTATAATCCGTGCTCTTTAGTATAGTATAGAGTATCCGGACACTTATTTTTTATAGTTCACAGTCGAATTAATGTATATAACTTTTTCAATTAGGCAGTTTTTTTTAATTTGTCTCATACTATATTATATTTTCTTCATCACGCAGTATTTTTGGGAGCTTATTATAAATGTTTGCTGCCATAGAATATGGTCCTGAATGGACCATTTTCATTGTAGAATTTAGTAAAGCCAATCTACTTTGTGGTTTTAAATTTGATGGGCGTGTGTATATTGCAGCTTCTTTTTGTGTTGATGGAAGTTGTAGCTTTGCATTAAATTTAACAGGTTTGTCGCTGGCGTAGAGTTTACCAACATACGTAATATCTACATTGAAGTCCCCCCCTATGACTATATTATATTTCTTTTTATATCTTTTTTGTAAATGTTGCATAAGTTTCGACAGTGAATCATAAAAAATATTAGGCATTCTTGTATGATCTGGCCAATAGATTTGTATTAACTGAAACTTTAAACGAGCAATTCTTGTTTATATCTATCTATATATTAAGAATCTTGGAAACGGCTGCAACGATTTCGATGAAATTTTGTATATAGGAGGTCTCGGGGGTGATAAATCGATTTAGCTAGGTTTCATTCTTAGTGAAAAAGGGGTTTCCCCGTGTTTTCGGGCATTAAAAAATAGTTACGCAATATCGTTAGATAGGTAATTTCACCATCTTCGATAATATAACATTAACTCAGTCGGGAGACCGCGTGACTAAGAAGACTAAGGTCTCGGTGTCGACTCCTGGAATTTATTTTTATGTTTTTTTTATTTATTTCTTACCGTTGTTGCCGTTGTTACTTTTATTTGTTTTATTTTTTCATTTCTTCATTTAGTTCTTTAATAAAAAATATGACAGAAATAAAAATATTCTTCGAAATTCCTCTTTTTTCTTTGAGCGAAAGTTCTCCCAACTCACATAATGTGTGAAGAAATGGAAAATTCTATTTTATCCACGCAACCTCAATAAATGCAATTTTATATTACTGCTAGCGCCACCTTTACCACTGTATCTGTGAAATGGCCAAAATTGGAACTAATAAGTTGGTAGGTTGGTTGTTTGGTTGGTTGATATAGAAATAATTTATTTTTAATCCTATCCAAAGTCCGATCCTAATTTATTATTTTCTGATACATATTCGTTTTCTCGTCTTGCTCGTGCCATCCGATGGAAAACTTTCAGACTACGAAAAATTTATCAGAAATATAAATTACTTTAATTTTTGTATATTCGTTTAGTTACATTACCACCATCTATCGACTGGGTGCCGTCTTTTGGTAGGTTGACTACAATTGGTTCCCGGATAGTCCTATAGTTGCCTTCAAGTTCGAAAAGATGGCGCAGTACGGTATTTCTATAGATAGTAGCGCCGCCAGTGTGTGTGGGAAAAGTCAAAGGTCTGGTTGGCTCTAATTCTATATGAGATCGACAGATGTCACTTTTCACGGTCACTTTGCGAGGGTTTGGCCCGCGATTTGTATCTTTATTTCGAATAGTTCATCGGTATTTTAAAACGTACTAAACATATAATTTTACTATAATTAAGTTAGATAGCATATTTTGTACTTGATACACAGAGTTTATGTCCAGTATAATGTTTGTGAGTTTAGTTAGTTTAAATGCATAGCACAGTCATTAAATAATATATTCATTATGATAGCTTGTTAATTATTAAGCACTATGTTGTTTTTAGAGATAACACTTTTTCGGGTAATTTGAGACTCAATTTACATTAAATAAACTTTATTACGCTTAATTATTGGAAAATATTAATTTTAATCCAATATTCTTACGAAGAAACGTCCGATCGCGGCTGGGGTTGCCAGCTGGCTTTAAAACATAAACGATTTTTAATATTGATATGGTCACTATAACATGTTGTTAGGTTAGCTAATTACGTTATAACTTAAGACAGAAGGACCCTTAAGTAGGGACTGAATAAATTAACCGATTTAGTAATACATGGATCTCACAACCTTTTACGGTAGAAGAACTGCGTGGCGTGCGAGACTTGGTTTTTATATTAATATTATGAGTTGTATTTAGACGAAATGTCTTTTTATTGAAGATAGTTAAAAAAATACAACTTAGAAGCAATTTCTACTCATTACGGTTTCAATTTTACACTGATTTACTCATTTAAAACCTTGAAAAAAAGTTATATTTTGTTGTTTATTCACTAAATTTTATGAAAAAGTACAAGCTATTGAGATTTAAGTCCTAAGGCCACTGTACAGGTGACAATTTTATGGGGTGAAAAGGCATTTTTTTTACCCGACTACGGCGAAGCAAAAAGGAGGGTTATGATTTTAGCCGCTATGTATGTTTGTATGTTCCCACATATCTCCTAAACTATCTATCATAATACTCACCCCGTGTCTTATCCTCTTATATTTTGTTTTTGTTTTATTTTTACGTTTTTTTTTCTTTTTGTTTTTATTTCTCTCATTATAAATTGATTGCTCTGTAATTCCAAATTTAGGTTTTATGTCCGTGGAGTGGGAATCTGGTGACCTGTAACTCAAGTCCTGGACTTATCTCAGGCACCAGTCTCTCACAATCAAGCTTTGTTTGTAATTACTCATAGCTAGTTGCGTAACTATCTTAAGCTGCTTTTTGTGATGAGAAATAAATTATTTTATTATTTATTATTATAATTGAACAAATGAGGTATCGTTAGAAGCATCTCGGTTGTAAGCTGGTCATAGGCTATGTGACGTCATACTGAAATCAATATGGCGCCCTCTAGAGGACATTAAGTATAACAATAAAAACATTTTTTTATTAATGTATCATGTTGTGTATCAAATGAAAGGGCTTAATCTGCACATTCTAAAAATATATATATTACTAGCTATTGCACGTTGCTTTGCTTGCATTACTTCGATAATTGCGTATAACTGATATAAATAAAAAAACACGTTGCAGATGTTTGTTTAGGTAATCAACTGACTTTGAAACGGCTGAACCGATTTGATGAAACATGTTTGAGAACCATCGCTAGGAAACCTGATTTCAAATAAAAAAACCGCATCCAAATCGGTTGAGCCGTTTAAGAGCTACGGTGCCACAGACAGATACACAGACACATAGCGATCAAACTTATAACACCCCTCTTTTTTGGGTCGGGGCGGGGGTTAAAAATGGCCGTGAGCAATCAAACAAGGTTTGACATTCGCCCGCGCCATCGTGTTCATCCCAAAACACGACAGGCAAAATATTTTTACTTCATAATTATTTTGTGCTTTTTAGTCCAGCGTATTTTAATGTAGCAAGATACCCTGAACATCACGTAGGACTAAATTGCTAAGACTAAAAATCCCAAGCATGCTGAGATTATGTTACGATGAGATTACCTTCCGGCTCCACCTTGAGACCGTGGACATCACGTATGACTAAAGATCTTGTCAAGACAAATTCAACGAGCCTAGACACGACAAGGTTATGTTATGGATTTTAGGAGTTTCTATGGCCACCTTCCGGCTCCATTACGACACCCTCGACATAAAGTGTGACTAAATATCTAGTCAAAACAAATCCAACGGGGCAACACGACTAGGTTATGTTGAATATTTGAGGAATTCCTGTAGCCACCTCCATCATGAGAACCTGGACATTACTTATGACTAAAGATCTTGTCAAGACAAATTCAACGAGTCCAAACACGACGAGGTTGTGTTGTGTATTTTAGGAGTTTCTATGGCCACATTTCGGCTCCATCATGAGACCCTGGATTTGTAACCAAAGATCTAGTCAAAACAAATTCAACGGGCCCAAACACGACTAAGTTATGTTGGGTATTTGAGGAATTCCTGTGGCCACCTTCCGGCTTCATCATGAGACCCTGAACATCACGTATGATTAAAGATCTTGTCTTGACAAAACCAACGAGCCCAAATACGACGAGGTTATGTTGTGTATTTAAGGAGTTCCTATGGCAACCTTCCGGCTCCATCATGACACCCTGGACATCACGTATACCTAATTAAAGATCTTGTCTAAACAAATCTAACGACCCCAAACACGTCAAGGTTATGTTGTGTTTTTGAGGAGTTCCTATGGCCAACTTCCGGCTCCATCATGAGACCCTGGACATTACGTATGACTAAAGATCTTGTCAAGACAAATCCAACGAGTCCAAACACGACGAGGTTGTGTTGTGTATTTTAGAAGTTCCTATGGCCACCTTCCAGCTCCATCATCAGACCAGCTCCAAGATATCATAATATTGCATTGTCATCGAGGTTACATTAGTGTACCAAATTTCAGCACAATTGAATGACAGCAAGTGCTCCAAAAATGAGTTGCAAGATTCGGACCGAAACAACAAACAAACAAACAGACAGACAAGAAAGCGAGTTAATAAAAACGTGTTAATAACAAATTCTATCTATGAACTTCTTATTGCGTTGACTGTAAGGCCTTGCCTTAATATAGATACATTTATGAGTAGATACGTTAATGCACTTGTGCACAAAGTTCGATTTTGTGCAGCCTATATCCTGCCTATAAGCACTTTCAGAGCATTAGAAGTGAAAATGTTACTTTAACTTGTTTTATTAATAAAATAACAGGTTGAATGGAAGCGCTACAAACTTCCAACGCTAACAATAATCAATTTTACTGCGAATACATATTCCTTTAGCTAGGTACATTTAATTATAGGTAGGAAAATGCCGTTCTGCCGTACTGGCCGTATTTCAAGTCCATATTATATTTTTTTTCGCTAAGAATTCTAATTTCGAAATATTTTTATTTTAAAAATATGGAATTCTTTTTTGTAAATTTGTTTAATGGTTAGCGTTTACGCATTTGTACGTTTTTCGTCATCATGGATACGTTAAAAAATCTAGTAATTATGGAGTAAGAGTACCGTCGTGACAGCAAAGCGGCAAAAGCGGCACGCAACATCAACGACGTTTACTAGTTGGTGCCAGATCGATTGGCAATATCGGACATTGACCTTTAAACCGAGCCAAAGCTCGAAAAGGTGTTTCATGTAAAAAACATACATACATAAAAAACATGTAATGCCTATATTATTAAAAAAACGTTAAGCGCAAAAAGGTGTTCTAATTTGGTTCCAATTAAAATTTTAGTTCATTTAAGCAACAAAAACACGCTTTTCACTTTGGTTTTATGAAATAAACAATATTTAGTGTGTAATGTGTATTACCTTTCAGTAATAAGAGTTCATATCTCACATTCATTTCATTAACACGACATGCATCATTTTGCTGCACTGACAGGTCGAGATGCGTCACCTGTGATAAGGTAATCTACATAGTGTCACGCCTAGTACCGATCAGATAGATAGGCCCTCTCTCTCCCTGAGGCACGTAGTATAATGGTAATTAGTCACGTAGTGTCTACTATATAAGAGTACTGTTATAGTGAATAAAGGAGATGAGTGCACAGCAGAGACTGAGTGATTCATTTGTACCTTTCCTCGGCTACATCCCACGACCATATTACATGGCGACCGTGACAGGACTGCCTAGTATGGGCAGTGCTGTGCATCGTGGTTTTGAAAATTAAGATAACAGCGTGTTTGTAGAAGAAGAAGTCAGAAATCATGGAGAAAATTATACAGCGACATCGACAACAGAGTTGGTGTATGGGGAGAATGAAGATGGAAGGGTAAGGAAGAGTTGGCGCAGGGAGATGATGGAGTCGGATGATGATGGTGGTGTGTTGCTGGGCGCAGGGAGTTGTTCGTGTCGGATGTGGATCAGGCTGGTGTACGGCGGTACCAACTGTATCTTTAGTTGGGCCAAGGATAGAAGGAAGATTGATATCTCTGGAGTAGGTGCGTTGTGAAGGAAAACAGCAATGAAGAAGAAAACAGCGACTAACCAGCGGCTCATCATATGGTAAATTATAAATAGCGTAAGTTAAGATTTAATATAACAGTCATAGATCATGTAGGTTCTAGATTTATTATGTTTGCTAGTTTTGTTTGTATAGTTTGTTTGTCATATCGAACAGGGAATTATTATTATGCGTTATATGTCAGTTTTAAATTTTGATGAGTTAGTAAATAAGTTATGTAAAGGAAGTGGAGGCAGTAGATTAAATGAAGTCCGGTTTTCAGTATTTCAAACAAATTTAGAGATTTACTAGAAGAAATAGAGTCCTTGCGTTTGTGCGTTTGATGCGTTTGGACTGTTACCAAAAGTATTTAATTTTCATAATTCCAATATTTATCAATCATGCACTTACATAATCGTGTTTTGTGACGAGTCAACAAGGTCGTAGGTGTAGCGCGAGCTATTCTAACAGAGCTTGGAGTCAGCGGAATGTAGTTGTGTGTGCACGTGCCTTGATGCGTAGTAGGGTTGTTGACTTTGCGAAGGTGCGATGTACGCGCCCTGAGAGTGATGATTCACCGAGCACGTCATTTTTTTCGTGTGTGATTGTGATGAGATTAGAATCAGTAGGACAAGGAAATCACAGATAGTATTGATGGTAAATTATATTGTTATAGGTAGTTACAGGAACAAATGTTTTCATTTATGTAATTTGAATGTTTGAAAGGGTTTCAAAGCTAGTATTCGAGTTAGCTTTGTGGGGTGGGGTTTCTAACTCGCCCTAGGAGGTGTCGTTGGGATATCGGATTTGACAGAGTAGAGAGTAGGAGAGTTAATCGCTATTAGGGCCTGGGCAGCCTGAAGTAGTTGATGATAAAGATTTTGAGTGATGTAGGATTGGTAATAATATTACGATTGATTATGATTGAAGAAATGTCTTTGGACTTAGGAGAAAAACGTGCGTGATAAAAATCCAAAGGGGATATAGTATTTAATGGCTCTACTTTTTACATAAATCAAGTCTCTTAAAAATCGGAGGTGCGCCTAAGACGCAACGATAGGGGAGCTGATATCGTTATGTAAAGATAATGTTGTAGAGTTGGTAATAATAAAATGAGCTCAATAAAATTATGTGAAAATTAGCACGTGAAGCTGTAGAAAATGAATTGTCCCACGTTTATGCATTATAAGTGGTGTTGGAAAGATACTTGTTAAAGAGAAGATTCGAGTGGTTTTAAATGATTAACATTTGTTGCCATCAAGTAGTCATGCAGGAGTTTCTAAAATATTTTGTTCTAGTAGGTATGTAAACAAGGACATAGCGAATTATGCAGGTCGAAGTAGTAACTGTCAGAAGCAGAAGTTTAGTATCAAATATTAAAGAACATGCACAAGCATTACTTCTACACCTTCCACCTCTTTTAAAGATATATTTAGATTTAATAAGTGAAGTAGGACCATTTTAGGTGTAGTAATTAAAGTATAGGTTGAAAGAAGCACATGTGGACGCTAGAGGAGTTTGATTTGGTTAAGAATTGAGTAAGGAAAATATATATGACGCGATTCCAAAAGTGTTACTTATAGTAAAGGTGATTTGGTGTTAGTTAAGAATGAAAATTTTAATTAGTTAATTTAATTTATATAATAGACCATATGAGGTATTAGAAGACTTCAGAGTTAAAATAAAAGTTAGGGAAAAAAAGCAAAGAATGTGTATAAATCATAAGAGTAGGACAATAAAGTTTATAGAGTTTGTGAATAATTAATATTGTTAGCAATTATTGTTTGTTTTAATAGGCTTAGTTTTATTTATGTCTATTTAATTTTATTTTTTCCCCGGGAGGAAAAGGGGCTTAACCTTTTCCGGGGAGGTGTGATAAGGTTATATTACACACCTTTTGTACGCTCTTTTTACCCACGACGGACGGAACGGAACGGAGGCGGTATATGCGTTTGGGGTAAGAGGTTGTTTGTTTGTTTGTTTGTTACCTTCTATCTCGAAAACCATTGGACCGATTTAGTTCCGGTTTTTTGCATTGAAAAGGTATCACTTCAACTTAGGATCTTAGATATGTTTTATGTAGGTAGACCATCAGGGAGCGCTGCAGCAGCCAGATAAGTTGGCAACACAGGAGTGATCAAAAACTACTGAATCGATTTCGATGCAGTTTTTTGCATTCAAAAGGCTTCATATTGGAGCTGGTTATTAGACATGCTTTGGGGCGGTAGACCACCAGGGAGCCCTGCAGCAGCCACATAAGTTGGTACTACAGGAGTTCTCAAAAAGTACTGAATCGATTTCGATGCGGTTTTTTGCATTCAAAAGGCTTTATCTTGGAGCAGGTTCTTAGATACATTTTATGGAGGTAGACCACCAGGGCGCCCTGCAGCAGCCAGATAAGTAGGTACTACAGGAGTTCTCAAAAAGTACTGAATCGATTTCGATGCGGTGTTTTGCATTCAAAAGGCTTCATTTTGGAGCAGGTTCTTAGATACGTTTTATGGAGGTAGACCACCAGGGAGCCCTGCAGCAGCCAGATAAGTTGGTACTACAGGAGTTCTCAAAGAGTACTGAATCGATTTCGATGCGGTTTTTTGCATTCAAAAGGCTTCATCTTGGAGCGGGTTCTTAGATACGTTTTATGAAGGTAGACCACGAGCGCTGCAGCAGCCAGATAAGTTGGCACTACAGGAGTTCTCAAAAAGTACTGAACAAGTTGGTTGGCTGCTCCCCTGCGTGACCGGGTAGGCTACTTCCAAATACTCGCTTGTGCGTAAGACAAAATAAAAACATAAGCCCGAAGGCATCTTTGGTTGGATAGTTAATGAGAGTTTTAGCCAGTTTCTAATCTACATTATATTTAGTTTTTGAGTAATATAATTAAGTAGTTATAATATTTAAACTGAAATTTCGAACAAAGAGAGCGATGATGGCAGCCCCCGACGTTTTTTATTGGATTTGTATCATATTATTAGATAGATGAGTATGTAATAGTACCTAAATTAATAAATATTATTGCTGTGTCTCTACGAGAAAGCAAAAGGTAAGTAAGTACGTAAACGTAAGGACTAAGAAAGGTCATAATTAGTTGTTTGTGTGGCGGATTTCGTGAGAAATCACTCTTTTTATAGATTTCTTTATTTTATATTTCTTATCTTATTTGACTCTGGTCGGGGGATTTCCAAAAATGTTATTTAATCCTTTTTATTCTAATATATTTTAACACACGGCGTGGGATTTTTAAAATTTTCAATTTTGTTTTTAATTTTGTTTTTAATTTTCTTTTTATTTATACTTATATAATAAAGAGGAAAGATTTGTATTTTTGTATGTAGGAAATAGGGTAATGAGCCAAAGAAAACTTTATATTATTTTAAATAAATAATTAGTATATTATTTTATAACTTATTTATCACTGGGAAGATATTACACGACCGTTACTAACGCAGTAGAAAATCCGAATGTGAACAGACAGAACTGCCAGACAGAACGAAAGATAATTTGGCGGTTCGTTCACTCATTTATACAATAACTGCTATAGTCAAATCAGATTTCATATTAACAACAGTTGAATTATAACTCATTTAAAATAAACATGAGCTAAGATTAATTTTTGTATAAATTAATAACCATAAAATCAACACGCGCCCTCAAAAATGAATCTTTGTTACAAAAATATTTTGATTTGTTTATTATGTTCAAAAATACATAATTCACCTACGATATCCTATACGGTACGTATATATCTTCCAAGTGTATGCTGGGAAAAGTATTATTATTATGGTCCTACATTGTTGCAAGGATTAGGGAAAAACCCAGGAAAAACCTAATCAAACCATATGTATACAAATTAATTTAACTTCATGATAATCATTTTGTTATATATAACAAAATTAAAAAATATAATTATTCTAAACCCATCTCAGCACGCATTCTTAGAAAAGTAATTGCAGGTAAAGGTTTCGTCAATGCATCCGCCAACTGTTTACCTGTGGGAATATAACATAATTTTATTACATTTTTCTCAATCTGCTCTCTGGAATAATGATATGTTATATCGATGTGTTTGGACCTCTTGTGATTAGTTGGGTTATTTGCGATACTTATATCTTCATAAATCAGAATAGGACTAGAAATATTTACATTTTACATGCCAGAGACTTTAGCCATAATGCCTCACGAATAGCTTCGAACAGAGCCATTTACTCAGTCGATGAGGCTGCAACAGACATTTGCCTCTTTGTACTCCAGGTAGTATAGTACAATTATCGAACAGTTTAAATAAGTACCTTGTAGTACTTTTTCTGTCGTTTGCATCGCTTTCACTCCAATCAGAGTCTACATACCCATATAAAATATTGCTATAATCACATCGTTTATAAATTAATTTTAAGTCAGTTGTTATCTGAGAACCCTTTTTAAACATTGCCATAATTTTTTATTATGTTTGTTTGTATACCTGCTTAATATATTAATACATGTGCTTAAATCTGGACGAGTACATATCATTATGTACGTCAAACATCCTATCACATTTCGACATTCATTTGTCATCAGAATTTAAACTTTCATAATTTAGTTTATTTTCCAGGTGACGGGATTACAATCGTGCATTTAAAACTGTTTTAATGTATGCACTTTGATCTTATGTAATTTTATCATTGAATCGTGTAATTTTTATGCCTAGAAATAATTTTATTTCTTTTAAATCTGTCATTTCAAACTTACTCATTAAATAATTGTTGAAATCATTCATCGTTTGAATTTGAGCACACGCTATGACTAGATCACGAATTTACACTTCCATTATTCGACATATACATACATATATATGAGTTGGTACACCTACAACAGACGAATTTTGAAAACCTTTTTCTTTTAGAGATTGTTCGAAAACCTCAAACCAGCACCTTGCCGCCTGCTTTAATCTGTATAGCACTTTATTCAAGACTAAACGCGCCTTGTACTCTTGTACCTTAAAGGTTTTCCAAATTTATTATGTTTAATTGAAAATATCCAACAACAAATAACAACATTTTTATCTGACGGCCTTGGCACTAAAGTCCAAGTGTTGTTGATAGAAAGAGAGTTTTATTCATCCCTAATTACGGCTTCCCACTGAGTTCTATCGTCTCGCGTTTTTATTTCCGCATTTAAGGTTGGTATCTTACATAAAATGGACTGAGCACATAGTAAGTAGTCATCATCACTCTCATAATAAAATATAGGGGGACGAGATTCAAGACTATCACTTTTCTTAAGTTCATTATTTGTATCCTGTGTTATTATCATCTTTCTCTCTCAGGAACTCTCAGTTCAAGTATCAACCGTGTCGTTTATTTTGCGAAGTTTGTTAGGGCACTCGTGCCTATCAGATTTTTTACGTATCTGATTTATGTATTGTTAGAACACCCGACTTACCCGACTTGCCGGTTTTGAACACCGAGACTTTATTGACACTGATTTAGGCACAACATTGTTATCAGTTTTGTGACACTGATTTAGGCACAACATTGTTATCAGTTTTGTGACACTGATTTAGGCATAACATAGTTATCAGTTTTGTCTTGGGAATTTGGAAAATTATTCCCTTCAGGCTTTAAAAAAAAAAGAGGCCTGAATTGCAAAAAAAAAGTCTCGTCTGTGATTTCATCTCTAACAGTAACAAACCTTTCGCATTTAGGATTCCAAACTTTATACCCGTTTGGTTCGTATCCTACCAGTATACCTTTCCATGAATTGTCATCAAATTTTGCCTTACTGGTTTTATCATGCACATAAACAGTTTATGTTGAACCGAACACTTTTAGATACTTTAACTGAAGTTTCCTATTGTGCTACAGCTCGAATGGTGTCTTGGATTGTAATAGGACTCTTGTGGCTGGACTGCTGATAATGCAGCTTCTCCTCTGAAAACTTTTTCTAATTTTGCGCCACTTAACATGGAACGAGCCTTTTCAGTAATGGTCCTAACCATACTTTCTGAAAAACCAATCTGCTGTGTTGTCTTTGTAACTGTCAAATGATATGTTATTCCCTTCTCAACACAGTATTTTTTTATTTCAGTAGATAAGTATTCTCCACTGTTATCAGAATACAAATTGACAAGTTTAAAATTAAATCTAGCTTTAATTTTCACAACGTAATCTTCAAAAGCTGAAAATAAATCTGATTTGTACGTTATTAGGTACACAACACAGTAATGAGTAAATTGATCAACAAATAAAACAAAATAATTCTTATAATCAATAGTTGGAAGAGTAATAGGTCCACAAACGTCGGAGTGAACAACATATAACGGTCGTGTATGGTCTCACTGTCACACATACATTTTGTCAATGCTGCGACTTAATTAGGCCGCACGCGTATGTTTTCGTTATTATTAACTTTATATTATTTAGTACAATTTAGTGCGTCGACTACTGTCACATAGTAAACACTACTCAAGAAAGGAATTGCCATAATTTACCTATTTTATGCTTACGTTTGTTTTTTTTTTTTTAGTTCTTTTGTACATACTTTTACTACTTTGGTGTTCTTTCTCTTTGACGTGCTCCGATCACATCTGCAAGTACTTACCGGCAGATCAACTACAACTACAGCACTTTTATTTAGTGTATATGTCTAACTGGGCTTATACAGGTCGGTTAATGAGTTTTAACTTTAGACTGATTAAACGGAAGTCGTGCTTGTTTACCACTTATGCACGCTTCACACAAATCGTCACTACTTACATCGTTTTGTATTTGATTTACATCTTCAACCAACTTTTTAATTGCAAAATTTATGGTTACTAATATGATCTAATCTTTGATGCCACTATTTATAAGAATTTTTGTCTCTGTTGCAAATCTGGGATATAAAATGAATCACTTTAGCACAGGTTACAAAATCTAACTAACATCATTACATTGTTCAAAGACTTACCCTTCATCAATGTTTTACCATTTTTACTAATTTGGGCACCTTGTCCGTTTAATATGATCGTCATACCAGTTTTCTGCATCTTAGTAACCGAAAGCAAGTTGTATGGTACTTCCGGGCAATACAACACATACTCCAGGGTTCCTTGAATGCCCAAGTTGCTTGTAACTTGAATTGCACTCCTTTTTATAGCTGAAATATAAAAGCACTTTTTTTTCTTAGCAATAGAAATTTTCAATGGAGGATTTTTAAAACGGCATATGTAATAAAAAGATCGTCCTTTTTTAAGATGTGGTCAGATGCTACAGAATCCAGTATAAAAGTCACTTCGTCTTCACGGGCATCTTCTTGGTAATCTCCAGTCAAGCAAAACCTGAATACTTTTAGCAATCCAGTTATTTTTCTCCCATGTGTGCATCGTTTCACTGGATCTTCGTCAATAACTTTAATCACATCCATTTCGCTTAGCAATGCACGGATTCGAAATTTCCAAACACTGTACTTTTTTTCCGTTGAACGGTTTGACATTTCGTTTGATTTTTGAATTCTCCATTCCGCACTTTTTCGAAAATATAACCGTCTGCCAATTCAAATGTTACGGTGATTATATACGTCAAAAAACAACTGAAAAATAATTTCGCGCCACTGGGCCCATAACCTGTAGGAAATAGGGTTATGAGCCAAAGAAAACTTTATATTATTTTAAATAAATAATTAGTATATTATTTTATAACTTATTTATCACTGGGAAGATATTACACGACCGTTACTAACGCAGTAGAAAATCCGAATGTGAACAGACAGAACTGCCAGACAGAACGAAAGATAATTTGGCGGTTCGTTCACTCATTTATACAATAACTGCTATAGTCAAATCAGATTTCATATTAACAACAGTTGAATTATAACTCATTTAAAATAAACATGAGCTAAGATTAATTTTTGTATAAATTAATAACCATAAAATCAACATGTTTGTATGTTTGTAACTAATAAACTAAAAAACTACTAAAATGATTTTAAAAATTCTTTCATTATTAGAATTTTACATTATCTCTGAATAACATAGGATTTTATAATTGGAAAAATAAGAATCCTTGCTAAAACTTCTGTAAAGTGAACCAAGGTGTAAAAAAATTTGCTTAAAAATTTATTTCATCGCATACGCTGAAACTATTGACGATAGAACAAAAAATATTCTAAAATATTAGAGGAATATCAATATTTTCAAAAAACTTCGCGATATCATATGTCCAACTATTGTAGTTGTCACTATAACCACTTAAAAATGTTAATAAAAATGCTGACCAAAACCAAACCATGATAACATAACCACGGAATATAATAACCATACCTTCGTATTAATCCTTATCCAAACGAATCATTTCATATTCAAAACTGTTTCAATATCTATAGATAACTTTTTGAATCACCCAAATCGGACATTCCATTCAGAAGATATTACGAATTTAGAAAAATAAACACCGCCGCCGCGCAATGACCAGTGTGGCCCCTCGCAAAGCAGCCGTAGCGTAGGGACGAAGTGCGGGGCGGGTACTAAGATAGTTGGTACCCTGGAATAACACAAAGGATACTTTTTAAGGGAAAAGGTTTTATTCCCACGGGAAAATCTTACACAACGCGAGCGTAGCCGCGGGCGGACCGCTAGAACGCAGTCGCGGTCGTACTGCTGAAATGCGAACTGAGAACCTCCTTCTATTTGAAGTTGGTTGAAAATGTGTATGAATTATTCTACCCGTGCGAAGCCGGGGCGGGCCGCTAGTTTATAATAAATTGCAGATCGATTTATAATTAATGTCATAGACTCGGATTCTAGTGACAGTTGGTCAATCAATAAAAAATCAAGTGACGACAGGATCCCCGAATGAAAATAGTGTCATGTTAAATATATTTAATTCGCACCACCCGTTATTGGTTTGTTCGCTTCCGTTCTGGAAATTTTGACCTAGAAATTAGTCGACAATGACGTATTAAAGGCGATTGTACGGTCGGGGTCAGAAAATGTTTACCAGTTTTCAAATTAGATTCCATATCACACTGTTTTGACTAGTCTAAAATGCCATATCAAGTTACTTATTACCTTTTAAAAGTTATTATTCAATATGACGCACTGATTAACAACAAAGAGATTTATTGATCACTTTTTGATGACGAAACTCATTTCTTTACTTTTGAAATGACATTTATTAAAAAATATGATTGTTTGAATGTCGTTTGGACAAGAGTGAAATTTTAAGAAAGATGCCTATTTTTATAACGAAATAAAATGGCAAGTTTAACCCAGGAGCAAAAAGCTGAAATAATATTTCTCTTCGAAGGTGGACAATAGGGCTACTGCGATTAATTATGTGTCGCTTTTGGACGACGTGATGCTGCCTACTGTTCGCGTAGTGTATCCTGCAACAGAATTCCTACACATTGCCTACGTTCAAAATAATGCATGGATACACACGGCCCGTGCTACTATGGCGTGGTTCAACCTGCACCGTTGAAAATGTATGGAGGTTAATGGTTCAACGCTGGGACTGTCAAAATGAAAGAAATGGAATGGAAAGAAACAATCATGCTCTTAGATCAGACTGTGCTCGGGTATGGGATGATATCAGACTAGAGGGAATGATCTATGCGCACGCCTTGTCGCATCAATGCGAGATAGTGGAGATAGACTACGTGCCGTCATAGCTGCTGGGGGAAGGTTATACTAGATATTAAATAAAGATTTTTTGAGTTTCTATTTTATTATTTCTTAATATTCTTAGTTAAAAACTTTGGCGAAGGATAGTTTGACGCCTATAGGTAGGCGGAACAAGATGTTGTGGGAAAAGGGTTACCACCCGCTTGGCCGGGTGGTATAGCCAGGGGACCGAGGTCCAACTGGTGTTGTCCTTACTTCATTAGCGCGTTTCAGGCCGCGCATCGTGATTGGTCAGTTGCCTTCCTTAGTTTTCCACTGCGAGCATCTATATTGGTAGCACAGATGTCACTACGAAACTAAAATCTTAGTTTTTTTTTTCAAAATAATTGCTCTATATATCAAATCTTGATAGTAGTCAGTCCACCTCCTAGAGCGACCGATTCTCATATTATTAGAAAAATAATAATCTATGGCCAATCAAATTGATATGAAATAGACATTTCGACCTTGTGACTCAAATGTGTGCAGGCAATTGTAATACTTAAGACATTAAATGGTAAACATTTTCTGTCCGCGACCATACAAGCTGATGATTCTCAATCTACAGTGAATTAGCAGCAGCTTTCAATGATAGCATCAAAACAATATTAGTCCACTTGCGTCAAATTGCAGCAGATTTTTTCAAAAAGGTCATCAATAGGCTACCACTACGTTGGCAAAAATGCATTGATTGCATGGGCAATTACTTTAATTAACAACAAAAAATATATATAGAAAAAAAGGACGTTAACTTATTGTATGAAAAACGGCAATTTCATAGGTAAAGACTTGTTATATGGATTGCAGCGAGGAAGCGCTCGTTACCTGTGTGCAACAGCGTGTAAGATCTAGTTGGATAAATTGCGAGACTTCTGGGTGTGATCAAGCAAATAATGACATTCACAAGGTTGTATATAACTGCAAAACTTCAGGGTTAAGTGTGATCAAGCAAATAATGAAGTTCACAGGGTTGCCAGGCGTATATAACTGCGAGAATTATTTATTTCATTTATATTTGTTTATTAGGCACATCAACAGTTACAACAATAAGGCATACATAAGTAGAAAAACACACATAAAACTAATTGCGTAACTAATTACAGGTGAGCACCGCATGCAGCATTAAGTAAAAAAATAAGTGTTACTATTAATAGAACTAATTAAGTGACCTTAAAAATATACCAAAGTAAATTTAGAGTAAATTTTATGCAACATTTTGAAGATAATTTAAGATTTTCTTTTTGTATTGAGCAAGTGAGTCAGCGAAAATATCCACATTTATTGGGCAGTTATTATAAAGTTTAACCATTCGAGCTAAAGGTGAATTGGAACCTAGGACAGTCCTGCATAGGGGAGGATGAAAAATTTTAAATCAATAGATAAATTATTTTTATTTCTAAAATACACATCTACACACAATCAATCTAAAAACAAAAACAGTACATAATGAAAAAAACAAATGTGCAGATGTGTACTGCAGAAATCAGGTTGTAGCTCAGTGTAGATTTTGCCAACTTGTAGGGCAAACACTGATTTTCAGCTACCTTCTGTTTCATCTGTAGATCGCGCCGCGATCCGAGTTACTTAAGTGTTTGTGTATTCGAGTAAAATGTGATTTGTTATGAAATGTGTATTTGAGTTTGTGTCTTTGTTAGTGAAAGAGAGGTGAGAAACATCACAAAAAGTATATTTGTGAAAATTAGATTCACCAGCCACCAAGCGTGAAGTGTTTGGGGATTCCCGTTATTTGCTTATTTAATAAGTGAGCTTTTAATAGTTTTTTAAAGGTGAACTTAGTCGCCACAAGACGCAAAGGGGATGGAATATTATTCCAGCACCTCGTCGCCTGGTGACGAAAACTCCCTTCAAACGCCACTGTTCTGTGTTTGTAACCAGCAAAAGGAGCACGTGTAGTTCTGCCATACCTTTCGTACACATTTGAATATTTGAGCTTAGTGTGAAGATATTTTGAATTTTTAAACTTAACCACATCGAAAACAAGACATGCTAAATGCAGTGTTCTACGTGATTCCATGTTTAACATGGAGGCTTTGTTCAGAAAATGTGTTATATGGCTCCGTGGGGGAACATTCAAACAAAACCGAGTGCACGCCTTTTGAACCCGTTGCCCCAGACGTTGGGTTCTAACCAGAAGACGTGGACCGTAGACTAAATCTCCGTAACTAAGTTTGGACAGAATTACTGATTCACATAACATTATTCGAGTACGTTCACTTAGAAGATACTTTACGGACTTTGTATAAGATTTCCAATCTATAGAAACAGTTAGTGACCACGTTCGTTATATGTGTTTCAAAACGAAGCAAACTGTTAAAGGTAATACCTAATTTTTTGCTTCGCTGACTCTTTCTATTGTCTGCCCGAATACTGTAACAACTGGTCCAGACGCAAGAATTTTAGAGACCTGTGCCTTCGATCCCAGAACCGTGAGTTTCGATTTTGATGGGTTTAGTACGAGGGAGTTGTTATTTGACCAATTATAAATTCTATCCAAGTCTTCATTTAGCTTAGATTGTGCAGGCAGGAAGTCTTGTCGGAACCTTGAACTTGACACTGTTAAGAAGTTGCTGACAGTCTATCTGACCACTTAAAATTTTGAAGAGGAAAACCAAATCAATGACTTCTCTGCGCAGTGCGCACAGAGAGGGAGTTCATGTTAAAACTCTAACAGTCTTTTTTCCTCCGAGTGTTAAAATGATCCAGTCTCTTATCATAGGATTTGATTTTCCTAGATATATCGGCTGAGGCAGATAGATGCCATAAAAACTTTTTTTGAACTCGTTCAAGTTATAAAGAGTGCACAGCATAATGGGGTCTCCAAGCCACACTTCCGTGTTACAGGACACTTCTTACGTGAGCTTTTCGAAATATATTACCATTTCTTATTATAAAACCAATCACACCGGAAGCTTTAAGATAAGATAAGATTCTTTATTTGCGATAAAACCAAATTTACATCGGTATGCAAATCATTATAAAATGAGAGCAATAAAATTACACTTACATTAACATAAAATTCAATAATATTACAGTAGTAACTTCGTCTCAGGAAACGTAGTGTGGGACGCCCCCCTGCCAGGTGGACTGATGACCTGAAGAAGGTCGCTGGTGGTGGCTGGATGAGGAAAGCGGGTGGTCGTGCGCTTTGGCGTGCCCTTGGGGAGGCCTACGTCCAGCAGTGGACTGCAATAGGCTGATTGATTGATTGATACAAACTTAGTCCTAAACATAGTTTTTTACTATTTTACTAAAGATTTTTACACAAGTTTATAATATTCATTTAGATCATATACTGGGTTAGTGACTAGAACTCCTTCAGATTTGGACTATCACGTATACGACTGGGCAAACTGTTGTATAATTATTTTTTCAATACACCTTGCTCGTAAATTGAACTTACGAAGGCAGTAAACTGTGCGGTAAATGCGTTTTACCGCATTAGTGCGATTTTATTACAATTTTTTTTTATTCCTACGGTCTTCAAAATTTATTATTCAGCATTTTGACAATAAAAAATATTTAAATCGATTCATACTATAAAGAAAAGTAATTTATATTTTTTTATTTCAATAAATTGTATCAAAAATATTATCAGCCAGTAATATTTTAATTACAAAAATAAAATTATTTCGATTTAACAAAAAAATATTCGTAGAGGCTGAATGTCCGCCAGAGCCTTTTCTCCGTAATTATGCCTTTAAAAAAGAAACATACTATCGTTTTGTAGTTGGCGCCAAGTTTGTAGAATTTTCATTTAATTGTTTTACATTAAATGTTGTTTTACGAGTGTTTTAGTGTTGATATTTAATGATAAATGTGAATAGTAGGGATACTCAAACTGGGCGCGATATAATAAAGGTTAGTTTTTACAACTTCTACATGATCCATTTTACCTGTAGTATTATAGCTTTTGTAGGGTACTATGTATGTACCTTTCCATTTCAATTTAATTATTTATTATCAGTTTTCTCACAAGTGTATTGAAAAACGTCGTACAACACACGGATCTTAGGTTTTATAACAAACTCGTGACATTATAAACCCTCGCCTGCGGCTCGGGCTTACAAAAGTCACCTCGTTTGTAATATGCCACCTACGATCCTTGTATCGTAATGTACTATAAAAGCAGTGTAAGTAAAACTCCTTTTAAAGATGCTATATTTACATAGAGGCAGATTAAGCTTACCTCGATGCATATTACGTCGGTAATTAATGTGCGGTACAAAATGTAAGCTTTTTGTCAACAAGTACATCTAAATTTCTTATGCAACCCAGCTCCGCAAGAAGAGTTCCATCAAAATCTGTTTAATATTACAATTTATTTTAGACATCTATGATATTTCTTTAAAATATTTTCTCGTCATCTCCTCGGCACCTCTTCTTGGGATCTGGTCGACGAACAGGCTCGACTGGAAAACAGCGTCTAGCTCACTCCGAGGTAGACATAAGCTGAGTCGAGACCTTGTTCACTGTTGTGCCCTGCTCCTGCTGCACGCTCTGGTGTGGAAGCACAAGGTTTTACTTGTTTCTGTTACTCTTTTCCTGTGCTTCCTATTTTTTTTCTTAATTTTAGTGTGTAATCTGTCACAACAGTGCAAATAAATGTGTTTTCTTTCTTTCTTTCTAAAGTATAAAATGATTGAAATTTGTTAAGTGTTAAGTGTGATCAAGCAAATAATGACGGTCACAAGGTTGCCAGGGGTATAAATAACTGCGAGACTTCAGGGTGTGATCAAGCAAACAATGACCTTCACAGGATTGCCAGGCGTATAAAACTTTTATCGTCAAACCTGTTCATTTCATCGTACAATGTTAGAAATGGAGCTAATTATAATAATAATAATAAATGTATTTATTTTACTCCCTGATACAAAAACAAGAGACTTATACTTATACTCGGTAATACTAAAGGCAATAGTTATATTATTTGTAGTGGGAGTCAGGAGTCCAAACTAGGTAGACCCCGTACTATGGAGCTCCTGGCCTCCACCTCTCAGACAAAAGATACAAAATTTTAGAGACAGTAATAAGGGTAATTTAGACACTTAGTACAAAATGATTTGTGCGAAAGTGCAAAAAGGGGTTTAAAGGTGGTGTATGTGTGTGTGTTGTGTATGTGATTGTGTAATGAGTGTAGCGATGAAAGAGAGGGAGGCCAGCCCTACGCAGATGAATGCTTGGGATCGGAAATCCACTAGCCTCTCTCCCTTCCATTAGGTGTGTGTATGTGTGTGAGTGTGCGATGTATGTATACGTACATAGCCCTACAATATAAATCTTGGGATCGGTAATACCACTATTATATGTAGGTGTGTGGGGTATGAGGGATAAGTAGGTTGTGTACGCGCAAACAAACATTTCCCTACAATGTGATCTTGGAATCAGTGTATAGCACCACTATGTTTGAGATAAAAATAACTGTAACTAAATTGTCAGAAACTTACGTGAGCCATAGTTTACTATTTGACACGAGATGTATAGCCGTTCTTAATTAAATTATTTTTTTATAAGATTTTCAGTTTCGTCATAACTAAGACTCAAAAGCCATTCTGTAACCACGCTTTTACAATTAAACCTAGACAAGGGATACATTTTGTGCAGTCTATTTGCTTCATTATAAAGATAGACTCAATATGAATTTGCGGGTAAAGAAAGTATTGACTTTAGGTATCCTGCACACCATATAACTCCTCCTAGTTCCAGCTTTACTATGCTCAACATTGTATTGCAAATTGGAATGCTGGCGCCAAATCGTACTGAGTATGTATAACTTCCGAACAGTCAAGACTTGCGTATCTTTATATAGGTCAACCGTTGGGTATAGGCGCGGTTTTATGAATCCAATCTTTAAAATTATCTTTGAGCCCTTTCCACATGAATCATGGACGTCTCGTTCTGGATGACATACTCTAATCCTTATTTTAAAATCCAGCTACATCGTTTTAGTTTTTATGACCAATAAAAGATTGATATTATTTTTAATAAATCATAACCAAATAATAAATTTATTTTCATTTTTTTTTCATGCAAATAACTAGCTGTCAAGTTAAGAATTTTAAACTCGGATGTAATTTACGAGCGCTTTAAAATTATGCAATAAACGCGTTCATAACGTCTAAAGTCTGTGTGACAGCTCTAATGTTAGAGTGTCTGTATGGATGTAAAATGAAAGGACTTTTGACCGTAATGAAGTTCGAGTTTCAGGCACTTCCATGGACTTATACAATCAAAAACATGCCGTCAGCAATTGAACCCACGTCTTTGGCCTTAACTTTACCTATATTACCGTTGTTGGTCTTTGATTTTAAAATTAGAAAGACAGCAACACGGATTTAGCTTAGGACAATTTTTTTACTTGTTTCAGTGTTTATGGGGTCATAAAAGTATTTTTCAATCTAGCCTAAGACGAGCCTAAGATGAGTAATTAAACTTTAACTTTATTTAGTTTTTGCTAAGAACGTAGACATTAACTAAATTCTATTATTGTCTGTATTAAACGAAAATTACTTTTTTTTTTTTTTTTGACGGACCTAATCACTATTTATACCAGAGTGGTAATATAGTGGGCGCGGACTTGCGGGGGAGCAGAAGGCTCGTACCCCTTAGGAATTTTATGACAACGTATCTGGGGGCGCCCTCAGACGGGCTCGGACCGCGGCCCAGAACGTTGCCAGGGCGAGAAGCGCGTCGGAGAAGAATGACCCCTACCGGGTCTGTCGGAGAAGAATGACCCCTACCGGGTCACCACGAAAATTACTTTGTTCGTGTGTCTTTTTTATCTCACGGAATCTAAAGAACAATAAACTGTGCACAAAAGAAATGTGTCTTGTAGCCCGCCGCGTCGTCGTCGCGTTCAGCGTAATGTCGGATAATAATGTTTGAATGGCAAGGTGAAGCAATCTGCGCCACGTCTGCCGCCGCCGCCTGGGGTGAGGGAGGGGGCAACACCCCAGCGCCCCAGCGCCTCTCGACACTTGTTGCGCCCCAGCCCGACGACGCGAGGACGGGTCCTTAGCCTGTTGTACCCGTACCCGTATCCCGTACGAAAATAATGACACAGGCAACATAAATTTTTTAACTTGCTTTGATTTTACTCACAAATTATTGGTCAATTATATTTTCACCTCACTACCTCGGAAAGTTGGCTTTTAATGCCCGAAAACAGGGCCGAAAATAGCTTATTCATTTTTAGACATGCAAGCCATTTTCATGTCTAGAAAGGAAAATTAGTTTGAATTTCGAACATTATTTTACACAAGAAAAGTTTTCGTATATCCACGAGAAATATAAATTGACGTGTACTTACCATATATTTTTTTATAGATTGTAATTTTCGGCTGGGTCGGTGTCGGAATGTAGCATTCGCGTCGTTATTCGTCTATTCTTTTAGTCATATCTCAGTCAGTTTTCAACCGATTTTGATGATTATTTTTTCATTCGATAGAACATGCTTTAGGGATAGATGCCTCTTACCCAGTTTAACTTATGTTATTTTCGAAACAATCATTAATAATATAATAAACAACTAAACGCGCTTGCATAGCACGAAAGACGCAGTCTAAACTAAGCAAATGATGATGAGCTCCTGACCGATTTCGGCCACGGCGACTGCTTCAGCTCCGATTTTGGCGCTCATGTGCTCGAATGTGACTCACGAAGCCTATTTTGTGAGTAAAGGTCCTCGCACATTGCGGACACCAGAGTACACCATTAAGGTACGTGTAATTGATCGCCGCAGGTGGTCGGGCTTTCAATTCGTCGCGCTTTGAGTCAAGATCAGAGCGGCGTTGAGCTTCAAAGTCAAATACTTTAGATTTGACTAAGGCTCTCCATTCTGGCCGCTTAACTAAGCAAATACCAAAAATACGAGAGTATAATATCTTTGTACTGAAACTGTTAAATAACAAAACTTAGCTTTGGATAATGAAGAAAAATAATAGGATATGTGTCAAGGTTAGGATTAATTACTTAGATAAAATATATTGAATGAAACACTGAAAATCATAAAATAAAAATAATTTTAACAAAAAAATATAAACTTCCTTCAAATTACCTTATATGGTTATCTCCACTAAAAAGTAACAAATAAAATAACATTCCAGATGGAACATGAACGATTCAGTACCCTCGACCACGTGTCTGAAAGACATACAACGTGGTTCGGCCACGAGGGTCCTGCGTTCTGTCCGCGATGTCGCGGAGCTTATCTTAACCTAAAATATAATCCAATCTGATCACTTACAAGGAATCCTGTTGTGACTCGGCGTGGTGAGCTACAACGACAAGGATCACGGGGAAGGGGAGAAGGAGGACACACAGGAGATAGGGATGCCGTACCAGACTCACGATATCACTCACTTCACTCACTTATCGCCTCCAACGGGCTGACCGTAACAATTACCAGCCCGCCAGCAAAACCGAACCAGATAGACCGAACCAGACGCCTCCGTGGCGCAAGCAAAACCGAATACCGAAAAACCTTTTGATAGACTGACAGTTCTCAACCACGACACATCTGACAGTCACAGGGTTGCCATCTTGAAGCAAACAAAACCACCGATTGGTTCCGAACAGAACATGAAAAAAAATATTGCCAATATCCTCGATTAAATAGATAGGTAGTGGTAAATATTTAGAACTTTGTACTTCCTTTTGGAGTCGGTGCCAGCCAAAAAATCGTCGATTAGTCGTGGGCAACTGTTTTAAGTCGTCGTCGTCGTTAAGTCAGTACATATTTCTATATGACTATCAATAAAATTCTTTGATAGTCTATGATATAATATTTTGTTGTGCTGCGCGGGATGCAATGCCGCACCCGACTAAACGCAGGGAAAACGACAGGAGCGGCTACCAAAAAAGTCTGGGTAGGTTTCATTCGATAAATTAATACTCGTAGTTTCGTCATCTACAATTTTCGGCTGGCACCGACTCCAAAAGGAAGTACAAAATTCTAAATATTTACTTAATACACTACCTATCTATTTAATTGAGGATATTGGCAATATTTTTTTTCATGTTCCATCTGGAATGTTATTTTATTTGTTACTTTTTAGTGGAGATAACCATATAAGGTAATTTGAAGGAGATTTCTATTTTTTTGTTAAAATTATTTTTTAATCTTACCCATCGTGCCAGTATCCGATTATGGCTCTGTGAGCTGGAGACCTCGCGAGTTTATTATAACACTAGTATTATAAATATGAAAAATATATATTATATTTGGATGTTTAGATGTTTGGATATTTGTTCCTAACTAATAAACGGATTTGGATACAATTTGGAATGGAGATAGTTTGTACCCTGGAGTAACACATAGGATTATTTAACTGGAAAAAGTCTTATTCCCACGGGAAAATCTTACATAACACGAGCGGAGCCGCGGGCGGAAAGCTTGTCTCTTTATATTTATTTTAATTTTTTCTCCACAAAAATCAACTATTTCGATGTTGCTCAGTTACGAACACTATTTTTACAGATTTATTTCAACATTTTATGTCATTACTTCACATGAAAATAATATGTATTACCTATGGCTTACATAATTGATTAATTATTGTAATACTTAGGTCTTTATCGAATTTCAATATTTTTAGAAAATGGCACTATGAAAAACAATTTACAAAAGATCTTACTCATAATATTGACTACGCAAATAGTAGAATATGCCGTGTGGTGACGGCAGAGTAGAATACATTAGTCACCAACCCCTACTCTTCCCGTGGGTGTCGTAAGAGGCGATTTAGGGACTACACATTGAACAGGGAACGGGCAGCAGCGCTCTTTGATACAGTAATCCTTTAATCTGCAATCTCCAACCCACCTGCCGAGCGTGGAGACTATGGCAAAACCCTCCACTTAAGTGGAGGAGGTTCATAGTCCAGCAGTGGACTGTAACGGGCCGTTGATGAAATAGTAGATTAAGGTCTGTTAACCCTATCTATAGCCATATTTGCTACGTCACGTTCACGTCGGACGATGTCAAGCGTTGCTTGATGCGCATAGAGTGTGCACTCACTCTATGATGCATGCTCGTATCTTTGCTTTTTTTCGTTCCTGGCCGGTTTGGTCGTTGATATTTGTAACGCATATTTTTTGTTAGATGTCGTTAGTTGTCATAGAGTTACAGTGTGGCCGGATATTTTGTTTGGATTTTCATTTGGTGACTTACTTGGAGATAGAAAATATTTCTTCTCACAAAAGAAAGGTGAAATAAATCTTAATTTATTTAATTACAAGGGTTTGCATAAATAACTTGTAAGTTATCTTTAAAATCAATAAATCTTCATACAATTTTGTATGGTCTAGGATTATATCTCGTCAAGACAAATCCAACGAGCCCAAATACGTCGAGGTTATGTTGTGTATTTGAGGAGTTCCTATGACCACTTTCCGGCGTTATCATAAAACCCTGGACATCAAGTATGACTAAAGATCTTGTCAAGACAAATCCAACGAGCCCAGACACGACGAGGTTGTAATGTGTATTTTAGAAGTTTCTATTGCCACCTTCCGGCTCTATCATCAGACCAGCTCTACGATATCATAATATTGCATTGTCTTCTTCTTCTTTGGGAGTCGATGATAAACATTTAAATTTTACCAGCCCAATAGGCAGCCACCCGGCAAGCGTTGTCGGTGGCCTCCCAAAGGTCCTGTATCGTGCAGGTGTCGGGACACGAGAGGCAGGTCAACAAGTGGGCATTGTCATCAAGGTTGCATAAGTGTTCCAAATTTCATCACAATCGAATGAGAGCATGTGCTCCAAAAATGAGTTGCAAGATTCGGACCGAACAAACAAACAAATTTTATTACAATTTGTTTTTATTTCTACGGTCTTCAAAATTATTAATCAGCCAGGATCATTTTGATAGTAAAAAAATATTTAAATCGATTCATACAATTTTACCATTTTTTATACGTAGGTAGTTTTACACCCATCATATTCATAGTGGGTTATCTAATTCATAATAGCTCATTATAGGTTAATGTGGAAAAGAGCATGACGCAGAAAATGTTGTTTATTTATGATACTAGCGGTGCGCCCGCGGCTAAAATACGCTCGCGTTGTGTAAGATTTTCCCGTGAGAATAAGACGTTTGATTGGAGCGAGAAAGGAGTCAACATCACCGGAGCACGCATGTTGCATTTGAGGTTCGCGGATGATGTAGAGAGAAGATTAGACTAGATTTCCGGAGTATGCTCGCAGTATTGTACGAAGCATCCCTTGCCAGAGTGTCGGTCAATGAATATATCCAAGACTAAGATCATGACATATCGCCCTGTTCGTGTGCCTAACGTAACTGTAGGTAATGACACTACAGGTTTCTATTTTTTTATATTTACGGCAGTTTATTTTATTGATATTTCTAACTTTTCAGAGATACAAGTGTTTTAGTAAAGTAAATGCTAGAGAACGAAACAATCTACCTATAATGCATAATTTCAATTAAATTGGAAACAAAAATGAGCAGATTTACTTAATGAATCTTATATCAGCATCCCCCCCCCCCCAGCAAAGAAGCATACAGTGGGTAGCCCGCAGAAATTTAGGATGTCTTCCTTCAAATATAAAATTCAAATTAAACTTGAAGAAATCACGGTATGCAAAAAAGCATTCTGTAACATATTGTAGATATTATTATGTCAATATGATGATGACAAATAGCAGTGGAGAGGAGTAAATAAAATATTTAAAACAAAAAACACTTTTTATCATACAGAAGTTTACATTGTATTACTCCTCCATACTGCTATATAATACCAGCGGCCCGCCCCGGCTTCGCACGGGTAGAATAATTCATATTTTCAACCAACTTCAAATAGGAGGAGGTTCTCAGTTCGCATTTCAGCAGTACGCCCGCGGTTGTGGTCTAGCGGCCCGCCCGCGGCTACGCTCGCGTTGTGTAAGATATTCCCGAGGGAATTAAAAAAAGAATTGCTTATTTCTTTATAAGATTTGTGATTATAAACTAGGGGCAGGTGTCTCCTAGTAGGCTTGTCGCCTGTGGCAGGAGGCAACGCTCTTCTATATTTAAGGGCCCCTTTTCCGAAATTAACGTTTCTAGATCGAGTTGTTTTCATAGAAATCATCATATTTAAATTCTGAAAAATATAGTACAGATACATCTTTAATCTAGTAATTTTTTTGGATAAAGACACAAAATTAAACATTTTACTTGATTAAAAAAAAACTGAAGCAACGTCGATTTTAAAAGTATTTTGAGTTTTATGATATTTAGGAAACCGCCATTTTCATAAAATTTTGATATTTCAGTTTCTAATTAGGTTTGAAAGTAATATTTTTGGATAGATTTGTAATATGGCACTTATTTTTTTTTATATAAAATAAATACGTGAAAAACGGCTCGCGCGCACCGCGCCACTCCGCGCCAGTGTCCGACCGGACGTCATCGAGGGAGGACCTATGCCGTTTTTGCTCGTGACCACATTCTCGTCACCGCGCGTGTAAGAGCTACATCACAGAAAAAATAAAAGGAGCAGTAATTCAACTCCATACGTTTGTATGCGCGTTTGCGCCGTGTTTTGGCGCGCTTCTCTGTTCTCAGGCTACCATGGTCGGGGTAATATTTTATGTAACTTTCGAGGGGCCGTGTTTTTCAGTGCGTTCAGTAGTTGAGGCATGATAGCTAAACAGAAATGTAAACATCCACACATTTATAATATTTTATTTTTATTATTATTATATAATTAATTATAAAGTGTGATGTGCTAGTGTGATAGGACGCATACTTATGAAAATAAAAACACGCATTTTGTTATACTTTTAACATTGATATTTGTTATAATAACAAATATTATAAGGTATGTACTCAGAAAGACAAACATCAGGTAAACATCTGAAATTCAGAATGTCGTCAAACTTTTATGTTCATGGACCAATTTTGTTAAAATTATATTTTGACATGAAATGCACATAAGTTTGGCAAATACGATGCCACACAGACATACATTATAAAAAATAAATAATGTTCAAATATCTCGAAAACTATGCGTCGTAGCGAAAAAATAATGAAAATTTGTGACATTATAGCGTCATTTCAAATAGCAAACCAAATCGTGCCATCCATCAATTTCTATAATAAAATTAAAATATATAGGTGTTACTTTATCGAATTTGATGGCTCAACAATAAGTATTATTTTTGACTTTTTAAATTTTTGCTTTTTTTGCTTCGGGGGTTTTTTAATTTTTAATTTATTTTTATTTCATAATTTTTAAACTTTATTACAAATAAATTATGATATATGAGTACATTTATACCTAAAAATTGAGTGGAACGCACTTCGCAGAGATCAGTTGGAAGAAGGAGAACTCCCGAAAAAGATATTTTATAGAATTCAATGACAAATCAATCGCATATGGAAGGTAGTCAAATCCTCTCATCAACTATTAAAGAGCTGATGATCTTCAAACGGCTGATCAGGTCATGGTTACCTTTCCATATACTTTCAATATCATTGAAGTAACATGGTACCAAATTTCGAATCGATAGAACATACGAAAGGTAGTCAGATATCCCCTCATCAAACATTAAAGAGCTGATGATCTTCAAACGGCTGATCAGGTCATGGTTACCTTTCCATATACTTTCAATATCATTGAAGTAACATGGTACCAAATTTCGAATCGATAGAACATATGAAAGGTAGTCAGATATCCCCTCATCAAATATTAAAGAGCTGATGATCTTCAAACGGCTGATCAGGTCATGGTTACCTTTTAATATAGGTACTTTCAATATCATTGAAGTAACACGGTACCAAATTTTGAATCGAAATGACATATGGAAAGTAGTCAGATCCCCTCATCAACTATTAAAGAGCTGATGATCTTCAAACGGCTGATCAGGTCATGGTTACCTTTCCATATACTTTCAATATCATTGAAGTAACACGGTACCAAATTTCGAATCGATAGGACATATGGAAGTAAGTCAGATCCCCTCATCAATTATTATAGAGCTGATGATTTTCAAACGGCTTATCAGGTCATGGTTACCTTACCATATACTTTCAATATGAATGAAGTAACAAGGTATCAAATTTCGAATCGATCGGAGATAAGGAAGTTCGTCAGATCCCCTCATCAACTAGAAAAGAGCTGATGATCTTCAAACGGCTGAAGATATTTTTATAAAACATAGCTAAGAACACTCTCGATTAAGTCTCCTTTCATCCAAAAAAAACTAAACTGAAATCGGTTCAGTGGTTCGGGCGCTATGATGCCACAGACAGACAGACAGACAGACAGACAGACACACAGACAGACACACAGACAAACAGACACGTCAAACTTATAACACCCCTCTTTTGCGTCGGGGGTTAAAAATAACTGGATTGCTAAAAGTATTCAGGTTTTGCTTGACTGGAGATTACCAAGAAGATGCCCGTGAAGACGAAGTGACTTTTATACTGGATTCTGGAGCATCTGACCACATCATAAAAAAGGACGACCTTTTTATTACATTTGCCGTTTTCAAAATCCTCCATTGAAAATTTCTATTGCTAAGAAAAAAAAGTGCTTTTATATTTCAGCTACAAAAAGGAGTGCAATTCAAGTTACAAGCAACTTGGGCATTCAAGAAACCCTGGAGGATGTGTTGTATTGCCCGGAAGTACCATACAACTTGCTTTCGGTTACTAAGATGCAGCAGACTGGTATGACGATCATATTAAACGGACAAGGTGCCCAAATTTGTAAAAATGGTAAAACATTGATGAAGGGTAAGTCTTTGAACAATTTAATGATGTTAGATTTTGTAACCTGTGCTATAGTGTACCCAGATTTGCAACAGTGACAAAAATTCTTAGATTAGGTCATATTAGTAAAAATAAATTTTGCAATTAAAAAGTTGGTTGAAGATGTAAATCAAATTCAAAACGTTGTACGTAGTGACGATCTGTGTGAAGCGTGCATAAATGATAAACAAGCGCACCTTCCGTTTAATCAGTCTTAAGTTAAACTCATTAACCGACCTGTATAAGCCTAGTTAGACATATACATTTAATAAAAGTGCTGTAGTTGTAGTTGATCTGCCGATAAGTACTTGCAGATGTGATCGGAGCACGTCAAAGAGAAAGAACACCAAAGTAGTAAAAGTATGTAAAAAAGAAGTAAAAAAAAAACAAACGTAAGCATAAAATAGGTAAATTATGGCCATTCCTTTCTTGAGTAGTGTTTACTATGTGACAGTAGTCGACGCACTACGTTGTACTTAATAATATAAAGTTAATAATAACGAAAACATACGCGTGCGGCCTAATTAAGTCGCAGCGTTGACAAAATGTATGTGTGGCAGTGAGACCATACACGATCGTTATATGTTGTTCACTCCGACGTTTGTGGACCTATTACTCTTCCAACTATTGATGATAAGAATGATTTTGTTTTATTTGTTGATCAATTTACTCTTACTGTTGTGTACCTAATAACGTACAAATCAGATTTATTTTCAGCTTTTAAAGATTACGTTGCGAAAATTAAAGCTAGATTTAATTTTAAACTTGTCAATTTGTACAACAGTGGAGAACACTTATCTACTGAAATAAAAAAAAATACTGTGTTGAGAAGGGAATAACATCATTTGACAGTTACAAAGACAACACAGCAGATTGGTTTTTCAGAAAGTATGGTTAGGACCATTACTGAAAAGGCTCGTTCCATGTTAAGTGGCGCAAAATTAGAAAAAGTTTTCAGAGGAGAAGCTGCATTATCAGCAGTCCAGCCACAAGAGTCCTATTACAATCCAAGACACCATTCGAGCTGTAGCACAATAGGAAACTTCAGTTAAAGTATCTAAAAGTGTTCGGTTCAACATAAACTGTTTATGTGCATGATAAAACCAGTAAGGCAAAATTTGATGACAATTCATGGAAAGGTATACTGGTAGGATACGAACCAAACGGGTATAAAGTTTGGAATCCTAAATGCGAAAGGTTTGTTACTGTTAGAGATGAAATCACAGACGAGACTATTTTTTTTTGCAATTCAGGCCTCTTTTTTTTAAAGCCTGAAGGAAATAATTTTCCTAATTGCCACGACAAAACTGATAACTATGTTATGCCTAAATCAGTGTGACAAAACTGATAACTATGTTATGCCTAATTCAGTGTCACAAAACTGATAACAATGTTGTGCCTAAATCAGTGTCACAAAACTGATAACAATGTTGTGCCTAAATCAGTGTCACAAAACTGATAACAATGTTGTGCCTAAATCAGTGTCACAAAACTGATAACAATGTTGTGCCTAAATCAGTGTCACAAAACTGATAACAATGTTGTGCCTAAACCAGTGTCACAAAACTGATAACTATGTTATGCCTAAATCAGTGTCACAAAACTGATAACAATGTTGTGCCTAAATCAGTGTCACAAAACTGATAACAATGTTGTGCCTAAATCAGTGTCACAAAACTGATAACAATGTTGTGCCTAAACCAGTGTCACAAAACTGATAACTATGTTATGCCTAAATCAGTGTCACAAAACTGATAACAATGTTATGCCTAAATCAGTGTCACAAAACTGATAACAATGTTGTGCCTAAATCAGTGTCACAAAACTGATAACAATGTTGTGCCTAAATCAGTGTCACAAAACTGATAACAATGTTGTGCCTAAATCAGTGTCACAAAACTGATAGCAATATTGTGCCTAAATCAGTGTCACAAAACTGATAACAATGTTGTGCCTAAATCAGTGTCAATAAAGTCTCGGTGTTCCAAACCGGCAAGGCGCGTAAGTCGGGTGTTCTAACAGTACATAAATCAGATACGTAAAAAATCTGATGGGCACGAGTGCCCTAACAAACTTCGCAAAATAAACGACACGGTTGATACTTGAACTGAGAGTTCCTGAGAGAGAAAGATGATAATAACACAGGATACAAATAATGAACTGTCTTGAATCTCGTCCCCCTATATCTTATTATGAGAGTGATGATGACTACTTACTATGTGCTCAGTCCATTTTATGTAAGATACCAACCTTAAATGCGGAAATAAAAACGCGAGACGATAGAACTCAATGGGAGGCCGTAATTAGGGATGAATAAAACTCTCTTTCTATCAGCAACACTTGGACTTTAGTGCCAAGGCCGTCAGATAAAAATGTTGTTGTTTGTTGTTGGATATTTTCAATTAAACATAATAAATTTGGAAAACCTTTAAGGTACAAGAGTACAAGGCGCGTTTAGTCTTGAATAAAGTGCTATACAGATTAAAGCAGGCGGCAAGGTGCTGGTTTGAGGTTTTCGAACAATCTCTAAAAGAAAAAGGTTTTCAAAATTCGTCTGTTGTAGGTGTACCAACTCATATATATGTATATGTCGAATAATGGAAGTGTAAATTCGTGATCTAGTCATAGCGTGTGCTGAATTCAAACGATGAATGATTTCAAAAAATATTTAATGAGTAAGTTTGAAATGACAGATTTAAAAGAAATAAAATTATTTCTAGGCATAAAAATTACACGATTCAATGATAAAATTACATTAAATCAAAGTGCATACATTAAAACAGTTTTAAATGCACGATTGTAATCCCATCACCTGGAAAATAAACTAAATTATGAAAGTTTAAATTCTGATGACAAATGAATGTCGAAATGTGATAGGATGTTTGACGTACATAATGATATGTACTCGTCCAGATTTAAGCACATGTATTAATATATTAAGCAGGTATACAAACAAACATAATAAAAAAATATGGCAATGTTTAAAAAGGGTCCTCAGATAACAACTGACATAAAATTAATTTATAAACGATGTGATTATAGCAATATTTTATATGAGTATGTAGACTCTGATTGGAGTGAAAGCGATGCAAACGACAGAAAAAGTACTACAAGGTACTTATTTAAACTGTTCGATAATTGTACTATACTACCTGGAGTACAAAGAGGCAAATGTCTGTTGCAGCCTCATCGACTGAGTAAATGGCCCTGTTCGAAGCTATTCGTGAGGCATTATGGCTAAAGTCTCTGGCATGTAAAATGTAAATATTTCTAGTCCTATTCTGATTTATGAAGATATAAGTATCGCAAATAACCCAACTAATCACAAGAGGTCCAAACACATCGATATAACATATCATTATTCCAGAGAGCAGATTGAGAAAAATGTAATAAAATTATGTTATATTCCCACAGGTAAACAGTTGGTGGATGCATTGACGAAACCTTTACCTGCAATTACTTTTCTAAGAATGCGTGCTGAGATGGGTTTAGAATAATTATATTTTTTAATTTTGTTATATATAACAAAATGATTATCATGAAGTTAAATTAATTTGTATACATATGGTTTGATTAGGTTTTTCCTGGGTTTTTCCCTAATCCTTGCAACAATGTAGGACCATAATAATAATACTTTTCCCAGCATACACTTGGAAGATATATACGTACCGTATAGGATATCGTAGGTGAATTATGTATTTTTGAACATAATAAACAAATCAAAATATTTTTGTAACAAAGATTCATTTTTGAGGGCGCGTGTTGAATTTATGGTTATTAATTTATACAAAAATTAATCTTAGCTCATGTTTATTTCAAATGAGTTATAATTCAACTGTTGTAAATATGAAATCTGATTTGACTATAGCAGTTATTGTATAAATGAGTGAAGGTGAGTGAATGAGTGAACGAACCGCCAAATTATCTTTCGTTCTATCTGTTCACATTCGGATTTTTTTAGTTAGTAACTAACGGTCGTGTAATATCTTCCCAGTGCTAAATAAGTTATAAAATAATATACTAATTATTTATTTAAAATAATATAAAGTTTTCTTTGGCTCATAATCCTATTTCCTACAGATTGCACAGTAGGTTACACTTATGACGTAAACAAGCGACAAGAAGGGATTTTGGAAAACTCCCCCTCTAAAAGGGGGGAAAAAGAGGGATACAAGATTTTATTAAAATCCGTTATTTTAAAAGTTAGGATCATGAAAACTTGGATTTAGACAGCGATTAATATATTATTTGACGCATGGTTTAGCATTTTTTCGAAATCCTTATTTTGAGGAGGAAGTATTTCTAACTAACCACCATTTTGAAGTTGGTAAAAATGTGTTAAAGTATGAATTAATCTATCCGCGGGGGCGGGCTTCTAGCTGGCGATAAAATTAACAATATATTGGTTTTGAGGAAAAAGAAATTGAAACATCATTTGACGCTAAATAGTAGCTATTCTTATTAAATATATAGGTATATAATATACATGATATACCCAGTAACACTGTCACAATAAAGACGAAACTAATAATGCCTCAAATTTAAAAAAATCTATCGCCACCGCTCACCTAGTTAGAGATAGAAAAAAAATACATCGTCTTATGGATCATAACATGGAAGAAAATATCTAAAGTAAAAATTAAAATATAGTTACTTTCTCAACGTATAGGGGTATATTTAAATAATTTTATGCATAAGCAACAAATTACTCTTAAAATGGCGTGGATGAAAATGGATTACTTCCCAAATTTTCCCCGAGTCCGAGTTTACTCACCATTAATCGGGCAGGGTTCTGACCGCAATGTAATGTGTTTACACAGTGACAGTTTAAAAAAATCGAATAGTCATTCAAAATAATCATGTTATAGTACTAACGATCATTATCCACATTTTTTATATGTATCACTATCCAGTTTCTCTAGATAGGATTTTTATTTATTTAAAAATATAAAGTCACTAATTTCATCTATCCGTGTATGATTTAGGATTTTTATACACATAATTTTTTTTTTAGCAATGTTAATTTTTCTAAAGATTGACTCGTAACTGCTGCTAACTATATGCTGCTAAATGTGTTGCTAACTAGCCAGCCGCACATAAAACATAATCCATTTTTTACATGTTGTGTAAATACTACATAATTTATTTATCGCATCTATCAAAAATCCCATAGGATAGCCAATAAAGTCGAACTATTCTGATTTATACTGTGGCGTGTCGCTTTACGTCCGTTGGTCCGTTTTACGTTCGGTTTTGGCTGGTTACTCCAACCAGCCCAGCTCCTTCCAGAAGCTCAGAAGCCTCCTGGGACTGTAACAGGCTTCGCGGTTGGAATGCAGGTAAAACTGTCACTTTGGTCTTTGATGTTCGGGAGCGATGGTTCGTTTTTTTTTTATTCGGATTAGCAAATTTAATCCGCAAGAATCGTTTTTGACGTTCGGTATTCTCGTATGAAGGGGCTGCTCCCCACGGTCTGGTGAAATAAGTGAAAATTTTATGTGATGAAGTGATTTCGGCTGTCCCGAAACATAACCTTAAAACTCGCCGTGTATGGATTGCCATCAGGGCTCGTGGTCTAGTGAGTTAGGAGAACGAAGAGGACAGGACTGTATCGACGCGGCCTGCGTGGCTTTATTCCTATTGTCCTTTTTCTACCACACCCTATCCTCATTTCCCTTGTTCCTCAAGCACTGGCCGTCGCCAGCTCGCTCACATCAGATCACGAGGTAGTGTAGTTTATTTGTAATTATTAGTCGCCGCGTCATCGCGGACGTGTGCTGATATTGCACACCTATCCTACACCTACCCTACACCTACCTTACACCTACCCTACACCTACTCTTTACCTACTCTATACCTACCCTACACCTACCTTTCATCTACTCTAAACTTATCCCCACACCTACCCTACACCTACCCTACACCTACTTTACACCTACCCCACACCTACCCCTACACCTACCCGACACCTACCATACAAACAACCTACCCTACACCTTCCTTACACCTACCCGACACCTACTCTGCACCTACCCTACACCTACACTACACCTGCCATACACCTGCCCTGCACCTGTCACCTACCCTACACACTTACCCTACATGTGAACATTTTGTATGGGAAAATGTTATATCTTTTTTTTATTGTAATTTTTCCAATTATTGTTTAAATATATTTTTTTGATACAAACCTTCTCCTGACAATAACGAACACATAAATGAAAGATTTATCCAATTTAGTGCAGTCGTTTGGAAGTTATGCGCGTACAAACATTTCGGTGATTCATTTTTATTTATAGTACCTGGTTGACCGCGAAAGTTTAAAATTATATAAATAAAATGTAACAACGACAACGGTAAATAATATATGAAAAAAACATAAAAAAGGAAAGTTCAGAATTCGACCTAAGTACTTAATTGAGGATATTGACAATTTTTTTTTTCATGTTCCATCTAAAATGTTATTTTATTTGTTTCTTTTTAGTGGAGATAACCATATAAGGTAATTTGAAGGAGTTTTCTATTTTTTTGTTAAAATTATTTTTATTTCAATTAGTAATTTAGCCACCAAGTTATCAAATATTTGCTTGTCGTCAGGCGCGGATTCCCAAACCGAAACAAAATGTTTATATTAGCCTGGCAATGACATTAATACTTTCGTGATTACAATAGTAGTTTAAATTATTACAAGGCAAACTACGAGGTAATTATTGGTGAGTTAATGTATCAATTGGGAAAAAATATTATCTAATTATGGTGACGTTACTAAAATGGTGTCTGAATTCTTTTGAACAATGTCATCGAAAGATTTGTCCCGAAGCGTAAATCTACACATTCTAAGTTTCCTCCTTGGCTGGGCACTGCATTCCGAAAGCTTTTTGCAGAAAAAAAACGAGTCTATTAAAGGTATCGTAAGTACGGAAATCCGCGTGACGAATTAGAATATAATTTACTTCGATCGAGGTGCCATAAGCTTTTCAATCAATGCTAATAGTGATTACAAATACAAAACTGAACTCAATATTCAAAAAACGCCGAAAGAATTTTGGAGGAATTTTGGAGGAAAAATTAAACGTAAAGGAAGATCTGCTTTTCCATCCACGATGATGATGATATTTACGTTTCAGAATCCGATGTACCACAAGGCTTGCATTTAGATCCTATACTTTTTTAATTTTTGTAAATGACATCACAGATTATATCAAGCATTGTAAAAAACTATTATCCGCAGACGATTTAAAAATTTACGGTACGGTAAATCGTAAGCAGATGCAGTCTTGATACAACCAGATTTAAACAATATCATAAACTGGTGTAAGAGGAACTGTATGACTCTCAACGTTAATAAGTGTCTTCAAGTACACTCGTAAGAAAAAACCACTTGTTACAGTGTACGAGATTGGCGGCGTTGCGTTAAATGAAGTTACTGAAAGCTGAGATTTGGGTATTATAATTGACAGTAAATTTACTTCTCATATACATAACATTGAAAGCAAAGCGGCCCAAATATTAGGATTTCTAAAAATAAATACATTGAGTTTTAAACAACCGATAACTAAGCAGATACTGTATAACGCCCTCGTCCGTAGCCATCTCGAATACGGGAGTGTATCCTGGAGTCCATTTTACGCGGCTCACTCACAACGTGTTGAGAGTATTCAGCGTGCCTTCACCCGACACCTTGCTTTCTGTTCGAGCGGGTTCTCCAATAGGCAGCCCTACCAACAGCGTTTGAGGAAATTTAAAATGTCGCTTCGTGAACGTAGACTCACGGCTGATCTGTGTTTTCTCCATAAGCTAGTTAATGGGCATATACAGTGCAGTCATCTCCTAAGCCAAATATCCTTAAATGTTCCTTATAATTTTCCCTGGAATAAGATAAAAAGAATTTTACACATACCTTTTTGCAAAACTATTTTGGAACTTCAATCTCCACTAATAAGAATCTCAAACGAATACCCATAATAAAGCCAATATAGTAAATTAGCAAATCTTGACATTTTTCACGATTCGCTGACTAAATTTAAAAAAAAAATTGTTAACCTTGTGAAAGTTATTATTAAGTATCACAATTATTGATTGTTATTTGGTCTTGTTCGATTGTTTATTTAGTTTTCTTTATTAAAAAAAATAAAATAAATTTAATTTATAAAAATAAAATTAAATTTTATTACCTCTTTTTACATTATGCTAGTAGACTGTATGTACGCCGTTATTGTCCATAGCGTCAGAACTAGGTGCAAATCACATAAATGCTTAGATTATTGTCTATGTTTAATGTTATGGATGTGGCTGTATTTATTGTAAATAAATATATATAATAAATTGTAAATAACGTAATCTATAATACAGTTCTGGCACCGGAGGGTCATTAAATTGAACACTGGGTGCCGTTGAACAGTTTCCAGCGTATGGCTCTTCAATCAGAAGTGCCGTATTACTAGACGCGGTATCTATTTAACCTAATGTAAAGAACAACAACTTAGCTATTGTCTTGAATAACGAAAATTTGCAATATGTAAATGAAACAGTTTTCTTGGGGATCACTATCGACGCAAGGTTACAATGGGACCCTCATTTAAATGCGTTATCCGTAAGGCTCAGCTCGACGGCATACGCAGTCAGAAAGATTCGTCAACTGACTGACGTTGCTACTGCCAGACTTGTATATTTCAGCTATTTTCACAGTATTATGTCCTACGGAATTTTATTGTGGGGTCAAGCTGCTAACATAAATAACATCTTTGTGTTACAGAAGAGGGCGATACGTTCCATATATGAATTGCGTGGTCGCGATTCCCTAAGGGAATTGTTTAAAGAAATTGATATCCTCACAGTATACTCACAGTACATATTTGAAAACATCTTGTATGTCCGGAAGAACACAATGCTATTTCCTAAGAATTCTGATATACATAATATAAATACTAGAAATAAAAATAAAATAGCGCACCCAAAGTTTAGACTGTGTACAGTTAATAATTCATTCATAGGGAACTGTATTCGCTTCTATAATAAAATACCAGATGATATTGTAAATCTGTCCGATAGCCAATTTAAAGCTAAAATTAAAACTATTTTATGTTCTAAGGCCTATTATACGATAAATGATTACTTAGATGATAAAAACGTCTGGTCAACTGTTGTTCCAAATCAGCGGAGTAGATCGTAATTATGACTCATGTATGATTCTTTATATATTTAAAAGAAAAGTACAAAAGATACAATTCCTGTGGAGTTTCTTCTGGCCGTTCTTCTCCACAGAGGGCGTACACTGGTAGTGAACGTGCCATCCATGATAAATTTGACGTCGAAAAATGATTTGTAAATATCTTAATTCGAATAAAAAATTTTGACTTGACTTTTGACTTGACCCCCATGGGCATTCTGTCACAGAATATAATAATAGTAAGTTCTGTCGGCAGTATTGGGACAGTATAACAAAGTCGTAAATTTTGTCAGTTTTAATGCTACAAAAATCATATAAGTTACGTCATGAATTTGTTCCGCTATATTTAACCCTCAGATAAAAGCGTTTTACTAACGTTGGGAAGTGGGTATATTGAAACTTAGAAATCAATCAATCAATCAGCCTATTACAGTCCACTGCTGGACGTAGGCCTCCCCAAGGATACGCCAAAGCGCACGATCACCCGCTTTCCTCATCCAGCCACCACCAGCGACCTTCCTCAGGTCATCAGTCCACCTGGCAGGGGAACGTCCCACACTACGTTTCCCGATTTTTCAAACTTAGAAAATGTCACGGGAAATAATTTTCACAATCGTATTTTATTTTCTCTTTTTATAAACTTTGTGTGATGCGAGACTAACGCATTTTAGTTTATAGGTATTCGTATATAACAAATTATTTAAGGAAATAAATAAATACCTCGTAGAATATGCTGGAAAACTCTTTGTAATTAAACAAAGGTATACAACCTGTTTATATTGTTCATTTACTGTTGCCCTTTTGTAAATTTTTCAAATGTAGATATTTAATTTTGATTGTTAGATGCTTCAAAAGCGAAAATTACAAAAAAATTGCGATAGCTGCGCTTTGCAATTTAAAATACTTTGTGGGGTCATCAAATCCACCACAAATTTATAGCTCGCTGTTTTCACTGACTTTTGTATAAGTCGAGGCATGCTTGCATAGAAATTTCACTAGCTATAATTTGTTTTCAGTACTCACGAAAAAATATTTGCAGTTTGCAGGGACTTTTGTGTTGGGTTCTGTCCTTTACTTCGTAACTTTGATTCTACAAACTTAATAGATATATCACCATTGCAAACAGCTTTCGTGGCCGAGTGGTCGAGATTTCGACGCCCATTACTGAGGTTCCGAGTTCGATCCCCGGTGGGGACACTGTCAAACAAAAATTTGGTCAGAACATTGCAGGCTGAATCACCTGATTGTCCGAAAAGAAAGATGATTCCGTGCTTCGGAAGGCACGTTAATCCGTTAGTCCCATATATTATAATAGTCGTTACATGAGCCAAGTCAGTGGCCTTTGGCGGCTCTACAACACTGACACCAGGGTTTGTGAGGTCGGTTGTCGACCTTACAACCCACACGATGATGATGATTTTATTTTATTTATTATAAGATGAACATGAACAGTGTTGTACAACTATTTCAACTTATATAAAGACTAGTTTATGGCAGGGGCGTGCACAGGGTTTAGGGCTAGGATAGGCAGGCAGGTATAAAAAGGATAAAAAAGCACTTACCAAAAAAAATTCATGAATTAGGTTACTGTATTGTGTTGACCGGTGGTGTTTCCATGCAATGAGTGATGTAATGTAAGTTTGGCCACCTCAAGTATCTAACCAGGTGATTGAATATTTGAAACAAGTCACACTAGAGATTTACTAACACAAAAAGCACTAATTGCCCAAAAAAACTATCAAAAACTTCAAAAATCACTGCGCGTTAAAACAACAAAAGTAAACAATATGGCGAATAATGAGTGACGTTTGACGTTTCCAACCCTGCGTTCCGAGACGCGCTGAAATCGATTAAAGTACTCGTAATCGCGTTCCGGATCACTGTCAGCCATACATTTTTTGCTTTTCTGATGGCTGCTGACAGCGCTGAAGGTCTGATTCAGAATGCGCCCTTCTTTTTGTTTGGTTTTACCCAATACGCGCTTTTTCATACGACTGGTGCGTTGTGATTGGTCGTTGGTCGGGACAGAAAAGCTGGGCTTTTCGGATTTATATGGAGCGAAATCACGCACACTAACGCATTGACAAGTTTTGTATTCGCACATAGGGTCTTTATAGCACACAATCATATATTTTCTCTCACTACATGTAAGTAAACGTCAGTTGGAATAGGCAGTGCTTTTGGCGAACGTAAACAAAAGACGAGTGGAATTTGTTAAAGATCAGGATGTGTAAAATTAATATGGGTGTTATGGTAGTTAGTATTATAGTGTAGTGTAGTTAATTAATGTATATTATTGAGAAGGTATTTATCTGAAAATGACAGGGTAGGCAGTGCTTTTCTGCCTCTATGAAGCGCACGCCCCTGTTATGGTAAGTACATACCAGCGACATGTTCCACAGATAATAACTACATTAAATGTTTTCGGCTATCTACAAAACGAAGGCTTGTGCACTGCATGCAATGAAAAGTGAAAGAAAAACAAAAACATATAAGTATACAAATTAACAGTTTGATAAAATATCTCTCAATACAGAAACTACTTCTTTTTTGAACTTGTATAATGATTGTTAAAAAGATCCATACTAGTGAAGTGTATGTGTGTACTAGTAAGTATATCTTTTACACATTCCGTAAATAGGGGAACGTTTACCAGCATTAGTACGACACTTAGAACTCGAGAAAATATTTTTCTTTCTAAGGACACGGGCGATCAAATATGATGATGAGTGATCAAATACAACATCAAGTCGTACAACAGAAGTCAGAGTGTATATAATCTATTTTCTTTCTGCAAACTAAGCTTTTTTTTATTTGACTTGACCTGCAACTTCTGCTGAATATCCATTCTGTAGGCAAAATGAACAATATATTCGAAAAAGCGAATCTGTGAGGGTTATGGGGATAAGCCCAACTCATAGTAACATTTTACTCTTTGCTTTTCTAAACAGACGTCTATTTTGTTCATCCCTTTTGATGTTGCCTCAAAAATATAACACTTACATGATGAAGATTCACTCAATGCGGAACATACTTTGCCATCCAAAATAGTTAATTGAAGGGAATGCTGAATTTTGAAGTCGCAGTTACTAAAAGTAGTTGACGTCAAATTGCATATTTTTCTTTGAAATAAACTGCTTTTTCTTCAGATAATTACTTGAGAATTTTCATTTAAAATTGGAAACGTATCTAATACCCCATATCCTAGACTTAGGCCCATATTCTTAAATACTTCTCAAGATGGGGACGAGTTCCCAAGACGACCTGTGAGAATCTCAGCGGTTGCAGAGATACTTCTTGAGATGAGTCGGCGTTCGAGTCTGTCTTGAGTCCGTGTTTTATCCCTCTCGAGTTTATCCTCTGACGTAATTGTGAGGAAATAAAAACTCATGTCAGAACACATGGACAGCAGTATATATTATTTAATTTCACAAAAAAAAATACACAGCCCACTGTAAAATGTCAAGAGTGCTAACGGAGGGAGTTTCCCAAGATGGTTCTTAATGACGTAGGCATCGACCTCACACCGACTCATCTCCACCTGGAGTCCGACTCACTGGAGATGGACTCAAGTAAGGTATTTCTGCATACGAGCCTTAGTTCTATCAATATTTTTGCATAAAGTAAATAGCCGAAGATCGCTCAATTGTTAGCCGAGCCTAGTTCTGGCCGGGATAGCCAAAGAAATGCAGGTTCAAGTCCTGTCCAAGATCGACAATTTTTTTAATTTTTCGCTCTATCCACTCAGCGGTTTCTAGCCTCCCGCGTAGCAACCATTTTGACCTGCTCGAACGGTTACTTACCTCGTGGAGGCAAGCAGGCAGCCGATTTAAATACGTTAAAGTAATGCTTCAAAACACTCTCTGTCCCTTTCAAACTCATACCAATCGTAATTTAGACATCCCATTTCAATCGTATATGAAGAAATATGGTCACGTACAATACAATTTTGTCACATTAAATTTTATTGGAATTTGCAATCACGTCAGTCTGTGGTCGCAAGGTAACAAGATTTGGGTTGATTTTGTCTATTTTAACACGTTTTTATTAACTCCCTTTCTTGTCTGTCTGTTTGTTGGTTCGGTCCGAATCTTGCAACCCATTTTTAGAGCACTTGCTGTCGTTCGATTCTGCTGAGATTTGGTACACTTATGTAACATTATGGTACGATGACAATGCAATATTATGGTACCATGGAGCTGGTTTGATGATGGAACCCGAAGCTGACCATAGGAACACCTTACATATGCAACATAATCTTGTCATGTTTGGGCGCGTTGGATTTGTCTTAATAAGATCTTTAGTCATACGTAATGTCCAGGGTCTCATGATGGAGCCGAAAGGTGGCCATAGGAACTCCTTAAATACACAACATATTCTCGTCGTGTTTGGGCTCGTTGGATTTGCCTAGACAAGATTTTTAGTCATATGTGATGACCAGGGTCTGATGGTGGAGCCAGAAGGTGGACATGGGAAGACAAAACAAACGAGCCAATAACGACTAGGTTATGTTCTGTATTTGAGGAGTTACCATTTCCATGTTCTGGCTCCATCATCTCTGTACGTATTGACTTTGGCAGAGATGGAGTTCATTTAATCAAGCCAAAATCGATACAGTTCCCAGCACTTCGGAACTATGGAATCATAGAGCGAACACAGCTCCCACTGATATCGTACTGGGCCTACACAGTACATAAAATGCAGGGATGTACAGTAGACCATGCCGTTGTATACCTAGGTTCTGCATTATTTGCGAAGGGACAGGCGTATGTGGCATTAAGTCGCGTGAGATCATTGCATGGTTTACGAATTGAAAAGCTTGATTGCTCCAAACTCACCGGAAAAACGCCATGCAATGAAGACGCACTTAAAGAGATGGCAAGAATGCGACAAATAGAACCCCTAGTACCGTAAGCAGCTCTTCATAGCTGGCTATGTTCCCAAAAACCTGTTGCTTATAAGGGACCCAACTAGCACACTAGTGAAAAATGCAGCTTTCCTTAAAGCTGAAATGTCTATAGGGGTGGCATAAGGGAGTCAAAATTAGGCACAAGTTCGATAACAGCTAAAATTATAGCTCTGACCGCAGCAGAAACCTAAGGTATTTTTGTGACACCTTATGGCATCTTTAACTGCACAATAGTTAGATTTGTATCTTTTTTGCCACTTTTACTCGCATTATGGTTTCGAAAGGCACTTCAGACCACCATTGACTGCATTGTAGTTATAATTGCATATTAATTGGCACTCTTAGTTGCATTACTGTCCTGCGTGGCATACTTTACTACCCTGTTCTGCACAGGATAGGAAATTGCAACTTTTTTACTTCTTACGGTTTCTGTTATGCATGAGTGGTAAAATTAGCTCCTAAGCTCGTAAAATTCCTTTTTGTGGAACTACTATGGAGTTTGCAGTTCTTCATGATATAAAATAATAGTTTTTCAATAAAATGGAAAAGATGTACTATGCCTGGTAATATTTTATGTTTTCTGGCTTTTTAAACAATATTTCGAGTATATTTTGGTTTGGTATTGGTATAAAACAAGTACATAATATTATAGTATAGTAATGGAGAAAAAAACGTCACGACTTGAACAATATGTGTTTTTATTTCTCATCATCACATTTTCTTGAAAATTAATATTAACAAACTTTGTTTTGTTTTGACGAATAAATCTTAAAGTTACAAACAACAGATTTTTAGAGATCATAAATATTTAAGTAGATAGGTATAACAGAAGAATTTATTGGCATAATACTACTAGTCTTTTTAATCAATCAATCAATCAATCAATTGAAGCAAGGGTTTCCAGCATTGAATGCAGATCCCTAAATTATATTTATTGTATGAGCTGCAATGCAGGTGCGAGCTTTATATCACATCGAATTCACACTCTAGGTATTACAGTATTACTGCAGGTTTTTTAATAACCTTTTTGGTATGATTCTTTTTTCTTTTGGCCGGTTTTTATGTCACTTTTTCAAATTTAAAATTTTCTTCGTTTGACCTTTTTCTAAATGGTCTATTGTTTTCGGAATTGTCAGCTGGTGAAATATCAGTAAATATCTATAAGTCTGGTTGAATATTAGTAAATAAATATAAGTAAATAATATAAATAAGCCTTGGAATACCATAAATATTAGGACAGGCTCCTACTTTGGACTAGCCGGGTAAGTCTTGTGTTGTCTTCCTCCTGGTTTTTATCGACGCACTTTTCTCTTTCCTTGTCTTGGTTGGATGGCGATTATTTCTTTGTCAATCTTTACAGTGTATTTCCGGCTTCCGCGACACACACACGAGGGTCCCTCCGTGCTTTCCACGATTTCTTGCTGTGGTTCCGGACACCTGAGGCCACCAGGCATTGGACGTGCTTGGATCCCTGTGTTGTGTGCGTCCGCACCCGTACCAACTGAGTGCCGCAAACCCGCGCACCGGCGTTGGAGTCCCCCCTGGGATACTACCCATCTCGCGGATTTTTTAGCCTGTTTTTGTATCAGTTTTGTAATTTTGTATGCGGATTTTGCCAAATTCTGTCTAAATTCTTTTCTAAATTCTAAAAAGGCCCTTTAGGTTTCTCTGGCCCTCCCTTTTTTGGTTCCCGTTTGGCAATTACTCTCCGGGGTACTCCGCGGTTTTTACACCTTCCTGCATCGATACGTTCAACGACACTATATCGACGGAGTCCCCTCAGGACCCGACTCTCGGCTCTTCTTTTTGATACTTTGGCAATATCTAGGCCCTTTTAAATTTCTATTATACCGTTCGGACAAATTTAACTAACTTTTTCTCTGTTCTCCTAAATTTCACGTTTCGCCTGTGGTTGTCAACCACAGGTTAGCTAGCTTCTTTTTTTTAACGCTACAATCCACTCTATTGGACATTGTATGGAGTTAGAAGTTCTTAAACAAAGAATTTTGCAGCATTATTGGAACTAGGAGCTTCTGAACACTGATTTTGATCACCCATTTCTGCAATAGGGGGCAACAGTAGCGAAAACTAGAAACCAAGGCTGCAAAAATTTTGACGCCATTTTCTGAGACAATTACTTCATTTGTTTATATTATTTAAACACACGGGCCACCCGGCACAGTTTAGTATGATCACAAACAACATATTATCGTTAATCATCCATAAATAAATATAAATCAGAGTTTTACTTAACAAAATTTGGATAAAATGTTTCCACCCGCAGCTACAAATTCATTAGATTTTCATAAAATCTTCAATTAATTGAGGGCCCATTAGTTTTAAATCCAAAAACACCATACATGTTTACAGTAAATTAAATTTGCCGATGTTTTTCACCTAAACAAGCCATACGTAACTCAAATCGTATATTTAGATAGATAGATAGATAGATAAAAAGTTTTATTCAAAAATCTACATAACACATGTACATACATTTAAGAAAAAAAGATACAGAAAAAGGAAATAACAAAAAAAAGAAGTACCTATGCATGCACATGTGTGCTGCAGTGATTGAAAGGGCCATGGCTCAGTGTAATTAGCCCAAAGGGCAACACTGATTTTCAGCCGTCACCCGTGGATGACTTGCAATCGCAAGCAGAACAGAAAATAAAAATAAGTAAAAACTGTGGGATAATGACCTAATTGTAATAAAAAAGAAAGAAAATCGATGAAACATATATGTGCGTGCAGTTTATTTATGTATTTGAAATTGTGGTGTTGTGAAAGTGCGTGTCTAAAGTTGCAGTACCTACGACTGTTGCGAAAAATTATAATGAAAAATTTTAAATGCACTAATTCCAGACAACTATTGGAATTTTCGTTGTTTATTGAGCAGGTGAAGTTTTAAATTGTTGAGAAACGAGAATTTGTTCGATAATTTTCTTAATGGCGGTGGAATGTCATTCCAACATTTTGTTGCCTGGAATCGAAAGCTGCCTCTAAAAGCCACCGTACGGTGAATATGACCCTCAAGTGGAGCACGCGTGCTTCTGGTTCCAAACCTGTCATGGAATGGAGAGACTCTAAGTTTTTTGAACAGATATTCAGGCTCATTAAATTTCATAACATTGAACATTAAACTTGACAAATGGAGATGTCTGCGTGATTGCATGTTCAACATGCCAGCTGCATTTAAAAATGGAGTGATATGGCTACGAGGTGTTACGGTAAAGCAAAATCTGCAGCAAGCATTCTGCACACGCTGCAACAAACGCTGCGATTTAGATAGCAAACGTGGTCCAAACACAATGTCACCATAATTAAGTCTAGACAGTACTAATGACTCACACAGAGTCTCGAACTTTTTCACTTAAGAGACTACGTACCTTATATAGAACTTTTAGTCGGTACATGCAATTTTTGACAAGATTCAATACATGTGATTCAAAACGGAGATGACTGTCAAACAAGATACCGAGATTTCTGGCTTCGTCAACACGTTCGACTATCTGACCATGGATATTTACGATGGGATTTGCTAACAATATCTTAGAAACCTGCATTTTTGTACCAATGACCATGAACTTGGATTTCAATGGATTGAGCAGCAGTGAATTTTCACGCGACCAATTAGCTATTCTGCCCAGGTCTTCGTTAAGTTTAGAAACAGCATTAGAAATACATTTTGGATCATCTGAGATGTATAGCTGAATATCATCAGCATAACAATGGAATTTGCAGTGATTGATTACAGTCACGATGTCCGCACTATACAAAATGAATAGAAGTGGTCCAAGAATTGAGCCTTGAGGTACTCCGCGTGTGAGTAGCTTGAAATCCGACAGTACATCACCACCATCACCACCATTTGCAAGCTTCACAGATTGTAGTCGGCCACTTAGATAGTTCTCAAACCAAGAGACTGAAGTATCCTGCAATCCGTAGTACCTAAGCTTAGATAGAAGAAGAGGAATACTGATACTATCAAATGCACGAGAGAAGTCGAGAAGTGCCAAAATAGTTCCTCGACCCGCATCCTGCTCAGCAAGTATATCGTCGACTACATTTAGCAAAGCAGTACTTGTCCCACGTCCCCTTCTAAAACCTGACTGATATAAAGGTATAATTTATTTACACTATGATTCCACCATTTTATTACTTCACTACACGCTACCATCACCATAATTATATAAAAAACATCTTACATGTAATAGAAATCCAATACTTACATTAAAATCACTAAACTAGACAATAGTTAAGATTCGCACTGCAAGCTGTAATTTACGATTTGGAGTGAATGAAATAATGAGCAGATCTGACGTTCGTTCATTCAATTAGTGTCAATATCAGCTTTCACCCACAATGTTCACTTCTTAAAGGGTGCTTAAGAGTCAAAATAGCGGTTGTAAGAAATTATATGCGCCATTACGCAAGTCTACTAGATCTAAAAAATAGGCTACAATTTCGCCCCCTTAGGGGTAAAGCAGCTGCAAAAGGGTTGCATAGCGCGCTATGCAGCTTAATCTTGAAGCTCCTAACTGTAATTATATACGCTATAAAGGTCTTAAGCAGTCTTCTTGTGCTAGTTGGGGAAGCTTATAAAAATATCACGTTTTTATGGCTTGTTCCCAGAGGTCCAACTCGCTTTCTTGTCGGTCTGTTTGTGTTTTTTTATGGCATCTTGAAACTTGCAACCCAATTTTTGAAAGACTTTCTTGTCATTCGATTGTGCTGAAATTTAGTACACTTATGTTATGCCCTCATCGCCCTAATTCAGGGTAGGCTCGAGCCCCTTGGTAGGGACTTATATGAGCTGTTGATGATGTAACCTCGATGACAATGCAATATTATGGTATGATGGAGCTGGTCTCATGACGGATCCGGAAGGTGATGGTGGTTCGTTGGGTTTGTCTTGACAAGATCTTTACTCACACGTGATGTCTAGAGTCTGATGATGGGGTCAGACAACAATGTCAACAAAATCTTGTCGTGCTTGGGCTTTTTAGTCTTATCAATTTAGTCCTACGTGATGTTCAGGGTATCTTGCAAAATTTTATATACGCGGGACTAAAAAACACAAAATAATTATTAAAGTAAAAACATTTTTTAACATAACACGTTTTTAGCGCACCAAAAAGTATAAAATTATTTTAATTTAGATTTTATTGGTGTAGTACTCTTGTAGGACTTAAAACGAAAAACGTGGGGTGCATGGAATAGATTTTGAGGCATAATAAAAACGAACAAAACTGTGTTTCTCAAAAAACTACAGATATAGAATTATTTTGTTTAAATTGTGAAAAAAAGTGCTTAAAACGATGGACGAGTGAATAAACATTTGTTTTATAGTGAAATTAGTGTGATAGCAAAGAATTTTCTTAACAGGTACAAAATATTCACCGGCTTCGCGCCGATTCGATCGTTCGCCTAGTTTGTTTACAGTTTGGCAAAATATAGAACAAAAAATAATACTAACCATCTTATTGTAAATTAATAAATCGTAAAAAATAATAATCTTATTGTAAATTTCAGTAGAATTACAAATCATTTTTTTTTTTGTTAGATTACCATTTTTGAGAAATCTTAATTAAAAGCCGATTAAGTGCGCCGTTGCTTGCGAACGGGGCCGAACGGAGGGAACCAAAGACCCTAGAAGCATGTTTTGCCGCGTGCGACCGTGGAGCAGTTATAATTATTAGATAGCCGAAGATCTGAGTCATTAGAAACAATATTCTCGACTTCTTTAATGATGCGAACATGGTCTGCACCACGCATTTACATTTCTGTAAAGCGCTTCCACTCGCGCTTGACCAAATTTCAAAGAAGTGTAACCTTGAAACCGTGCATTTAATCAAAGTACCATAAGACAGCCTAATGTTAGAGTGAGTAACAACGTTTGGATTTATTTGGAATTTTTTGTAGGTCTACGTAAAACTCGGAGGAAAAAGCACGAGACGTGAAATAAAAGATATTACGTCGGCTACGAGTGAAAACCTCGTATACATATTCATTTATTGAAATCGAAAATAGTTTTTGAATTTTTAACCCCCAACGCAAAAAAGGGGTGTTATAAATTTAACGTGTCTGTCTGTGTATCTGTCTGTGGTATCGGAGCTCCCAAACGGATGAACCGATTTTCGTTTAGTTTTTTGTGTCATAGAGATAATTTTATCCCGAGTGTTCTTAATCATGTTTTATGAAAATCTGTTCAGCCGTTTGAAGATCATCAGCTCTTTAATAGTTGATGAGGGGATCTGACTACCTTCCATAAATGTCCTATCGATTCAAAATTTGGTACCGTATTACTTCATTGATATTGTCCAATTATAAAATAAAAAATAAATTTAAAGGATCATGCCCAGTAATGGTACCAAAAAGTTTCATGCATCACTATGAAATAAAAACCAAAATTTAATTCATACTTTTATAGTCAATTTGGGTAAAAGAATCAAGAATTTGAACCGGGAGTTCTAATTTAGTTATATAAAGTCACTAAATGTTTCCAGAATTTAATGACACGGTTAACACAACGGTCATAACTCACGGTTTGCCATTTTTTTAATTGGCAAAGGTTTGTCATAGAAACAGTACCTATGTAAATATGTTTTAATAAATAAACTCTATTACTTAAAATATAATAAATAAACATTTATTTTCATAACATATTATTTAGTTTTGTCTAAAAATAATAATGATTTGTGTTATTTAATAAAAAAAAAACGTTTCTTTGGTATTTTAAAAACTTGGCTGTATGAGCTTTAGCGTCTTTGCCAACATTTTCACGCAGCTACGGCAAAAAATAATCCGCGCGCCATGTTTCTCAAATCTTTTCTTTGTAAGTATTTTTATTCTGTTTCCTCGCAAGTGTGTTGAAAAACGTCGTAACTTACTATTGTTTGTGCCTGTAACTGTGAGTAGATTGTGTGTTAAAGCGTTGAGTCGAGCCTATGTTCCTCCGCTTTAGCTACTATTTTACGTACAATACAAGTACGTTACGTATTTCGGGAAAGGACCCTAGTTTCTTGTTCGCTGGCCGCTGCCGCCGCCTGTTTGTTGAGTTAGACAAAAGTAATAGTGATAATGTCGGGTGGTACTGAAAGACATGTTCTGAGTAATATCCGTACGTGATCAACGATGTATCAACTGTTCCTTTTTTATTTATACCACGTAATAGGCGTACATATTCTATGGAACAAGTCGGCGATGCCATGGTGGAGATATTGCGTCATTGGATAACTCCCACTGAGGTAGGTAACTAATAAATACTCTTTTTTCTTAAATAAAATAAGCACGTTCATTGCCGCCCACGGACATTCACAGTAACAGGGGAATTGCCAATGCATTGGCGGCGTCTTGAAACTAATCTAGTTTACATGTTCAAGTATGTTTTATGAACTATGGCCTCTCCCCTGAAAAAATAGCTGGGTTTGTTCAACGTGATGTTGCTGAAGCAATAGGGACCCACCAAAACGCCATTTCAAGATTGTGGACACGCTATTGTGTCATAGGTGAAGTAGCGGAGAAGCATCGGGGGCCAAGTCGCATCATTACACCGAGACAACACCTATTTTTGCAAATTGCTACAAGAGCGTCTTTTCGTTGAGCTACGGCGGCGGCTCGATTGGTCTAAGGGCTGCAGGTGGAGCATCAAGTGGTTGTGAGTGACCAAACTGTGAGGAGGCGATTGCATGAAGCCAAGAAATGTGGGATTATTTAGTTGGTATGGTACCACAGTATGTTGCATCCAACCATAAATTTGGTAAGCTCCTTTTTTAAAACTTTCTTCTCCTGGTGATGTTGCTGGGCACAGCATGACGTGTAACAGCATACTTTTTATAATGCATCTTGCATTTTTTTTTATTTGGAACAGTAAACAACTGTGTACAGGCTCTAAACTAATTGTGTTACATAACAAGTTGACGTTTATACACAGTCCACAACACTATTCACAGATTAAAATAGATTTATAAGTAGTTGCGAAACAGAATACATGCAACAAATGTAAACAATGCAACGAATACCATAAAAAAGAGAAGATATTGAAAAACATTCAAAGTAAGTTTACTAAATTTAAGAAACTATAGAAGATAAAAGTCAAACGAGGCCCGATGCCACAGTATCCTTTGTTTCAAATAACATCGGAAAAAAAAGGAAAGGTTGTTCGTGATTCACACCTGTCAGCCAATGGAGACTGTCTGGAAATGTATCCCATAAAAGATCTTTCCAATGTTATCTGCATGGCAGGTTCCAAATTATTTTACATGGTATAATCTGTCAGTTTACTTCAATATCAGTATAAATTGTAAACCGGTGTTTGCGCGATAGCCACCATTGTATAGCGCAACGCTGTGCGATGCCCATTGACGGGCTGTATGAAGGGCGTAACCCCTGTTATGACGACTTGGCGTCCGAGAGATCCACCATGGCTAGGCTGCATGGTTTCACTAGGTGGAGTAGATTCAGGGGTGGATACCCCGGGTATTCTTTTATCCAAGAATTAATTATTCAAGGCGACTTATTTTAATCGGAGGCGTTATTAATTTGTTCTGCACTGTATAAATAAAATACAACGGCATTGATATATTCTAACGATGATGTGAAAGAAAAAAAACATACTTTTCAAAACTCGACAAAAAACGGATTGACTTATTTACGTGTCAAAGAAAAACTTGGTGCGCTCCGTGAGGATTTTTTAAATCTGAGTTACGTATTGCGCACAGCGATCACATCAAGAAGTCATGTCTCAGAGAGTTCGCTATCTATTAAGCATAATAGAATCACATGCTAAGAAAATCACATGTCAGTCAATCAATCAGCCTATTGCAGTCCACTGCTGGACGTAGGCCTCCCCAAGGGCACGCCAAAGCGCACGATCACCCGCTTTCCTCATCCAGCCACCACCAGCGACCTTCCTCAGGTCATCAGTCTACCTGGCAGGGGGGCGTCCCACACTACGTTTCCCGAGACATGGTCTCCAAGAGCGAGAAAAGAGATAGAGAGAAAATCTCATCTATATAGCGCCCTCCTGATAATGGGGTCTGATCATAATAGTTTAAACACCAAGCTTAGATCATCTCCAAGTATAAAATTCATCTATATTGAAGTGACATAAAATATTTCAAACCAACATAACGAGGGAAATTCTTGCAAAAACATTTTGTAACGTACAAAGCAATAAAAATCCCAATAAAAGTCGTAGTCGATATTTTCAATAAGTTCATAAGAAAATTCCACTTCTATGAAGGCGAGTGAAGGAGTTATAAAAGTGAATGCTATATTAAATTTATAGGTTGAAAGGAGTGAGTCATGACAAGTTCACAATGAAGCTAAGGTGAAATCTTCTTGACATGACTGTGTGGACGTCCATGAGGAAACTGTTCACTGGAAAAATCTAAAACAGTTTCTAGTCGGAAATAATATGCTTATGGTATTCAAAAAATGCGAATAACTATTTGCTGTTCTTAATGCAAATATGGCAATAAACCATCCATAGTGTGGTTCTGCAGGAAGATATTTTTTAAGAAATAATTGGGCCGTTTGTTTCGTTTCTGTTCGTGTTTTGTACCTTTGTTGGTATTAATATAAATTAATAAACTGTTAAATTAAATAAACAATTAAACGTAAAGGCAATTTATTAAGGTTTTACTAGCTTGTGATAGACTCGGTTCTAAGTCGTGCGTAGAACGCAAAGTCGTCTTCAGGGAGCCGGAGGTGGAGGCGTGGAGGGTAACAAGAAACAGTGCAGTGCAATTGACAATTTTTCATAATTACTTCGGTACATTATTTCAAAATCCATTTTGAGATTTTTAGATGGTTACACATTGTTTTAGAATTTTAAATGCAGTATTTACGCATAATTCATTAAAATCTGTAACTGCTTAGGTGATACTCCGTATAGGAATAACTTACGATTTACCTTTTCTGGATAATTGTTATATTTAAAGAATAACAATTATCCAGAAAAGGTAAATATAATATATATATATATATTTATGTGTGTAGTATTCTTTAATAAGATATGAGTGGGCAAGAATTGTATAAACCTTCGACTAACAGAATCAGTGTATCAATTTCACAGCCCACATGATGAAAGAAGGAATACAAAAGCAAAATGTGGAAAATTCTGCTTTAAATAAAAGTTAAATGTTTTTCCAATAACTGGTATTCTCAAAAGAGGTTTCAGTACCTGGAAAAGGCTACATTAAACTGTTCTACATGACTTATCCCTTTCTTGTGTTTCGTATTTAGTAACTGAAAACTTTTTATCATTTGTTTCTCTTCAAGGTTGCGAAGGAAATATTTATAAGGGGATCGTCTGTTTATTTGCAGCTGTCACAGCGACCAAAGTCACCCGACGTGAATAGAGACAATAAGAGGGGGGTTGCCTTACAAACGGTCCGGTAATTCTAATTTTTTGATGTTATCTAGGATGGTTAATAGGGATTTAAAATGCAAAATGCACAATTCCCCCTCTCCACGCCGCCCCATATTGAAAAAATGAGCTCTTTTTTCAGATTTTTGCTTATAAACTTAACTCAAAAAGAGTTGTTTTGAGACACAACGTTTTAAAGATTTGATTGTTTTTTTTTACTCTTAATTCTGACTCTCTTATGGACTCAAATAAGTAACACTGTAAGGCTACATAGTGTAAAAATTATGGTTTTCAGGCTAATATTTTGCATGTTATAAGCTTTTTTTTTCAGAACCACTTAGAGTTAATACTGTATCGCTTCCGCAACTAACTGATATTTTTTACTTGAGACCCTATTACCTGCTTTATGGTACGCATTATGTTAATATCTTAATTTTAAAGTGAAATAATACTGTACGCAATAAATTTTCTTTATTGGTAGTGCTCTATTACAAGTATTAAGTTTTATAAACTGGTACGTGAACGTACTGAAAGACTCTGCATCTGGCCACTTATAAGAATGAAAAAATATTTATGGAATTTGAAAAAGGAACTCTTTGAGAACATGTAACTTTTTAATTTGCGAGACCGAGACGAGTCATTTGTTTTTTAATTATGACGTCCTTCCTTTCGAAAATGATGTATCGGAATCAAAATGAATTTAACTCGTGAACATTTTCGTTCAATGGTTTTTTATGATTTTCATTGAGGCAGAAGTCAACAAGAGATGAAGCACCATGTCTCAGCTCTGTGTATTCGTGGTTTGAAGAATTAAGACGTGGACGTGATCATCTCCATGACGAGGTACGTAAAGGTCAGCCGGCGACAGCGAATACAGATTGCCTATTGGCGACTGCCGTAAAATGGGAAGATTTACATTATGATCAAAAGCTTATTACCTAGATGGAAGTTATATAATTTATCAAATGGTATACAATTTAAAACGTTACAAGGTAATTGTAGTATTTAAAATGATATTTTAAAGTACATATTTTGAGTAAATAGATTATTTAGATATGAAACGAATTTATGACATTAAGTTAAATTTACAAAGACAGTCATGATTAATTTATTGAATTTACAAAGACAGGTATGATTAATTCAAAACACCTAAAGCAACATTGAATGACATTCGTTAAGTTTACAAAGACAAGTATTCATAAATTATTATTTATTTATCAAACGGTATTCATAAATTATATATTATTTATTTATCTTGTGACCACCCATTGTCACAAGATAACCTAACCCCTAACCTAAAGTCAGGGTGCCCCGAACTCCCGTGCTCGCTACGCTCGCACCCGCCCTGATTTTTGATGCATTATGTTACAGTTAAAACCAGTTTTTAAATAGAACGCGTTTTCCCTAGTTAGAGCTAGTTTTACTAAATGCCTTTGTTATAACTAGAAATACCTAGTAATATTGCATGCCTGCAAGCAGGCATGGGTGGTCACAAGACAACCTAACCCCGAAGGGTATGGCGGAGGGAGCCAGGCGAGCGAAACCTAAAGTCGGGGTGCCCCGAACTCCCGTGCTCGCTACGCTCGCACTCGCCCTGATTTTGAGCATGAAAATGACATGAAAACATGATTTTGACATGTAAACTTATGGAAATAGTAACTTCGGTTATTAAAACTTATGACAAATGAAAATATATGGAATGATACAGCAAACAAAAAAATGTTGTTTTAAGATTATTCTTAAAACAACATTTTTCTTAACCTTATGGTTATAGTTATTCTGGGAAATGATACTTCTGGTTACTGTATTTATAGGATTATGATGTTCTGGAAAATCTAATACTTTAAACGAGCAATTCTTGTATATACCTATATTATATATATATATATATATATATATATATAATGAGAATCTCGGAAACAGCTGCTGCGATTTCGATGAAATTTGGTATAGAGGGGGTCTCGAGGGCGATAAATCGATCTTGCTAGCTTTTGTTTTTGGTAAAACAGGATTTCCCCATGTTTTCGGGCTTAAAAGAATTTGTACGCCATATTATCATTAAAAGAGAAGGTTAATTTCGCTGCTATCCATAACGGCGCGGTGGCTCTGTTGGGGAACCGGGAGGCAATGAAACCGAAGGTCAGACGATCGAATCCACATGAATGACTTTTTTATTTTTTAGTTCATGTTTCTTTTTTTGTTTGTTTTTATCTTTTTAATTCTTTCATTTAGTTATTTAAATACAAAAATGACAGAATTTTTTTTTTTTTATTTAGTACCTTATTTTTTCGTGGTCTAAATTTTTTCCAACAGATAGAGCAATTTTTATAGGTATGTTTTTTTATTTAGGAAGGAAATACTTTTCAGCCCGGAGGGAGAACCACTTTCAACTGACAGCTGTCATTCATTCATTCATTTTCATTCATTCTGGAAAATTATTAAAAAAGAAAACTGGTTCTAATTTCACATTTCTATTGAACTATGTTCCATCTTTCTATACAGCCACTCAATTACAGCGCAAGGTTAAATTGAAATAACATAAAGTTAAGTATTAATTAAAGAATATATTATATTTTTTAAATTACTTTATCATAATTTTTTTTTGTGTTAAAATATAGATGTCACTATTAATTTATTAAAAATTTCTATTTATTACAATGTCATTATTAAAACGGTCATTACATTACATACAAATTGCATACAGTAAAATAGTCAATACTAATTAGAAAAGAAGCAGATCCTCGAGTACGTCCCCACGAGACATAGTTCCCAGCATACTGGCAGAATTTCCTCTTTGGATAGTCAAGCTAATACGCTGGGCGAGGAAGCTGCCAGCTTTTATCATTATAATTAACTTTCAACTATTTCTTTAAAATAAAATAGATTTGGGCAAAATATTTAACATTTTTCAATGATGGAAATTAAAAACAATGGCTCAAAAGCTGGCCGGCACGGCCACAGAAAAAATTAAAAATAGGCGGGAAAGCAACAATCCGATTATCATTTGTTTCTCGAGTTGTAGGATTTTGTTTACAATGAGTTTATCTGATTCAGTTATGGAAGTCACTCATTCGTGTTCAATTCGTGTTTTTATTTTTACTTTCCTTGTATTCGTAATGAAAAGACAATGCCTCGAACTATTCGGGCCCTCGCTACGCTCAGGCCCCAAACCCCGTTTCGGCGCTAAATAAGTTACTTTCACCCCTCGTATAACAATTACAGAAAATCACTTCGTTTTTCTTACACCGAAAGTTCTGCAACAAATGGCACTACAACTCACATAGTGACGAAATTTTCTTCTAAAAAAGCATTTAAAAGTATTTTCAGTTATTTTTTCAGATATGTAACACAGAAATGGAAAATGCTATTTTATCCACGGAGACGTTATTTAATCCACGCAACCTCAACAAATTCAATTTTATATTACTACTAGCGCTGCCTTTACCACTGTTAGGCATGGGAATAATAATTTATTTTCCTTTCTGAATTCTATCCAAATTCCGATCCAAATTTATTGTCAATGCAGGGAAATCTATTTTTACTAAAAATTAAACCTAGCTAGATCGATTTATCGCTCCCGAAACCCCATATAATGCTAAATTTCATCGAAATTATCCACGCAACCTCAATAAATGCAAGTTTATATTACTACTAGCGCCGCCTTTACCACTGTATCTGTGAAGTGGCCAAAATTGGAACTACTGCTAATAAGTTGGTAGGTTAGTTGGTATGGGAATAATTTATTTTCCTATAATAATCCTTTCTGAATCCTATCAAAAGTCCCATCCTATTATTTTATAATACATAATATATTCTTTTCCTCGTTTTACTCGACCCATCTGATGGAAAACTTTCAGACCACCAAAAAATATATCAGAAATTTTCTTTAATTTTTTATTTAAATAACTAAATGAAAGAATAAAAAAAAATTAAAAAAAATTAAAAAAAGAAACAAACGAAAAAAGAACAAAGAAATAAAAAATATATATTTGTCGAGATTCAAACTGCAAACTCGCGGTGTCCCGACTGAGCCAAAATTACCTTTCTATTTCAATGATATCGCGTATCAATTCTTTTAAGCCTGAAAATACGGGGAAATCTATTTCTTTTATAAGCTAGATCGATTTATTGCCCCCGAAACTAAATTACGAAATCGTTGCAGCCGTACGTTTCCGAGATCCTTATTATTCTTATCTTGCTCGTTTAAAGTATAAGAGTGGTGCTACTATGTCTAGCCGCGTGTACTTTCTTCTGAACGTATGAATTAAGTAGAGTTTATCGAAATGCGTAGGTGTTTTACAAAAAAAAATAAACGAGCTAAGCTCGGTCAACCAGGTACTAATACAAATGGGGGCTAAAAATTCTGTGAAACGTTTTCGGCCTATTAAAATTCGGGTATAAAATATTCGGAGTTATGAAATGTTACCTTTTTAGGGTTCCGTAGTCCGACAAGGAACCCTTATAAGATCGTTCAGTCCGTCTGTCTGTCCGTCCCAGTCTGTCACAGCAAAATATCTTCTACGTTTATGAACCGATTTACATGTAACTTGGTTCGACGATACTTTGGATATAGATCTCAATTTTAAAAATACAAAAAATTAAAATTACCCCTTTTTAAGGGGTAAGGGGGAGGTATCCCCATACATGTAAAGTGGGGGTAAATTATTTTTTTTGAGCACACCCCCTTGTGTGGGGTGTCGTTGAAATCGTCTTTAAAAATGAAGTTGGGTTTCCGTACAACATTTTTATATCAGCTTTACCATTTATGTGAGATATAGCACTCCAAAGTCGTTAACACGGTGTCCCCCCCCCCTGTAATTTCTAAAGTCTTGGACCTATAAACTTCAAATCACTCACGTAAATAAACTGGCGCGGAAACTTTTAATTAAAATTGTTTCGGGTATCTTGTGATGAATACTTTTGAAATTATAAATAAAATAAAAATATATACTCTTTTTCCAAAAGAACAGTAACTATAAAGTTTTTTTACATTCTTTACTGTTAGGACTGAATGTAGATTAATCATTTAAAATAATATCCAGGGAAGAATAAATAAATCACCTACTAAGAACTAGAAAGAAACTCGCGCGGCGACAGATAAAAGACGCCCATTTGGGCGCGGCCGAGGTGCGCGGTGCGGTGCGGTGCGGAGGGGGAGGTACTCGAGTGTAGAACCCGCGAAAGTGGGCAGACGCTTGAGCACTGAACACTCGCTTGAGGGCCTCAGATTAGTTTATATATATATTTGAGGCAAGACGTAAAGTCGGCCATTAAATTACATTTATGTTGATACAATTTTTGAGCAGAGATATTAGTAACTTGGTTTTCCATATAAATATATCGCAAATGTATGGCATTACAAAGTGCAAGAAATGCGAAACAGCGCGGTGTCAAAAATGACTACGGAACCCTACTTTATGCGTGGTCTGACACGCACTTGGCCGGTTTTTTATTTAAGTAGTTAGGTAGTTTAATATAGCTGACAAATAAGTTTTCGGAAAAATGATACTTCGGAATGCCAAACATATTATCTATACATATAATAAAGCTGAAGAGGATGGAAAGTCTGTACATAAAAGATATTCGAAAAAAAAATTATTGGGGATACTTAAAATTGATAACAGAACACGTTCCAATAGTTTTTAGAATTTTTGTCTGTTTATCTGTTTGTTTGTTTATTTGGCTGAGCATTACGCGAAAACGGCTGGACGGATTTTGATGAAACTTTTACTATTATGTAGAGAAAATTATGGACCAGGTTATAGGCTAAAAAAAAACAACCCCTAAAAGGGGGGGGGGGGTTGGCAAAAACTTGAAATACGTTTGCACGTGAATTTCATAGGGGCGCGTGGTAGTATGATGTGCAAACTACACTATGAAACCGAGATTTGAAAAAGTACCAACATAATTATAATATTAATCTGTCTAATATCTTATCTAATCTAATAATAATAAGATAAATAATGATAATACACACAAACATCCAAAAAACCATAATAATATTACGAAAAATGAAAGGAATAAAACATGCGCATTCCTTCCGTCCTTCTTGCTTCCATCTTGCTTCATCTCCATCCATTGCGCATGCGTAGACAAAGTTATTTCGTTATACGCTAAACCAACATACCTATTTTGATTTTTAAAATAATTATCATGACGAATCTTTTAGAAATGGAACGTAATTTTGAACTGCCTGTTCAGTATAGCTTGGCATGAAAGTGCAGATATTAAATAAAGTGAAACTTAATTTTTTCTTCATATCGCAATGCCACCGCAGCAAGTGTCAAACGTCATTCAAACTGGCAATACGATAAAAAAAGACTATGGCTGTATATAAATTAATTCATTTGCCTTAATAAAGACAAATTTATATAAAAATATACGTTTGGCGGGAAATTCCTAGCACTTTATTCAAATAATTTTTTGTCGCGTAGAAGGTTTAACAAATTCTAAGAAAATGCCTTCACAGAAAAAATCTAACTTATCGAGAAAGTCTCGCAATGCTTTAAATAAACAATTAGTGCGGTCTCAAGAGTCCGAAGAAGGTCGCGATGAGAGACTCAGCCAAGCGCGGGCCAGGCAGGCTGCCTCTCTTTCGGCTGAAACGGCAAGCCAACGCGAGGCTCGGTTACGATCACAGCGGATTCGTACGGCAGATGCACGCTTGGCGGTAATACATACACCTATACATAAACAAACATTATTTAAGCATTAATATTAATTTCGGTGTATGATCAAATAAATAGTCATTAAGATTAAGAAAGTCATCAAAAAATTGTGCACTAACTTGACTAACACCATTTATTGCAAACTCGGCTATACATGTAAGTATAACGTAACTGTAAATAAAATAACTGTACATAAATATTGTATATGTAATGTAATGTAATACTGTAAATTGGTGTTTATAAAAATTGACAATGTGTAACATAACTGTAAAAAAATGTAATATAATTTTATTGTAAATCGATCTCACTTTTTTCACCTAATTCTCTTCTCCTCTGATCTTGCTTAAATTTTTTAAGTAAAATCAGACCTAAAACTCAAGTAACTATACGTACATGGTTTGTCTAATCTAAAGTATCTACTTACATAAGAAACCTACCAAAGTAAAATTAAACGTTAGATATTAGGTAAGTAAGTACTCCTCCTCTTGGGGACTGAAAAACAGCGTCTATCTCTGTAAAGTGATAGATATATGCTGAGGCGTGACCTATTCATTGTTGTGTTGCATTGCACACTGAAATGTAATTACTTACATACTCTGTTTTTTTCTCCCTATCTACTTTTCATATAATTATTATTACGTAAGTACCACAGACCAAAGAAAAACCACGCGCGCCAGCTGCGCCGCACTTGACAGCTTTGTGGTAAGTACCTATTGTATTTTAGTGTGTAAGGTGCCACAATTACTTGAATAGACTTATTTTCTTCTTTTAAGTTGGCGAAACGAAGTTCGCGGGCACCAGCTAGTGACCAATAAATTGTCTGGCGTTTAAAAAAAGGACGAGTGAATTTAAGGTAATAAGTAAAAAAGGTTAATCGTAAAACGGAATAACGTTGTGCGGAGAAATAATAATTCCGTAAAGTGATATTGCGGTGATTTAACAATATGTCAAGTCATACATATGGAAATTGCAAAAGTACGAATCGTTTTCGGAATATTGAAATTCGGATATCAATTTTTCGGAATTGTAATAGGTTACCCAGTACAACTCATCAAAACTTTGCAATATTTGAAGACTAGGAATGGTATTTGGTTTCATATCGAGTTCTAAAACACATATTTTCTCTGTCACTTCCATAAATTCCTTGCGATTTTGTCCCAAAGGTTTTAATCGGATAAGAAATTTAGCTCTTGTATCATTATCCGAAACATGCTTACTAAGATCATACAAAACTTGACCCGTTGCAAAGATGCTCTGTTGTTTAGCTGTTAGTGCTAACATTTGGCTCTTTTCCGCCATTTTACTGTAAGTGTTATAAACGCAGTAATTATATAAAGTACAAAATAAACAAATGAAATTCTAAGTAGAATCCTGTTAAAAATGCTGGCTTTTTTATATAAGTTGTATGAACCTGGGCACTTATATACTTCTAATAAGGTTGATAATAGCGTGTGGCCAAATAAGAACAAACTAAGATGGCGGGACAAGATAATTGTTCGCATAATAAAACATGTTGTTATTGTTTATGCAACATATGACAAATCTATACATATAACAAATCTGTAAAGAGGCCAATTCTGTACATTGAAAATAAAAAAACAAAAATACGTCTGGGGGTCTTCTTAAACGTAACAGATACCAAAAATATGATTTTTGAAATTTTTGTCTGTCTGTCTGTCTGTGTCTTATCCGCGATTCACGCAAAAACCACTGAACGGATTTTGATGAAACTTTTTTTGTTGTATAGCTATTGGTCCTCGGTAACATATAGGCTATAATTTATTTTGAAGATCGGAATACCTGATGTGGAACCATAGCAGTCCAGCTAGTCATATCTCAGTCAGTTTTTTACCGATTTTAATGATTCTTTATTTATTCGATAAAATCTGCTTTAGGGATAAATTCATATAAACTTTGTCAAAATCTGATGATGGAATAAGAGATAAAAGCGGAAACACCTCAACCAGTGATAGCAACATGCATCGCGCGCAATACCGTTTGTGGTGGAATGTTGCTAGGCAACGAAATAAATTTGTCTTGTCAGTTTGCTGAAAATCTACGTTTCCGTTGTTCCATATAAAATTATATAATATTATTCGATTTTATCATATTTTTTGGCGACCGTGACAGGACAAGATCCTGCAATCTTCGGATATTTATTTATTTATTTATATGAAAACACAGTTAAACTTATAACTAAACACAAAGGGTGCAACAAAAACTATACTGTACTATATTGTATTGGAAATCACAAATAATTTAGCTTCTATGGCCAAGTGGTCGAGTGTTTTACTCTCTTTACGGAGGTTTCAGGTTCGAATCCCGGTAAAGACACTCTTAAACGAAAATGTCCTTGTGAGACTTTCTCCAGTTTAATTGGGACATTGCTGCCTGAATCACCTGATTGTCTGAAAAGAAAGATGATTCCGTGCTTCGGAAGGCACGTTAAGCCGTGTGTCTCGGCTCTAATATCTACAGAAGGCGTAGTTACTCGAGCTAAGTCAGTGAGTTTTAACAAGGGCCCGGTACTATATTAATTGTGTGACCAGGGTATGTGAGGTTGGTTGTCGACCTTACAATCCACAATATGAAGAAAAAGAAGGCTTCTTCTAGCCTAGTCTAAACTAAGCAAATACCAAAAATATAAAATCTTTGTACTGAAACTGTCAAAACCTAGCTTTGGATAATGAAAAAAAATAATAGGAAATGTCTCAAGGTTAGGATTATCTACTTACATAAAATATATTGAATGAAACACTGAAAATCATAAAATAAAAATAATTTTAACAAAAAAATAGAAACCTCCTTCAAATTACCTTATAAGGTTATCTCCACTAAAAAGTAACAAATAAAATAACATTCCAGATGGAACATGAAAAAAAATATTGCCAATATCCTCAATTAAATAGATAGGTAGTGTATTAAGTAAATATTTAGAATTTTGTACTTCCTTTTGGAGTCGGTGCCAGCCAAAAAATCGTCGATTAGTCGTGGGCAACTGTTTTAAGTCGTCATTGTCGTTAAGTCAGTACATATTTATATATGACTATCAATATAATTCTTTGATAGTCTATGATATAATGTTTTGTTGTGCTGCGCGGGATGCAATGCCGCACCCGACCAAACGCAGGGACAACGACAGGAGCGGCTACCAAGAAAGTCCGGGTAGGTTTAATTCGATAAATAATTAATACTCGTAGTTTCGTCGTCTACAATTTTTGGCTGGCACCGACTCCAAAAGGAAGTATAAAATTCTAAATATTTACTTAATACATAAAACAATGCAGACGTCCGGATTTAGTATATAATGTAGCGTAAAAAAAGAAAGCTAGCTAACCTGTGGTCGACGACCACAGGCGAAACGTGAAATTTAGGAGAACAGAGAAAGAGTTAGTTAAATTTGTCCGAACGGTATAATATAAATTTGAAAAGGCCTAGAAATTGCCAAGCATGAGCCGAGAGTCGAGTCCAGAGGGGACTCCGTCGATATCGTGTCGCTGAACTAGTGTTGTGTTGTGGTGTATCGATGCAGGAAGGTGTACCAAAACCGCGGAGTACCCCGGAGAGTATAGCCAAACGGGAACCAAAAAAAGAGGGCCAGAGAAACCTAAAGGGCCTTTTTAGAATTTGGAAAAGGAATTTAAATTTGGCAAAATCCGCATACAAAATTGATACAAAAAAAAGATACAAAAAAAGGCTAAAAAATGATGGGCAGTCCCAGGGGGAACGCCGGAGCGCGGGTCTGCGGCACTCAGCTGGCACGGGCGCGGGCGCGCACAACGCAGGGGTCCAGGCACGTCCAACGCCCGGTGGCCTCAGGGGTCCGGAACCACGGCGAGAGAACGAGAAAGGCACGGAGGGACCCTCGTGTGTGTGCCGCAGAGACCGGAAATACACTGTAAAGATGTACAAGGAAATAATCGCCATCCGACCAAGACAAGGAAAGAGAAAAGTACGTCGATAAAAACCAGGAGGAAGACAGCACAAGACTTACCCGGCCAACGTAAAAGTAGGTTAAAGTAGGAGCCTGTCCCAAAAATTATCGCATTAGCAAGAGACGATAATAACACTGGTGTCCCAAGGTTTTATATCAGATATTTATTTCGTAAGATTCAACCACGTTCAAGGGATAAAACGTTTCCTTCTCCTGACAGACGACAACTGAGAAAACAATAAACAATTTAGAAAAAGGTCAAACTAACAAAATTTTAAATTTGAAAATGTGACATAAAAACCGGCCAAAAGAAAAAAGAACCGTACCAAAAAGGTTATTAAAAAACCTGCAGTAATGCTGCAGACATCCCTTCACCAGAAAAAAAAAAATCCGCCAACTCGAAAAGGAAAAAAATCTTCGAGATGGCAACCCTCGAAGGAAGTTGACCACCCTAGAACAAAAGCCGAATTGTTCCAAGTCAACTATGAAAGGAAAAAAATATCGATAAAAATTTATCGACACTCTACCCCATCACTATAAACCAACGAACACGTCATGTTCCCAGCACGGGCGGCTCATAACGGCTCATACGACTCACTGGCCCCAGGATAAGAAACCACCGGTGTCCCAACAGAAGCCAAGTCAATCCACCAGGGAAAAAAAGGAGGACGGAAATGGCTTGGAGAAAGAAAAAGGAAAGTTGTCAACCACAACAGAAAAAGGTGGAGACAACCGAAGGAAACACCGATGACGTGGTATCCCTGAGCCAGGAGGAAAATGTATGATACGTAAAGGATAGAAAGGGAAATTTGGAAATTAGGATATGTCGGAATATCGGAATGTTGGAATGTCACTAAGTTTTAAAACATAAACGCGCCTACAAACGATATTATTTACACACCTAAATGCTAAAACTAAAAACTATACAAAATATCAACAAGTAGTTTTTGAACTACAGGTAAAGAGTTTACAAGTCGAAACTGTCAGTTACGCCCGTAATCGGCGGCAAGAGAAGAAAAACTTCAAATCGACCGTGCGCGAAAACTGACAGACGACTTGTAAACAAAGAGCTATCAAACGAGGGCCGACGCTCGCCCACGTCATCGTGTTCATCCCGAAACACGTCAGACGCCGACGAACATCGGAAACACTCGGATCGGCTCGGAAAAAGGGCTCGACGGCGCAGTTGGTAGGTAACCAACGCCGTCAAAGGCGAGGTCGGGGTTCGAACTCGACCCTGACAAAAAATTAAAAAAAATCCGACGATGGCCATAATAGGCGGACTGCGCAAAGCAGCGGTCACCGTCCTGCCGCGACAAAAAAAGCGCGCTTCGGGACAAAAACTTTGCCCCGGCTCAATCCCAGCGGAATGACGCAACATGGGCCAGGTCAGAGGCCTATGGCAGCTCGAAAACCTGACCACATGTTGGTTGCGTCAATTGCGAATAACCTAAATACCTACAAACTAACACTAAGATATAAATAACCTATACCTAACCTATACCTACAAACTAACACTAAGATAGGTCAATCTGGCCAGACATACACACACACACCAAAACCACAAAAAAGGCGTATGAAGTATTAAACTTAGTGACATTCAAAAGAAAAAAGGATGCCAAAACGTGAATCTAAGCCAAATGATGAGAAGAAAAGTTGGTACACGTTTGCCTGAAGGCTTTTAGAATTTAGAAAAATAATGTTCCAGGGGAACAGGGAAAAGAGGGTCTATTTCAAAATTTATGAACCCTCGTGCGGGGAAACTGGATAAACACGAAAAGATATTCGGGGACTATTTCAACGACCGCATCTTAGTATGGACAAATTGAAGGCACCAAAGATACGTCACACGATTACCGCAACTGTCGGCCAACCCACGGCAGTCTTGGCTACTCGTGGACAGCACCCAGTGTACACTTCTTTGCATACAAGAGGCTCGTAAATAGCCCCACGAGTTTTGCAGGTGGGTAAAAAAACTAGACAAGGAAAAACGAATATAAAGGGGAAAAAAAATAGGGGAAGACCGGAATATAAACGAAATTTACAGATAAATTTATGTTACGGGCGCCATTTGTAGCGTAAAAAAAGAAAGCTAGCTAACCTGTGGTCGACGACCACAGGCGAAACGTGAAATTTAGGAGAACAGAGAAAGAGTTAGTTAAATTTGTCCGAACGGTATAATATAAATTTGAAAAGGCCTAGAAATTGCCAAGCATGAGCCGAGAGTCGAGTCCAGAGGGGACTCCGTCTATATCGTGTCGCTGAACTAGTGTTGTGTTGTGGTGTATCGATGCAGGAAGGTGTACCAAAACCGCGGAGTACCCCGGAGAGTATAGCCAAACGGGAACCAAAAAAAGAGGGCCAGAGAAACCTAAAGGGCCTTTTTAGAATTTGGAAAAGGAATTTAAATTTGGCAAAATCCGCATACAAAATTGATACAAAAAAAAAGATACAAAAAAAGGCTAAAAAATGATGGGCAGTCCCAGGGGGAACGCCGGAGCGCGGGTCTGCGGCACTCAGCTGGCACGGGCGCGGGCGCGCACAACGCAGGGGTCCAGGCACGTCCAACGCCCGGTGGCCTCAGGGGTCCGGAACCACGGCGAGTGAACGAGAAAGGCACGGAGGGACCCTCGTGTGTGTGCCGCAGAGACCGGAAATACACTGTAAAGATGTACAAGGAAATAATCGCCATCCGACCAAGACAAGGAAAGAGAAAAGTACGTCGACAAAAACCAGGAGGAAGACAGCACAAGACTTACCCGGCCAACGTAAAAGTAGGTTAAAGTAGGAGCCTGTCCCAAAAATTATCGCATTAGCAAGAGACGATAATAACACTGGTGTCCCAAGGTTTTATATCAGATATTTATTTCGTAAGATTCAACCACGTTCAAGGGATAAAACGTTTCCTTCTCCTGACAGACGACAACTGAGAAAACAATAAACAATTTAGAAAAAGGTCAAACTAACAAAATTTTAAATTTGAAAATGTGACATAAAAACCGGCCAAAAGAAAAAAGAACCGTACCAAAAAGGTTATTAAAAAACCTGCAGTAATGCTGCAATAACTACATCATCATAATTCGTTACTTTTAGTAATAATACTGTTATAATTATTAATTGTCTATGTCTAATTGTTATATTTTTATTTTCTTTTTAGAATTTGCTGTCAGTGAGCCGCCTGCTACTGCTGTTGCTGCTGTTCCTGCTCCTGCAGCTTACCTCAGACATTTATTTTCTCATTTTTTTATACTTCATATAATCAAATAAAATATTATTCTTATTGCTTAACTAACAATGACCAAGAGCATTATCTTATTTTTATTGTTTTTGATTTTTCTAAATTTTAGGTTTTAGCTCATCATTTGCCCTAGCCTTATACAGGCATTGTACAACAATATTGTAAATAATAACATGTTTCTTTTATTTTACCTATGGTTAAATGTAACTTTAGTGTAATGCAACGGTATGTAACTATAGTTATTTTATATTTATAACATGTTTTTAAATAAACATTGAACCTCTCTTATGTTGTGTTTTGAATCATACCAATTAATATCCCTAATCTACGACTACAATAGATCCATCTTAGGTCGCAGTGGTAATTGGGACATAATTTGCCCGATCCTTTCCACCAAAAATCATCCCTAATTTAATTATGCCACTAAAATAAAATAAAACCATTTTGTAATTGTACTAAATTAAAGCTATTTATTAAATTTTACAAACAAAACAATAAATATAATTCAAAACTTGTGTACTATACATATTGAGATACTTTATTAATCATAATGCTTGTGATGCTCAAAGTGAAAATATAATAAATAATACACTTATTTTGATCAAGTATTTCCCTTTTTTTACTTAACATGTGAGCTGCTTCATTTCTTTTTGTTTTTTTTTTGCAATTTTGTTTTCTATTTTAATACTTTTGAAATCTTGCTTTGAAACACTGAAGTGCGGCCAGAATCTGAAAATAAATTTGATCAGTTGTACAAAATAATAATTATAAGCTTTGTATTATGTTACTGTTCACTTTTGCTGACATACTGTCTTGTGATAGTGGGTGTACGAAAAGTTAATCGCTTGAACAAACCTTGATGTCTGGATGCACTCGGTTTCAGTATATGTTCCCTTCTTCGTGAAGCTGCTGCATAAATTGCTTCACTCGGCTGCCATTCCACACATGGGAATCATGGCTCTGTCCTCCAAAGGATGGATATACATATAATTTGCATAGATCAGCATCACAAATCTAAAAAAAAAACAACAGAATGGTTAGCCCATTTTATTCTAAAAATTATTCCATTTTCAACCCCAAAATGACTTCAAAAATAAAGTAGATTGGTCCTATTAAATTTTACAATGGAAATAGTCCATTCAGGACCATATTCTATGGCAGCAAAAGTTTATATTATATTATGTTGCTATGCTCGACAGGGCCCATGTTTTTAAGCACTTTGGGGATTAACTTGTGATAGTGGGTGTATGAAAAGTTAATCGCTTGAACAAACCTTAATGTCTGGATGCACAGCAGTACTTCTCTGACTCGGTTTCAGTAGAGGAATCAAGTCATCGCATAGCGCCAAAAAGTCGTTTTTCGACAATCGAAAATTGTCCTTGAACGGCTGTTCCGGCATCAAGAGAGGTCGGGACGCCTCTCGCAGTGTCCTCCGATCGATGATCTCCCTCTTTTTCAGCCGTTCTTCCTCTGCTGCAGCCAGCAGCAGTATATGAGCCGCATCCATCTCGTATGCCCGTGTGCGGCTTTGCGCTCAGCGGTTTACGAATAAAAACCCACACCTTAATACACTCCAATAAACTCAAAAATCAAAATAAGAAAGCAAAATCAAACTATTTCAACAAGAAAATGGCTGAAGCAAGTTACTAATTTGCAACTGGCTTCAATTGACAGTTGAATACTGTTGGACGGTAATCATTTTTTTTTTACGCGGTAGCTAGACTTGGCTTCAAATGTCAAATAGTATGAGATTATTTGGAAGTTATTCGTTCATCGTTCATTCATATGACGTCACACTTGTAATCGACTTCGTAGACTTGGCTTGCTCCTTACGCGGTAGGTTGAAAGCCGCTAGCGGTCTTCAAGCCCGCCGGTATTGAAACAAGCTCGCTTAGCCGGTCGACCTACTGGTGCAAAGGTTGTCCATTGCCATTCAACGTGGCAACGCTGCGAGTGTCATGGGCACCTTTGCGGCGGGTATGACCCGGGGAGGTATTTTTGACTGACATTGTGCATATATATGTGTTAATAATTTTTGACGATTGCTTTTCTATTGTATATTTTTTCACATAATTATTATTATTTTTGTACTACTTATTTATTAATTACTAATGTTTATGCTGTTGTGTGACACGTTATTGGGTGCCAAATAAAATATAAAAAAACTTCATTAATATAGTTTTGTATTAAAATATATATAATAATAATAAAGATTTTTTTATCAAATTGATGTAAAATTGTTTTTGTATTCCCATGCCCGTAAGAATTTATACTTATACAATATTTTATAGTAGACATCCAAATTTCTTAAAAGGTAATTTTTTTAGTGTTTTATAATTTCCTCGCGTATTTCAGAGAAAAGCACTATACAGGCCTCGGCCGCAATAACTCTTGCTGGACTCATACACAATAAAAGTCCTCACCTGCGGCTCGGACTTTAAACGTTTTCTCGTCCAACAATAACTAATTTTGCGGCCGCGGCTGTAATGTACTAATAATGGTCAGGTAGGTGTAGGGTAGGTGTAGGGTAGGTGTAGGGTAGGTGTAGGGTAGGTGTAGGGTAGGTGTAGGGTAGGTGTAAGGTAGGTGTAGGGTAGGTGGAGCGAAGGTGTGCACTAAACAATCAAATTTAATATAATAATGTATTACTTGTGAGATACATTGTGTTTTCATGCGATAAATACATAGATTGACTTGGCAATCGCACTCAACAATCAAATTTAATATATTAATGTATTACTTGTATGATACATTGTGTTTTCATGCGATTGCCTGTCAATCTATGTATTTATTTAAAACATAAAAGATTTTTAATATTGATCTGGTCACTATAAGATGTTGCTAGGTGAGCTAATTACGTAATAACTTAAGACAGAAGGACTCTTAAGTAGGGACTGAACAAATTAACCGACTTGGTATTACATGGATCTCACAACTTTTTACGGTAGACTAAGTTGCGTGCGAGACTTGGTTTTTTACAAGTTATGTTTTTGATGGCATTGCCTTATTTCAACCAGTTACTCAATAGCTAGGATAGCGGGATGGGTGTAGTGAACGAGTTTCACAGAGAGTTGAGCAAGTCGCGGGTTAAAATTCTGGGTGGTTTTGACATTGGTTTCTTCGTTTTTTATTTATCTTTTTTTGTCTCACACAAGATAGGGCAAACGCAGTTGTATGATAATTATAGTACTAAACTTATAAGTTCTAAACTTTATCACTTTAACCTCTACTTCGACTACTTGAACCATTCATTGTTGTAATATTTCCCTAATTCAATGATTAGTAACTCCATCATGAAAAATAAGTAACAAAATAGTACGATAAAATTAAGAGATGAAAAATACAAACCGCCATATTGCGCGTGTATAAAATCTTGCGCAGTTTGGTCACGAATTGAAAGCAAACACGTTAAAAGCTTCATGAATATTCTACTACACGACAGGAGTTTAGCACAAAAAACTACGGTACTATTGGACAGTTTAGTTTCACAGTGTTCAACATCATCTGTTACTAAGACCTTTAGACCAAATCATTTTCTGTTACACAACACTTTATATTTTATTAACCATTAGGATCGTTTTTTCTAAATTCTTTTTCACTCCGACAAGAACGCCACCTGACGGGGCTCTCTGTCTTGACTGCTTCATTGACAAAACAAAAATATAAATCTTCTCCTGTTTATTTGCGCGAACGCTTCAATTTCATGCGTCCTGAGGGCAATCCCAGTCGCTCTAATATTCGTACTCTTTTATCCCTACCTTCTCATAATACTAGTTTTTACTCCCATTCGTTCGTCGTCCATGCTGCAAGGCTGTGGAACTCTCTACCATATACTGTCCGTGATTGTAGCACTATCTCTATTTAAAAAGCGAGTAAAAGAGCATTATCTTTCGCTGTCACATTGATCCATTATATTTATTTAAGTATTATATATATTGTATTTTTATAAAATATATTATATTTTATATTTTTGGGTATATATTTTAGTATCATATTGTGTTAGTTTATTTATGTATATTTACATAATATTATATAAGTAATTCTTGTGATTGTCTTGTTCTTTAGTGTTTTATAAAGTTGTGCACGTTTTATCTGCGTCTTATTTTTTTATTATTAATATATTTTTATTATTTCAATGTAACTGTGACTTAACTCAACAGACGAAATGCCTTAAATACTTAGGCATTATAATTGACGAAAAACTAAACTTTGTGCCTCCTATCTCCGCCTTATCTGCTCGCTTACGTAAAACCATCGGCATTATGAGAAAGCTAAGAGATGTCTGCGACATTAAAATCTTAAAAATGATTTATTTTGCTATATGCCAATCTCTCCTGAACTATTGTATTGGAATGTGGGGCTGCTCAGCAAAAACTCACTTTATTATGATAGAAAGGGCTCAACGAGCTTTGCTGAAGGTGATGTTGAAGAAACGTAAAATGTTTTCTACTAACCTGCTGTATAAAGAAGCTCTGGTACTGAGAGTACGTCAATTGTACATAAGCAAGGCAAATCTTACTGCACATAAAAGTATTCTGAAGCATGCAGACTATGCAGTTTCGCTACTTATAATTTGCCAAGTCATTTTCATTATATTGTTACTTAATTTGATCTTGTTCTTAATAAAATTTGATTTAGCACAAACGCGTTTGAATATTTTTGAATACTTGCGAACATAATCCGCAAAGGCAGGACTTGTGTTATACAATCTGTCTTCATAAAGTTCGTATAACCTCCGTCTGCTCCTATGAATGCCCACTGTCGCCCAATCACTAAACAATGCCTTATTGTTTACTTTTATAGTTTTTGGTTTAAATACCCTATCATATTCACTTTTGACTAAGTTAAATACCGGATTATACAACAGATTTGGGTTTTCAATGTACGGTAATACCGGTAATTTTTCTAAAATGTTATTCCTATAGTGCTCGAGTCTAGTGTCACTAATGGGTACACATGTAATATCTTTTTTTGGCTCCATTTCGATTTTAATATTGAATGCACCTATCAGACCAAAATGATCAGAAGGTAATTTGTTTATTACTGATTTATATGTAGGTGTAATGTTAGAAAAAATATTATCAATGCAAGAAGCAGACGTTGCAGTAATTCTTTTAGGCTCCAAAAAAAGATAGTTAAGGTTATGTCATAAAAATAAAGATTTAAATCTTGTACAAGTATTATTATCTTTTAAAAGATCAACATTAAAATCTCCACAAATTAAAAACGTTTTATTTTTATCGCTGATCTTGGTTAACGCTTCATCCATTACCTTTTCAAATAAGTCATAAGATGAAGCCGGTGGTCTGTATACGCTCAAGTTCTATACAGGCTATTTCAATAGTACGCTCAACAGACAGACTTACTATATCAACTCGTTCCTTGCATTTAAAACTATTATTAATAAAATTATTTAATTTAACATATTTCTTTAATTTATTTTTACTACAGCTCATAGTGGTAACTGAATGCGATCTATTAGGACTATCACACGTGAGATTAATTGTTACAGTTGAATTTTGATCCGTGGGTGAGATGACAGAAGCTACAGGTGGAGTGATCAGCTCCTCAAAGAGTGACTGGGTAAAAAAAACTGAAGTGGCAGTAGGCTGGCCACGTCTGTCGCAGAACCGATGAGCGTTGGAGCAGACGGGGTCTTGAATGGAGACCGCGTCTCCCCGATGAGCGTTGGAGCAGATGGGTTCTCGAATGGAGACCGCTTTAACTATCTTGATTCGGTGCTTCGAAAGGTACGTTAAGCCGTTGGTGCCGTTGGCGGCCCAATTGAGTTCGGTTGTCGACACGAAAACATACATTTAGGTGCGCCCGGATTTTAGTAAACGTGTTGGATTAGTGTGTGCTTCCTTGAACTTATTAAAGTTCTGTTCACCCTTTTAGGGATTATTGTGAATGTGATTTTATGTGAAAACTGATTTCATATTCTTGCTCTTTGACCAAAAAAATATACATAACGATATAACACACGTCAACATTGCTTCAAAACTCGATTGCAAATTTTTTGGGCGCCATATTGGACGCGATCTTGGATTACTCAAAATGCTCAAGTTCAGCAGAGTGGCATCAAACAGATCTGAAATCTACATAGCATAAGCTATCAAAAACATCCAAAACATTATGAATATACCTCAAAACAAGCTTTTCGAGTTGGCATCCAGACTATTACGGTTGTATAATATCTTTGTTAGTCAAAGTATTGTCCTTTAACTTTCCCAGTACAAACAAAACATAATATTGCTCTCCGGGCTTAAATTAAAAATAGTTGGCAATGTCAGATTTACTAAACACCACTTGTGACTTTGTAGCTTTGTGGCTTTGTGGCATTCCTCTGGTGGCTATCATTTACTTTAATGCATAAGTTTATTTATCCATTATGTTGTCTAGAACAGTTTCCAGAATTATTTGCTCTACTTCTCCGTTACACAAGGAAAGAGCATTATCAAGTGTATTTGAAACTTCTTGGCTTAATTGGTTTAATACTAAAACAAGTTAAAGAATCATTACATTGTTTTGAGCATTTCGCTCTTTTTTTTTGACGAAGCAACCAAATCCAATAATGGGATTTCGCATCTAATTAAGGAACTTATAGAGAGCCTATATCGACATGGTCACAGTACAGTCGAGAACAGATGGAAGCACACCAGCCCGCCATCGGCCGCTAGCGTACCGGTATACCCATATCAAATTAAGAATATATATATATATATATATATATATATATATATATATATATATATATATATATATATTGTACTAAAATGGCTTTTATTTATTTATTTATTCGATAACAACATGCAATTGTGTTCGAAATCAGTTTTAAAACAAAGAAATAAATTAATAAATTAACTATTTACGAAAAAATCTCTAAATATTAATAACATCAAATTAAAAACAAAAATATTAAATAGATTAAGTTTAAAATGTAAATATATGTCTTTAAAAACTCAGTCTTAAATATAATTTAATAAGTATATCCAGAATCTATAGGTAGGTATATTTTTCACAATAATAAAAAAATTGAAGGCTAAAAAATTCATTAGTTTTTTTTTTTTCATTTTCGTAGTTACAATATTTATACATTAATTGAAGTTGTAGAGAGTAAAGACTTTGTGGGATAAAAAGGGATGTGTCCAAAGATAAAATTTCGCCTACACCTTCGAACGTACAAAACTTTGTTGAAACTAGCCATCCTTCCAGTTTGATTTATTTCTACGGAAAACGCGACTACCACGCACGACAAAACTGTAGCACTGAGCCACCGATATCGGCGCGGTGGACAAACGATCGCCGTCACTTAAACTCGGCCCGAAATAATCTCGTTCTCGGTGACGGTCCGGTGACGGCGGCGGTGGACAAACGCCCTAATACTGCCTACGAACGCAGAACTTCTCAATGTAAGCTTCCAAATCACGACACTCTAAAGCACCCTTAACACGCTCTCACCAAACGATCAATAACAACAATGGTCAGCCCGACCCGGCTTACTCCTAAATAAACAGCTGCAGTCCTGACACACCAGCAAGTGGATGTATATTTTGGTTTGTATGCCTTAAGCATAAGTATAAGTAGTTTGTTTATGTAACTTTGATTAATAGTATTAAATAGCTTATCCTATTCTGTTTTTCTTGTGTGCACCGTCCCACAGTAACTGTGGACAGTTCCAATGCAGCTTTCTTGTACCCTAAGGTTGCCTGAAAGAAATTGCTACATTAGCAATAAGGCCGCCTATCTGTACACCCCTTCATCTATCTTTGTACTTTCAAGCTGTATCCTTGTGTGCAATAAAGTATATTCTATTCTTCTCTATTCTATATTTCTATGACTATCTCAAATTCATTTACCTACGCAACAATAATATCGCAATAATAGCTACAACCATAGTTTATTCTACTCGCTTCACTTCTCGAATTAATACGGTGACTAAATACAAATAAGTAAGTAACACTATATTTAACTAACCAAATACAATATTCACGGTATCTAATCAAATTTACTTAAACTGACGCATCTTTCCATTCCAATTCGAATCTCAATTTTGACGGCACTAAAACTGTCTACAGCGTCTCTTAAAATATTGTTATTAAACCGTTAATAACGCAAAAATTACTAACGCAATCTATCCAATAAATCCATCCAGTCCGCTCGTCAATATCATAATCCGCTGCATTGTACGCCGTTTACTTAACTTAGTTTTGAAGTCAAATAAAAGAATCTCTCAGTTCATCAAACTTATCATCAGCTATATTTTTGTCCTATCTTAGTCACATATCACTGCCATAATAAAGATTTAGTACCTAAGTTCAAAGTCTCAGTAGTAGTTGCAGTTGTACACTACAAAAAAAGGAAGAATACGGCTTTTGCTGAACCAAAGATTTCCTTTGGCAGGATTGATCTTTGGATCCCTAAGATGGGTTTACGAAGCGGATCCACCTGAATTATTCATGCAGGTGGGGGAAGGGGGGGTTTTGAGTCTTAACAAAGTCTGAGGTTAATAACTGCGTAAGGTTTAGGTGTATAGTCGAGTTTGGTATCATTTTCGATTAAATTGAATGTCTAAATGGCTATTCTGAAATAATATTTAGGTCAATAGATAGTAAAAATCTAATAAAATAAAAAATTTGTAATATGAATTTCAAATAATACGTAATTCTATTTAGGTATTACCACATTGCCTCGCACTTGGCCTGATTGGGATTTGCAGTGGGGTGATCCTTCGAAAAAAAATATTCTTGAGAAAAAATATCTATTTTCGGATCCTTGTATTAGAACTCTAATTTTAAGTTGGAAGGATAGTACCGTGGAAAAAATTAAATTTTATGTAGAAGGCACTTCAATAAAATAAAAAGTAGTTATATAAATAATTAATATTTTAAATTATTGTATGTTGCCGATAATGACGATTTGAGAGACTAATGACGTTATTGTTTCAAATAATGACGGAGTGTTGCTAAGAATGACAAATTGAAAATAAAGGTGACCAGTGCTTTGTGCAAAGTTCACCTAGGGAAGTACAGTGGAGCTCAGGTCTGGTAAAATCTTTATTCCCAGTCGCCCGTATAAGCTGACGACTCGATTCTATATTATTTTTTATCGACTACTTCAAATCACTAAAAATCAACAGCACAATTTTCTACTAAAATTTGACCACGAAAATTGTAAAAACCAAGCGGTTTATTACTTACCAGAAAAATGTGATACCAGAAAGCTTTGTAGTGTTGCTTGCGGCATGGTTTCGGCACAATTTCACCGCACAATTAACCATTTTGTGTAGTCTAGATCGAGATTGCCGTGTCTGGAAATGTATCCTGTAAAAGATTTTTCCAATGTTATCTGAAACAGGGTGTAGTAATTTATTTGTAATATTTTATGCCACAGATAATGTCCATGTCACATGCCGTAAACGACTATTTGAAAGAAAAGTGTGAATGTGTGTGTGAGTAACAAATTGTATCACAGCCGGCACCCATAGTACGTTTTGATTACTACTCCATGAGGGCGGGCGCGTAAAATTTTTTCTTTCTTCATGATTTGATGCCTCAACGATAGGTATTATTTTTGACTTTTTAAATGTTTGCTTTTTTGCTTCGGGGGTTTTTAAATTTTAAATTTCCATCCATTCAATTTGCAAACCAAATCCCATCAGAATCCGTTCAGACGTTTTTTTTTCATTTTGAAAGTATTATAGACAATTTTACTTGTTTGATTTGATTAAAATCTATACCACGAATATTTACGAGTATATTTGAAAACAAGCTCATTTTGAGAACAGACAGCCACTAGATTGAGAAACTTTGTTGCATCGAACAGGTTGGGAAATGAACAGTGCGGTAGGTTTGAAATGTTTGATTGACAAACCAATTTGTTTGTTCAAAGTGTTTGTGAAAACTGATTTTCCCCTTTTGAATCTGCAATACACTAGTTGCAAAATTGTGGGTTGTAAGGTCGTTAAATTTTACCTTTGTGTGAGAGATGTGTAGCCGTCATACAATTTTGCAAAATATCTTTGTTTTTCTTTTAAATCGAGTCACACCAAGTGTGAACTTTTTTTGGATGGATTTGGAATGGAGATAGTAACCTAGATTATCACATAGGATACGTTTTACGAGAAAAAGTCTTATTCCCACGGGAAAATCTTACACAACGTGAGCGTAGCCGCGGGCGGACTGCTAGTTCATATAAGTATATTATAAACAAGTTTGTTATACTAGTCGACTTCAATAAAGGGGAGGTTCTATGTTCAAAAGTATGTGTTTTTTTTTAAATTGTATGTTCATTGATTTCTCTGCCAATTGTAAACTAATTTTCGATATTCTTTTTCTGTTTAAAGTATACGTTCGAAATAGTCCCATAAAATTTCATCAAAATCGGATCAGTGGTTTGGAATTTAAATTATTTTTTAAATAAATTTGACATTATAGCGCCATTTCAACGAGCAAACCTTATCGTGCCATCCATCAATTTCCATAATAAAATTAAAATACGAGTATATAGGTGTTACTCAATAGAATTTGATGGCTCAATGATAGGTATTATTTTTGACTTTTTAAATGTTTGCTTTTTTGCTTCGAGGGCTTTTAAATTTATTTTTTATTTTATAATTTTTAAACTTAATTACAAATTATGATAAGTACAGTTATCTAAAAGGATCACTATCAGATTGGTCCTTAAATCATTAATCAAAATATATTTGGTAGTTTGCCTAACTGAACTTCAGAATCTGTTGATTGGCCCCTTTTTTATTTGGTGCGTTGTTATTACAGCAGAATGTTAAGTTTCTCTTCACATAACATTAATTTATCGTGAAGCCACCGTCGTACTTAGAATTAAATACTGATCAAAAAGAATCCAAACACGACATATCTGTTATATTTTTTTTCAAGAGAGTACTAGTGTACTGGATATCCTGGCTGCAGCATCAGACCAATAATTTCATTATCATGCAAAGTTAGAAAGCATACATGAGTGTTTCAAATTTTAGGTCACACGTATGTTTGAAAGTAAAAAGTAAATCACATTATGGGTCTAAGAACCCTAACAGAAGAGCTGATGACCTTGAAACGGCTGAACCGATTTTGATGAAACATATCTAAGAACCATTGCTAGGAAACCTGCTTTCAAATAAAAAAAACCGCATCCAAATCGGTTGAGCCGTTTAAGAGCTACGGTGCCACAGACAGACACACAGACACTCACAGCGGTCAAATAAATTTGACGCAAAAAAGACAAAATTCCTTCTGCCACAAGTATTATTTAATACTTACTTGAAGGTCTCGGTCTTTGAATATTGTAACTATAATATTGCATTTAAAATAAATAAATTTTATTTTTATTTTATTATTTTAAGATTAATTTAACTCGTAAACATTTTCGTTCAATGATTTTTTTATGATTTTGGTTGTGGCTTAAGTCTACAGAGTGATGCCAGAGTTTTCAATTGGCATTTGGTGATGAAGCACTATGTCGCAGCTCTGTGTATTCATGGTGGTGCTTGCAGACTAATTGCCTTCCTCAAAATTAATGTCAATTTAAAAAGATTTCTTAAATTAATTAAATCCATATTATGAAGTCGAGAAATTTTTAGGGCAGTTGTACACGACAACACGATCACCTGTCAGTCTGTAGTGGTCAAGCTACAGATCCTAGAGCTAGATTAACCCGAAACTACACCGAAGATATACCGGACGTCAGCCTGTACAAGATTAGATTGCCTATAAAACACTTGTATGTACTAGTTTACCTACACGCCGTGTGGTGACGGCAGAGTATTCTACATTAGTCACCAACCCCTACTCTTCCCGTGGGTGTCGTAGGAGGCGACTTAGGGACCACACATTGAACAGGGAACGGGCAGCAGCGCTCTCTGATACAGTGACCTCCACGATCTCCGACCCGCCTGCCAATTTGATGTATTAGTTTTATGTTTAAAAGGAACAGCTGACCCATTTTTTTTTATGTCTGCTATTCGACAAATCCAACAAATCAAAATTCAAAAATCTTAAAAATTGGTCCAGCCCTTGTGTAAGAAACCTGAGTTTGTTTAATTCGATGTATTTAGATTATAAAAAAATGTGAAACCAGTACAAATTTTCACAAAGTACCTATAACAGCAAGTACATGTAATCCAAGATAATCTTAACAAATAAATAAATCTTTTGGAACTCTACCGTTGTGTAATTAAATCTTAGTTATAAAGCATATACAAGTACAAAACAAGACACTGTGGACTGCACAAAGCTTTCAGGACTTTGTGAGATATAGACCTTCCTACTGAACTAGGAAACCACGTAATTTAAGCTCGCCTATTGAATGCCAGTTGCGTCGTCAAAGCCATATAATATCCTTTCATACTGCATTGCTTTTAGTATATCTATACCTTTCAGCGTTCATAAACTAGCAAGCTTTTGATATGACTCGCTTCAATCAACGGCCAACGGCCAGGTATCCTTTTGTTCAGCTCAACCTTGAGTCGAGACTACACGTTGTCGGGCCACCCGGAGTATCAAAAAAGCTTGCTAGCTACAGACTTTTGCAGTTCGGTGGGAGTGCGCGTCCCATTTTTTATTCAGTACGATCCTAACCATCGGTCTTACACCTAGACTAAGTAGAATAAGTGAATTTTAAATATTTCACATAACTTTTGTGGAACTTTAATATAATCTATAGTTGTAGTGAAATTTCCGGACTTTAATTTCTACTTCCCAACCTCGGACCTCTATATTTCGTGCGGCATAGCGCCGTCCCGCTTGTCCCGGCCCCGGACTGCGCCGCTCCCGCTCTGTGCGACTTGGGCTTAAAAGAATTTTTGCTCTATCTTTAAAATTGACCGAGTTATAAAGATTTGAAATTCAAGGTTAGACAGAGAGGCTCATACCCACTTATGACGTCATTTGTTAGTAACGCCATATAATCTCCATACTAAAAATCGTTTTTGAAAGAGACAGACATTTTGAAACTTTAAAAAATCACTGTATTTATTATTTTAATCGATAACAACATGCAATTGTGTTCGAAATCAGAAATAACGCCTTAATGTTAAATAATCAAAAAATTACAATAAGCCATGCCCTTAACTGAATAATAATAATAATAAATTGGTTTAATATAAAATGTCAAAAACTCATGCTCTTAACAACTAAATAATATAACAAATTGATTTAATGTGAAATGTCAAAAACTCATGCCCTTAGTCTAAATATAAAATCATACACATTACATATCAATCTAAATATTAGCTTAAGTCTCTTTTAAATACATGTAATCTATTTTCGACCTTTATTTAAATGTTTGTAAATTCGTTTTGAACCGATTCCGTTTTTTTCTTCGCGAATCGTCCGCTACTAATCTATATGGTGAACAGTCCGATCCCCTATTCAAGCCGTTGTTGCACACCAACTAATCGTCACTTTTTGAATAGATGGGATGAAAATACATTGAAAAGCTACTCATGTGAATCTCTCAAAAATATAATTAGTAAAACATACTTAATTTCTAACTATCACTAACATAAGTACCTATAATATTTTATAAATCCTTAAAACAGTTTCATGAATTTTAACGACGGTGTGTCGCAATTGGAACACGAAACCTAAGCCTTTGCATAGGCGCAATATGCACCACAATCTAGTGCATACACAGGTGGCCCAATGATCGATACCGCTCCCCGCGTCCCTGCGTGGCTCGCGCCCGTGACAGACGGCGGAGGTTGAAGGAACATGTAGCTGGCTAGCTTGTAGTTTGCACTCTGATTAACTGTTACTGAGGTGTGTCATCATGTTCAATCAATAAATTAATGTCTAGATGAAAACAATTTTAAATTATAAAAACATTTATTAATATAAAAAAGCACATATGTGGGGACATCTTACACGCGCCCATCTGATCCCAAACTAGAAAGAAAGAAAATACATTTATTCAAATCTCAATGATACAAAATAATAACTTAGGTATAATTTGCACAAAACAAAACAATTTACATTTGCGCAAAGCAACATGCAGTGCGATGTGGAAAGGTGCTGCCTCAGCATTAACATTGCATGTGTATACGAGGGGTGAAAGTAACTTATTTAGCGCCAAGACCGGGTTAATAGTTCGAGGCACTAAATAAGTCTTTAACCAGAGGTAAACACTGTGCTTTTCATTACGAATACAAGGAAACACGAATCAGCTAAAGAAAAATAAGTGACTTCCATATCTTAATCAGATGAACTCAAAACAAAACCCTACAACTCGAGAAACAAATGATAATCACTGCTTTCCCGCCTGTTTTTATTTTTTCCGTGGCCGAGCCCGCCAGCTTTTGAGCCATTACTTTTTATTTCCATCATTGAAAAATGGTAAATTTTGCCCAAATCTATTTTATTTTAAAGAAATAGTTGAAAGTCAATTATAATAAAGTCATAAAATATATATTCTTTAATTAATACTTAACTTTATGTTATTTCAATTTAACATTGCGGTGTAATTAAGTGGCTGTAAAGAAAGATGGAACACAGTTCAATAGAAATGTGAAATGAGAACTAGTTTTTTTTTAATAATTTGATAGCTGTCAGTTCTTATTATTCTGTTATTTGATTCTCCCTCCGGGCTGAAAAGTATTACCTTCAATACGCTCCTCAGGCAACTTTAGACCTACTTTCTGAGTATGAGTAATGAAAAAATACTTCCAACACTGATTTTCAGTCAATATCTTAGATAATAAAGAGTTACACGCTCGCCAACTCAATCAGCTGGCTTGATATACCCACTCTCTGCGCGCGTTACTGTATAGATGTGTGCGTGATGTGTGTAGTGGTACGTCTGTCTACGCGTTGCGCCATGAATTATTATGGTATAGGTATTTATTTTGATAATATAAACAAATAGAAACATTATATATTTACTAATATTATAAATAATAAATATAGGTACTTAATATAGACCAGCAGTGGACTGTATCGGGCCGTTAATTTGATTTGATTTGATATAAATTTTGAACAACGAAACAAGATAATGTCGTTGATGTCAAACTAAGCAAAGCTTGTTCTATGGGTACCAGATAGCTAATATAGGTATATTACTTAAATAGACAAATACATACTTGTATAGATAAACAACATCCAGACACAAAGTAAACACAAGTGCTCATCACACGAATATTTGCCCTGGGCGGGATTCGAACCCGCGACCCTGTGCTTTGTAGGCAGGCGTACTACCAACTAAGCTACTGGGCCGTCATATTGAATTGACCGAGCGAGCGAAGCGTCTCTGCTTCAGCTTGGCCAAAAGTTTCTCAACCGATTCTTGCGATATTTTGTGAGCAGGTTCGATAAATTAATCTTTTTTTTTTTGCCGAGTCTTTTTTGGAAATTTTAAAAAATCACGGAGTAATGGGGGTTGCCAGCTTACAACGTCCACCGCTGAAGCTGTTTTCCTCTACAGTCACATTTCTCAACCAATAAAAAATAAAATAAAACTAGTGGCTCTGTGAGCGGTAGACCTCGCGAGTCTGTATGTCTCTTTATGTTAATGTTTTCTCTACAAAGATCCCCGACCCCTTGAAATTTTTTTTTTATTTTATTTTATTAAGTAAATACTTGCTAACTTTTTTTACAATGAAGACCACAACGTATGGATGTAGCAAAAAGAGTTGCTGTTGCTACTCTCTACGAGCTTCTTTGCCTTTAGACCAAATCTTTTTTTTGTTACACAACACTTTATAACTGATAGTAAATAATTAAATTGAAATGGTTAAGAAAGGTACATACATAGTACCCTACAAAAACTATGATACTACAGGTAAAATGGATCATGTAGAAGTTGTAAAAACTAACCTGTATTATATCGCGCCCAGTCTGAGTATCCTTACTACTCACATTTATCATTAAATATCAACACTAAAACACTCATAAAACAACTTTCAATGTAAAACAGTTAAATGAAAATTTTACAAACTTGGCGCCAACTACAAAACGATAGTATGTTTCTTTTTATAAACATAATCACGGAGAAAAAGCTTTGGGGGACATTCAGTCTCTACGAATATTATTTGATAAATCGAGATAATTTTATTTTTATAATTAAAATATTACTGGCTGATAATATTTTTGATACAATTTGTTGAAAAAATAATTATTAAATACTTTTCTCTTTGTGTGAATCGATTTAAATATTTTTTATTGTCAAAATTATCCTGGCTGAATAATAAATTCCGAAGACCGTAGGAATTAAAAACAATTTTAATAAAATCGCACTAGTGTGGTAAAACGCATTTACCGCACAGTTTACTGCCTTCGTAAGTTCAATTTTCGAGAAGGTGTATTGAAAAAAATATTGTGGGTAATGCATGGGTTTAAGGTACCTGAAATCATTTTAGAGAAGTTATTAATACTCTAAAGAGCCTCCGTTTTTAATATTTGCCCTTATTATGGGCCACATACGTATAATGTATAAGCGAATTTAAAACATTGTCATATCATATCATAGTCATCATCATATCGTGACGTATCAAAATATCTTTAAATTGTTATTAAGAGAAAATGGGACAGTACATAAACATTAATAAAGAAAAATATACAGAAAAAAGTATACCTACATAAAACAAATGTATAGATATAATAGGTAAAAATACTATTAGATAAATAAATTTAAAGTATATGCGGGTGCGTAAAGTTACACCACGTGTCGTTCAGTTACTGTTGCTGTATTAAATATTCGCGATATTTTTTCTTAAAGGCATATTTTGATGAAAGAGCTCGAATAGGTGGAGGAATGTCATTCCAGCACTTGCAAGCACGGTAACTGAAACTTCCTCGAAAAGCAGCTGTTTTATGCGGCAGTTACGCTCATGATCTTACAGTATATCTGTCATGACCAGAGTAACGCCAAGAAAGCTTATTTTATAAAATATGAAAGTTCATGGGACTTAATTATGTCAAAAGCTGGCACGCAATTGACTTAACCGCTGATGCATTTTAAGCAAATTTGAGTTGTGAAGGTATGGGGTAATGTGTTTGCGAAGTGCTATAGGGAAACAAAAGCACGCGCAAGCATTTTGTACACTTTGTATTATGATTTCTGTCTTTTTGTAGAGACAGGGACCGTAGACGGTTAGGCAATAATTTAAGCTTTGAAAGCACCAGAGTGTCACAGGGTCTTAGCACGCTTGTATTCATTGATGTTAGCTTAATATTATTCGGATGAAATATTAAGGCATTCGTAGTAATACGGCCCCCTGCAAGCCACGTATACCTGCAAAGAATTCCTCTCGATTATTTTCTTACAAGCTGAACATTCCACAGAAAATGATTTAAAATAGTTACAAAATCCGTGCGCTCGGCGGGCGCGGCAGTAGCAGCTAAAATATATCGCCAATCGCTAAAGTCGCCAGATGACGCACGAAAATCGACACTCGCCGGGCAGGCACCGCACCGTAGCGCCTGCTACGCCGCGTACTACGCTACGCCGCACTCGACGTCACTCAGTACTCGTAGGCGCGGCTACTATCAATTCCTTGTTCCTACGCAAGGAGCGAATGCGTAATTTAGCGCGCGCCGACTCAACCGTCAACAGCCGAACGGGATGCGCGCAGATTGAGGCGCGGCGAACTCGAGTTCGAATCCAGCCGGGGTGCAAACACCAATCACAGGAATTTTAATTCTGTTCCACACATTAAGACACTTAAAGAGTAAGCAAGAAATTAAAAATCTATCACTTGACCAATCACAAAATTAGATGATGGATTTTAAAATAATGATCGACACAGGTCTGTTAGCACGTCCAACTTCAAACAGCGCGCTTGCGCAAAAAGTACAGACAAACATGAACCCCACGTATTTTTGTTTTAAGTCTTACAAAAGTACTACACCAATAAAAATCACAAGCAAAATTATTGTATTTTATTTTTTTATTTTTATTTTACAGGAAAACCAACAGTTAATAAATTTGAACAGATTACAAATTAAAAATTTAGTAACCAATAATAGGTTCTCACATTATAGTGCGTTAAAAACGTGTTATGTTAAAAAATATTTTTTACTTTAATAAAAATCAAGTCTCGCCACTCAGTTCTCGGCTAATTTATTCAGTACCTACTTAGGGTCCTTCTCTTAATTTATTACGTAATTAGCTAACCTAACAACATCTTATACTGACCATATCAATATAAGAAATATCTTATATTTTAAATAAATAGATTGGTTTAAATGCGTTTAATATTATAACAAGTAGATAATTCGTGTTTCCGTAGTTTTTTATTCAATTTATTTTTAAACCATTTATAAAGAATCATTATTATACAATTTTATTACCCACGACGGACGGAACGGAACGGAGGTTGTTTGTTTGTTTGTTTGTTTGTTTGTTTGTTTGTTTGTTTGTTTGTTTGTTACCTTCTATCTCGAAAACCACTGTACCGATTTAGTTCCGGTTTTTTGCATTGAAAAGGTATCACTTCAACTTAGGATCTTAGATATGTTTTATGTAGGTAGACCATCAGGGAGCGCTGCAGCAGCCAGATAAGTTGGCAACACAGGAGTTATCAAAAACTACCAAATCGATTTCGATGCAGTTTTTTGTATTCAAAAGGCTTCATATTGGAGCTGGTTGTTAGACATGCTTTGGGGCGGTAGACCACCAGGGAGCACTGCAGCAGCCACATAAGTTGGTACTACAGGAGTTCTCAAAAAGTACTGAATCGATTTCGATGCGGTTTTTTGCATTCAAAAGGCTTTATTTTGGAGCAGGTTCTTAGATACATTTTATGGAGGTAGACCACCAGGGCGCCCTGCAGCAGCCAGATAAGTAAGTACTACAGGAGTTCTCAAAAAGTACTGAATCGATTTCGATGCGGTTTTTTGCATTCAAAAGGCTTCATTTTGGAGTAGGTTCTTAGATACGTTTTATGGAGGTAGACCACCAGGGAGCCCTGCAGCAGCCAGATAAGTTGGTACTACAGGAGTTCTCAAAGAGTACTGAATCGATTTCGATGCGGTTTTTTGCATTCAAAAGGCTTCATCTTGGAGCGGGTTCTTAGATACGTTTTATGGAGGTAGACCACGAGCGCTGCAGCAGCCAGATAAGTTGGCACTACAGGAGTTCTCAAAAAGTACTGAATCGATTTCGATGCGGCTTTTTGCATTCAAAAGGCTTCATTTTGGAGCTGGTTGTTGGATATGTTTTGAGGCGGTAGACCACCAGAGAGCCCTGCAGTAGCCAGATAAGTTGGCATTACAGGAGTTTTCAAAACTACTGAACCGGTATCTTTACAGATCAGGTTCTTGGACATGTTTTATGGCGCATGGCGGTAGACTATAAAGAAATACTGCAACAGCGAGGATAGGTGGCCGATTCCGATGCGGTTATTTGCACCCACGACGGATCGGCGAAGGTATATAATAAGTACGTTAAGGGCAAATAAAATTTTAGTACCTATGTTATTGCGTTATATTTCTAAGTCTCTCTAATTCTTGTAATGCTACATTATTATGTGGGTTATTAAATAATTTGCGTTGGTCCAAGTCGCATATCACCACACCATCCAATGAGCGAACCCTACTGAGGGCTACGTAGGCTTGCCCTTTGGCAAACATTTTGTTGCCCAAATAAACAACAGCCATGTCAACTGTTGTCCCTTGTAACGTACTTTCCAAAAAATTTAAATAAAAACAAAATTGAAAATTTTAAAAAACCCACGCCGGTTTTAAAACATCAAATAAAAAACAAAATTGAAAATTTTAAAAAACCCACGCCCTATATTAAAATATATCAGAATAAAAAGAATTAAATAACATTTTTGGAAATCCTCCAACCAGAGTCAAATAAGATAAGAAATATAAAATAAAGAAATCTATAAAAAGAGTGATTTCTCACGAAATCCGCCACACAAACAACTAATTATGACCTTTCTTAGTCCTTACGTTTACGTACCTACTTACCTTTTGCTTTCTCGTAGAGATAGACACAGCAATAATATTAATTAATTTAGGTACTATTACATACTCATCTATCTAATAATATGATACAAATCCAGCCTATCGCATTTTTTTGGCATTTTTTGACTAACTAATCCTGAACCGTTGTCGCCTAGTTAAAACGACTCCCAGAGTATTATGAAGTGGCCCAATTCTTAAACAGTGTATCACACGACAAAAAAGATAATATTTCATAAGTTATACAACATTTTGTCTGTGATTGTTTTTTCTAGAATCGCGTGAAGTTAGCCAAAAGCAATGGCTTTTGGCTAACTTCACGCCATTAGCCATATCTTCTGTTGATACGAATGCAGTCGCAAGTAAAATTTTCCACAATACTTATAGCTAGCCGTCCTGTTACTCCAATAAACATGTTCTTATTTCATGTCATTTTTTGTTTAGATAAGATTAGGAAGATGTTTGGGTGTATTGGTAGGGACAAGTTTTTATGGGTATTCAATTCACACACCCATAAACTGAGGTTTGTTTTGGGGTTTGGTTTACCATAAGCACTTCGTGACAACCACTTTAAGTATCAACTGCAACATGTTTTTGTCATTCCATAGACAGTAGACAGAACCTGAGACAGAACCCTAATAAGTTTTTTTTTTCAGAAACTGCCTAGTGAGGGGACATGTCCAGCTTTGAAAGCGTATAATTACATAAATGTAGGCATCTCTTTGAACTTCTATTTAATTACATAGAAAATTTTAATCTAAAACGTTTGTATCATTATTGCGGCTTTGTAGCATAATGACAGAAACAGAACCCTTACAACTGCGTCCAGTTACAGTACTTTTGTGAGCTTAGTGTTTATTTGTATTTTTTGCAAGTGTTCTAATTGTTTTAGCAAAACGTGTCGAGTTATATGGATCAATGAGTCATGTCAGCGAGACTACACCAATTTGTCGACAGCGGCGTGACGTCACGCTGGATCTAGACAAAGACTCATTCTGCACTCCTGCGCGCCGGGATCGTACGGCGGCGATGATGCCCGGTATTCTAGGAATAGTCCGTTTTTTAAGAGGAATTCTTATAAGGAGAGGTACATTTTTCTGAGTTCAGCAATGCCACTTGGTACGAATGTTATACACGTCTACCCAAGCCCAAAACGCCCGGGAGCCAGATTGAACTCTGCGTCAGGTTTCAAAGTGCAGAGCTCCCGGCACTCAGAAAAAAAATTCTGGTGAATTTATTTGGACCTTTGAGTCAAGTTTGGTGTCGTTTTCAGATAACTAGATGATGCCTAGTTCATTCCTTATACCAGTTTTTTTAGGGTTCCATAGCAAAATATGACGCAATACTTAAAATATTAAACTTTTAGTAGTAACATAATGTACACAAACCCTTATATTTTCATATTTTTGTACGAAACCTGGTTAATAAAAAATACTATCCGAAAGCCTATTCAATGCAAATTATAAAAACATTAACAATAAATATACATTTAACTATTTTCAATGTAAAATAAAATAATTACTGCACATACCTACTACAGCCGCATAGAATGGTTTATCTTCGAACTACTATGGAACTTTTCATTTGTACTTCCTGGCTATCACGACTGGTATCATTTGGTTCCTTGTAACGCCCAAAACTCGAAACTCTCGGTCGTAGAGTGCTAATGTGGTGGAGGGGGAGGCAATTAAATATGGCGGAAGAGCAGTTTGGTTTTCACGCCATAATTCGGTAAGTACTGAACCGATTTACAAAATTAAAATGATTTCTTAAAGGTATTAACATGTTTCATGTTTTGTCCATATACATCTTAGATGTATTTATTACAGTTGATAAGTTATATTAAATGAAATATTGAAGATTACAGAATTTTATTTACAATTTCCTTCACAATAATTCAGTGCATTTAAGCTGGCGTTTGAAGATTTCAAGCACATACATCTAATCAATTCTAAGCATGCTTGAGCAGCCATAGGACTTTGGGTCCACAGTGGACAGTGGCACCCAAACTTCTTCTTTCTGCCAACCCCATTCAGATGGGTAAGGAATATTCTGTTTTTTTTATCAGGCACTGCCCCTAAACATAAACAGCCTGTAAAACTGCCCTTAAGGTATGTTGTTTGAGGGCAGCTTCTTTAGGAGGCAAATTTAAAATATTTTCTTCTTTCCATTTCTACATTTTATTTACAAACGCCGCACTCGCTACTTCGGTTTTTTCATTGTGAAGAGCTCAAAACTAAAAACTGAAATAAAAGTTACATTCAGTCCATTGAAAAGACTGGCCAAGTTCGTGTCGGACCATACAAGGAAGAGATACACATTCATGGTTAAAGTTCCAAAGTTTATTTGTAACCGAAAATATGCCTTAGCTCAACTACACCACTAAACTTATGAAAAAAAAAATAGGTTTGTTGAAAGGAAAAAAACACAATTTTTCCAGCACTTTCCTATTATAGAGTATTAGCTCATAACTGAAAAGTTTTGACCACTTTGATACCTTCAAACGGAACGCTAAAATTCATAGTAAAATATTCAGTTCCATTACTAGCGACAGACGCAAGATTTTTCAAGCAAATATTTTCTTTTTTAAAAGATTTTTTAATGGCGGATGGATGTTACTATTCCCTGAAACAAAGCTCTATCATATGGCTCCTATGAGCGGGGTCTGTGTACCAGATGTCATCGGTCCGCGGGCGGATAGAGACAAACAACGCTCCCTCACCGTCCTCACTGTCCACTCGATGATGGTCATGTGGCCATGTTTTTTTTGGACTATTTTACGACACTGTCCCGAGACGGCCCTGTGTGGTCTCGAATACACATGGTAGAGAAACGTATTCACTATTAGTGGCAAAGAATATAAAAAAAATAATTACTGTAACTCGTATTGACATAGGTAGAACCGATTGCAAACTAGATTACTTCTTTTAAACTACATTAACACTGTAAGAAAATTATGTTGGATAAACAAGTTACGACAAGGTATTTGAGTTTCGACCGTATTACACTATGCATTAGCTGTCAAGTGAGGGAGGCACGGCCTCCCGACGGACCTCCCCACCCCAGCCTCCCCCTGGGTCGTCTCTCCGCCGTTATTCAATTAAAATTGAGAGCAAGAAGAGCGCAACGATGCACATTATATTAGTATCGATTGAGCCCTACAAAGGAAGATCCGGACGGATGTGTACAGGAAAATGTTATTGAAACTGACCCATGAACCATTGACTTGGTAGCGTCCTGAAATAACCTCATCATCGTTTCCCTTACACTGGCTGTTAACGACGGGAATTGCTAGCGGTTCTTTTTCAGAATTCAGTGCAATGCAACGCAAATAGTATTGTATAGTTTCCATTTAGCCAGTTCACAATTGGCCCCGGCTGGATCGACAGAAAACTTGTTGCTGAGAGATTGTGCTGTGTATTTGTATACATGCAATGGTTTCGTAGCAAAAAAGAACAAGCAATCTACTTATACTCAGATGCAGAACGATGGCATTTAATCCTACATTAGGTAATGAAGGATTAACTCTAATGATTTCATTAATTTAAATAAGTTTGACAGCTCTTTCGTTAAACATAATAAAGCATTAAAATATAAATGAATCATGACATAATTTTATTTTGTGCAACACTTTAATGGAAGATTAGTATTTAAAGTTACTTTAAAAATATTTAATGGACGTTTCTGCAACTGAGTGTTACACTAATACAAATTTGCTGTTATGACTACAGAAAACTGCTTTGAGAAAAATATCACAGTATTTCAAATAGAAAGCCTTTATTACTTTATTTCATTATGAATCTTAAATTGCACGGAAAAAATTTTCTTAAGAAAAATATTTCATGCTTCATTGATGCATTTTTGTGAAAATATTGGTATTTTTTATTTCATTGCAGCCTCCAAGGAATAGGAATCCAATTTGATCCGGAGAGCTGACATGACAAGACTCGAAGCAAATACAAAACCTATGCTATTTCACGCTGCGTAAAATTTTTACTTTAGTGAGTATGATATTGATTTATTGGTTAGAGAGCCGAGTGTGTGTAGGCGAATACGCTGAAAGCTTTTCTTCCAGCTTCGGGCTTGAAACCGAAACCTACAGTTTGAAGTTTGTTGTATTTTAGCCTCTTACAATTTTCGTATCACATGCACCACGCGTCGCGTCTGTAATATGATTCGCACGCCTCTCACGGTATTTCAAGTTCGTTTTAGAGTGAAAATATCTTTTACGTCTTTTTCTTTACAAGAACTCCGTAAAAAGAGTAAAGAGAAACGTAGTCATCTTTAAACAAATTAATCAAAACCTCGTGTGGTCATTATTGTAAGTCAGTCTAATAGTGACGCCACCGGACATTAAATATTAAAATCTCGAGTCGACCGGCATAGTCCACTATTGTCTCTTAGTTTATTGTTTTCAAAGAACAATTGTGCTCGTGATGAAATTCTGGTAAAGAAAAGGTCTGTTTCAGCTAAACAGCAATACTATTTGTATTCGCATAACAAATGTTAGCAACACATGCCGTGCTCATTCACTTAACAGGACGAACAGTGCCTATTTTGGATAGTAGAGAAAAATTATCGCTTTCAATTTTATATACATACATGTTTAAAAATAATCGGTACATAGGCGTATTTTATAGAATAGTATAGACGAGTACTAGTATATAATACAATAGTTGAAAATATTGTAGAGAGCATGTTTTAGATCATGAGATCAAAAGGGCCGGCGCACCGTTCAGAGTAATAATGTCCGAACAAAGAATATTGCAGAGTACCGCCATTCCATAGTGCAGCTTATTGAAATCCTGTACTACGGAGTAATATGCGGATCTATAACAAATTTTTCCTAGTTCCTATGACGCGCATTTTGCCAAACAACGGTGGAATTTTCATATCCAATTCCTTTAGTAGCTTTCAGGACACATAGTTGTTCATTTTCAAAGGCAGTGGACCAGTTTGCTCAGAAAAGCGGCAGGTTCAGAGCACATTCTCGTGCAAACCTAGAATTTAAAGTTGTTTTACTTAAACCATGGAGTCCATATACTAGAATTAAAGACACATTGCTTATACCAAGTCGTATGATTATAAAATTTTAAATAAATTGCGTTATTATTATGTTTACCCTTATAGTTTCGCCATATCCGTCTGTCTGTCTGTCCGTCCGTGGCTTAGCTCAAAGACTCTTAGTACTAGAAGGCTGTAATTTGGCATGGATTTACATATTAATCATGTCGACAAAGCTGAAGAAATAAAATCTTTAAGAAATTTTTTTAGGTTGGGTTGGGTAGGGGTTATTTTTTTATTCATGACTACCTTATAATGTGAGGTATCGTTGGATAGGTATTTTAAAAATAATGGGGGTTTGCTAAAACCATTTTTCGATGCTAGTGTAGTTTTCAGAAATATTTCGTTTTAAAGTGCTTATTTTTGTTAGAGTCAAGTTCCCCTCCCACTATCAGCGAAACCGTTATTTCTGGAAATGTGAAAATTACGGTAGTACTGTACCTATATGATGAATTTAAAAGAAAATCTTATCAAAATCAAGTAGGCTTTTAATACACCAACTTATAAAATCTAACTTACTTGTACAAGTAAGATATTTGGTACCACAATTATCATGGAAAAATATTTTGATGAATGTTAATTGTCTTAAACGGGTACCTAAGTAGTATTGGACAACTACGGAACCCTACACTTTGCGTGATGCTACACGTGCATGGTCGGTTATTTTTTATGTTTCGCCGCGATTGTGTTTTTTTTAGAAGCCCTCCGTTTTAAAGCGTAGCGTAGGGTGCCTTTCGGAAGGCAAATTCTTCAAAGAAGTTCTTTTTGAATATTGATTTGTCAAGAGCTCATTTCTTGTAAATCAATAATTGAAAAATACTTTCGTTCAGAGAAGCCTAGCCAGTTGCCAATGCCATTTATGGCGAGTAATTAAGAGGAATTGAAAGGAAAGAGAAGCCAGAACGCAGCTTGAGGAAGATTCTCCAAGAGTCGTGTGACCGCCGCCCGCGCATTATTACTCCAATAGTTATAGGTAATCTAAAATTAAATACAGTGAAGAAAGAACCAACGTCATTGTGTAGGTGTTTCCTAAACTCCTAAGAACCTATCTTCAAAGTCAAAGTCAAATTTTTTTATTCGAATTAAGATTTTTACAAATCATTTTTCGACGTCAAAGCTATCATGGATGGCACGTTCACTACCAGTGTACGCCCTCTGTGGAGAAGAACGGCCAGAAGAAACTCCACAGGAATTGTATCTTTTGTACTTTTCTTTTAAATATATAAAGAATCATACATGAGTCATAATTACAATCTACTCCGTTGATTTGGAACAACAGTTGACTAGACGTTTTTATCATCTAAGTAATCATTTATCGTATAATAGGCCTTAGAACATAAAATAGTTTTAATTTTAGCTTTAAATTGGCTATCGGACAGATTTACAATATCATCTGGTATTTTATTATAGAAGCGAATACAGTTCCCCTTGGAAGTAGCTGTCGACGTTACTTAATAGTATTTATTTAATCAGCGCTAAAATTATTATTTTTCCTCAGCGTAAATTATTCTCATAAATAAAACATTCTGAAACGAAACTGAAGTCTTATCTGTGATCTCGATGCTTTCGAAGGAATGTCCAAAACCCATTAAGTTTCACCGTAATGACAAATACAGTCAAGACAAATTATATTTTAGCAACCAAGAAGCAGTGAAATTACTCCTACGTAATAAAACCAACTTGTCTGATGGAATTAAAATATATTCAGATCAAATCCCAATGCAACAAAAGGTCTTCAAGGAACTAAAAGAAGAACTAGCCAAACGTCAAGCAAATGGTGAAGCTAATCTGGTGATTAAATATCTGGTGATTAAATATCAAAAAGGAGTTCCCAAGATAGTAGAAAATTTCTCAAAAAACTAGATGCGTCTGACATTGCATTAGATTATGACACAGAAACGTTTCCAGATAATTCAAAAATATCCTATCAAGTAACCAATAACAACCATTGCCTACCAACTACATCACGTCTCAACTTCTACTATGCGAATATTCAGAGCTTACGACGCAAGGGTAAATTCGATAAACTTAAATGTGAACTGAAGTCGATCCCAACGCAACCACATGTCATACTCCTATCTGAAACCTGGATTAAAAATGAAGAACAAGCTTTATCTTATCAACTACCCAATTACACGCATTATTATAGCTTCAGAAACAACAAAAGAGGAGGCGGCGTATCAGCTTTCGTTCATAACGACTTAGACCACAACTTAAGCGAAGCCACCTATAAGGGTGATAATAACTATTTATGGATTCGACTCGAAAGATACGCGATAGAGGTAGGTGTATTCTACTATCCAGGAGGTGTTAGCAGCTACAAAGATTTTCTGGACACATATAGTGAACAACTTAGACGAAGAAGCAGAGTTATAGTTTTTGGCGATTCCAATACTGACCTTCTAAAGGCTAGTACACATAGGAAACAATATAAAGAAATGCTCAACGTGAATGGATACAAACTGCTAAACAAGGTCGAAAAAAAATATGCTACGAGACAAACAATGACCTCCGCAACAATCATAGATCATGTCAGTACAAATTTGAAATCCAACAACTTTCATATGGCTATACTTGTATCCCCGGTTTCTGATTATCGTCAGACCTTTCTACAACTAAAGAAATTTAAACAACCTCCGAGAAAGCGTATCACATATGAAGCTATAAACTATAAGAAACTATCTGAGGCAATACAGCAAGCAGATCTCAACAAGAGCTAACACAAGATTTTTCCAGCTTAGTAGATTTTATCAAAACAGAAATAGACAGATGCAAAGAAACAAAAACAAAGATTATGAATCCTCCTCAAAAGGATTGGATAAATAAAGAAATTCTACTATTAATAGAACGGAGGAACATTCTCTGGGCGAACCTGCAAGAAGATCCAAGCAATAACAAACTGAAGACTGATTTTGAGACACTGAAAAGAGAAACGGATAAGTTAATCAAAGATACAAAAGATACATACTATTACAAAGAATTCAAAAAATATTCTAAACAACCGAAAAAAACATGGTATTTGCTTAACACACTATCCAATAATAAAAATTCTAGAAGTTGTACTCCTCCAAAACTGATAATAAATCAAAATTTAATTACTGACCCCACCAATGTTTGTGACTGCCTCAATGAATATTTTTCCACAATTGGTAAAACGTTAGCCGATCAGATCCCACCTAAATTTACAACAACCTTAACCACACATTACCCGTAAATAAAAACAGTAACAATATTTCCCAATTTAGACCTTGTACAGTAGACGAAATAAGCAAAATAATAAACGAACTAGACGCTAATACAAGTACTGGGTTAGACGGAATAAGCATCAAAGCTATTAAATGTATCGGGAAAGCCATTGCTCCTCATTTAACTTTGTGCATTAATAGTCTGCTAAGTGAGGGAATTTTTCCTGATTCTTTAAAAATTGCAAAAGTTACGCCAATTTACAAATCAGGAACAAAAATAGATCCGAGTAATTATCGGCCTATTTCAGTATTGCCCGCGATATCAAAAATTTTTGAGAGGGTAATATACAGCCGTTTGGACGAGTATCTAAATTCTATAAACAAACAGTACGGATTTCGAGCCCATTCAAATACATTATCAGCAACTGTCGACTTAATAACAAAAATAAAACTTAATATAGATAAAAAACACATGGCATTAGGTATATTCATAGACTTAAAAAAGGCGTTCGACACCGTCAGCCATGCACTTTTATTGAAGAAACTTGAAAGTATAGGAGTCACTGGTAATGCTCTAAAAATATTCCACTCATATCTTTCAAACAGGACACAAATCATAAAGTTGAACGAACACCACAGTAAACCGAGTTCAATTGATTTTGGAGTTCCTCAGGGGTCAATACTGGGACCACTATTGTTTCTCATTTATGTTAATAATATGATGTTGAGTTTCAGGGTCAATTGACCTTATATGCGGATGACACCTGTAAATTTTACTTTGGACCTTCGATTGAGGTCATTTTATCACAGGCACAAAGCGATATCGACTTACTCCACGAATGGTTTCAGTATAACCTTCTCACGATCAATGTATCCAAAACTTCATACGTAATTTTTCGGTCAAAAAATAAAACCATACCACCTCATAACCCCCTTACTATAAATAACGAAGTGATATGTGAAAAATCTCATGAAAAATATTTAGGTCTTCGACTGGACAAGTTTCTTAATTGGAAGGTTCACATTGAACACGTGAGAACAAAGCTTACGTCCCTGCTTGGTGTTCTTCGGAATATTGTCCGTTGCTTGCCCCGTCAGGTGCGCCTTGGTATTTACAACTCTCTGGTTAAGTCACACCTTCTTTACCTCATAGAGGTGTGGGGAAGTGCACCAAAAACTAACTCAAAAGACTTGCAAATTGCCCAGAATAAAATAATTAAAATGTTATTTCACTTCCCATACCGCACGCCAACTGAAAATATTTACAAAAAAACTAACATTATGAATCTTAAACAACTGTACACCTACACTACATGCATACTGATACGTAAAATATTAAACAAAAAAATACACTCAGATATAACATTTACAAAAAAAGAACAAATACTTAAATATGGTCATAGAAGAAAAAGCACGAAAAAGTCACCTTATACTACCTAAAATACGAACCGGCGGCGGCGGCAAAAAAACAATATGCTTCGAGGGGGCAGAGCTGTACAATAAATTGCCATCGCACATAAAAAATATTGACTCCTTTAACATCTTTAAATCTCAATTAAAAAACAAATTGTAAATTCTCCATTTAAATGAACACCCCGTAGGTGGTTTTTGCTTACTACGTCAGAACCACAAAGTACGTATCGGCGGCAGCGGCCGGTGCGCCTACAAACTTAGAGTAAGATTGGAATAATAATTCTTTTATTAAGTACCCACTGCATGTTTTTCGTAAACGGACATTTGCCAATGTATACTTTTTTATTATTTTAGTTCTCATGTTAAGTGACTTATGTGTAGTCTTTATGAGAATAAAGTTCTTTAAACTGAAACATTCTTAACTTATAAAGTAATTAATATCTTAATTTGCCGAATATATTACATTTTGAGTCGAATCTATTCGATGCCTGTGTCGAACCTTGCGGGGCGAGCAGAGCCGCGGCCGTGCCGGTCGAGACACCAAGCTCTTCATAGAATCCTTCCCAAAAAAACTGGGGTTTTTGTCTCAGAGAGAACATTCCCGACTTTACCGGAGCTAATCGCAGCAACATGTGGGTCATTCATCGTGAGTCTGTTGCCAAGCATTTTTTACCCATTGAAATAACGGGTGCAGGCGTCTGCATTTACTATTGCCACCGTGTCCCGCATATCACTAATGTATTTTAAAAAATCCGAATGGAGATAAATCCTTTCAAAGTTTTTGTATAACCCCATGTCATCAATTTTAAAAATTTTCATTTTCAGCCACCAAATGACCAACGCTGAAATACGTATCGATTCTTTAATTATATTTGTCAATTTTTTGTATGGTATCGGTAATATATATTTTTTTAATTTGGTTTGGTTTCGGTATACCTATTACGATTGATTTTGTTTATAAGCAAATCAACAAAACCAATCGTACAAAAAACAAATAAATTATAATTATTAATTTGGTTTTTATGTAAAGCGTATATACGGGATTTGTGTCTAAACTGATTAGCAATCCCTGCGTATTAATTTGGAATGTCACTGTTTCACGCATGTCATATTACCTAAGTTCTTATATTTCCGAGTTACGTTAATAGGTCATAGCCATTTTATAATAATTATTACATTTAATCCGTCAAATAAACAGGATATTATTAATATGTAAAAAATTGTTTCAATAAAATCAGATTCCTTATTTAAAAACAAACCAACTTATTTTGCGATTTCTGAAATACGTATCGATAATTATAGTTATTCTCCACAGAGTCCGCACATTGTGTAGTGAACTCACCCAATAAAATGGAAATTAATTAACTTTTCATTTAATTTTATATAATTTCACCAAATAAAAAAAAACGCAATTCGGTTTTAGATAAAAATGGGCTTTTATAGCAATTTTATTTTTGTATTTCCCTCCCTCAAACCCTCCTATTGCTTGCCTGTGTGATGAGTAAGTCTTACAAAAATGTGCCTGAATCTTTGCGATATTTTTGTAAATCCTAGTATTTTTCTATGAATTAGCGCGGTTCCATACTCCTCCGCCGCCCGCGCCGCCGCCGCCGGGTGAACGGTCGGCGCCCGCGCACCGATCCCATTACCAGCTCACCACACGACACTTCCCCATACTTGAAAATGCCGCTAAAGTGACGCCGGGTTTCATCCTATCTTCACTAGGATTTATCTACTATTAGTTCGGAGACTACTATTAGCGAACACCAGATGGTACTCCTAAATGGCAAACAAAACGCCACAAAGTAAATGGATGCATTTTTTTATAATTCTATGTGTAACTATAAACGTACGGGATACTGATGCATTTTTATATTTTTTAAAAAGAGAACCGCAAAAGTAGGAAAGTATTTTCTCTACAAATAGTAAAAAAAATCATTCGTTTTTTAATTTTGTCTATTTACGAGTAATTATATTTAACTTTTATTGTATGGTATTGGTTTTATTTGTTTTTTTTAATTCGATTTGGATTCAGTTATATTAGGAGTTGTTGGTAAAGTATCATTTTACGGCTGCAGCGCTAATACGGCGTATGCGTGCATGGGCACGCGATGCGCCTGCGTTCAGCAAAGAGGCGCGCCTCGATCGCGACTAGTTTCAAAAATAATCGAATGCAAACTCGAGACAAGAGACTCCAGGATTCTATTTACGTGAAACGAACTATACGAGTAACGTGAGCAACTTTATTGCGGGATCTACATTACATAAGTAGATATGATTAAAAAGATTAACCTAGTATTCGAATTCTATAAGTACCCGAAATCTAAACTCGAGTACAGTCAACTGCTCATCAGTCAGTGGTAAAGTGTTAACACTTTGACCTTGAACGCTTCTTGCTTCTATAGCATTATGGTCGAGATCAGCTCAGTCAGTCAGCTCGACTCGACACATCACTACAACAATATCATGCAATATCGTCTCAAATACGAATGAAAACCGGATCGGATACGGATGAGTGCGCAAACGCTAGACGTGATATTACCGTCCGTTTTTTTTACGGATCAAAAACGGACCGGATAAGAATCGGATACGGATGAGTGCGCAAACGCCCTTTCTCAAAGTGAGCGATAAAGCCCCTTTGTGGGCGCTGGAAGCCTACAGGGGGGCATTAAGGGGCTCAGAAAAAAATTCGTCAGGACTTCGACAGAATCCTGATTCTGACGCCAACGTCGACGTCGTCGTTTAGGGGGGCGACGATGACTGATTTGTAATTTTATCTAGTATATATTTTAAAATTTATTGAAATTGAAACCTATCTACTACACAAACTCAATTACTTAGTTTATATTTCTGCCCTGTATGATTGTATAACAACTTAAAATAACATAGTTTTTGTAGGATAGCCCGTACACAATCAAGTTAGACTGGGTGTTGGGTGCTTTTTCAAATGTCATCACAACAATATCACCCCAGGTGAGAAAAGAATTTATAAAACTGACAACGAACGAGGAAAAAATGGTTGATTAAATTAATTAAAGCAATTATTTGGGAATGTAAAAAAAATGGGGGGTGCTGAAAAAATATTAATTTTCAAAGAGGGCGGTAGACGAAATAAGTTTGAGAATCTCTGTGATAGTGTAACAAAAAAATAACTAAATCTAAATCATATTTCAGCCTACGTTCCTTGGGGAAAATTATTCAGTTTCATGGGCAGTTTCCTCCGTTAAAATATTGTGCGCTAATTAATTTACACCCTGTATAACTTTGGTCCCAAGATCACACCGTGCAAACTTCAAAACTGACGTCTACAGAGACATTCCTCAACTCCAAACAAAACAGATTATTAATAACTAACTCAGCAATGCAAGTTCAAGTTTAACCGACAACGCTGTTTCAAAATGAACCTTTTGTCGAATGGTTAGAGTGCTCGCGGTGAAGCCAACGCGTGGTTTTTGTGTTGGTGAAGATGCCACTACACTGTGACAGGTTGTAGGTAATTACTGAACCGATTCGGTGAGAAGGTTATTAGTATAAAGGCAGCCGATATTCGTTACATCACAATTTTATTGTATTTAGAGAAGATGTAGACCCTAATTTTGTCGTTTATCGATACCCTAGTCGTCCTAGTCCAGCGGGACCAATGTATAGTGATACTCCGTGGTCCTACCGCGCACAGGTCCAGTATTAGTACCCGCAGGCCGCCCGCAGGCCCCGGGGGACGGACGACGCGCGTGCTGATTGCTTTTGCTTTACGCTGCCGCGCGCCGCCCTTGTATCGGAAAATAGATCGAACGTGGCACTAAGACAGAGTTAGAGTTATACCAATCATAATTTCTTCTACCGGCATCATACCTAAAACCCTACACAAAGCAATAGTTGAACTAAATCTCCCGAAAACTACTTATATTAATATGCAAAAGGCAGTAATACTGGACACTTGCTCCATAGTCCGGCGATTCCTCAACAATGCAACAATCTTCCAAGCGCCCACTGACATAGCACCGGAATCAAGTCACTTGGCATAGCCCGTGCTTGGATCCGTAAAAACCGGCCTTGTGCTGAGAAAAGTAGTATTCTACAAAAACAAAATAATAATAATATATTTATTTCAGGATAATTCCCAGATCGTTATTTTACAAATATCGTTATTTTACATATCAAAAACATTAAAACAATATAAATTAAAAATAAAATCAAAATTAAATTCAAAATCTAAATTGAAAACAAAAACAAAATCAGATAATTAAAATCTAAATCTAAATCATCAAAAATAAATAATACACTATAATTGTCACATTAGATAGGGTGTACCGCTGGAATGCATCAGCACCCACCTCTTCAGCACAGGGGAGTCCCACCGTTCGGACAATACACGCAGGATTCCATTAGTGCTACCCAGTAGGCGGTTCCGCGCTGCGTTTCCTCATTATGGCACAGAAGTTGTCAATCCTTGCCTGTGTAAACATTGCAGACGCACTGAAGAACCGCGGCAGCCCTAATAGAGCCTTGAGTGCATTGTTATATTGGACTCGCAAAGCGCTGTAGGTCCGCTGCGTAAAGTTGGTCCACACGCTGCACGTATAGAATGACTGGCAGTAGGCCTTGAAAAGTGTCCCCTTAACTTGCTCAGAACAGAACATCGCGCAAACCTGCGGGCCAACATGTTACAGCGAACCGACAGCGCCCTGCGCTCCTCTCAATGTCCTCTGTGTCTCTCAGATCCTCAGTGACCCAATGTCCCATATACTTAAACTTGAAAACTCTGTTCAAGGGCGTACCGCAAGTATTATTGGCGGCAAATAAGTATGGTTCTTAGTGCCCGCCCTGAAAACCATATAATCTGTCTTTTTGACGTTATATCTGAGCCCATGAATCACTGAGTACTCTTCACAAATTCGCAGAAGCCTACGTAGTGCTCCGAACCAAACTTTAAGAAATTTAAGAAATCGCTTTATTTTGAAAGTGGATTATCCTTATAAACATACAAACAACCAAATGAATAATAATTACATAAGAGAACGTCGAGAGAAACACTATTTTGTCATTTCATTATGTATTAGTGTCACGTGGCAAGCAATACAAAAGTTGTTTTTGGTAGTCTCCTTTTCAGTCATGCGTCTTTGAGAAGCCTTTACTCTTATAAATGAAAGGCTCGCGCGGCGCTCGCCTAGATACCGCTGGCGTAGTTGTAAAATGCGGCAACAAATACTAAGCCGAATTCTCAGTTATATAAATATTCAGTTACTTTCTACATTATACAACCAATTATTTATTTACTAACCCATTGCATAAAATAATTTCCCTTCATCCGGGTAACAATTAAGCAGCTTGCAGCACAATTCTTCACGCACGCTTGCATCCATCTAAATGATCATAAACACACTTTGACATTGAGTTGCCGCATTCACGGAGCTGTTGTTTTTAGATAGCGCGGTATCTAGGCGAGCGCCGCGCGAGCCTTTCATTTCTTAGCCTTTACTTTATATAAACCGGGATATCAGGCAGATACTTGTTCCTTTGAAACCCCTTCTAAACGAACTCAAAGATGCACAAAGTTTAATAAAACGATGCGACACTAAGTATGCTTTTGTTTCCGTCCTCCAGCGCAATATTTTGTCATAAAGTTATTATGAAAATTTATGAGAAAATATTCTTTAGCTTTGCAACCCTTGTCTGTAATGAGGGAAAATGTCTCAGTCGTATCACTAGGAAAAAAAATGGATCCCTGCAATTTCCACGGAATAAATTTGAAAGAGCAAACGAACAGAACGAACGGCACGAACGCTAGTTCGAATATCGGTAGAGTACGGAGTACAATCCGCGTGGTAATTTCCAACATTATTCAAAAACTTGCACTTGTTCTAGGTACGGAGGTATTATCATCATCATCATCATCATTCGATTCGAGTTTAAAAAGTTTGTCGGAGGTGTACCCCGCAAGAGTTACAATAAATCCCTTACTACCCCTCAAAGTCGCACGGAATCGTATGCGCAGTCTTATACTTGCACAGCAACACAATTATGGAATAGCTTACCGGTTGAGATTAGGGAGGCTCCGTCAATCGATGTCTCCAAATCGCGTGTATCCGAACACTTTTTACAAAAGCAGTGTGGTGTGAATGACTGATTTATTATTATACTAGCTGACCCGGCGAACTTTGTACCGCCTGAAAGCTTTTGGGCCGCGGCCGCACTGGCCGCGCGACGGCGATCTCAGTACATTTTCGTCGCGTCACGTCGCGCAAATGTACTGAAATCGCCGTCGCGAGACCAGTCCGGACGCGGCCTTACTTAGCTAAAATTGATTTTTGGTTTCAATCAAGGTAATTAGAAAATCACGAATATTATTAAGATGTATAATCATTTATTTCAGTAAAGTACCTTATTATATACTACATTTTTAGTTTTTTTTTCGGGCCCAAGCACAAATAAGGCTGACGGTTTGCCAACACGTGAACATGCCATGTACAATTGACCATATGAGAAACATGGTTGTTCTAAATTTAAGCCACAAATGGTCAAGGATTGTCCTTGGGATTTATTTATCGTCATTGCGAATGCAGACGAATCGGAAACTGAATACGTTTAAACTCAAAGGTCATTTCTGTTGGAATCATTGGAATCCTTGGAATGAGGACTTCTTCTCCTTTGAATTTCCCTTTCAGTATAGTCGCGTGAATGACGTTGGCCATTAGTTTTCTTATAACTAAACGCGTTCCGTTGCACAATTTTGGTTGGTTAAGATTTCTCAGCATTATGACTACCGAGCCAACCTTTAACTCTAAATTGTGCGGTGGTAAGCCAGGCAAATCCAACGAATTTAAAGGCCGCAGCATTCACAGTAGTTGAAATTGTCTGAAATATAATAATGTTTACGAACATTCAAGCTAGAACACACATGAGAGCAAGAAGTGCAAAAAATAAACTTCACTACAAAAATTTATAAAGTAATTAAGTACATATTTTAACAACTTACCTAGGACAATGTTGTCACATTCTATGCATCTGCTGCACATTTGCATTGCTCTACCATTTCTTGCAAAAATTGCAAATCACTGAAAGCATTAATATAAAATGAAACAAATTTTCTAAACCAAACTGTAAAATGCTCTTAATCTATATTACATTGCACTTTAGTGCCAAAGGTAATAACTTTGGGAACACTCGCGTGAGTTTATGTATGTATGTACAATGTACATGAAACATGACAATTATTGTAACTGAAAAATGTACAGCGGTAGAATACTTACAATCTTTTCTCAACGCTCTACGTTCCATCCACTTGCCGCAATTATGGCAGTGTTTGCCAAAAGCGAGCAGATTTGGCTATGAAAAAAAAAAATACGTATGTATAATCCTTAGAAAAAATATGTTTCTCACTACAATAAAAAAATATTACAAATACTTACGATTTTTGGCATTGTACCACGACGAAAATGATCCACCAGCACCACTCATAAATTATGACAGCCGTGATGACAAATTGATTGCCAAAGACAAAAATAAAAATAAATTCTTATTTGAAAATGGTACTCACAAACTCTGATAGCAGGCGGGGTCTTTTTTGTAAATCTCCTAGCAACGCGTTTGAAGTAAAAATGGCTCCGCGCACTCGACCATGGCGGGTTATCCAACTCTTTATAATTTGTAAATCGCAATTGCGGGGTCTTTTTCCTTTTTTTAAAGCTTATTATTTAACTTTAGGCCGAGACGATCGCAACGAACCCAAAATCGTCCAAATCGGTTTAGCCGTTCTCGAGTTATAAGCAAAGGAACTAACACAACTTTCTTTTATATATATAGATTTAATATTTATGTATTATTATTATTATTTATGTAGTACTTTTATATATTATGTTTATTCTTTTATATTTGCAAGTATATTTACGTATTAGTAAGTTTATCAATTGTCTGATATTTACCTATTAAGGGGCTAGTCCGGGAATTTTCAAGATTTTTGTTGAATCAGATCTCATTATCTACGCCAGTAAATGTATTGATTTTCTAAAATATGTTATTGGACTCTATTATCTACGCTTACACTAAGACCAAAACATGTTTGGTAAAAATCTTCTCGATACAAATGTTATCCAAAGCAGCGTCTTCGATTCTCGTTATTTGAATCTGAGAGGTAAATGGTAATTTATTGGTCGCCGAAATTTAGTTACAAGATAGGTCTCCGACTGCTTTATGTTTTTCTCAAGCAATATACAAATAAAATTAGTACTTTTTATATAAACTGAGAAAGTAAATTTGGCACTTACGCCATTTACTTGGAGCGCGCGAACATTATTTCTTTCTCTGTTAAACACGTGCGGAGAAGCTTAGCGTCATCACTTTCCTTTCTTGAGCTCAGTCGCCCATGATCTTTGCCGACGACGGATGTGCGCTCGGTGGCGCTCCAAGCCGCCTGGCTCACGAAATAATTTTATTTGGAGAAGACGTACTATGAGTAGGTACGTCACATCCGTCCGTCCGATCCGTTACATTGACAATATTTCTAAATCGATTTTTAATTAAATAAATATAGGTTGAGTCCATACCTACTTCTTGTATACTTAGTAAGGTTTAGTCAAGTTTGTGATACTATCACTTTCAAGGTCGACACTAATAATACGAGTACACTACGCAAAGGGTATGTGTATGTACAGTGGACGGCACATCAAGGTATACATTTTTTTTTCAAACTAGATGTTATTATTATACTACCTAGTTACATATGTCGATCATTTTATTTTTCTAGTACAACACAGGCGCGAGAGGAATAGTTAGTTCTATTCTTCAACCTAATGCGGTTTTTTAGAATTATTTTTATTGTATTAGGTAGGTAACATATAATTTATTTATTGATTCAAAAATAAAGTTTGCATACTCGTTACGTAATTTTATAGCCTATACCTGGCTTACAAAAAACCAGCCAAGTGTGTGCAGGGCCAAGTGTTATGTCCAAAGGATTATATCCCTCACGGGGGAACAACTAAGGACTTTTCCCGCTGTCCCCCAGTATGTTCACTCGAAAAAAACACAGGGGACAGTGGGAATAAATATTTCCGTTCTCCCACGTTACAAATTATAATTATAAAATGAATGACTGATTTACGAGTATTTTTATTCAAATGATATTTTGGATGAGTGATAATTATTTATTAATAAATAATTATAATATTGAACAAAATGAACTCATATTTTTTAACTGACAGTTTATTATTTTGTTAGTGGTCTGATTACGATAAAACTTGGGTTAGTGGACTATTCCATTAAGAAAACAACAATTTTTTTTTCTATGAGTTAATGGGTTTGATGAAACTCGGTTGAGAGCACTATTTTGCCAAGGAAACAATGAGGCAATGTTAAAAAAAAAAAAACCAAGAATCTTAGTTTTTATGACAAAATAGAACCTCTAATAAATATAAGGAAATATTGTCACACTTTAGAAATTCTAAAATACTTAATGAATTAGCTTAATATCGTTAGCTTTGCCGTGACAAATGAAAACTACAACGTGTCAACGTCTTAGCAAAATAACGTAAAACCTCTCGTGTGGTAATAATTGGCCCATGAAACTGAACAACTTTCATTCCAAAACTTTTTTAAACTCGTATTTTTTTCAAACAAGGTGATCAGCTGATCGAATTATTTTGTATGAAAGTTTGACGGTACTTAGGTGTCACGTGGGATCGATCTTTGACATAAAGAGAGAACTGCCGCAAGCTTAAGAGTAAAGTTGATGCCCGGAACAACATCCTGAGACGCCTAACCACTACCCGCTGGGGAGCCAGCGCACACGTTCTTCGAACGAGTTGTCTTGCTCTCGCCTACTCAGCAGGCGAATATTCGAGTCCAGTTTGGGCTCGTTTAGCCCATGTGAGAAATGTGGACACGGCTCTCCACGAATCATGTCGTATAGTCACGGGCACCCTGAAACCGACACCACTGAGAAAGCTTTACTCCCTGGCAGGAATTGTTCCACCCAGCGTGAGACATGACGCTTGCGATATTGAAAGAGCGAAACAGTCTCAAGATAGCAGGCACCTCCTTTACGGCACAACCCTCCTTTTGCCCGTCTCAAGAGTCGCCGCAGCTTCCTCAAAAACTCCACACCCATCGAAAAAGACCCACTTTTAGCACGTAAATATCATCCTATCAGATCCTCGTTTTAACACATTATTACAATTTTTACCAACGAACACGTTATATTTTTATCACTAGCGAATCGCGAGGCACAGGACTGCCCATATTATAGGCATTATAGGCAGTGTTGGCAGGGTCACCATGCATGAGGTATGGAGACACAGGAGCGTGTCAGAATGAAAGACGTGTTGTGTGTGCGTCAGACAAACGTATTGACTACAAGCTACTTAGATGCTAAATAATATCTATCTAGATGTGGTTGAAGTGAGTCATACATACACTACAGTAGGCTGAATAAAATACATTTTTTGCCTAGTGACAAGCAAAAAATGTAGGTATGAAGTTAGCTGTCATCGTATGTCATCCATCAAATGTGTTTTAGTGATGCCAGACCAAGCGCCCCAATAATTTCAATGGTAAACACAAATAGTCGATGCTTTGTTAATAAAATTTCGCGGCGTGGGCAGTCTGATATAATACTAAAGTAAAAGTTTTACAATTAAATATATTTAAATAGCAGATCAAGCTTTACACGTGGCGCAAGATTCTGTGCCATATTCAAAGATGAAGTTTGACATTTGTGTTATTTTTTTATATATCTCGTTTGTCAAGGCAGAGAATCAGCCATATATCAAATCAAATAAAAATGTTTTATTCAAATTAAGATTTTTATGAATCATTTTTCTACGTCAAAGCTACCATGGATGGCACGGATACAGGTTACTTTTTGGAGGGCACTTGGAAATTAAATGATTTTATAAAAAATAAACAACCGTGTAATATTTTGAGCAAAAAAATTGCAAAATATATTTAGGAACCAACCTTATATCTCGAAATGGTTTTGCATTTAGCATACTTTTTTTTAAAACTTTGCATATCCAATTTTATTGACAAAACAGAAACTTTTATCTTGATTTGAACCAAATATTTGATATAAGATTTCTTTGGTACTAATTACTCGTCATAATGACAGTGAAAGAAACAAATAATTGATGTGTTGAAGTGACGTGTGTGTAATAAAAATATTAAAATGACATTTATGGTGATCATGCTGTATGATATATGATGTGTTAGATTTAACACAAAGAAAAAAATAGACATGATGAAAACATTATGTATTTCCGGAAACATTCACAATATTGATCGTATCAGAAATAAGTAGATACGTATCGATCGTATTGTAAATCGTAAATAAACATCACATTTTTCTTTTTTTGCATCCAATTAATAAATTGACTTCAGTTTGGAAAAAATGGAATAAAAATACTCGAAAATCTGTAGGTATTTTATAAATAAATTAAAGTGGTGACAACGGGAATTATTTTCCCCTTGTCCCCTATATAATTTTGAAGTGAAGATACTGGAAGACAACAACTACTGAACGGATTGGTATGAAAGAAATTTGGAATAAAGTTAGTTTATACCCTGGAATAAAACATAGGATACTTTTTACGGGAAAAGGCTTATTCCCACGGGAAATTCTTACACAACGCGAGCGTAGCCGCGGGCGGACCGTATTATAGTAATTCAAATTATAGTTACTATTACAATGTCAAAATGTCTGGAATCTTGAAATACTAAATCTTTTATTTTTAGGTGAAATTATAATCATTACTACCCTACACTCCACTACACTAAAGACCAATTAAAATAAAATAAAAAATATATACTCAAAGATCGAATCATACACAGTAATATACTTTGCGCGATTACATCAAATTAAACAAATTTAATATTTTATCATTATTGTCGCAGAGGTCATGACCCGCCTCGATGTTTTAGAGCGGGGTCTGTGCGGGGCGGCGCGGGGAGCGGCTGGACGACGCGGGGCGCTGCCCGCGCCGTCTACCTTACACACGCCTCTTGCGCAACAATTTTTTTTCGGCGTAGCGCCTTAATGTAGTAGTTCAAGTTGAACGCTGTTTTTAGCGGCACTACCCTCAACCTGCTCTTAACCACCAAAGGTTAGCTGGTAGAAAATGCTATAAGCTCGCCTTTGTACATCCTTTTTTGGTGCTTCGGCGTAATTGTGTACTAATATTACACAATTACGCCGAAGCGATGAATCAAGAAATAATCAAACTGTATATTAAATGTTTCCATTCTCCTGTGAAAGTTGCACAAGGAACAAAACACTTAATTTAGTAGTGACGGTAGGTACCTATTAACTTGTTACAGGCAGTATAAATGTCATAATTTTAACAAAAACATAGAAACCTCCTTCAAATTGCCTTATATGGTTATCTCCACTAAAAAGTAACAAATAAAATAACATTCCAGATGGAACATGAAAAAAAATATTGCCAATATCCTCATTTAAATAGATAGGTAGTGTATTAAGTAAATATTTAGAATTTTGTACTTCCTTTTGTAGTCGGTGCCAGCCAAAAATTGAAGATGACGAAACTACGAGTATTAATTATTTATCGAATGAAACCTACCCGGACTTTCTTGGTAGTCGCTCCTGTCGTTATCCCTGCGTTTGGTCGGGTGCGGCATTGCATCCCGCGCAGCACAACAAAACATTTATATCATAAGCGCCCACTACACTCTCGTCCGAAGTTCTTCGACGAAGTCTCACGAAGTGTCAAATTGGTGTAAAAGTGAAGCCCGAAGTTGCACGAAGTGCCTCTCTATACTCTCGTCCTCGGCTTACTTCGATCAACTTCGCGAGTAGTGTAGTGGACGCTATAGACTATCAAAGAATTTTATTGATAGTCATATAGAAATATGTACTGACTTAACGACGACGATGACTTAAAACAGTTGCCCACGACTAATCGACGATTTTTTGGCTGGCACCGACTCCAAAAGGAAGAACAAAATTCTAAATATTTACTTAATACACTACCTATCTATTTAATTGAGGATATTGGCAATATTTTTTTTCATGTTCCATCTGGAATGTTATTTTATTTGTTACTTTTTAGTGGAGATAACCATATAAGGCAATTTGAAGGAGGTTTCTATTTTTTTGTTAAAATTATTTTTATTTTATGATTTTCAGTGCTTTATTCAATATATTTTATGTAAGTAATTAATCCTAACCGCGACACATTTTCTATTATTTTTCTTCATTATCCAAAGCTAGGTTTTGTTATTTAACAGTTTCAGTACAAAGATATTATATTTTTGGTATTTGCTTAGTTTAGACTGCGTCTTTCGAGCTTTGCAACCGCGTTTAGTTGTTTATATAATAGTTTCTAAAATAACATAAGTTAAACTGGGTAAGAGGCTACGAAGTAAGAGGTCATTTGGTAGTCCAGCTGGCCACTAAACTGACAATGCTAAGAGGAAAGAATAGCTTCGCGATCCTAACGAAATAGGTATTTAGGAAAACATTTGCTATCGCTCGTGCGCTCATGCCCCCAGGAGAGAGAGAGCGAGAGCGTTGCAGCTCGCCGACAATAGATACTTTTCTTGATGAAATTCCCACTACGGGAGAAAACGGTTTCCAATTACTAAATTTCAACAAATCACTTTGACACAGTTTTAATCAAGAAAATTACGTTACTTGAGGTGCCTATATAAGTTTGAATCTATTGCGAATTTTGAAAAAAGCAAAAACTATAAACCTAGTCATTCATTGTGTCAATAACATACTAAAAAATCATGGAGATTGGAAAATATATATAGAAGTGGAAAAACGTTTTCTCTTTTTGTATGGACGAGCACGATTCTTCCCTTAAGCTTACAGTTTACCCCGATACTTGGGCTATTCGTAAGGAGTTTCAGGTTTGAGATGGTATCTTGAAAGTCTATCGTTAGTTGATTACAGATAGTGAACGTAGGCTGGCTTCTTCTTTTTCTTCATATTGTGGATTGTAAGGTCGACAACCAACCTCACACACCCTGTTACACAATTAATACAGTACTGGGCTCTTGTCAAAACCCACTGACTTAGCTCGAGTAACGACGCCTTCTGTAGATATTAGAGCCGAGACACACGGCTTAACGTGCCTTCCAAAACACGGAATAATCTTTCTTTTCAAACAATCGGGTGATTCAGGCAGCAATGTCCCAACTAAACTGGAGAAAGTCTCACAAGGACATTTTCGTTTAAGAGTGTCTTCACCGGGATTCGAACCCGAAACCTCCGTAAAAAGATTAAAACACTCGACCACTCGGCCATAGAAGCTAAATTATTTGTGATTTCCAATACAATATCCGAAGATTGCAGGTTCTTGTCCTGTCACGGTCGCCAATAATGTGGTAAAATCGAATAAATGGAACAAGGGAAACGTAGATTTTCAGCAAACTGACAAAACAAATTTATTTCGTTGCCTAGCAACATTCCACCACAAACGGTATCGCGCGCGATGCATGTTGCTATCACTGGTTGAGGAGTTTCCGCTTTTATCTCTTATTCCATCATCAGATTTTAACAAAATTGGTATGAATCTATCCCTAAAGCACGTTCTATCGAATGAAAAACGAATCATCAAAATCGGTTGAAACTGACTGAGATATGACTAAAAGAATAGACGAATAACGACGCGAATGCTACATTCCGTTGAGGAATTTCCAAGTTTTACCTCATGTTCCACCATCAGATCTTGACGAAATTAATATGGGACCACCTCGAGAGTAAATCCTAACGAATGAAAAAAGAATTATTAAAATCGGTTAACAATTGGCGGAGATATCTAATAACATACATAAAAAAAAAAACAGACGTATTGAGAACCTCCTCCTTTTTTGAAGTCGGTTAAAAATAATAACATAACTGAAAAAAAAAACAAGATTGAAAGAAATTGCTGCCTTAGTAATATGGCCGCCTATTTGAACTGTGACAAATAATAGGCACATAATTATATTATCTGAAAAATTGAGTTTTGATCACTTAAACGAAAAATAAATTAAAAATTTAAAAACCCCCGAAGCAAAGCAAGCAGAAGGCAGCAGCAGCAGTTTGGCGAGATATTATTGTACGAATTAAGCATGTACCTTTTGAATAACAATAAAAAAAAAAAAAAAAAAAGTCAAAAGTAATACCTATTGTTGAGCCATCAAATTTGATAAAGTACCTAACACCTATATATTTTAATTTTACTATAGAAATTGATGGATGGCACGATTTGGTTTGCTCGTTGAAATGACGCTATAATGTCGCGTCGGGGTACCGCTTAAGCTTAAGTAAGTCAGACGCTTCATTTGATTGACTATCTATTAATTTCCTAGCATATCCGACCAACTTGCTTTTTGACATTATAGCGTCATTTCAACGAGCAAATCGTGCCATCCATCAATTTCTATAATAAAATTAAAATACCCTATAATACTTTATTGAATTTGATGGCTCAACAATAGGTATAATTTTTGACTTTTTAAATTTTTGCTTTTTTTTGCTTCGGGAGTTTTAAATTTTTAATTTATTTTTATTTCATAATTTTTAAACTTTATTATAATACCTATCCAACGATACTTCACTCACACTATAGGGTAATCGTGAATAAAAAAAGTAACCCCCACTTCACGAGTACCAGAGGAACTCCAAAAATTTTTCTTAAGGTTTTATTCTTCAGATTTGCTGGCATGATTAATATGTATATTATCCTAATTACAGCCTTCTAGTACTAAGAGTTTCTGAGCTAAGCCGCGGACGGACAGACAGACAGACGGACATGGCGAAACTATAAGGGTACCTAAGTAGCATTTGACAACTACGGAACCCTACACTTTGCGTGGCCCGAACACGTGCTTGGTCGGTTTTTATTACTTATCTACGTAATAAGTTTAACCTTTTGCGCAAATTTGGTTATTTCTAGCTTCAGTAGTTTTGGCTCTGCGTTGATGAGGATGATGGATATTATATGTGGAAAATCTGGATATTATAGATATTAGTATATAATGTTATTAATTTGTTTCAGAGAAGCTTACAAAGAAATCTAAGAAAGTAGTGGAACTCGATTTTAAAATCTAAATCCGAGTGGAACAGGGATGCGTGCGGCAAGCGGGACGCCATCTTCATGCAGGCCACGTACGACGCGCGCGGACCGCTCGCCGAACTGCTCGTCACCACCAGCGACCTGCTCACGCAGAAACACCTCAAGGTCCTCCATATGTGCCTGCCCTTCCAACCCAACTTGACCAAGATCACCATTACTAAATGCAAATTGAACCAAGGAGTCCTCTACGAATTAGGCTGGCTTCTTAAACGTTCGCGAATTGCCGAATTAATCCTGGATGATACGATTTGTAGAGAAGGCAATTTTTACGCAATACTTATGAAAATAATTTAAAGCGTTTGTCACTCAACAGGTGCAATATAAACGACACGATAATGATTGAGCTATTCAAGAGAGTCACGGAACCCTTGCAGATATTGGAACTGTCAGGAAATTTTATAACCGTTATGTCTATCCGTAGACTCACTAAAGTCTTAAGGACAAATTGCTCCTTAATTCATCTTAATCTGGCTGGAAACTCAATCAACGATGACGCTGTCTCCCTCATTATGGGAACTTTAATGAGATTTGAGTTAACTAGGAAAGAGATCGTGGAGTTGAGGATTAGGAAACTGAACTGTTCTAAGAAGAGGAAGATTTGCTTCGAAGAGCAGAAGAGGCGGGCTGAGTTGCGCGCAGTGGTGGGCTCCGGTAAGAAGAGTGTGCGAGCTGCCAGTGCGAAGAGCCTGATTCAGTTGAAGAAGGACGAAAACACCGTAAACACTGATGTTATTGCAAAGAAAATGACCCGCCACCTCACGGGCACTTTCACTGATGCGTTTGACGATGAACACGTAGTAATTGAAAACGATAAGATCTTCTGTATCGGAAATTTCGTTTTAAGCTCGATAAATTTAGCTTATAATGATCTGACTCACATCGGCTTGAAGAAGGTTTTGAATGTACTAGAATATCAGAAGCCGCCGGTGGTATCTGCCGGTGCAGGCCTGGTTAGGCTTGTGGTCAATGGCAATAATTTGTGTGAAAAATGCGAAGTTCAGGAGAGTATTTCCATAAATATTAATAGTAAGTTGGCAGGAATATCCACGGACAAAAGAAGACAATATGTTGATTCCAAATACGTTCAGAATAAAAAGGCAGGATTTGTGGAGGCAGACGCCATGCACTCTGTTAACTGAACAAAAAGTCTCCATTTCAAATTATTCACGTTTTTTTTAAAAAAAGCACGGTGTTATAGGATAAGACCACACTGGTTATCAAATCCGTTGTTCCACTCAATACAGTCATTGAGAAGCTTTCCTTACGCTATCGTTCACTCTTTCTCCTTATCATGTAAGTTAGTCAATCTCACAAATCTTACAGTTAGTTTCAAGACCTTAGGGGTCATAAGGAGTCATAATTACAATCTACTCCGCTGATTTGGAACAACAGTTGACCAGACGTTTTTATCATCTAAGTAATCATTTATCGTATAATAGGCCTTAGAACATAAAATCGTTTTAATTTTAGCTTTAAATTGGCTATCGGACAGATTTACAATATCATCTGGTATTTTATTATAGAAGCGAATACAGTTACCCATGAATGAATTATTAACTGTACACAGTCTAAACTTTGGGTGCGCTATTTTATTTTTATTTCTAGTATTTATATTATGTATATCAGAATTCTTAGGAAATAGCATTATGTTCTTCCGGACATACAAGATGTTTTCAAATATGTACTGTGAGGATACCGTGAGGATACCGTGAGGATACCGTGAGGATATCAATTTCTTTAAACAATTCCCTTAGGGAATCGCGACCGAGCAATTCATATATGGAACGTATCGCCCTCTTCTGTAACACAAAGATGTTATTTATGTTAGCAGCTTGACCCCACAATAAAATTCCGTAGGACATAATGCTGTGAAAATAGCTGAAATATACAAGTCTGGCAGTAGCAACGTCAGTCAGTTGACGAATCTTTCTGACTGCGTATGCTGCCGTATTCTTGCGTTGAGGAGATTTATAGCGCGTCGAGGAAGATTACGTACCATCTATAGTGACAACAACGGTACCAATTTTGTTGGTATTAATAACATGATCAATTCTTTGGACTGGAACACGATTGTCTCGTTTTCATGTCTGCAAAAGATAAACTGGATTTTTTCACCTCCCAGCGCTCCTTGGATTCTTTGAGAGGATGGTTGGTGTTGTCAAGCAGTCTTTGGTTAAGGTGCTTGGTAGAGCTTCGACCACACTCACTGAATTATAAACAGTTTTGTGTGATTGTGAATCTACTATTAATAGCAGACCCCTCCCTCACGTATGTTACAAACAGTGATGTCGATGTGAAGCCTCTCACCCCCCAGGTTTTCATACAGCCACTAGTAGAAAGCGCAGTGGATGATTTTGATGAGATTGATGGGAAAAGTCTCAACGTTTGCCTGAAATATGTACAAACTTGACGGGATCAGTTTCAATCTCATTTTAGGGTTGAGTACTTGAGTTTTTAATTCAGCGCTCTTCTAACAACCGTGTGTCTCTGTTGTGTGTTGGTGACGTTGTTTTGATCCAGTCTCAAGATAAACGCCTGATGTGGCCATTGGGGGTCATAGAAGAAACAATCGCGGGGTAGGATGGCAAGGAGCGCGTTGCGAAGGTACGCACTGTGCACGATTTCAAGGTGCGTCCTTACCAACGTTTGTATCCCCTTGAGCTAAACATAGACCCCGACCGACAACTTCCTTCTTCAGACTCCGACTTTACTGTGACACTTTCTGGTCGTGTTTCACGGCCACTTGCCAGATTTCAAGTTTGATTTGTATTATAGCACATAGATAAATGAAAGGCTCGCGCAATAGCATAATGATCATCGGCATACATATCAAACGACATAAAAATTACTCCTACGTAGCAAAAGTTAAATGAACCATTAAAGGTTAGCAAAACTGAATAATTTTAGTACGTAGGTGACCCATATAAAATAAATATTGTGATAAAATCGAATAATATAATTTTATATGGAACAACGGAAACGCAAATAGTTTGCTGAAAACTGACAAGAACATTATGCTAAGTTATTTATATGCCTTTTATGTTTATGCTTGTTAAAATTATGCGAAAATAGTTATGCGATTACAAAAAAAAAAAAACTGTTCATTTTATGTAAAATGCATAATTTTATTTTACAACGTCAAGCACTTTATCTATATGTAAGATTATGTGCGCCTGACGTAAATAGTCATTAGTCATAAAAACTTTATTCCTGATTAAATTTTTACAAAATCTGTTATTCGACTAAATATAGATCCAATAATGACAATGCCATTTCCTACCCCTGTTGTGTGAATTGGTCTTACACTTCGTTCTACATGAAGAATTAATAATAGGATAAAAATAATACAGGAGTCATTATACCAGTCAGCAGGTAGGTAGTGCATTGACTTATTTTGCTACGTTTCCGTTGAATGCAGGTTCACGAGGCTCGACGACGTAACGACCCAGTAGACATTATGGAGCATAGTTCCTGTAGCCGTGTGCTACGCGTCGTAGCAGCGTAGCGCCTCGTAGGCAGAGTGGCTACAGTTTGTTTTCTTTTATGTTAAGTGATGTGTGTAAAGTGTTATAATATTATTTTATGTTAGGGACCATTATTTTCGTAATGCATAAATGCTCCACCTAGAGGTACATTAAGTTGATAATTTATTTAAATTATGTTAAAGGCATTCTTCCAGAATTTTATATTTAATTTTAGCTATGTTGGAGAATACAGTCTAATTTTACGATTAATAATTCGAATATTTCGAATGCGAAAACTTGTTGAAGTTCACTGTGTAGACATTATTTATTTTGTACTTGTAGTAAATAATAAGCTGTGTTAACTGGAATTGATTTGTTTTTTTTTCTGTATTCGAGAAGGGTAGGTACATAAAAAACAAAAAGGGAAAACCTCACAATCTATGAAACTTTTTACCAACTGGATTTATGTCTATAATATACTTCTCATCAAAAAAATCAAAACACCTTGCAAGTTTATGTTTTGCCGCGCGGCGATCGTTTACAGCATCAGACATGTACGTTAGGACCGCGGGTGCGATCATCTCGCAGTTCGCACTTTGCTATTTATTCGGCCCACAGGTAATGAGTTTCTCTAGAGTCAAGGGCACTTGCAAGATGGTCTGATGATGCTGTAAAAACGTTTTGGGTGGCTGCGTACGCTGAACTGGACTAATGTGGTACCGATCCTTTATAATGTACCATATTATTATTAGAAGAGTGGTGCTCTAGGCCCATGCGTCCACATCGTACCACCAAGTCGTGCCACCTGGTGGAAAGAGTCGCCGCATTCCGGACCCAAGGCACCCCTGGGGGTGTCACGGGTGTAATTTAAGATTCATTGTTGGCAACACCGTCTTAAAAAAATAAAAGGATTACTCTTGACTCTGCAGACAAAGAAAGTCGTGTTCTTATTTTCCACATCCCGCCTCCGCTCAACAGCCTCCTGAAACCCACATTAAGATAGATGATGGAAGAAACATGGTGTCAGAAGTGATGAAAGCAAGGTCCTGAAAATCAAAGAAAATACCACAAAAAGAGGTACAAAACAATATTTTCGCCAACAATATGAAGCCATTGTCTCTGACAAGCAGTGATGATACGACAAATTTTTGCGAACAATGGAAAAGATGAAAGCAATAATTTATAATCTTTCACGAGGCAAACGACTTAGATAAAGTTGTCCAGTCAAATTCAAATTCAAATTATTTATTTCGGATATTACAGTCCATAGTGTTAGTGAGAGTATACTTACCCTAGTGTTAGTAATAAACAACAATTTAGAACTAATTTAAACTGGCACCGGGCTGGGAACCAGTTGCATGTATGCCGATCCAGTGGCCCAACAGTGGAGAGTCCCACCGATTTGCTAATACGCTCAGGATGCTGTTAGAGCTGCCACGGACACGCCTCATCATAGAAGCGCTACGTTTGCGGATGATCGCATAAAAGCAGTCAATTTGCGCAGCGGCAAACATTGCAGACGCACTACAAAAACGTGGCAGCCCAAACAACACCCTAAACGCATTGTTATACTGGACGCGCAGAGAACCGTATGTCCGCTGCGTGAAGCTGACCCACAGAGTGCACGTGTAGAAAGACTGACAAAACGCTCTAAAAAGTGTTAGCTTAACTTGTCTACTACAACGCGCAAATCTGCGGGCCAGCATGTTGCCGCGCACACACAACGCTCTGCGCTCCCTCTCTATGTCCAGATCATCCCTCAAATCATCAGTGACCCAAAGCAAATAGCTATTTTATTAAACTTTCATTTAATTTTAACGAAAAAGACAAAGACAAGTTGACCTTGAAGAATGTTCTCGACGAATACGACAAAAAATTTAACCCGTGCAAGAATGTAAAGGTAGAACGCTATAATTTTTTTCACTCGTTACAAAAAAATAGAAGAAACGCTTGACGAATATGTGACAAATTTGAATAACTTATCATAGGATGCGACTTTAAACGAGCTTAAAGAGTCACTGGTGAAGGACATGTTCGTAATCGGAATTCGTAATATAGCAATAAAAGAAAGATTATTGTCTAACAACATATCTAAAATAAATAGGCAGTAATATTGGCAAAATACATGGAACTATCGCACGAGAGATCTAAAACCTTGAATCATTATGACACATTATCAACTTCTTTATCACAAAAACAAGTGCAGGCAATAACAAAACGCCAATCTAAAATAAATTAAAGATCAAATTCATTTTCCAGAAATCCTTCTATGTCTACACCAAAAAGAAGCAACAGTGTTAACCGTCAAAACAGATTTTGTACGTCACCATTTAAAAAATCCTTTTCAGCCTTTTTCAGCTAATTTCAGATCAAAGTCAAAAAATAGAAATGGAAACAAACCAGTATGCAAGAGATGTGGCCAACAGCACCGATTCAAATGTCTGGCAGAAAGGAAAACATGCAATATATGTAAGAAGATGAACCACTTTGCAAACTATTGTTATTTCAAAGACAGAAATAAGCACCAGAATGTAAGTCAAATAAATAAAAAACTCTTTAAAAAGTGATAATTCAGAATTTCAAAATGACTTTATAATCGGAACTATTCAGAATAATAATAATTTTAATTCTAATAACTGGCATTTCTAATAATGAATTGAAATGTCAAATTGACACTGGAGCTGACATCAATGTAATTTCCTTGAAAACTTTAACAAATTTGGAAAAACCTTGTAAAATGATTGAAAACTTAGGTTATGTAAGACTTGAATGTATTTTCAATGACAAACCTCATTTTCTTGAATTTACTGTTGTCAAATGTGATTGTGCTACTATACTTGGCTGGAAAACATGTAAAGAGTGTGATATTGTGAATCGCATCTTTGAACTAACTACCCAACTAACCCCTAACAAAGGTCAAAAGTCAGTCGAGCAAATTCTTAAAAAATACTCAGATACTTTTGAGGGACTTGGTTGCTTACCAAACAAAGTATCTTTACAATTAGATCCAGAAATTACTCCTAAAATTTGTCCTGTCCGCAGAATTCCTTATGCTCTGAATAACAGACTCAAGGAAAATCTAGATAAGATGGAGAAACTGCAGGTCATTCAAAAGGTAACTAAACCTACTGATTGGGTAAATTCGATTGTCTTAGTAAAAAACCGAACGGAATTTACGTATTTGTCTAGACCCCAGAAATCTGAACAAAGCTATTAAAACACCTCACTTTCCATACCCTACCTTTGATGATTTAAGATCAAAAATCGCAGGTGCTTCAATATTTTTAAAATTAGACGCTAATTCTGGCTACTGGATGATAAAGTTAGATGAGGCAAGTAGTGATCTTTGCACTTTCAGTACAATCTTGGCAGATATAAATTCCTGAGACTCCCATACGGAATCAATTCAAGTGGTGAAATATTTCCTTTCCGCGCCAGGGGTCTACTTAGCAAATAGCCGATTTCTCATTCCGACAACTTCTCAAAGTGACTATTAGCAAACAGCCCACTTTGCAAATGTCCTATTTCTCATTCATCCTTTTATCAAGTAGCCTAATTCTTAGACTGTCTACTTGTCAAACAATTAATGAAGTACAGTCAGTGTTAAATTGATAGTAATATGGGCCCAATTCGCGTTATTTGACTACATTTCATCGCTAGCGCCACACTTGTTACAAGATTTGATACTATCATACAAACAGTAATACCTAGGTAAAAAAACGTATTGAATAAATACCTATAATGAAATAAAAAGACGAGTTAATTTTTTAGAACATAAACGTTTAATATTGATTGGTTTATTGAAACCAAATTAAAATTTTAAACAATTTAATTTAATTTTATATAATTATTATTATTATTATTTTTTATAATTTTATATATATATATATATATACAACAGATTGCAAGTACTGCATAATAGTTATTTTTTTGCGTTCCTTCCTTTTTTAATTTGTGGATAAATAAAAATAAAGTAGGCTTTCTGGGAATTCTCGCGTTTAACCGTCTGTGCCACCCTTCCAGTGCATTGGTGGTGCGTTGTATTTCTTGCGCACAACTTAATATTGCAGGAGATACTTCTTTCAACCAATAAGTTTCAAAGTAAGCCTTGAATAACAGCAATTCAGGAGAAAGCTCTGGTGCATTTTCAATAATCTGTCTCCACCCTGCTTCTATATATTGTGGAGGCAATAATGGTAAATGGGCTGTAAATCGTGCTACTTTTCTTCCTCTAGTTGTAGTCCTCCGATCACAATTTTGTATATAGGAGATAGATAGATAGATAGATAAAAACGTTTATTCAATGATACAGTACAAGAACAACAAATACAAAACAGAGTATACACTAAGAAGAAACAATAAAATATATGTTATCGCTGATGTACTGCACCCTTGAATGGGCCCTAACTCAGCATAATGTTGCGACGACACGAGGCACGTCACAACGCTGTTCTTCCGTTAGAGAGACCCGTGTTCCTTGGGGAAAGTTGTTCAGTATCACGATATCTGATCTATGTATCTATTAATAATAGACAGACTTTGGGACTTGTAAAAGTGTCCACTTCTTTTATGCGAACTGTCCGAAAATGACATTTCGAAAAAAGTAGGCAGTCTGCGAAAAAGTCACTTAGAGAAGTAGGCTAAATGAGAAATAGGACGTTTACTAAGTAGTCCAGTAGCGAAATAGTCACTTTGAGAAGTAGTCGGAATGAGAAATCGGCTATTTGCTAAGTAGACCCCTGGCGCGGAAAGGAAATATTTCACAGAGTTATGACAGACATATTCAATGACATGCCTGTAATCATTTTTGTAGATGATATCTTCGTGTACAGCGCAACGCAAGCCGAACATGATAAAAGACTGGAAAATATTTTCAAAAGAGCAAAAGATTTTTTTTTTTTTTTTTTGACGGACCTAATCACTATTTATACCAGAGTGGTAATATAGTGGGCGCGGACTTGCGGGGGAGCAGAAGGCTCGTACCCCTTAGGAATTTTATAGAGCAAAAGAGCTAAATTTAAAGTTTAATAAGTCTAAATGTCAATTTAACCAATCAGAAGTTTCTTATGTTGGTCATGTTTTTAACAAAAACGGTATTCCCCAGATACTTCGTCAAGATGCCAAGACCCGAGAATGTAAAAGATTTACAACGTTTCTTAGGTATGATCAATTATCTTGGCCCATACATTCCTAACCTTGCTGAAGAAACTAGCATACTTAGAGCTCTTCTAAAGAAACAAAATGTATTTCAATGGTCAGAACGCCATGAAAAACAAGTTAACAAGTTAAAATCACTCATTTGTCAGTCCCCTGTTTTGATTCACTATGGTGTAAACAAACCTGTCAGAATGTCAGTCGATGCTTCTAAAAATGCAATCGGTTCATGATCTTAACTCTAAAGCATATGCTTCAAAATCTTTAAACAAATCTCAAGTAAACTATGTCCAAATTGAACAAGAATTATAATAATTTCATGATAAGATTTTTATAAGAAATTTAGATATTTTGTTTACTTTGAACATACATAATGATGATGATGATGATACTATTTCATTTGAATATTTTAATTGAAATAAAAGTCATAATTCATAACATCGAATTGTTTTATTAATTTAAGTTAGTTGTCATCAACCAAGGTCATCGCACATATCAACTCGTATCGCCTCGCTGTCAACCAGGCGTCAACGCACGAAGTACGAAGCGAAGAATAAAATGTGGCAAACTATCATCAGTGACGCCACGAAAGCGAATATTAGCAGCATCACGATAGTCAGGCGAGGGTAGTTGAAGGGGCGGATTTCGGAAGAGTCTGCGGGGGCGGTTGTGGGAGGGATGATGTCCAGCGTCTCCATGGTCTCCACTGGCTCCTCCTCCGGAGGGGGCTCCCTTAGTTTCCAAACTGCAACAAAATATAGAATTTGTAAACGGGATATTTACCGTTTATCTTGGTTTTCTATCCTGTTTACAATCATAATAATGTTGAAATGCAAAAGCAGCCCGTCAACTGAAAGTTGTAAATGATTACGCAGAGCGAGGAATTGTTTTAATATAAGAATTTAATTCGAACATCACAAGAAGCGAAGAACAAGAAATATTTTCTCCTCGTCGTCGTCGATCTTCACAGATAGAAACATCCAAGTGGCCTCTAAATCTAACATCCTGAAAATGAATTCGGGTGATAAGGAAGAAAAGAACATTGATTAAATATGGCATAAATATTTTTTTATGTTATTTTATCTTAATTTTACTTATACTGTCAGTTTAACTTTCAACATTTTATTAAAACTTACTTCTCACACAAATGACCGTTTTTCTTTATTTCATTTATCTAAGCCCTGAATATTATTACATTTTGCACAAATTTTGCAGAGAAGAGTTGAGAGTCTAATGAAATAGAAAGAACTGTAGCGTTTAAAAAAAGGGGCTAGCTAACCTGTGGTTGTCAACCACAGGTGAAACGTGTAGTTTAGGAAAAGATTGAGTTAAATTTGTCCAAACAGTATAATTAAAATTTAAATGGGTAGAGATATTGCCAAAGAATAAATAAAAAAAAGGATAAGCAGAGGGACGGGTCCTGAGGGGACTCCGTCGATAAAGTGTTGGTGAACTTAGTGTTGTGTTGTGTGTATGTATGTCTGGCCAGATTAATGTTATATCTTAGAGTTAGTTTGTAGGTATTTAGGTTATTCGGAACTGACGCAACCATTGATGTGACCGCTGCTTTGCGCAGTCGGCCTATTATGGCTATCGTCAGATCCTTTTTTCATTTTTTTGTCAGGGTCGAGTTCGACCCGCGACCTCGTCTTTGACTGCGTTGGTTGCCTACCAACTGCGCCGTCGAGCCCTGTTTTCCGAGCCGATCCGAGTGTTTCCGATGTTCGTCGGCGTCTGACGTGTTTCGGGATGAACACGATGACGTGGGCGAGCGTCGGGCCTCGTTTGACAGCTCTTTGTTTACAAGTCATCTGTCAGTTTTCGCACACGCTCGATTTGAAGTTTTACTTCTTTAGCAGCTGATTACGGGCCTAACTGACAGTTTCGACTTGTAAACTTTTTACCAGTAGTTTAAAAAACTACTTGTTTATATTTTGTATAGTTTTTAGTTTGAGCATTTAGGTGTGTAAATAATATCGTTTGTAGGCGCGTTTTTGTTTTAAAACTTAGTGACATTCCAACATTCCAACATTCCAATATTCCAACATATCCTAATTTCCAAATTTCCTTTTCTATCCTTTACGTATCATTTATTTTCCTCCTGGTTCAGGGATCCCACTTCATCAGTGTTTCCTTCGGTTGTCTCCACCTTTTTCCTGATATTAAATGCAAATTTTTAAATGTAGAATATAATTCGGTATTGTATTTTACACCATTATAATAATAAAAATAAACCATTTATTTCAGGCACTGGGGGTCCCATAATTAATTAAACTTAACACTAGTTTATTAATCCATACTTTGTGAAATAAAACAACTAATTTTAAAATCACGTAATTTTATTGAAGTAATCATTTTATTATATTACAAAAACTCTACCATGTTAATTTAAGTTAGAAAATATACTGCAACTTTTTAAATTAAGGATTACAACATTTGCATTCATCTTCTTCAGTAAAGTGGTCGAAAATCTCATTTTTTTTAAATTAGTCAACATCCGTGAAAACTATCATTATAAAATCTGTGGACAAACAAAATTTATATAGTTAGATAAAGGATTTTACTTGTGAGAAAGGAACCCTACGGTATATAAATGGCGATTGCATAAGCAACATATGTTGTCATTATAAAGCTTATATTCTTATTGACTTATAAACGTTGTGTGAATTGCTTTTGCTCTTATAATAGCATTGTTTAAAACATAGCTATGTAAATAAACTACATTTTTCGCACAAAACTGCCTAAATTCAAGGGTGCGTTGATAATATAACACACTGCGTACCATATTTTATCATGCATTTGAATTCCCACACAGTTTTCACAATAAACTAACACAATTCAGATAAACTACAAAAAATTAATAAATAACTTACCGTTTTCTTTGCATTAAAATGGTTGACGCCTTCTCTTATTTCACCAAACTTTTGCGTTTATTTCATTATTCAAAATAAACAATTGCAACACGGTTATAAGAGCCTCTTTTTCCATTATGAGCTTTTACTCCCTTGTTACTAACCATAATAAATCACATACAAGTGTGATCGTCCTTATTAACGCTTTCTATATTTTATGTTTCTTTAAATATATTGGCTTTTAAAGAGCTTTATTCTTGCCATTAAAAGCCAAAAGCTGTATGAAAGAAACTATATGTTTCTTATAAGTATATTAGCTTTTAAAGAGCTTTTTTTTTGCCATTAAAAGTTTAACTCCCTTGTTGCTTGCCATAACAGAGCACATATAAGAAAAAAAAGCTAACAATAAAGCAACTGTAAGGGAGGTATAAGGTTAGTGTCCTTGTAATTTGCGCCCAAACGCACCCTTATTAGCGATAATACGGCTCTTAATATTATTTATGGCAATAAAAGCCACAATAAGAGTAATTTTTGTTTGTTGGGGCAATTACACTGATTTGAACTGCGTGTGCGGGGAGGTACAAAGAAACGACGGCCCCTAACATCATGTCCTGCGTGCCCTGCCACCTGCACGCAGAAAGATTTAATGGACGCCACACAATCCGCCGTCCAAGTGGCCACACTCTGGGCTACAACAATATAAAGTTTCGACTTGCCATCGACTCGCTAAGAAGAAGAAGAACACAGCAGCGCGTGGCCGAAAGTAGGCTGCCGCGTCTGCATAAAAATATGTACGGCGTCGAGACGTAGTATGGTAATAGTACTTTGCTAACATTTCAAACAAGACAAAACCGCAAGGCATCATAACCGTTGTTGTATTTTGTTCTTGATTGTCCGAGACGCAAGTGTCTGTTTTATAAATGCTTATTATAGCGCATAAAATGAGCTTAACAATTATCAAATAGTATTATGTATGTTGAACCATGTACAGTGTTAAGCAATTTTTGTAGTGTATGACGTAATTGCAGAATAACAAAGGAAAAAGATATTGTATTTTTAATAAAATAAACATTGAATATCAAATTACAAAACGATCACCATATATGTAGTAACCTAATTAAGTTGTTTATAATAACAATGTAATAAGAGTATTAAATTCAATATTGTAATATGATCTATTTTAGATAAACGGTTAACTCTAAGGTTCAAAGACCATTTCTAGTTTACTATAAATACCTTGTATTTTATACAATAAATGTTCAGTTAATCACCAACATTCGTCGTGTCATTACAGCCCCCTACGCCGCCCACTTTATGGCGACCCTTAGCCAGGCCACTGCCTTATGGCAGTGCTGGTCCGTGGGTTCCGAGCCAATAGTTGCGGTGATGTAAAGTTTCGCGAGTGAAATAACGTAAAAAAAAGAAGATCCGCGAGTAAATTAGTAGTGAAAAAAATAACTTAGAAAAAAAAAGCGCTAAGACTTGGAAAAGTATAATAAATAATATTAAATCATACGGCAAGATGGTCAGCACTCTAACAAAAACGAGAGCGAAAATATTATGGCATTCTCTGCCTTCAGATAAAACCCGCGACTGCTGCGCTCCGCAAAGTTAAATTGAAAAAATGCACAATTATTAATAATTACCAAGATGAAAACACACGGACCAAGAGGACCAAGATATTATGAAGCAATATAATTATTTTTATAGGGGGATATAATAAAAAATATAAAAAAGGAAACAAAATAAACTATAATAAAAAGAAAAATTGGATAAAGAATGAAACGTGGACTGGACAATGTATCAACAAACAATAAAAAATGAAAAGTATGCTGAAGAAGATAGTGAACTGCCTTCGGGTTCCCAATAGTACGAGTCGGAAGTGGATGCTGCTAAATAGAAATGTAGTACCTACATAATTTAGGCCAAAGTTCAGGACTCATCATGGATAGAATAGAAGAGCAGGTGGACGAAGAAAAACCAGGAGCAACAGCAATGGAAGAAATAAGAAGACGACCAGTCAGCTCTACCATATCTCTATATATAGAAAGTAAGTCAATACAGCCACGGATCATGACGTATTGCGATCATGTTTTTATTTAATCATTCATACGTCTAAAATTTAAATATTTAAGTCAGTAAAGAAATAAAACAAAGTCTTACAGAAATTACATAAAAAATACAGTATCTGTGAGCACTATTTTGAAGTACTGTTGGCAATATAAAAAATAGTATCATTTAATTTTAATTTAAAAAAATGGTGACAAAATAATTTACCTATAAACACAGCAGACTGAAGCATAATTAAAAAAATTACATTTCATAAAGATAAATAATAACAATAAATAATAATTATTCCTCTATTAAGAAGAGATAATTATGTGATTGTAAATAAATAAGATAAAATAATAAACAGAAACATTCATAAAAAAATACAAACGAATATAGTAAGAAATAAGTTTTAAAAGTGTTGTTATGACCAGTAATAAAAGTAGAAAACGTGTTCTCTGAAGTATGAATTGAAATTTCATAAGTACTTTCATAATAAGTGTCATATAAAAAAAGAATGACATAATATCTAAAAATAAAAACTATTTAATTAAAAATCCATAGAAAAAAAATATCTGCTTAATCCTTTACAATAGCGAGCGTGGAGTAATTAATATCAATAAAGGAATGCAACTTGATTCGAACACGGAATACGTAACACGATATGACACGATGCTGACGCGAAGGTCATGGAGACATGATGCGTTTGACGTTATCAGCCTGTGCTAACTGCCCTACTAGGTGCATAAAAACATTAATAGCATGTCTTGTAGTAGATTTACATTACACTTAAAAGGTGCTAAAAAAAACCTTTCGTAAGCAACAAATTAATGATTAGATTGCAAAATATAGATAGGGAAACTAATTTTATTAGTAAAAAGGAGTAAAAGCATTTAGAAAAAACAGTAAAACTAACTGAATAATAACGCACAGTAAAAATAAGATATACTTAAGATTAATAGGAACAACAGATATAAATCTATGAACATGCTACTTGTAAAATTAGAAAAAAAAGGATAAAAATTAACTAATTTAATTAAAAACTAAAATTAGGCAAACTAAATTAAAAATATGATGAAATAAGTCAATATAAATAAATCAAATAAAGAGAAAAACATGAAAACAAGTCGAAATGAAAGAAATATATAAGATTTTACTGAATATAATAGAAAACGGTAATACTGATGATGATGTAGAAATAGAAAAGTGCGTGTCATGAATAGGAATATGAACGTGGAGAAATAGAAACGTCTAAGAATTGAAAGTATATAAAAAAACTTTATGTATTCAAACTTCCAAAGAGCACTGTTAGGTATTTTAAATACTTCCACCTAAATAACAAGGTAGTCGTAAAAATCCATCGTACAAAATTATGCACAAATAAATTTATTGCTATCAGACCCAGAGTTATAAAACTTCACTAAAAAAAACAAAGATATCAGTAGAAGATAATGAAGTAATTGAGTTTTATTATATTAAAATAGAGGATATTAACAAGAAAATATTGGATTATTACAAAGAATAAAAAAATGTCTACAAAGGAAAGTTTTGATTTAAAAAACGGCGGTATCATTATTATCGACCATAAATGGCTCAGAAGCTGACACAAAACAAAAAAAAAACGCACTAGAGTTATACTCTACAGTGATTAAAGATTCAGATCATCAATTATTGATTAATTCTGTGATTAAGACAAGGTTGTCCCAAAATGTGAAACTCAGAAACAATTTTTTTTATCTACAAAATTTTGTACGCGTGGTCTTAGGAGAATATGAAAACAGTATGGATAGATAGGATATATCGCTAAACGTTGGTATAGATTATGATTTGATTATAAAAAAAGTTAAGTGAAACAAATCATTGAGATTAAACAGAAAAGTACAATAAGCAACAAGATTGCAAATGTTTCGTAAAAGTTAGCTGCAAAGAAGAACAAAAAAAATAATAGCACAGAACTAAATAAAATATAGAAATTATTTTGGATGTTATTATAATGTCTAAATACTGACGGCCTGATCAACCAAAGGTAATGATATTATAATAATCAAACAAAAATACCACAATCCAGTATGAAGATAAATTAATAAGAGTACACGAATTGAAAAAGCACAAATTGCTTTTTATATAAAAAAAACACAGTCAACAAAAATAAAAGGCACAAAGGCACTTTCAAGGTTATGATACAGATCTTTCTTTCGATCATGGCCGAAACGAGCTTTCCCCGTGAGAAATGATGGAGACTTAATTGTTATAATTAGTCTTAAAACTGGACCTTGAAATAATAATTAATATGAACCATGATACTTGACTGACGGAGGTGCGCGAGACGCAACGTACGGAGATCTGGTTACATAATGTCGCGACTAGTCGGTAAAGTGCCTATTTATTTAGTAAAATGCTAAATAAAATAATCCTCCTAGTGAGTTGATACCGACATTGTAATGGCTGGCCAGCCCATGTTATATTGTGTGCCAAGTCCACAGGACTTATGATAAAGATAGCTAAAAGCTATAAAATATTGTGTTTCGTTGACAGAAAAAAGTACGTACAACACCATGTAAATAATGTGTACCTAGTCCATCTAAGGATTGATATATAGTTCAAAGCTATATTATAAAAAGAAATTTTTAACTTAACAAAGTAAAAGAAAAGTAAATAATGTTTAATGAATATACAAGATATAGAAGACAAATGTAGCATTCGAATAAATAAAGGCAAAGCTATGAAAAATAAAAAGAAAAATAACTAAAATCAAGTAAAATAAGTATCATGAAATAAAAATAGGAAATCAAATGGTAAAAATAAATAAACAGCCTAATAAATACGTGTTAAAAATTATTAAAACAAATAATAATGAAAATATAATCAACAAAAGAAACAAAAAGAAAAACAAGAATAGGAAAATAAGTTTCAATTAACGACACTATTTAAAAAAAATTAAAACAAACGGATTTTTTTTGTCAGTCAAAATAATGTTATTACTTATACTCGCCATCCTTATTAACAATGTGTGTCAATTCAAGTTCTCAATCGTGTACGGAACGAGGTTTCCTCACGAGAGAATTAGTCATGTTTTGCGAGACACAATAGATAAAAAGACCTATGCATACGACGTACGCTGACGTATGATGACGCCGCATGCATTATTAAGGAGCTAGCACAATACATTAATGATAAAGGGACCAGACCACGATTATGTATAATTAAAAGTGTCACAAAAGTAAATAATAAAAATGACAGGCGAGTCATATTAAATTATTTTCATTAATTACAAACCAGTGGCCATGCAGGTATTCGTAAAATGATCAATAACGTGAAATGTTATTACTACTGGCCAGGAATGAATAATGGCATTATTAATATTGTTAAATTGAGAAAAAGTACCAGTATTATAAAAGTTATAAAATACCTTGATTATATTAAAACATAGCTAGGACTAACTAAACGATATGCATGATATTGTGTGATTTGTTCAGATTAAAAATAAATAAAAGAAAAATACGAATAAAACTTGGTACTAGTGAAATAAACTAAAATGAAAGTATAAAAATATAGAAATTAACAAGTTTAATAAATAAATTAAATGTTATAATCAAATAAAAATGCAAAACAATATAAAAAACGAAATGAAATATTGTTACAAACAGTTACATTGCCATTGCATTACAAATAATGCATTTGATAGAAAAAAAAAAGTAAGAAATAAATGAAAAGAACTTAATGGGAATAGTTGCCAACAGTACCTAATCATAGTTTTTATAGATTTAAGAGAAATGTGCCGTACCAAGACAAACCGCTATATGATTTATTGGTAAGCATAATTAAATTGTCAAATATATAAAAAACGGAATCTAAGGTATATACCTATAATAACAACAGTACATTATTTATGTTAATAAAGAGTAATTTAATAATGTAAAATTATACACTATAATATGTACATTCAAATAGAATATTATACTATTTTTTATTAAATATTATTATTTCATATAGTAAGTAACAACATAAACCAATAATTGTAACAGAAGAATACAAATGAATGAATAAACTACAAACGAGATAGTACTATAAATAAAGAAAAAAGTATGTAATAAGAAACCAACAGTAACATTCCGAAATCCAAAAAAGGATCTCCATCTTCCTTTACACCAGAAACAAAAATAGGTCGAAATAAGGCATTGCATTGTTTACATTAGTAATATAAGCATAATAGAAAGGTCAACCAAATAGCTGACAAACGTATTATATTGCAAGAATTTAGTATGTAAACATTATCTAAAAGAGTATCAAATGTATTGTTTGTTGTTATAAACAATTTATAGTTTATAAAATAGATGTTCTAGATAACAAAGTTACTTTAACATATAAATTAAAAATCGTGATTTGTAGAATTTTAGCCAAAAATTAGATTTATCAATTTTTGTCTCAAAAAAAAGGGGAAAGATGTAGTGTATGACGTAATTGCAGAATAACAAAGGAAAAAGATATTGTATTTTTAATAAAATATACATTGGATATCAAATTACAAAACGATCACCATATATGTAGTAACCTAATTAAGTTGTTTATAATAACAATGTAATAAGAGTATTAAATTCAATATTGTAATATGATCTATTTTAGATAAAGTAAATGTCACGGTTAACTCTAAGGTTCAAAGACCATTTCTAGTTTACTATAAATACCTATGTATTTTATACAATAAATGTTCAGTTAATCACCAACATTCGTCGTGTCATTACAGCCCCCTACGCCGCCCACTTTATTTTATGAAATAAATTATTATTATTTCCATGTCGCGAGGCGGTGGCGGCGGCGGCAAATTTAAACATGCTTTTTTAATCAGATTAGAAGAAACAAAAAACAAAACATTGGAAAGATCGTTTTTTTTTAGTAATTTATGTACAAAACATAGATTAAACTGAACGAATGAGCTAAACAATGAACCCTTGAATGAAGTAAACAGAACTAATACCTACTTAATTCCTCCAAAACAATTAACTTTACAGTTTTTAAGACATTTTCTGTACTGAACCTGCTACGGCCGGCGCCGCCGCCACTCCGCCGCCGCCACCGCCCGCCTTCTGCTCCAACCAACACATTTTCACGAACAACACTCACCATACACTTAAAACAAAAAAAAAACTAATTTCCATTACTTACTCTCTCCGAATTTTTTTTTTATTTCACTTATGTTCTCGTAAACGTAACCACCAGCTGTTATATTTGAAGAGTCATTTCTACTCAGGTACGCAAAGTCATAGTCCGCATAGTCTATGGTAGACAAGTTTTGTGTAGTCATTACTATGACACTAATAAACACAAATAAACTAAACACTAGAGCTTGCGTTCGCGCCATTATGCTGGTTCTGGTGCAGGCTATCATCTGACGACCGAAGTAGGCATGCTTTTTTGCATCGGAGCAACTATCCTACGCGCAGGCGCTGTACTCAATGTCAAGGGCAATTCTGTTTACCGCGTGACCGTGGGAGAGCTATCCGCCGAGATTGCGGCATTCATCGCGCGCGCGAGTTGCAACCGCTGCTCCGCGAGCTGCTTGACAAGCAATGTATGCAAAAAATCTCCAGTAAGAGGCTATAAGAGCGGATATGGTAATTGGGCGTTTCCGAGTTACAGATTCACGAGTTGATTCGCGCAAAATAATGAATTTAATCATTATGTAAAAAACGTTTCAGAAATGTTGGTATAGCTCGCCTTGTGACACTTGGACACTATCTGGACAGGTACCAGATTAGAAAGGCAACTAAAAGTAATAAACTTTAAAAAAACACAACATCACAAAAATCAACACACAGAAAATAATAAAAGAAATGGGCCCCGTTGTTTTAATTGTAATAAATATGGTCACCTAAGTAAACAGTGTTGGTACAAAAATAAGAAAACAGGAAATGAAGGAAATAATAAAGGATTTGTAGCTGCTTTTTCAGCAACATCACTGAACGATGCCACTAGCTGGTATTGGATTCTGGAGCATGACCATGCATCAAGACTGGCTGGAGGATGAAGTCGCACCACCTATTCAGAGCATACGGATAGCAAACAACAAAATGTTATTAGTTAAAAGCTGTGGTAATATCACTATTAAAGTTTTGGAATGTTTTAATTTTGACAGTTGTCATTCAAAATGAAGATCACGTCGAGGCCTTTTGTCCCTACACACTAGTAGTCTAGGACTAATAATTTCGGAGATATTACTATTTTAATTTTGACAGCTGTCATCCAAAATGAAGATCTTGTCGAGACCTATCATTTCGATGGGTCCATGGAACATTGTCGCAATAGCTATTGCGGCAGTTTTCGTGTAATGCCATATTCGGCATCTACGACCCCTAATGCACCTAGTGAATTTTTTTTGTGACATTCCTATGATCATTTATGAAGTTACAAAAAAATACTACTTTATTCGAAACAAGCTACGGTGACTTTTACCCCCGGAATACTAACACTATATTGAATGCGAAAATATTTACCATAATTTTGTTCAGATAACAGCGAATGCGGCTTTTTTCCAGGTAAGAGTTTTTAGTTGACAAGACAGTTATATCGAATACCCATATGAATCTTTTAAATCGACCACGTAATAAGTTGTTACCAGTCCATTTAATTATAATATGAATACTTACCTTTTTCAAAGTAAGGATTTTTTTCTCACAGACATGTGCATTTGTTCATACGTTAAATAGTTTTTAAGTATACCTACCTACTTAATAAATACAATATCAGCATAAAACCGTATGACGTATAGGTACTTGAAAACTTCAAAATTGAAAATATACAACCTTTCAAACGGAACGTTAGTCATAATATTATGAAGCTAATATAAGAAGTACCTGAACTTATAACATAAAAATGTTACTCACCGACTAGACAATCGAAGTGACATGAGACTGATGATATATGCTATAGGTTCTAAATGTGTTGGCTATAGAAATTAAAATACACTTGTTAATTTTACATAAACTGAACTTGAATTAGTCCAAAATCAGTAACAAGACCTTTTGAGGCAATTTCTGTGGATTTGCTTGGACCATTTCCATCGTCAGGAAATAGATACACTTATTTGATTGTGTGCTCTGACTACTTCAGCAAATATGTTCTGTTGCATCCTATACGGAGCGCAACAGGTGCTGCTGTAGCGAAGTTTATCGAAAAGTGTGTGTTTCTAGTTCACGGTGTGTGCAAATATATCTATATGGATAATGGACCTCAGTTTATCAGTGCGCAGTTAAGGCAACTATTATTACGATATAATGTCCCAAACATTTATTATAATCCTCGGTATCATCCTCAGGTAAACCAAGCTGAAAGGGCGATTAGGAATGTAGTCACAGCAATCGCTTGCTATGTGAAATCTGAGCATAAAAAGTGGGATGAGCATCTTGTGGAGATTCAGTGTGCATTAAACACAGCTGTTAATGAATCCACAAAATGTTCACCGTATTTTTTGGTACACGGTAGGGAATTTATTTTGGATGGATCATTGTATCGTGGTAGTGATGTGCCTATATCACACTCGCAACTACAGACTGATGATGCACAAACGTATAAGAAACGTTTGGCCCAACTTAATACAATTTATAACAAGGTGAAGAAACACTTAATAGTTGCTCACCAGCATAACTTAAAACACTATAACTAAAAAAAAGGCACGTGAAACTTAAAGTAGGACAGATTGTTTACAAACGTACTTTTTATTTATCAAATGCTTCAAAGAAGTTTACTTCAAAGTTAGCTCCAAAATTTCAAAAATGCATAGTAATTGCTAAGAAATCATCTTTAGTATACACTTTAGCAGACGTAAATGGTAAACCATTAGGGGATTTCCACATTAAAGACATTTTAAAATATGACGACTGAAAGGTAAAGGAGATTGTATGAAAGAGTCTAAGTATGAATGAATTTTATTTTCTAAATTAATATGCGCGCAAATATTATAATTAATAAATGAAGTATGTAAAGGAAGTATAGTAGCATGGTCATGGTATTTTGATTAGTAATAATGAAGAAATCTGAATATTTTTAGTTACTGTTTGTTCATCATTCAGTATTTTTAAGGAGGGAGTGATAGGTTGTCGGTTGTTCTCTTAAGTGGATCTGTCTTATCTTTAAGGAGCCGTTCTGTCTACTTAACTTAACACTACTTAACTTAATGTTGTTGTGAGATGTGTACAACATATTTTACTTAAGATGTGAGTTAATATCGGTACCATAATATTAACTTACTGATTCATAAAATGTTGAATATCTTAAATATTTCCATTACTAGTGTGGAACTTAATCCAAGTGGATTCAATAAACCTAAATAAATATTTGTTTGCTTTAACAAAGATTTGTCTTAAATATAATCTTAGTGTGAGAGTTTGTGATAGAGATCATTGTTGGAGAAGTTGACCGGTGTTCAACCAGGGTTTTGTTTCATCCTTCTCATAGATCTTTCTATCCATACTTTTCTAGCATACTCAACTTCTCAGTAAGTTTGCTGGCATTATCTTAGTCTTTAATGCTTCTTTTGTTCAGATAAAAGAATACAACAGAAAATTTTTATGATATAGCTTTCTACAAGTACCGTAAACCGTATTCACTAAAAAGTCTCTCAAATTAATTTACCGAATAAGACAGCAACACTCTGTTAACGTAATTGACCCAGACGTACTTAATGCTGTAAACAATAATTAACGTTCAATACTTTTACTAAATTTCTCTGGAACAAAGCCGTAATGTACGCTTGCGGTCACAACATATTGGCACAAAATGTGGCAATTTACAAATTCTTATTTATTTTCGTAACCGTAAAAGATAGAAATATGAACGTCTTATTGCCACTTCGAGTAAAAAATTAGCTTCCTGTTGATGTAGAAACCTTTACGATGCGCATCGTATATTGAGTTATATTGACAGTTTTCACGTTTTATTTTCTCCTGAACATTTTGATTTACTCCGGTTGCGGCTTTGTTCCATGCACCCATCGATTTGTCCCTACACACTAGTAGTCTAGGATCTAGGACTAATAATTTTGGAGATATTACTGTTTTAATTTTGACAGCTGTCATCCAAAATGAAGATCTTGTCGAGACCTATCATTTGTCCCTACACACTAGTAGTCTAGGATCTAGGACTAATAATTTTGGAGATATTACTGTTTTAATTTTGACAGCTGTCATCCAAAATGAAGATCTCGTCGAGACCTATCATTTGTCCCTACACACTAGTAGTCTTGGACTTATACCTATAATTTGTCTCTGCACCCTAGTAGTCCAGGACTAATAATTTCAGAGATATGACTGTTTGATTTTTGACAGCTGTCATCCAAAATTAACTCATTGAGACCTGTAAATCTTCCATAAAATTTTGCCTGGAAGAATTTGCTACCTACACCAATAAGGCCGCCTATCACACTTAAGTATTTTGTGTCATTTTTTATTTTAAAACTTTTTTAAATGAATGCAAATCTAATACTTTAAACAAGCAATTCTTGTATATACCTATATACCTATATATAATGAGAATCTCGGAAACGGCTGCTACGATTTCGATGAAATTTGGTATATAGGGGGTCTCGAGGGCGATAAATCGATCTAGCTAGCTTTTGTTTTTGGTAAAACAGGATTTCCCCATGTTTTCGGGCTTAAAAGAATTTGTACGCCATATCATTAAAAGAGAAGGTTAATTTCACCGCTATCCATAACGACGCGGTGGCTCTGTTGGGGAACCGGGAGGCAATGAAACCGAAGGTCAGACGATCGGATCCACATGAATCTACTTTTTTATTCAATTGTTCATGTTTCTTTTTTGTTTGTTTTTAACTTTTTAATTCTTTTATTTAGTTATTTAAATACAAAAATAACAGAAATTAAAATTTCTTATTTAGTACCTTATTTTTTCGTGGTCTAAATTTTCTCCAACAGATAGAGCAATTATTATAGGTATGTTTTTTTATTTATTACTTACCGTCGTCGTCGTTGTTATTACTTATTTTTTCATTTACTTAGTTCAATTAAAATACCTTTACAGAAAATCACTTCGTTTTTCTTACACCGGAAGTTCTGCAACAGATGGCACTACAACTCACATAGTGTCGAAATTTTCTTATAAAAAAGCATTTAAAAGTATTTTCATTTATTTTTTCAGATATGTAACACAGAAATGGAAAATGCAATTTTATCCACGGAGACGTTATTTAATCCACGCAACCTCAACAAATTCAATTTTATATTACTACTAGCGCTGCCTTTACCGCTGTTAGGCATGGGAATAATAATTTATTTTCCTTTCTGAATTCTATCCAAATTCAATCAATGCAGGGAAATCTATGTTTACTAAAAATTAACTATTTAAGCTAGATCGATTTATCGCTCCCGAAACCCCATATAATGCTAAATTTCATCGAAATTATCCACGCAACTTCAATAAATGCAAATTTATATTACTACTAGCGCCGCCTGAAGTGGCCAAAATTTGAACTACTGCTAATAAGTTGGTAGGTTAGTTGGTATGGGAATAATTTATTTTCCCATAATAATCCTTTCTGAATCCTATCAAAAGTCCCATCCTATTATTTTATAATACATAATATATTCTTTTCCTCGTTTTACTCGGGCCATCTGATCACCTGATCATCTGAAACTTTCAGACCACCAAAAAAATTATCAGAAATTTTCTTTCATTTTTGTATTTAAATAACTAAATGAAAGAATAAAAAAAATATAAAAAAAGAAACAAACGAAAAAAGAACAAAGAAATAAAAAAAAAAAAATGTCGAGATTCAAACTGCAAACTCGCGGTGTCCCGACTGAGCCAAAATTACCTTTCTATTTCAATGATATCGCGTATCAATTCTTTTAAGCCTGAAAATACGGGGAAATCTATTTTATAAGCTAGATCGATTTATTGCCCCCGAAACTAAATTGCGAAATCGTTGCAGCCGTACGTTTCCGAGATCCTTATTATTCTTATCTTGCTCGTTTAAAGTATAAGAGTGGTGCTACTATGTCTAGCCGCGTGGACTTTCTTCTGAACGTATGAAGTAAATAGAATTTATCGAAATGCGTAGGTGTCTTACAAAAAAAATAAACGAGTTAAATTCAAAATTCAAAATAGTTTATTTGCATAGAATAGGTGTACATGGTCTTATAAAGTAAAAAAGTTCTCTATTCCGCCAACATACATTAGCAAGCAAAATAAAATAAGATTATAGTCTAAGTATTTAGGTCAAGAACACTATATAGACAAAGATTTATAAGCCACTCTCTTAATTTTTAAGCTCGGTCAACCAGGTACTATCAGAATAATAGGAAACAAACCCAAACCGAGTTTCGATCGAAACAACTAGTTGTTCCATTTAGTTGGTCAAAGTGGAAGAACTTACGTATTCTATTCATCAGGCCTACCTGAACTCATTTTTGCAAACTGTACATACCGTAACGAAAATTCATCGTAGTAACCACACATTGAAAGAAGACGCATCGTAATGGGAATCAACAAAATGGGTTAAAGCGGCTTTTAATAGAGGGAACAATTCCAAAATTTCCACACGCGTATCGAAGTTTGAATAAATATTGTCGTTCTGAATTTTTGACTTTTTTAAAGTCAAGCTACAGGGCAAACCCTTAACCCGATCGTCTTTGTTTTATGCTCAAATTGTAGCTTCGAATCTTTGATATTATTATCATTCTTCGTTTTCAAAATATCGAGCGCCAAAATCAATGATTCGGAAAAAAATGTTTTTTTTTTCACTATTTCGGCCATAACTTTTTTAATTTTTTACTTTCCCGAATAATTATTTTTGAAACTTACAGCTCTCATAATAACGCGTTTTTTGAGACAATACGTATCTTTACAACTCTCTGAGATATAAGGGGATCGCACTTTTTCGTGAAATCAGGGCCTATACTGGAGCGAACGAAAAGACATTTCCAATGTCAACAGCATAAAATAAGGTTTTGAAAGAGGTCGACATAACATTATTGAAGCTGTAGATAGAAATAATTAGTTATTTTACGGTTAAGCATGCAGTGGTTAGTAAAATACGCCAATCTTTGCTATAGAAACTTTAAATACACAATTAAATAAAACGGAACAATCAGAAGTTAGTTTTAAAGTTTAATGCAAGTTTGGGTAGAGGTGGTTGCACTCACCACCCAGCGGCCAGCAGCGGCGCGGCGGGCCAGCTCGCCAGCTCCTCACTCACTATTTAACACCAACTTTTTTCTTCTATCACACACTTTTAAAACATTCAAAACACTTTAAAATTTTCCACTTCACTTTAAAATAAAAATATTCAAACAAAAATATTGACTATGTCAAAATACATACAAAAATACCGTTCTGTATAATTGTGCGTTACGTTACATTACAACTAAAAATACCTCTTCTTAAGAATTACGCGCGGCTTTTGTATTATTTAAATAATATTAAGAGCTTTTATGGGGTAGGTCGCGGTCGTTGGCACGAGGTGGGGGTGCGCGGCGGCTCTGCGCACCCTCCCGCGCGATTTTCACGCGGTTCCGGCCGGTTCCCGCCGTGTGACGTGATGCACAGATCGCACCCGGACCTGGATCCCATCGAGCTCCCAGAGGGACGTCCGCCTGGCCCGGCACAGGCAAGCTAACAAGTTTCAACAGCACTCTTGCATACTACCAGACTATACTTATACTTTCATATAATGTTACCAGCAATCCTTATAATCCGGCATTCTATAGAATAACCTAGGCAATTCTATAGAATGCAATGTTCAGGCAATATGTTAGGTATGTGTACATACCTATTGCACGCGAAAGGTAGCGAACGCAGCGAACCCTACCAGCACCCTCGGTGAAGAGGCTGCAACTGTGAAAAGTGCGACCACGAGTAGGTAGTATTCGAACCGTAGTCACACTCGTCACTCCGCGTTTCTGCAACCGCGTTACGAGGCGCAGTATCGTCGAAAGTCAACGATATAACTTAAACTTAAGAAAACGCAAAGAACTCTTATAAAATACGTGCTAATTAGCTTAATAATCTGTTCCCAGGGTAATCCGATGCCCAAATAGGCCCGCAACGATCGGTACAAATTTATTTAACAAAGCAGGGCAAAAAAATGGTTATCAAGAAAAAAAAACGGAAATTCCCGGAATACGGGAAACACGGGAAACGGTTAAATAGATTCTAGGTATTACAAATAACCACCCAGACGCAAAATAAAACAACAAAATATATTTCTGGGTAATACCCAGAAGTACCACTAGTGCTTCCGAGGTTATGCACATCAAAGTTAAATTATTCTCCAAAATTTTTAATATTCCTAATTGTTACGAATCGTACAAGAATAGATTTATAATGAGACGTCTACTCAAACCCCTCGGAGGGGTCGAAACAATAAGTAGAATACAAAATGGAATTTAACCTAAGTCTCAACCAAATTTTATCTCAATACCTAGTTTGAAGTAAACAATCCCGACTGATCAGAAAATATCGTGGATTTAAAAGGAATAAAACTTGTTCTATAGAAATGATTTTCACTGGACGTGATAAACGGAAGTTGTAGGTAATTTGACAATACTCGATGCAACAAATGGTGAGATTTACACCGCGTGGAAAATAACCCGATTATACCAACCAATCATCAGTTCTGTGCCGTAAATCGAAAATTCAAACAAACAATCAATATTTATAAGGGGTTCAAAATTAATCAATGGGTAACTAACCTTTACATGCAGCCGGCTTCGCGTTAGGAATCCGTACGGCAAGAATTTAAATTCAGTATGTGTACCTAACAGCTAAAGTGATTTGTATCAATGTTACTGTACATATTATCATGAAATATACTAAATACATTAATAAAAAGGTGTGTAAGTACTTGCTTGCAGGAACCAATCCACCAGTGGTGGCCGCGTACTTCACTCAAATCAGTTTTGGAGAGTATTCACAATCTTGTTCGCCAAACACACGAACAAAGATCAGTCCACAAAATTCTGTTATTTTATATTCACAAAGTCAAGATTACTAACGCCACCGTAGCGAATAATGTTCGCGCGATTTCAAAAACTGTCCGGCCTATCTATTGCCTAGCCAACGGACAACAGAATAATTGCGCGCGCGCCGCTCTCAAGAGCACCAAAAGGCAACTGTGGCAAGACGCGCGCCGAATTCAAAGCTAGCCTACTTTAGGTAGATTTGAGAAATATTATTTAAAATCGAACACCTATACCTCTTTGCCTCTTTGGCTGTTGCTGGCCGTAAACGTTTTTGGTATCTTTGGATTTATTTTGAATTTGGAAGATAAGTTTTGACTTGGAAAAAAAGAGCTGATTCTAGGTTAGACTGCGCGTGTGTAAAAATCTTAAAAATTAAAATAAAAACATCTCTTTAATTATCAATCTTATAGTTTCAAATACCGCCTCCACCTTCGTTCCACAATATAATGAAATATTACTTATTCCATACTTTGCCTAGGCATTCTATACAATGCCGGATGGTCAGCCGGCAATGTGTTGAATACACAGAAAGTTGACCACAATCCAACACATTGCGAAATAAGTAAAAATAAGTAAAAAATACTTAACCCAACAAAATTTAACTAAATCCAACTTAAAACTTAACCTAACGTAGCATTTTCATTTCAGTAAGTACAGTGTTAAATATCTTCCTGTGTTTAAAGACAAAGTTTCTTTTTCAACAGCTAATATGATCATCATCACGAGACTCGAGTTTACCCTGTATTCGGGAGATCAGGTCTTAGTCGGCCCAGAGCGAGAGCAGGTCGACTTCACACACAACATTTGAATTTCTTTGCAGGAGTGTGCAGGTTTCCTTACTATTTTATTCTTTACTGTAAAAGCGTGGCATTTGAAGTTCGGAAACACATAAGTAGGTGATAGGGATCGAATTCCTGTCTCCCAATCGGAAGCCAGCAGCCCTAGCCAATACATCACAGACGCTCTTAACCAGTCACTAACAAATTTCCTTTGTGTTACATACTTTAAATATCAAATTCTAAACAAGTGTAGGGGTCAGAAACAATAATTTTAAATACAGACAAGATAAAGATCAAATTAGGATTCAACAGAGTCATTTTTTAAAAGTAAAATTTATCTAACTAAAGGTAAATAATTAAAGAAGTTGGTCCATAGTTGGCGTGTTTACCTCAAAAGTGCGCTCTCTATGAATATAAACGGCCTGAAGAAACTCCCCAGGACTCGAGCATGTTCTGTACTTTTATTTTATGATGAATAATAGATAAGTTTTATTAATGGAATAAAAAATAAAAATCATCCAATAATGCCAGTAAGGTAATTTTAATATTATAGTCTTCTAGCCTAAATTAAGTCTTTTTTCATAGCGTCTCTTAATTTACAACACATTAAAATATTTATTCTGATAGACTTAAAATTTCATCATAAGTACGTACAATGTATTTTGTTATAGAGACGTACACAGAGCCCCACAAATGAAGTGCTGACCCCATAATAGTCTACAGTCGTGATGAACTTATTAATTTTATTATTCTTATCTCTTTGAAAAGCTGTTCTCTAAGTGGGTTAAAGATAGAGATAAAAGTGTCTTTATTCGAAGTACGATTTAACTAAATCATTTTTCGACGTCAAAGCATGATGGCCCGTTCACTACAAGTGTACGCCTTCTGTGGAGAAGAACGGCCAGAAGAAACTCCACAAGACTCGTATCTTTTGCACTTTTCTTTTTTTTTTCAAAATAAAATATTGTTTACAATAGTCAATATTCCTGTGCCAAGCTGGACCATCCGAACAGTTTGTCATTTCAATAATCGACTAACTTATAGTAAGCTTTATTACACAGCGTCTGTTTTACACAATTCTTTAACCTTTTTTCTGGTAAAACTAAGATCTCATCAGGTATTTTGTTATAGCAGCGCACACAGAGCCCCACAAATGAAGTTCTAACTTTAACAAGTCTATACCGATGATTAACTAGCTTATTCTTATTTCTAGTATTACGGCCATGAATGTCAGAATATTTACTACACTCATGGATGTTTTTCCTAACAAACATAATATTAGCAAAAATGTATTGACATGGAATCGTCAAGATATTTATCTCTTAGTGAGTCTCGACAGCGAAGTTGATAGATTGCTCTAATAGCTCTCTTCTGCAAAATGAAGACTGTATCAACAATATCAGCCGCTCGGCCCCACATCAGGATACCATAAGACGTTATACTATGAAAATAACTAAAGTAAACTAATCTAGCAGTTAGCTATATCTGTCCTTCTAACTGCATATGCAGCCAAGCTAAGCCTCCCTGACAGGGAAGATATATGGGGACCCCACTGTAGTTTTGCGTCAATAGTTATACCTAAGAAAACTGTACCGTCTACCAGATCAAGCCGTTCATTATTCAGTACAATTTGACCCTCATCGCTTTTTACATTTAGTCTTTTTTGCATTCAGTACCAGGTTGTTAGATGTAAACAAGGCATGAATTTTTTTAAGGGTATTTCTAACAAAGAAAGAGTTGTTCTGACAAAGAAGTTGGTAAATTGCCCTACTAGCTCTCTTCTGCAAAACAGAATGAAGATTGTATCAATATCAGCTGCTCGGCCCTATATCAGGATATTTCAGTTGTCCTTCATTTTATACATTGCCTGACTGACCTCTACCCTGTATTCAATACAATACATTGCCTAGGCAGGGTATGTAATGATTAACATAAATAAAGTATTTCATACATTGCCTAGACGAGCCCGGCATTCTATAGAATGCCAGAATTATACAGATTGCTGGTAACATATACAATACTACGAAATTCGTGATAATCAGGTTGCTTAATTTGAATTAACTTCTTACGCATAGTATGGTATTAGCAGTTCTCATGGTAATATGTGTGTCATTTGAGGCATGCGTGTAGTTGGCTACCTTGCGAACTTAGTCAAAAAATTAATTAATTAATTTATTTAATTCATCAACAGCTAAAATACGCCCCCACCGGGAGGCTTGAGCCTACCCTAAATTAGGGCAATCAGACCAATTCTAATTTTTAGCTAAATAATTGCACTGTACCTTTTATTATTTGTCGTTTTGTGCAAGTACTTACTACTTCACACTCAAAAATTTTTGAAATTGGTAATCTTGCTTAATATAAAGTTCCCACAGAACAGGCCTAGCCTAGTGTGGGATTTTAGCAAATTGCTGTGTTGGTGTAGCAAAATGTAGGAAATAGGGTTATGAGCCAAAGAAAACTTTATATTATTTTAAATAAATAATTAGTATATTATTTTATAACTTATTTAGCACTGGGAAGATATTACACGACCGTTACTAACGCAGTAGAAAATCCGAATGTGAACAGACAGAACTGCCAGACAGAACGAAAGATAATTTGGCGGTTCGTTCACTCATTCACTCACCTTCACTCATTCATACAATAACTGGTTGTTGGAAACATTAATATTTTCACCTCTCTCCAAATATACGATCGTTCAAGTGCACACGTCGCTCTTTCATTTAATTCATAAAAAACAACTTAATCGGCACAAAGTCCAAATTTATTCATGGTTCATGAGGGCCGGTAAACAGTGCTACGGTTATAGTGAAGATTTTTACGACGAGAACGACCAAAAAGCCTTATTGGCATTGTGTGCAACATCGTGGGACAAAATTTGGGCGGCCATTGTTGCTACCATTTCTCACGACAACATCGTAAGCGGACTGCAATAACACAGCGCAGGTTTGCTAGAAAGCTGCAAGATTACAACCTCCACAATTATATAACCACATCAATCAAGGTATTATTCTGCTTCATTAATATATGGGCTGAAATTCATCGCAATAACAGGAGCAATTTTGTTTGGATGTGGCTTCCGAGTTCAGCCATTGTTATTTGCTGCGTTCATTATTTTACGCCAGGATCGCCAATAACAATCAATCAAGCGACAGACAACAGCGCCACGCTTGCGCCAAACGACGTTTATGACAGTGCGTAGAGCCAACTTTTACCTACACAACCACGCTTAGGACATTTTTGCGTCTATAAACATTTACCTTTGGTGGTGGTGTAAATTTCAATCTGATATTTGAAAGGTTGCGGAACGGAACGTGACCTTACTAGTGAAATAATACGTATCGTGTACGGGTGGTTTGGTGCAAAAGATTGAATCAATCATTATTCATTCAATCAATCGATTACGATCACGGACCATTTTGTTTGCATTTTGTATTGCGGTTTGGTTTGTGATTTATGTTTTAGCTGCATGTGCGCAAGTAATTTAAAAGAAAATTGTAACAATAATAAAAATATTGCGTGGTTCTCGTTTTGTACGACAATTATAACAAGAGTACTCGCTGTTAGCTGTGTAAGTATCGATATTAACACCCCTTTCTTCAATAATTTCAAGCACATTTTCACATGGTTTGGGCTTTATTCTGACCATTGTTGGTTTTGTTTTCCTTTATTAGGGACGTTTTAAAAAATGGCGGAAGGAACCCCGAAAAACCCTAAAAGACAGCGCATGGGCTTCAAGGGCGCAATAACACGAGTTGCAGCTAAACTCGAGCCTGGGTTTTTACAAACTGCTTCGTTTCAAGTCCTGTTACTGCTTGAGGAGAGAGTGCAACAAAACTTCGGTGAGTACGAAAAGCTTAACATCGAAATTGATGACGATGAAGATCCTACTAAAACCGAAGAGCTATACTTTGAGTGTCTAGATAAAATTCGTACACAAATCGCCTTATTATCCCAGAAAAGGTCAAGCCCAAATTCAGGATCAGTGTCTAAATTAAAATTGCCACATGTAGAAATTAATCCTTTTGATGGGAAGTATGTAGACTACCAGTCCTTTATTGAAATGTTCAATGCCCTCATTCACAATGACAAAAATGTTGAGGACATCCAAAAGTTCTTTTATTTGAGACATTTTCTAAAAGGAGAAGCATATGATTTAGTAAAAAACCTTCCTGTAGTAGGGTCAAGCTATCAAGAGGCCTTGAACATTCTCAAAGACCGATACGATAATAAGTTTAAGATAGTCTCCGAGCATATCAATTCATTGTTCGAGTTGCCAACTTTGAGTAAGTTTTTTACTTTGAGAGAACTTATCTCAACAACAAAGCAACACCTTGCTGTCTTAAAAATCTAGGCGAGCCTATAGAAAAGTGGGACAGTATACTTGTGTGTCTGCTTGCAAAAAAGCTTGATTCGAATACAAGCAAAGCCTATAACCTACCTAGAACATGATAGATCTCAATCACACACCTTTCATGAGTTCATTAAATTTCTAGAGATGCGCGCATTAGCCTTGGAAAATAGTGAGGCTGCTTCTGCTGCTCCGCCTGCTTCGGCTGCTCCGGAGAGAAAGCTGCACTCTGGCTACAAAGTGTCTAATGTGGTCGTCAAAGATGTAAAGTGCTTGTTCTGTAAGTCTGATCACAAACTTTATTCTTGTCCAAAGTTCATGCTTGCCTCAATAGCCGAAAGGCTCGAGTTCGTTAAGAAAAATAGACTGTGCAATATTTGCCTCAACAATCACCAAAATAGGTGCAAGTTCTTTTTTAAATGTCAAGAGTGCAAACAATCTCACAATACTTTATTGCACAATGAAGGAGGTAGTCAGAGTGACCAAGCGAAGGAAGGGAACAAAAATGTCTCACTTTTGTCCAAAACAATTCCTGGTAACCAATCTCAAGTTTTGTTGCCAACGGCAAAAGTCAAGATTGTAGGCAAAAATGGCAAGGAATATATTGTCAAGGCTTTGCTAGATTCAGCAAGCCAGTCTTCATTCATCACCTCCAATCTAGCAAGAAAAATAGGTAAACCGCTCATGCCTAATTCTACTGACATAATCGGCATAGCCAATACTGAAAAGAATGTCAAGCATTCATTGCCTTTAGATATCTTTTCATGTGTTTACCCGTTCAAGGTACAAGCCAACTGCTTAGTGGTTGATAAGATCACCACCAATTTACCTCAAAAAGCAATTGATTTGTCAGGATTTTCTATCCCTAAAAATATAAAGTTAGCCGATGACTCCTTTCACATCACAAGTGAGATTGATATTTTAATAGCTGCCGATATTTTCTTCCAGGCGTTGCTGCCACAGCCTGAAGAGCTTCAGCGTCGTGATGCTGCCCAGCCCAGTCTCGTCCACACTCAGTTTGGCTACGTAGTCGCTGGCGCCACACCCACCTCTGTTCCTCGCCAGGATTCTGCTGTTACACTTTTTTGCCAAGATTGTACTACAAATATTAATAATTCAGTTAGCGAATTCTGGAAGACAGAATCTGTACCAGAAATGTTTAAAGAACACACGTCTGAGCAGCAATTTTGTGAACAGTATTTTATAGAGTCTGTTAAATTAGAAAACAATAGATTTGAAGTATCAATTCCTTTAAAGATCCCCATCTATGATGTGAACAATAATCTAGGAGACTCATTTAGCCAAGCTTTGAAAAGATTTATTAATCTTGAAAAAAGATTACAAAAGGATCAAGATTTATTTCAGAAATACAAACAATTCATTGATGAATACGTCGCCTTAGGCCACGCAACTTACCTTGATATTTCTCAATATGATCTTTCAAAAGATGCGGTTTATTTTTTACCCCATCACCCCGTAATTAGGGAAGATTCAATCAGTACGAAACTAAGAGTTGTATTTGATGGCTCCATGAGAACGAGTAATAAAATTTCTCTCAATGATATAATGCTAAATGGACCCATCGTACAACAAGAGCTGTTTGATATATTATTGTCATTTAGATTACATGAACACTTCTTTATCTGCGACATCAGACGCATGTTCAGAAACATTCTGGTGACAGAAGCTGAAAGATCTCTACAGAATATTCTCTGGCGAGATAATGTAAATGCACCAATTCAATGCATTCAATTGAATACCGTTACATACGGTCTCAAAGGTTCATCTTACTTGGCTACCAGATGTCTAAAGGAACTAGCTACTAGGTACCAAAATGAATACCCCTTAGCATCAGATGTAATTCAAAATTCGACATATGTAGACGATATTTTACACACAGAAAATGATAAAATTAAATTAATTGAAACCAAAATTGAATTAATTCAATTACTTTCAAAAGGCAGCTTTAACTTACACAAGTGGTCTGCAAGTGACAAAACAATCTTGGCAGATATTCCTGTGGAGCAACAGAATTTTGGCGATCTGGAACTTGAAAAGGACATTAAAACGTTAGGCATTAAATTTGATATTAAAAATAATTGTTTTAAATTGTTCTGTCCTGTTTCTGAAAAAATACCTACCACTAAAAGAGAAATTTTAAGTTTTGTGAGTCAGTTTTACGATCCACTGGGTGTTGCTGGTCCAGTCTTTGTCCAGGCCAAGTCCATATTACAAAAATTATGGCAGTCCAATGTAGAATGGGATTCAGTTCCCCCTCCCCTTTTGCAAAAAGAATGGCTACATTTTTATAATAATTTAATATCAATGCCACCAGTTTCAATTAAAAGAAATGTATGTGTTTCTGAACAAGAATCAGCCCAACTAATTGGGTTTTCAGACGCATCAATTATGGCATATGGCTGTGTAATGTATTTAAGAGTTATCGACAAAGAAGGAAGGGTGACTATATCACTTCTTTGTTCGAAATCAAGAATAGCCCCAAAAGATAACAAGTTATCTATTCCCCGGTTAGAGCTCAATGCAGGGTTGCTTTTAGCAAAATTATGCACTAAAGTTTATGATACTTTGACTAAGAAAATACCTATTCAAAGTGTGTATCTATTTAGTGACTCCCAGGTAGTATTGGCCTGGCTAAAGACTGACCCAGCAAAACTAAACGCGTATGTTGCAAATAGAGTCAGAATTATCAATCAATACACAAAATCTTGTCAATGGTCTTACATCAGGACAGATCAGAATCCAGCAGACTGCCTCAGTAGAGGTATTAGTCCATGTGAGCTGCAAAATAATGAGCTTTGGTGGTCTGGCCCTGAATGTATGCATAATACAGACTACAATTTCAATGATTTTTGCAATAATACAAACTTACCAACAGACTTACTTGAGGTCAAAATATCCAAACTGAAGTGTGGCGAGGTGGTATGTGCAGCATCACAAGATAAGAAGGTTTCATTTATTTCTAGCTTGCTTCAGAAATATTCTGACATTAATAAAGCCACTAGGGTACTTTCTTACATTCTAAGATTTTGTAAAAATGCTAGGCCAAGTTCTCAAAAAATAAAACACAATTTTGTAACATTTGCTGAACGCACTCAGGCATTACATTTATTTATCAAGGAAGAACAAAATAAACATTTTAGCAAGGATATAGCTGCATTGCAAGCGGGCACGCAGGTATCTTCTACCTAAAAGGTCTCAATCCCTTTCTAGATACAGAATCCATCCTCAGAGTAGAAGGCAGGCTTCAACATTCAGCCTTACCATATAGTCACAAACATCAAATCATTCTTCCCAAAGAGTCAACACTTACTCATTCACTAATTGAAAGTGAACACTTAAAATTGTTTCATGCTGGGCAAAAACATGTTTTGTGCAATTTAAACCAACTCTATTGGATAATAAACGGTTTGAGATTAGTTAAAAAACTAATTTATAAGTGTGTTACATGCTTTAGGTTCAAAGGTGCTACAGCACAACAACTTATGGGCTCTCTGCCTGCGGACAGGGTTCATGCTGCTCGTCCATTCGAAAAGACTGGAATAGATTTCGCCGGGCCTATTATGGTCAAGCAGTCGAGGGTTAGAAGTGTTATCACAACAAAAGGTTACATTGCAGTCTATGTTTGCTTTGTTACTAAAGCAGTACACCTTGAGTTAGTGTCTGACTTAACCACTGAAGCCTTTCTAGCCAGCTTTAAGCGCTTCATCAGCAGAAGGAATGTCCCAAGCGAAGTCTATTGCGATAATGCCAGTACTTTTAAGGCAGCCAATACACAGTTAACAGAACTTTATAGACTGAACAAATCCAACGCTCATCAGAGTGAAGTCCAAACCCAAGGCTCAAAGTTAGGTATTACCTTTCACTTTATTCCAGCTTATTCACCAGTATTTGCTGGCCTATGGGAGGCAGCAGTGAAAAGCGTCAAACATCATTTGAAAAGGGTGTTAGGATCTCATGTGTTAACTTATAAACAGCTCTCTACAGTACTATGTCAAATAGAAGCTATTTTGAACTCAAGGCCAATAACTCCAATGTCATCTGACATTGAAGACCTATCATTTTTGACCCCAGGACACTTCTTAACTGGTGCGCCACTCACTTGTTATCCTGAACAAAATACTTCTGATATTCCAGCAAACAGATTAAGTTTTTGGAAAAAATGTACTGCTCTAAAACAGCAATTTTGGAGATATTGGTCTAAAATGTACCTGAATGCCTTACAAAACCGTCCAAAGTGGAAGGACAACTTGCCTAATATAAGTATAGGTACTCTTGTTATTTTAAGGGAAATTGATACCCCTCCTATGACATGGCCCATGGCTCGCGTTACCCAGGTGTTCCCAGGGCAAGATGGCAAAGTTAGAGCCTTAGAAGTAAAAAAGTCTAATGGAAAATGTCATAGAACTTCTATTACTAAAGTTTGTATTTTACCTATGTAATGTAATTAAAACAAATGCTTTCATGTTTTGCAATAGGTACCAAATGAATACTTACCTCCTAAACTAAGTAGATACCTACTTACCCTATTATATGTACCAATTTACAAACAGTCCTATTTTCATTCCATAAATGTGTAATTTTCTTATGAGCACATTTTATTGATAAAACTACACTTATGTAAGTTCATGTTTTCATGAGATTACTATTATGTAACTTCATTATAGGTAGTTCATTAACGTCTAATTTAGTTTTCATTAGTTTAAAACAAAGAAAAAATGTGTTTTCAAAGTATTTTAATAATAAGTAAACTTTAATTTTTTACTTAGGTAAACAAATGTCAAAGGCAATTGCGTTTTGTACTAGGTTAGCTAAACATATTGAGTTATCAATATCAATTTATTTTAAAATTTTAAAACCTATCAAACTACAGTCCACTCCTACTGAGCTTTAGCTTGTATGGTGCAAATTGCAATTATCTGATATATCTTATTGTTGATAAACATGGTGTCTCTAAGTGTATACCTAAGTTTATTTTTGTCGTTGTTGGGAGTATGTTGGAAACATTAATATTTTCACCTCTCTCCAAATATACGATCGTTCAAGTGCACACGTCGCTCTTTCATTTAATTCATAAAAAACAACTTAATCGGCACAAAGTCCAAATTTATTCACTGGTATAGTCAAATCAGATTTCATATTGACAACAGTTGAATTATAACTCATTTAAAATAAACATGAGCTAAGATTAATTTTTGTATAAATTAATAACCATAAATTCAACACGCGCCCTCAAAAATTAATCTTAGTTACAAAAATATTTTGATTTGTTTATTATGTTCAAAAATACATAATTCACCTACGATATCCTATACGGTACGTATATATCTTCCAAGTGTATGCTGGGAAAAGTACATTATTATTATGGTCCAACATTTGTTGCAAGGATTAGGGAAAAACCCAGGAAAAACCTAATCAAACCATATGTATACAAATTGTGTTAACTTCATGATAATCATTTAAAAATATACAACAAAATTAAAAACGATAATTATTCTAAGCCCATCTCAGCACGCATTCTTAGAAAAGTAATTGCAGGTAAGGGTTTCGTCAATGCATCCGCCAACTGTTTACCTGTGGGAATATAACATAATTTTATTACATTTTTCTCAATCTGCTCTCTGGAATAATGATATTATTATGTTATATCGATGTCTTTGGACCTCGAGTGATGAATTGGGTTATTTGCGATACTTAAGCATCCACTGTTATCTTCATAAATCACAATAGGACTAGAATTATTTACATACTACATGCCAGAGACTTTAGCCATAATGCCTCACGAACAGCTTCGAACAGAGCCATTTACTCAGTCGATGAGGCTGCAACAGACATTTGCCTCTTTGTACTCCAGGTAGTATAGTACAATTATCGAACAGTTTCAATAACTACCCTGTAGTACTTTTTCTGTCATTTGCATCGCTTCCACTCCAATCAGAGTCTACATACCCACATAAAATATTGTTATAATCACATCGTTTATAAATACATTTTAAGTCAGTTGTTATCTGAGGACCCTTTTTAAACATTGCCATAATTTTTTGTTATGTTTGTTTGTATACCTGCTTAATATATTAATACATGTGCTTAAATCTGGACGAGTACATATCATTATGTACGTCAAACATCCTATCACATTTCGACATTAATTTGTCATCAGAATTTAAACTTTCATAATTTAGTTTATTTTTCAGGTGACGGGATTACAATCGTGCATTTAAAACTGTTTTAATGTATGCACTTTGATCTAATGTAATTTTATCATTGAATCGTGTAATTTTTATGCCTAGAAATAATTTTATTTCTTTTATATCTGTCATTTCAAACTTACTCATTAAATAATTTTTGAAATCATTCATCGTTTGAATTTCAGCACACACTATAACTAGATCACGAATTTACACTTCCATTATTCGACATATACATATATATGAGTTGGTATACCTGTCAACAGACGAATTTTGAAAACCTTTTTCTTTTAGAGATTGTTCGAAAACCTCAAACCAGCACCTTGCCGCCTGCTTTAATCAGTATAGCACTTTATTCAAGACTAAACGCGCCTTGTACTCTTGTACCTTAAAGGTTTTCCAAATTTTTTATGTTTAATTGAAAATATCCAACAACAAACAACAAAATTTTTATTTGACGGCCTTGGCACTAAAGTCCGAGTGTTGTTGATAGAAAGAGAGTTTTATTCATCCCTAATTATGGCCTCCCACTGAGTTCTATCGTCTCGCGTTTTTATTTCCGCATTTAAGGTTGGGATAACGATTAAGATAAGGTTAAGATACCAACATAAAATGGACTGAGCACATAGTAAGTAGTCATCATCACTCTTATAATAAGATATAGGGGGACGAGATTCAAGACTATCACTTTTCTTAAGTTCATTATTTGTATCCTGTGTTATTATCATCTTTCTCTCTCAGGAACTCTCAGTTCAAGTATCAACCGTGTCGTTTATTTTTGCGAAGTTTGTTAGAGCACTCGTGCCCATCAGATTTTTTACGTATCTGATTTATGTACTGTTAGAACCCGACTTACCCGACTTGCCGGTTTTGAACACCGAGACTTTATTGACACTGATTTAGGCACAACATAGTTATCAGTTTTGTGACACTGATTTAGGTATAACATAGTTATCAGTTTTGTCATGGGAATTTGGAAAATTATTCCCTTCAAAAAAAAAAGAGGCCTGAATTGCAAAAAAAATAGTCTCGTCTGTGATTTCAACTCTAACAGTAACAAACCTTTCGCATTTAGGATTCCAAACTTTATACCCGTTTGGTTCGTATCCTACCAGTATTCCTTTCCATGAATTGTCATCAAATTTTGCCTTACTGGTTTTATCATGCACATAAACAGTTTATGTTGAACCGAACACTTTTAGATACCTAAACTGAGGTTTCCTATTGTGCCACAGCTCATATGGTGTCTTGGATTGTAATAGGACTCTTGTGGCTGGACTGCTGATAATGCAGCTTCTCCTCTGAAACGAGCCTTTTCAGTAATGGTCCTAACCATACTTTCTGAAAATACCAATCTGCTGTGTTGTCCTTGTAACTGTCAAATGATATTCCCTTCTCAACACAGTATTTTTTTATTTCAGTAGATAAGTATTCTCCACCGTTATCAGAATACAAATTGACAAGTTTAAAATTATATCTAGCTTTAATTTTCACAACGTAATCTTCAAAAGTTGAAAATAAATCTGATTTGTATGTTATTAGGTACACAACACAGTAATGAGTAAATTGATCAACAAATAAAACAAAATCATTCTTATTATCAATTATAGTTGGAAGAGAAATAGGTCCACAAACGTCGGAGTGAACAACATATAACGGTCGTGTATGGTCTCACTGCCACACATACATTTTGTCAATGCTGCGACTTAATTAGGCCGCACGCGTATGTTTTCGTTATTATTAACTTTATATTATTAAGTACATTTTAGTGCGTCGACTACTGTCACACATTAAACACTACTCAAGAAAGGAATTGCCATAATTTACCTATTTTATGCTTATGTTTGTTTTTTTTTACTTCTTTTTTACATACTTTTACTACTTTGGTGTTCTTTCTCTTTGACGTGCTCCGAGTCTGCAAGTACTTACCGGCAGATCAACTACAACTACAGCACTTTTATTAAGTGTATAAGTCTAACTGGGCTTATACAGGTCGGTTAATGAGTTTTAACTTTAGACTGATTAAACGAAAGTCGCGCTTGTTTACCATTTATGCACGCTTCACATAAATCGTCACTACGTACAACGTTTTGAATTTGATTTACATCTTCAACCAACTTTTGACCTAACCTTTGATGCCACAATTTATAAGAATTTTTGTCACTGTTGCATATTTGGGACATAGGATGAATCACTTTAGCACAGGTTACAAAATCTAACATCATTAAATTGTTTAAAGACTTACCCTTCATCAATGCTTTACCATTTTTACAAATTTGGGCACCTTGTCCGTTTAATATGATCGTCATACCAGTTTTCTGCATCTTAGTAACCGAAAGCAAGTTGTATGGTACTTCCGGGCAATACAACACATCCTCCAGGGTTCCTTGAATGCCCAAGTTGCTTGTCACTTGAATTGCACTCCTTTTTGTAGCTGAATAATATAATAATAATAATAATAATAATATATTTTTATTTGCAAGAACATGGTAATACATGGTGTTACATATAAGGTTTGGAGTGTCCTATGTTCTACCTCTATTGTCAGGCATGCAAATGTTAGTTATTTTTAAGTCAATTAGAAAATTACAAAATTTATCCGATATTATTTTAAAATTGTTAACTAAGTATATTACAAATACAGACACACATAACTATAATTATTTAGGGTTGCAAATATTCCCCAACTGTATAAAAACGTTTTTCACTCAGCCATTTCGTCAAAGATCTTTTAAACATGTTAATATTATCCAACACTTTAATATCCTCCGGTAATTTGTTATACAGCTGAATACACATATTAAAACAGTTTTTTTTATAAATAAAAGTACGACATCTTGGGGCATGTAGTGCATAGGCATATTGCGATCGAACTCGTTTGCCTATTACTTCAGAGTATAATTTAAAATATTTAGGGTGCTGTTTTACCATGCAGCAAACGTCTCTGATATACATACATGGTAGAGGAAGTATATTTAATTTAGTAAATAGTGGTTTACAGCTTTCCCAAAAACCTGCTTTACTTATAGCCCTTATACATTTTTTTTGTAGTTTAAAAACTTTATCAGCATCTACCGAGTTTCCCCACAAAATCAGTCCATAACTAAGCACCGAAGAAACATAGCCGTGGTAGGCTGTCAGGGCTGCTTCCGTTGAAATAGTTTGACGCAATCTTTTGAGGGCAAAGACAAATCGATCTAATCGTTTACATATTTGGTCGACATGCTCTTTCCAGTTGAGGTGTTTGTCAACCATTATTCCTAGGAATTTATGGAAGTCAACTTGTTCTAAGTTATAGTTATCAAATTGAATATGCAATGGTCTAAGTTTTGTATTATACGATTGAAATATAAAAGCACTTTTTTTCTTAGCAATAGAAATTTTCAATGGAGGATTTTTAAAACGGCATATGTAATAAAAAGATCGTCCTTTTTTATGATGTGGTCAGATGCTACAGAATCCAGTATAAAAGTCACTTCGTCTTCACGGGCATCTTCTTGGTAATCTCCAGTCAAGCAAAACCTGAATACTTTTAGCAATCCAGTTATTTTTCTCTCATGTGTGCATCGTATCACTGGATCTTCGTCAATAACTTTAATCACATCCATTTCACTTAGCAATGCACGGATTCGAAATTTCCAAACACTGTACTTTTCTCCGTTGAACGGTTTGATATTTCGTTTGATTTTTGAATTCTCCATTCCGCACTTTTTCGAAAATATAACCGTCTGCCAATTCAAATGTTACGGTGATTATATACGTCAAAAACAACTGAAAAATAAATTCGCGCCACTGGGCCCATAACCTGTAGGAAATAGGGTTATGAGCCAAAGAAAACTTTATATTATTTTAAATAAATAATTAGTATATTATTTTATAACTTATTTAGCACTGGGAAGATATTACACGACCGTTACTAACGCAGTAGAAAATCCGAATGTGAACAGACAGAACTGCCAGACAGAACGAAAGATAATTTGGCGGTTCGTTCACTCATTCACTCACCTTCACTCATTCATACAATAACTGGTATAGTCAAATCAGATTTCATATTGACAACAGTTGAATTATAACTCATTTAAAATAAACATGAGCTAAGATTAATTTTTGTATAAATTAATAACCATAAATTCAACACAAAACTACTTTGTATTCTGAGTTTGTTAACTAGTGTCTAATACAAATTTGTTTTTGCTTGTTTTTGTGAAATAAAGATCATTTTTGTTATATTTTTATTATTATTTGTGGTGCTGCTCCGTTGGACTCATGCCGACCGCTGTTTTCAAAGATAGGGGTCTTAACACTGCCATGTTTATATTTTGGAGGTTGCAAGGTTTGTCAGAGAAAAACTACATCAACAAATTAACAACAAATGCCATTTGCAGAACGGCCGGTTTAGAAAAAAATGTTATTTTATGTGTATAGCTTATAATAAGATCCTTTTAACATTAAAAAATCTGGACATAAAGATATTTATTAGTAAATTAATGGATTGGTTATAGAAATTCAATTTTAATTCAGTAAGAGAATTTTTAGAATTAAGTTAAGTGACCACACTGGATGAGATCATAATGTTTGCATTCCATAATATTTTGACTTAATGTGGAGAGACTTCATTGTACTTATTGTAAGCAACCTTATGTAACACCCCAATTAATGCAAATAAAAAATATTATTATTATTATTATTATATGCAGCTGGAACCATTGCCCGGTAAACCCCTGCCTGGTACAAATAATTTTATTCAAGATTCGAACAAGCATTCAGCAGCGTGTACTACGTGTAGCATAAAAAAAACGAAGTCCTGTGATATTTTTTTATTTGGCAAGTTCTTCTTCAAACATGTAAAAAGACGAACTATGTAGGTATCTCTTACTTTTTGAAGTTTTCATTTGCCCAGTCTAAAATCCGGTGTTTTCCTCCTCGTGAAGTGAGTAAACGTTAACGTAGTATACGTCATCGATAACCATCGTAACTCATGTCTTATCTGAAAAAATAAAAAATATAACATAGTTATTTTATTAGTTACTAGCAGTCTACCCGCGGCTACGCTCGCGTTGTGTAAGATTTTCCCGTGGAAATAAGACTTTTTCCCGTAAAATGTGTCGTATGTGTTAATCAATCAATCAATCAGCCTATTGCAGTCCACTGCTGGTCTATGTGTTAATCAATCAATCAATCAGCCTATTGCAGTCCACTGCTGGTCTATGTGTTAATCAATCAACCAATCAGCCTATTGCAGTCCACTGCTGGTCTATGTGTTAATCAATCAATCAATCAGCCTATTGCAGTCCACTGCTGGTCTATGTGTTAATCAATCAATCAATCAGCCTATTGCAGTCCACTGCTGGTCTATGTGTTAATCAATCAACCAATCAGCCTATTGCAGTCCACTGCTGGTCTATGTGTTAATCAATCAATCAATCAGCCTATTGCAGTCCACTGCTGGTCTATGTGTTAATTAATCAATCAATCAGCCTATTGCAGTCCACTGCTGGTCTATGTGTTAATCCAGGGTACAAACTATCTCCATTTCCAATTTATTTCCTGTTGACTATAATGGTTATTAAAAAGAAAACATTTAAAAATGTAATGCTATTATAATGACAAATTCCTAACCAGATATTATCTTTATGAACGAAATTTGTTTTTGACGTTTATTTTGAAAGAAGCCTGAGAAAGAAGCCTCTGGCGGCACTGTTTTTTTTCTGTATGTGCGTTGTGAAAAACTGTGAAATTACTCATTAATAACTTAAAATAAAACCCAAATATCATCTTGAAAACGTTTATTAATTACATATAAAACACCTAAAATATATCATTTCCAATACAAAATACAAAAATATTAAAATGCGTGAAAGCGGAACAAACATCAAAATATATTTTTACATATATAATATTACATCCCCTATTTCATCCCCACATAATTTTGTCAAAATTTCAAAAACGCTATGCAAGATTATGAGATTTTAACTTTTTAATACCAAACATAATATGTTGATATTATCATTAATTTTTCAGGCTGTTTCTTTTCAATTTATCAGAGTGATCAATTCCCGTCTCTTTCACCCAAAATTTTAATGGTACCCTAAACTTCTATTAAGTGACGTGAACCAAAAAATAAAAGATTTAAAACAAAAACCTATGTGAAGTTAGCCGAATAAGTTAGGCGAATATGGTAACTCGACCAAATTAAGAAGGTCATGATTTCAAAATGCTAAATTATGCTCTAAATTGACTGGAAACATCTAGGCTAGACACTAAACAAATTTTCATTATTAAAGTGAAAATTACCACATTTTGGTTCCCGATTCATCCGTTTGTAATTATGTTTCTAAAGCAAACTAAGCTATAATATAGGCATGAAAAAAATACCATTGAAATACTCTTATAAATGAAATATAAAATAAAAAATATATAACGTCTAAGTGTACTAAAAAATATTATTTCTCGAGATATTTGGCTAATCTGAACGTGAAATCTTAATTCGTCAATATCTTCTAAACTATAAATGCTATGGCAATGAAAATTGTATAAAATAAAAGGTAATCAAATTTTCTATCTAACGATATGCAAATTCTCTATGTATGTGATCTAAGCAATTAAACAAATTGAATATTCTCCAAAATTTATTTGCGCCAAAAAAGACTGTTACTCCTTTCTCAGTAAGACTGCACGAATGAAACATACATCGAATGGTAGGTATTGGAAACACCTATTAATAACAAAATAATAAAAAAAACGTATGTCGTCAAAAGCGTCAAAACATTTTTTTTCTATATTACTCGACCGAACTGATGATATAGCCTGTAGCACCTGTTCGAAACTGACTGCACGATTGAAACGCACATCAAATGGTAGGTATAGAGCACACCTATCGATGATGTGAAAATTAGGAAATTCTATGTCGTCAATGTGTGTTAAAAAGTATTTTTCTGAATTACTCGACTGAACTGATGATATAGCCTGTAACACCTGACCGAAACAGACTGCACGGTTGAAATGCACATCAAATGGTAGGTATAGAGAACACCTATCGATGATGTGAAAATTAGGAAATTCTATGTCGTCAATGTGTGTTAAATAGTATTTTTCTGTATTACTCGACTGAACTGATGATATAGCCTGTAACACCTGACCGAAACAGACTGCACGGTTATAATGCACATCAAATGGGAGGTATAGTGAACACCTATCGATCATGTGAAAATTAGGAAATTCTATGTCGTCAAAGTGTGTTAAAAACAGGTTTTCTGTAGTATTCGGCTGAGACGAATGTGCCTATAGCACCTGTCCGAAACAGATTGCACGATTGAAACGCACATCAAATGGTAGGTATAGAGAACACCTACCGATGACGTGAAAATTAGGAAATCCTATGTCGTCAAAGTGTGTTAAATAGTATTTTTCTATATTACTCGACGGAACTAATGACAAAGCCTGTAACACCTGTCCGAAACAGACTGCACGATTGAAACGCACATCGAATGGTAGGTATATAGCACACTTATCAATGATGTGAAAATTAGTAAATTCTATGTCGTCAAAGTGTGTTAAAAACAGTTTTTCTATAGTATTCGGCTGAGACGAATGCGCCCATAGCACCTGTCCAAAACAAACTGCACGGTTGAAACGCACATCAAATAGTAGGTATAGAGAACACCTATCGATGACGTGAAAATTAGGAAATTCTATGTCGTCAAAGTACCTTTGTAAAAAAAACTTTTTTTTTTTTTGCTGTCTGTTACTCTTGTTCTATAGCGAGTTTCGTAATGGAACAGGTATCAAAAGATAGGTATAACGTTTATCTAACAGATTCTATGCATATAACATTAACTTTCTCTCTTAAAGTCAAAAGAAACTTCATTTATATGTTCAGCTGAACGGAATATTGTTTCGTCCATATCTATGTTTTTAATGCGAGTTTCGGAATGAATGTGGTACCAAATGGTAGGTATTAAATGTTCCTATCTAATGATATGCCACTAATTCATATCCTCTATTGCTACGAGTCAAAAAATGAAATATTCACCACGATTCTGCTGAGCCGAATGACCTTGTAGAGTCTGACCCAATGATACTGCGCGATTGAAACGCACATCAAATGGTAGGTAAAGAGAACATCTATCAATGATGTGAAAATAAAGAAAATCTATGTCGTCAAAGTGTGTTAAAAACAAATTTTCGTTTTTGAATGGGTAGGGTAGTGTAATAAACATAATGAGTTACATAAAAGTATTTTTTATTTGTACTCAAAAAATCACAGACACATGATTATGTTTTTACTTAACAGTATTTTTATTAAAGTAATAATAAAAAATCACAGTCACAAGATTATGTTATACTTACCTATACTTTGATATTGTAAGTAAGCAGTTAAAAGCGTTCAAATAATTAGAAAAAAAAAACATTGGTGATATATTAACGTTTGTGGTTATAAGAAACCAATCATTATCCTTACATATAATCTCTAACTAGATGTTTGGTTGGACTTTTGTTAATAATCAAAGGGTGTAAAAAATGTATAGTCCATGAAACTTCATCCAAGGAAAATGCGAGGAAATAGAAAAAAATATAAACCTTACCTTCTTTAAAACTTACCGCAGCTAAAACAAAAATTATTATTATTAATAAAAAATATAAAAAAATAAAAATTAAATTATTAAATTATTTTTATAATTTTTTTTTTTTTTTTTTTATTCTTTTTATTTTTAACAACTTTCTCCAAGGAAGACGGGTGTCTTCCTTGGAGAAAGTTGTTCAATTACATGTACCTACTGAATATTAATACTTTTTTACACCCTTCATATTAAAAGAAACACAACTTAAGTGCATGCTATCAAATCATTTTGTAGCATGATGTCATAGAAAATAAAAACTTAAAAATAATATCAAACAATCAAGTTAAATAGTAGATAATTGTTACTCTATCTACTATACCTACGGCTTTGTTTTGCTTTTTTTGGTGGCGTTACCGAACAGTTATTATTGTCTATGGCTTTGATCTTTTTTGCAGCCCTGGTATTTTCCAGATTATTGTAGGGCTCTGGTCTATTACCCATATTCCGTTCATTTGTTTTTGGTGCCGTTTGATTCAACTTTTCAACATTGTCTCGGGATTTTACATATTTAACGGATCTAAAGTTTTAAATTTTTTTGCAGGACCTTTCTCCATTTTCATACCCTAAATTTTGTGAGATCATTTCTATTTTATTTAAATTATCTTCTTCAACATTTTTCTTTTTACTATTTCCCGTCACTTTCTCAGATAGGTATTGTAAAATTAATAACTTCTTCAACCTCTTCATCTAAATCTTTCTCCATCTCATTTTCTTCATTGATTTCGATTGCTTTCTCCGCATTTTTATCCGACTCTACCACTGAGTTTTTCTCCACCTTATCTTCTGTATTTTTTTCCACCTCCTCTTCTAAATATTTCTCCTCCTCCTCCTCTTTCTCTTCTTCTAATATTTCATCTTCCTCTCTTTCTGCATTTGTTTCTGCTGGTTTTCCATTCATTCTCTTCTTTTTATTTTTTTCTGATTGCGTTATCAATTTACGAGTTCGTTTTCTCATTGCAGGTTTCCGCAAGTTTTTGATGTTCTTTCTTTGCTCGGAATTTCTAAGAACTAACTTGAAAAAATTTTCACTGGCGTCCATTGTGAAACTTTTGTCCCAAGTCAAAACCATTCTGAAGAAGAAGTCCAGTACATTTTTGTATCCCTTTAGTGCTATTTTTATCTTGTCTCCACGACTGCCACCAGACCAAGAACACTTGCATAAGAATTCTCTAGTGAACAAAATATCAATTAGTTTATATGCGCAAGTTATTCCATGTCCTTCTGATGTAGTGCACAAGATTGAGTATAACTGCATAAGTTTACGTTTTTCAACCGGATCTAATAATAATAACTCGAATTCTTCAAGTTCTGTAATACTGTCTATGGGCTTCAATTTGAATGCAGTATTCTCGACTGAACTTGCACTTCCTTCAGCTAGAGAAGTAACGGTCTGATTAAGGTGACAATCTAAAACTCTTTTCACTGTCTTTTCAACTTTTTTTTCTATTTCTACAACTAAATTTCCAAGTCTTAGTGCGATTTTTTTTTTAATTTCCTTAATTTCTTTCAGTTTTTCCATAACAATATCAGATTGATTTTGAGACGAAGTTGTTGTCAAAATTTCATTTGTATCATTAATAATTAAATAGGTTTCTCCTGTCACTTGGTCTGATGTTATTGTAGAAGTTGTAGAAGGCACCGAGGCTACATCATCTTGTGAATGAAGTATCTGCAATTAAAATTGGTAGGTATTATAGATGACAAAGGTTTATAATATCTGATCTGCTACAATTTTGGATATTAATGAAATTAATGCCAAAACTGTGGAAATAAGTCCCTACAAACAAAAGACAAAAAAAATTTTACATAAACCTAAAAAAAAAAAAAATACCATCTAAATATTAAGTAGTAAGTATTACAAAAGCTTTGCAGTTATGTTTTTAAAATAAAGACATAAACAAACCTACATATAATCATACTTACATACATTACAATTCACTTATGTGATGACTTATTATGTATATTAACGAATAATAATTACCGAGAAAACTAAACAATCATTATAATATCTACACCTAATAGAAAAATATCTAGTACAATAAATACTCACTAGTTGATTGGCCATGTCATTAAAATCTGTTTTATCGCCTGACGTGTAAATTATATCTCTTTGATTTTCTTCACGACCGCAGCCTGTATCTGTGTCGCTATTTTGCAACATTAATGACAGTTCTTCATTGGCATCTTCATATGTTGGGAAACCTATGCGCTTAACTTTGCAAGGCATGACAGGCCATTCTGCGTGGGGCTTGGAACTTTCATTCCTGGCTAATTTATAATCAACAGATTTTTTTGGATATCGCAACAGTCCCTTATACTCCCAAGCGCTTGGTACCACAAATAATCTCAGCGATCCTTTCTCATTTATTTGCACTATTTTAAAACCAGCCATGCTTCTAAAAAGAACGAACAAGTTGAATATTAAGGTCTACTTACATAAATAAACACTCCGACACATGATTCATTACAATAGCTTTCTTGCAATCAAGAAGTAATTTAAGAAGGTACATGATTTATATTTGGTACGTAAGCACAAGGTAGGCACACACGTAGGTACAGTAAAAGCGGGGGGCGGTAGCCAGATAGGCGCTAGCTAATCGAAGTGAAAATCGAATAAATAGCGTAAATGAATTTATTTAATATCTTTTTTTTACTCTCTAACAAAAACCCGTCTACTCGGTAACGCGGTGACGTCCCGAGTCAAAACAACAAAAAAGAACCATTCGTATTTCAAAATCTTTAAACTCAATCGAACTAAATGAACAGCCAGTCCGCTCAAAGGAGGCCGCTCCTTACATGCCGCGCCCCTATAAAACAAAAAATTACTTGAATGGTAATTTTTTGTATCACATGTCAACAAAATTCCTCACTATTACAAACCTACCTAATGCGGATATCATTACAACATGGACACAAAATAGCAGACAGGAACTACCTGTCATCTGCGGCAATCATCTTAAACAAATACATGCAAGAAGTTGATAAAAGAAAATGTTAAGTAAAATATGCTATGATCAAGATGTATTGCTGAAACCCTGCATAATAAAAACCGCAACAAAAAATCATACACAACTACTTGTGCCCATCTACATTCAAAGTCCAAAAGACAATTCTTTATAAATTTAGACTAGTAAGAAACTAAACCTAACTGAAACAACCATAATCCTCATCCAAATTAACTAGGCAAAATCAACCCATAACTGCCCACAGTTAAGACTTGAATTAACTATGTAAATAAAAAAAAACTAAATAGGCAGTCAAAGACTAATTTAAACTAGCAAAGAATACAAAAGAGTTGGAAGTTCAAGTATCTGCTAATCTTAATCTCTACCTATTCCCATCATAAGACATCAAAGCTAGAAGACTGCTCCACCACCTAACCTTAACTGAAAACGCGAGGGGGAAAGCTTTTGAGCAACCAAGAGGCAGCAAGGTTGATGTCAAGGACCCAGCAAAGGTCCCCCAATAGCACTATGTGCAGACAAGGTTCGACATCAAACAGACTATCCCTTGAATACTCAGATATAAAACCCTAAAAATTGTTTACAGACTACCATTAGCAGAGTAGCAGATCTTGCACGAAGAGGTCATCCCCCACATTCACGAAGACATAATTATAAGATATAAAAAGAATCTGGAACTTATCACTGATTAAATAATTCACAAAAACACAAAAAACATTTTTAACTAAATAAACACTTTCCCTGACACTAGAAATGTCAACCCACATTTTTTTTTTTAAACTGGCACTGGACTATCTTTGTGCCAAGTAATAAAAAGAATTTAAAAGAACAGGTAAAGTGTCATGACACGGTTCAGCCTAATTGGCCTCATATGCCAATGTGCCAATTGTGCCAATGCCCAACCATAACGAGTTTAGATAGCACTACCTACGATATTAAAAACGTAAAGAAAAGGGTTTAAGCGTATTATGGTGGAAAACCAACGTTCGACCATTTCTATGTCCTAATTTCCTAACCAAATAGCTGTTATTAGCAAGTCTGCGCACAACGCGATAAGGCCCCTTATAAAATCGCGACAGTTTCGAACAAACCTTGGAAACTCTTTTAGGGTTGTACACTAGAACTAAACGACCTGGGTCAAAGGTTACGAACTTAAACTTCTTATCATAATGTCGTTTTTGTGTTTGTTGCGACTTACCAATACTTCTAACGGCCTTGGAGATACACACCTCGTTCGAAATCCTGCGCGACTCGATATCTAAGTCGTCCGTGACTGAGTTAAGATTTACGTTAGTATCGGATCTGAACAACGGTTCTCTTGCGTAAATAATCTTATACGGAGAAAAATGCGACGACGACTGTGACGATATACGCAAAAGTTACCAAAGGCAAATAGGCACACCAACTGACCTGATCGTCCTCAACATACATCGCCAGACTTTGAAGAAGCGTGCGATTGAACCTTTCCACCAGACCAATCGTTTGTGGATGACGCGTGGCAGCTACCGATAACGACGCATTAAAAAAAACGATGGTATCTTTTACCATATGCGACGAGAAAATCGAACCCCTGTCCGTAATAACTTCGCCGACAGAACCAAACTTACAAAAAACTTCTTGCGCCAAGAAATCGCACACAGCCTCGGCCGTAGCTCTCGGCACAGCCCTACAAATAGCATACCTCGACAGATACTCCATGCACACTATAACATATCTGTTCCCCGCAGACGATCTGCGAAACGGACCCAGCACATCCAACGCTACCTTCTCAAACAATCTACGAGTATTCACGACTATTGGCTGTAACGGAGCAACTAAATGAACACGTTTTCTCTCCTGACACACCTTGCAACTCTTAACATACTTCGCTATTCTTTCGTCCGCTCTCGCAATATAAAACTTGTCCCTAAACTTCTTAATTGTCTTGGACAAGCCAAAATGACCCCCAAACCAAGGATCGTCATGAAGTTCACTCATGACCTCCCCAAACAAAGAATCAGGAACCACGATACAATCAACGAACCTATCCCTTTTCCTACATCTGTGGTAAAGTCTGCCATCCCTAAGAAAAAAACCCTTATAACTACGACGAGATCCAACAGCCAACCGCGCCAGTAGCCTCGAACAAAAACTATCCGTATTTTGTTCACTCACAAAATCCACCACATCGATTTTGTACACGTCCAGCCCATCGCTCACCGCATTTTCACATGTATTCCCACCTTCTGAGATCTCAGACAAAGGATTCCTACTCATAAAGTCCGCAACCACATTCTCCTTGCCCGAGCAATACACTATTTTAAAATCATACTGCTGTATCGCTAACGCCCAGCGTGCTAGTCTACCATTCATATCCTTCTTGTCACGCAACCAAATAAGTGCTTTGTGGTCAGTTACTACATCGAATTGCATCCCCCAAATCAAATGTTTAAAATAATTCAGTGCCCACACCAAAGCCAGACATTCCTTTTCTGTTATCGAATATCTAGATTCGCAAACCGACAGTTTTCTCGAAGCAAACGAGACCGGCAACAAACTGCACTCATCCCCTTGCATCAGACATGCACCAAGCGCGAAATCACTTGCATCAACAAACAATCTGGTCGTCACGTTTTCTGCATTCGAAAAGTGACGTAACCACGGCGGGTTCTGTATGAGCGAAATTATTTTGTCGAACGCGAGTTGTTGCGAACTACCCCATTCGAACTTACACCCCTTTTTCAACAGTCTAGTTAACGGCATTGCTAAAGCGGCATAGCCATCAATAAATTTTCTATAGTATGAAAATAAGCCTAGTACTGATTTAATATCCTTGGTGCACGTTGGCACTTTAATAGACTTCAGTTTATCCAACTTAGACGAATCGGGTCGTACACCTTCCCCAGAGATTTCATACCCCAGAACCGAAACTCTTTCGAACTAGGCTTCAGGGTAAGGTTCGTGTCTCTAATACGACTCAGGACATTTCCAAGCGCGTCGCAGAATTCATCAAACGATTCCCCATACACCAAAATATTATCGATGTAAACAATCGCGTTTTTATATTTTAGACCCCCTAAAACTTTGTCCATAGTGCGCTGGAATATAGCGCCACTCGTTCTCAAACCGAAAGGCAATACATTAAATTCATACAGTCCCGACGGCGTTACGAAAGCCGTTTTATGTCTGTCGGTCTCTTTGATGGCCAACTGCCAATACCCACTATTCAGGTCCAGATCGGCGAAAAACTTGGCCCGCGCCAGATAAAGGATTAAATCACCTATCCGCGGTAACGGATACGAGTCCGTTACAACCTTCTTGTTCAACGTTCGAAAGTCTATACAAAAACGCCAGGAGTCATCGGGTTTCTTGACGAGGACCACCGGCGATGCGTACGCACTACGCGATTCCCTATTATTATCTAACATCTCCTCAACCTGCTCTCTAATAATTCGATGTTGCTCATGCGACACTCTGTATGGCGCCTTGTGAACAGGAATCTCGTCGGAAGTGTTTATCTCCACATCCAACAATGAACAAGAACCTAACTCTTTGGAATTAAAAGCGAACCGGTCCCTATAGCAGGACAACAGGTCGCTCAGTTTACTTTTCTGATAGCGATTTAAATCTTTATTGACATCTAATGTTTGGACCGAACTATCTTTCAAGTTCTCAGTGTCCAGAGACGCGCGAAGATTCTCCCCAAGGACTTCTGGTGAGTCCACAAAAAAAACGTAATCAGACTGCGACAGCTTCGGTATCTGAGCAGTTGCATGTATTACATCCAACGACGAGGTGACTTGCGCAGGCTTGCTCATAAAACTAACACAACACCTATCAAAACGTACAACTTTCTGGCGGAAATCTATAGCAGCGTTATACTTGCACAAAAAGTCTTGACCTAAAATTACAGTGGGAACTAGTGAGTTCACGATTACAAAGGTATGCACAAATAAATATGAATCAATCAAAAACTTTAATTCAATCAAACCATTAGTAACCAATTGTTGGCCATTTACCGCACGTACATAAGGTGCCTCTTTATTCAACCTATCACATTTAATCACACTACAGAGTTTATCAAACAAATCATTTGAAATCACGGAGACGGTCGCTCCGGTGTCCAACAGGGCTTCGGTTTCGTAGTTGGCGAACAACACCTTCACGATTGGCGAAGTTGGTCCAGAGGGAGCTTCAGATGGGCCAGAAGGAATTCCTCCCACCAGCGGCGGTCCATTCACTGGCGGCGCATTTCGTTTGGGTGAACATTCTTCGCATCACCAGTTGGTCGATTTCTTAAATTATATCGCTGTGTCCGCTCTTGCGACGACGGAGGAGTAGGCGAACGACCTCTCCCAGCACCATACATAGGGTGCGCCTGCTGCTGCAAGGGCGGCGGCCTGACGGGTGTCTGCCACGGCGACTGCGTCGACGATGACGGCGAACTTCCACCACGCACGTCGTAATAACGACCACTATCACCCGCGCGGCCATTATCGCCCGATGATCTCGCGCACGACGAAGGAGACGCGATGGTTGCCGTGGTCAACTTGACTGGCAAATTCACCTCCGTGCTATTTTTATTAAAAAGGGCAAACAATTGCCGAGCTGAACTTTTTAAATCCGCAAGTTTTGTAAAAATCTGTCCCCCTAGAGACCTTTTGTTGTTATAAGACATGCTTCTCAGGCATTGTTGAATAACAATCGAATCATCGACGATTTTGGCCGATCTGGCTAAGGCCTCTATTCTATAAATAAAATCGATTAAACTCTCATTGTACTCCTGCTTGGCTGAATAAAATAAGGAAGCAAAATCGACGAGAGGAGGAAACTCTTTCCTTAGGCTCTCGGCAAATTCCTCGAAAGTTTTCACGCCTTTGATCAAAGATTTGTAGAAAGACAAGGCTGGACCGGAGAGATAATTTTGGACCACTACAAGTTTAACCTGGTCGGCCCAGCCGTTCACTGCGGCGATTACGTCGAACTGCGACACGAATTCATCTGTCGTTGAGTTCAGACCGTCGAATGACTTGGCCATTTCTACGAATAATTGTTGGACTTATCTAGAGATCGGAGCGTCGACTCGTCGTTCTTGCGCGACGATTTGCGCCTTTGGCACGCCGCTTGCTCGGTCGGGTTTGAGCTGCGGTACGTGGCTTGCTCAGTCAGGGCGGGAAGTACAGGCACCGCCGGACCTCGGGATCGACGCTCAGTAGGTCAATTCTACTAAATAACTGCAACTGCACGTTTACGCTTGTCATTTGAGTCGTGCAGAAGCAGTGCAGTTCAAACAGACGTATTCTACTAAAATTTCCTGCACTAAAACTACGAGTACACGACTACTGCACTGCTCCTGCACCGCAACTACACGAATCCTGCAATCAACCTGCAATATAACTAATACGGGTCATTTATCATACACATGAAATTGATCGCCAGGGTAGGTGATATTGACGCGGAACAATGGATTGTTCCTCCTCATGTCCTACAAACTCCTCCTAAAAGAGACCAAACATTTTTCACAATGCAAAACCGTATATTACAAGTTAAACTGTGATGCAAAAGTTGCTCAAGTTTAACTTCAATAAAACTTCAAAAAAACTGCAACAAAACTGCTGCCAATGCCATTCAAATGTCAAAAAAAATTAACAGAATACGATTATTTTGCAGTGAACGTGCAGCTGCAGTAACGTTTTTTTAGTGGAATAGCTATTCATTTGCTGCTGCGCTACTGCAACATTACTGCACTAGGACTGCTTAACAGAATACCGAAACGTCAAAATTTGCTCATTTTGACACACGTCGCGTAGCAGTGCAGTTGCGGTTATTTAGTAGAATTGGCCTTCAGGACAAGCGGCTACTCGTTCAATCGCCCGGCTTCTTCCGTGCGACGAATCTGTAAACCTAAGCTCGCCTAGGCGTAAAAAAACTCGCGGCAGCCTCCACCAAGTAAAAGCGGGGGGCGGTAGCCAGATGGGCGCTAGCTAATCGAAGTGAAAATCGAATAAATAGCGTAAATGAATTTATTTAATACCTTTTTTTTACTCTCTAACAAAAACCCGTCTACTCGGTAACGCGATGACGTCCCGAGTCAAAACAACAAAAAAGAACCATTCGTATTTCAAAATCTTTAAACTCAATCGAACTAAATGAACAGCCAGTCCGCTCAAAGGAGGCCGCTCCTTACAGTACATATGTCACTTAAGTGGGTATGTACGTATAATAATCATTTCACTCTCAGTCACTATTCCTACTAAAGAGAGACAGGTTACAGATTTATTATATGAAATCTATTACCTACATTTACTATATTCACAACAAGATATTACATTAGGCACCAACAGTACGAACGTGCAACTGGGTTTGCGAACTTTTTTCAAATAAAGCAGCCAGCGATAGTAACGTTGTTTGTTGTCGCGACTCGCTCGCTTACCCCTCCCCTCCCGCAGTACTATCTCCTGTTTCACATCAGTGTGACTTGTGAGCAGGGAGTTCCCGGATAGAATATTATTGTTATTGCGTAGTTTTATTTTAAAATGTTTGACATCCCGATAAATTAATAGGTAATAACATTGAAAATATACCAAATAGTTGCGTTGCGGTACCCTGCTAAACTCTATAACAATCAGCAACTATGGCGGTTAACGAGTATAAGCCTTATAACCAGTAGCGTGACCACCATACAAGCCAAAAAGCCCGGCATGCCCTAACGTAATAATGCTGATATCGAACGAAAGTCCAAAAAAAACAATTAAATTTTCGCGCCAGTTTTCATTCGAAACTTGCAGAATCAATCGCGCGCTCGCTCGCTAACATTTAACCCTATTCCAGGCGACACACACTACAAACCAACGAGTCGCGTTCGTGTCGACACGAAACGCGTTTCGGGATTGCTCGGTAGCTCGGACCGCCGCGCCGCCATCTCACTCCGACCCGTGGGCTTTTATGGGGCATGCTTTTGCGTCTCTTTTACTCTTACGCAATCTTATGGAGATCTGTGACGTCGTTGTGTTATGAACTTTTTTTAACAATATTGAAAATAGTACTAGATTTTGGGAAAAATTAAGCCGGGCTTGCGCATGAAACCAGGCTTCCGCATTTGAATGTAGTGGTAAATTGAGTAATGATGCGAAGCTATGTTCGGGACGGTTACGTTGCATTCTTCTGTTGTTGACTTGACAGTTGTTGTTTGAGCGGGTGATAATTGGTGCAATTTCTATTTTCTTGTTAAAAAATTTAGTTTTGTGTAGGATTTGCGTTTAAAATGAGTGTAGATCTGGGTGATATTGTTCCGTGTAGTGATTTGAAGTGTGTGCAAAGTTTAACAAGCGGGGGAAAGGTAAAGTCATTGACCTTACCCGATAAAGAGCAGCTTATTTCTTCGCCAAAACCAACACCAGATTTGTTGATTTCTCAGTCAAGTAAGTCTCATAAAAGACAATTTAATAGATCTGTGTACAAAACTCATTGGGTAGCTGGATGCTCGCATTCCAATAAGTTATATTGTTGGTGTTGCATATTCTTTTCCAACGAGAAAAATGCATGGAATACGTTTAGTTATGACGATTTAAATAACATATCTAATGCCATAAAAAGGCACCAAAACTCACAAAACACATGAACACTGTTATTTCTTTTTGTAATTTTGGTAAACAGCGTATAGAAGCTTCTTTATCTCTCGTCAGTTACCTATCTGACGAAATCTCAAAACATAACTCGCGCGTCGACCACAATCGTAGTGTTTTTCAGAGATTAGTAGATATTGTTTGTCATTTAGCACAACAAGAACTGCCTTTCAGAGGGCATGATGAGACCATAACTTAATTAAATAAAGGAAATTTCTTAGAATTAGTATCTTTGCTTTCGAAATACGATCTCGTCTTGGAAAAACATATGCAATACCAAAATAGCGGCAAACCGGGGCCAAGTTATTTATCTAACAAAATTCAAAATGATGTTATTCATTCAGTAGTATTATTCATTCCTACGAAAATATATCATCGGCATGCCCTACCATTAGACTCTAGGCACGCCACTGCTTATAACATACTTCTGAAGTTTTGTATTATGGCTGAACGTAATATGCTAGTTTCTTATATAGTAGACTACGAGTGCTCTAAGTTTTGTATCTGACCATATTAAAATTAACAGCACTATTATGTTATAGTTGAATGTCTAATGCATTAATTCTATTTGTCGCCATTTGCTTTCCGTTTTCTTTCTTACAAAAAAATAATAATAATTAGATCGGATTAAAAAGCAATAATGATCATCTATATTGTTAACGGATGCCTATTAAAGCAACTATATTTGTTAAAGCTATTGCTAAAAGCTTAAAATGTTATAACACGCATTGATATAAGGTTATGTTTTCTACATTTTTATAATAACAGAGTATATTTTCGAGAGCGCGTGTATTTTTAACCAAAAACATGTATATTTCACTCCTCAAACTGATGCGCGCAGCTCATTTCACTCAAAATAGTAAGAAATAAACGTAGTACTTACCCATTCAATATTAATTTTCATCAATCACAAACTTGCACGATCGACATAGCGTAACTGATCAAATATCTTTAAAATCAGTAAGATTTCTTTTTACAAAGGAAAAAAAACAGAAAGCGTTGAAATAGTATTTTATCAATAGATTGTAATTTTAAAAGCTATATATTAATAATATTAAAGTCTCAAAAAATGCTATTAATATATTGGTATGCTCTTTACTGACTTTAATAACGATGTAATACAATAATTGTAATGTTATTAAACAGCCTATATAAAGCTCAACGCTGTCTAAAAGGGGGGCCCAAATTTTACTTTAAAGAGTCGTACAAAAGAAATACAGCTGATATATGATTTGTTTATAATGCTTCGCGCATTTACAAGTGCTTTTATATGCTTGTTATAATGGTGTTTTGTGCTAGCTGGGCCGGAGGGGAGGATGGCGTCTTTCCTGCACTACTCCAGCAAGGTAAAGATGCCATCTTAGGGATTGTAGTGAGAATCTTCAGAGCTAGTTTGGCTTGGAGACATATTCCATTACAATGCACTAGGGTTCGTGTAACGTTTATTCCCAAGGGGGGTGATCGGGGTAAAGCCGACCCTAAGTACTTTAGAGCAATAAGTGTCACCGTTTTCATTCTAAAAACGATTGAAAAGGTTATTAATCTGCACATCAGGGGGAACTACCTTAGTGTGATACCCCTGCATGTGAAGCAGCATGCGTACTAGAAAGGAAAATCGACCGAAACCGCCCTTATGGAGCTTACGGATCGTTTGGAGAGAGCGCTTGAAGACAAGGAGATCGCCCTCTGTGCCTTTCTAGATATTGAGGGAGCTTTAGATAACACCTAGACAGACATCATACTCAAATGTATGAGAGATAGAGGTATTGATGAGACGACATTAGTGTGGGTCGAATCAATGCTGACTACAAACAAGGACAGATTGGATGACCCTCTTTGATTGCACTCTTGATGTGAGAGTGCCGAGGGGGTGCCCGCAAGGAGGGGTCTTATCCCCGGTACTGTGGTCCATTGTAGTTGATTGCCTGATAAACGAACTTAATTCGGCAGACTTGTATACCCAGGGATATGCTGATGACTTGGTCATATCCATTGTGGGTAAATGTCCCGACACGGTATCAAGTCTTATGCAAAATGCTCTTAGGAAAGTTGAACGGTGGTGCGTGCAATTCAGATTATCTGTCAATGCTAGCAAAACCGTTATAGTTCCCTTCACGAGGAGAAGGATTCTAGATAAACTCTGGCCTCCTACACTCTTCAGCAAAACTAAAAATTTTGCATATGAAGCTAAATATCTCGGTATATATACCTTGATCATAAGCTCATATGGAATAAACACATAGACTATGTGGTTAAAAAGGCAAAGTCTGCACTGGGCACATTCTGTCGCCTGGTCGGTTCTAGGTGGGGGCTTAAACCCCGACACGCTCTATGGTTGTACACTGCCATAGTCAGGCCTATGGTTACCTATGGCTGCCTGTCGTGGTTTAAGAAAACCACTATGGGAACATTTATTGCTTCCCTGAACAGTCTGCAAAGACTTGCCTGTTTGATTATCACAGGGGCCATCTCGTCGACACCTACTCTGGCCATGGAAGCGGTGCTTAACATAGCACCGCTTCACATACATGTCCAGAAAGAAGCTCGAACAGCTATGCTTCGCTCGCTTGAAGCCGGAAGGAAGAGGTGGTCCTCTAATGTGATGAGTAGATTAACTGAAAATCTAATCAGAAATCCTATCATGGCGATGCCCTCTGATGTGATGACTATGAAACAGAACTTTGTTAGGTTATATGAAGTTATTATACCCGAAAAGGAAGAATGGCAGAACAAAATACCTTCTACATTCAGAAAAGCGGAGCTAGTTTAGTTTGGTCCATCAAGACCGCGGCGACACTACGGTTTAAGGTCCCGCGCATACCCGATCACGCGGGACGCTTCACCCCGCGCACCTCGGCCATCCGCACTTGTATCATTAAGCACATAGTTGTTCTACAGTAATATTTTTAAAAATGGTTTGAGTTTTAGATACAATTACATTTATATCTGTTTACACATAAAAATTGTTTTGTGTAGAAAGATTCATGTCACGATGTATCACTTTTCCCAAAAAAAGGCATACATTCTTTTTCGAAATGGTAGGTGCATGTCGATTTGTACCCTAGGTATTATGTCGGAAAGAGTCGGTTCAAAGGAATATTACTCTATACACATCAATATTAACCATAATTAATGTACGGTCGGGGTCAGAAAATGTTTACCAGTTTTCAAATTAGATTCCATATCACACTGTTTTGACTAGTCTAAAATGCCATATCAAGTTACTTATTACCTTTTAAAAGTTTTTATTTAATATGAAGCACCGAATATAACAAAGAGATTACTAACCACTTTTTGATGATGAAACTCATTTCTAAATTTTTGAAATGACATTTGACAAAAAATATGACTGTTTGAACGTCGTCGTTTGACAAGAGCGAAATTTTAAGAAATATAAATAAATAAATAAATAAATAAATTATATTTTTATAACGAGATAAAATGGCAAGTTTAACCCTGGAGCAAAGGGCTGAAATAATATTCCTCTTCGAAGATGGACAAAGTATTAGTGCTATTGATGAGGCGTGTAAATAGCCTGCATCAGGCGGGTGATGAACCCTGGATAAAAAAAATTGGAGAATAGGTACGTTAGGCGCCTACCGAATTCGCGACTCTAAAAAAAAACAGACAACTCGCAAAGAAAATCACCAGCTGACCAAAGTAAGCTATGCCCCACTAACCTGAACCTCTGCATCACTTTCCAGCAAGAGAAGAATGGTTTTCGTTCAGGAGTAGGTACCTATCTCCTTCACCACGGCCGTGGATGATTTTCTTCTTGTTCAGTTTGTAACGAACGCAGTCTGTATGAGCTACAGTCCGTACACTTCACATAAGGCACATAATGTCCACAAATTGTCAAAAATAAGATGATTAACACACGCGACAAAAAAATACTCGCTCAAAGGAAATTTATCGATAGCTGATCGACGCCATTATGAAAAATCGAGCCGCTGCTGACGCTGCATGTCCAAGGGCCGAGCAAACTGACCAAACGCAAGAAAGCACTTTTAAAGTTCAAAATGGTCTCACTAGCGCCATCTCTTAGGTACTCTCCAGCAACACATGGTCAGAATCAGCGGAGACAATCGCAAACCATTTGGTGCGCCAATTTAAATCTTTGCGAGTATCTATTATATTATAAAATTAACCTACTATTTAATACGCCTAACCATGCTCCCCCCCTTGGAAGTTCGCAGAATCTTTCAAAGGATATATCTAACGTAAGAAAATAAAATTAAAGTTTATCAAGTTAACAGAGAGTGTTAGACAACATTATTATAACTAAGTTAAGAATTAACTATACTAATGAAACAATTAAAAGTTATAGCGTATTATTGTGTCGGTATGGGAAATAATTTAACAATCGGACGCTTGAAGATACCAAATTTAGTTTTCACCGTCGCGACTCGAACGATATTGTCGGTTCCGGGATGAATCTCAGTTATCACACCTAAAGGCCAAGACAATGGAGGCAAACCATCGTCTCCCATAAGTACCACAGTTCCGACCGTTATATCACGATCAGGTGTCGTCCACTTTTGTCTAACTTGCAGCGTATGCAGATACTCTTGCCGCCACTTCTTCCAAAAGGACTGGACCATGCTGTCAAGTAATTGTTTACGTTGAGTAAGATTTATTCGCGTTTCTGATAGATCAACTGCAGGTAAGTGCTGCAATGGAGTGGACATCAGAAAATGCGCGGGTGTAATAACTTCCGGGTCAGGATCCGATGAAATTACGTTTAAAGGGCGCGAATTCATCACGCATTCAATCTGCACCAAGACAGTCTGCAATTCCTCGTACGTAAGGAGTTGATTTCCGACTACCCGATAAAGGTGGGTTTTCATACTTTTAATGTTCGACTCCCATATACCTCCGAAATGGGGCGAGCGAGGTAGGATCATTTTCCACTCAATACGGCGACTAAGCAAGTCGCGTTTCAAAACAGGTTGAAATTCAGACGTAATCAAGAAATTGTATAGTTCGTCCAAATGAGCTTTTGCACCAATAAAATTGGTGCCATTATCCGAATAAAGACACATTACTGGGCCACGACGTGCGAGGAAGCGTTGGAACGCAGCGAGAAAGGCGTTGCTGGTAAGATCAGAGACCAACTCAATATGTATGGCCTTTGTCACTAAACACACAAATAGGCATATATAAGCCTTTTGCGAGTGTGGCCCTCTTCGACGAGCCAGGGTGATTCGGAGGGGTCCTGCATAATCTACCCCTGTATGCACGAAAGCCTTAGCCTCAGTGACACGGTAAGATGGAAGATCTGCCATTTTCGGCGTGTGATGGGACGGGTTCACACGAAAGCAGGTATTACATTTTTTTACTCTTGCTCTGATGGTCGTCCTAGCATCTAATATCCAATAACGCTGTCTTATGATAGACATAAGAAGCCCAGCGCCTGTATGACAGTTCATTAAATTATAGTGATCAATAATCAGATCCACTATCATGATCATGTTTGGGTAATAAAACCGGATGTTTAACGTCATAAGGTAAGTTCGATTTAGACAAGCGTCCTCCGATACGTAGGATGCTGTCTTCATCAAGAAACACCGACAAGTTTCGAAGTTTCTTCGACAGAAGTTTATCTTTCTTTAAGGCAGCGATATCATCAGCAAAATACACGCTCTGAATTGAGCGAATTACCGCCTTCTCAGCCGCTAATAAGTTATTGACCACTTCAGATGCATGTGGCGCTTTCTTCACGAAACGAAGAACATAAACGACAGTCCTTAAAAGTTTATCCCATGACGATGTACGTTGAGACAGTTCAAACAGCACCGGTCGTTCAAATTGAACAGAAGCCACTAACACATTAACTTTGTGTTCGGGCAATTCTCCTATGTTTGAGTTTGTAAACGGTTGCACTGGCCACTCAGAAGGTGGGCAGCGAATCCATAGTGGGCCGTTCCACCACAAATCATGTGACACAAGCTGGGATGGTAACATTCCACGAGAAACACAGTCGCTCGGGTTCTCGATACCTGCGACGTGATAAAAAATTTCAGGAGGTAAATTCTCCTGGCACTGAGCCACGCGGTTACTAACAAACACCGACCAGCGATGCGGTGATGAATGTATCCATGACAGCTCGATTGTGGAATCCGAGAAAGCATAAGTCCCAGCAATGGGAATGCGTTCTTTATAAGTATCTAGGACAGTCCGTACTAACTTGGAGAGTAATACTGCGGCACACAATTCAAGCCGAGCAAGTGTTGTAACCTTTGTGGGAGACACCTTGGATTTAGCGCACAGTAGACGCACTGAAATATTCCCAGCAGGGTCCGTAGAGTGTAGGTATACAACGCTACCATAGCCATTCATAGATGCGTCACAGAAAGCGACAAGAAGGACTGTCGAATCCTTATAGACTCCAACGTGACGAGGAATCTTCAGCGAAGAGAGCATAGGTAGCTCCTGCATGAGCGCCGAAAACTTTCTGATTATAGACTCGGGAGGAGTATCTTCCTCTTTGTACATTGTTCTTGCGCATTGCTCGTTGTGAAGAAGAAATTATCATTGTTTGGTTCCCATGAAAGACCTAACACTTTAGTAATGTTAGAATCATCATTAAAATTCACTGAGCTGCAATGAGAATCAGGAAGGTTTGAAAGTAAAACCGACGAGTTGCTTGTCCATTTGACTAAATCAAAGGCACCAGACTTGAAAAGAGAGATAAGTTGGTGAGATAGACTCACTGCTTCTTCTTCTCCATTCACCGAATGGACTAAATCGTCCATGTACATTTTAGACTCGGCCACCTTAGCAGCTTCAGGGAAATGTGGCCTCACGTCATCATCGGCCAACTGGCGCACAGTGCGCATAGCCAAATACGGGCTAGACTTAAGGCCAAAGGGGACCCGATTAAATTGAAAAGTTCTAACGAGCTCATTGTTACTAAATCGGAATAAAATTTGTAGGTATTTACGATGGTCATCAGGAACACCAATCTGTAAATACATTTGTTTAATATCAGCAGTCATCGCGACTGAAAAAAGTCGAAAGTCCAACAATAATAAAAATAAATTTGCCTGTAAGTTGGGTTCAATATGTAAGACGTCATTTAATGACAACCCTGTGTGCATTTTAGCACTTGCGTCTAAGACTATCCTAGGCATAGGCTTGTCGGCACGGACCACGGCATGATGCGGGATGTAATACCCGTCCTTAGCAACTTCGGACTCAGGAACCTCAGACAAGTAATTATTGTCTATATATTCTGTAATGACCAGATTATAATTTTTCTGTAAGTCAGGTGTCTGTTTAAGTTTTCTTTCTAACGCCATAAATCGACGTCGAGCAGCAGTATAAGAATTGCCCAATTCGTTCGGGTCCTTAACGAAAGGTAAGGCTACCGAGTATCGTCCGTCAGTACCGCGTGACACAGAAGAAGTAAAAATATTCTCGCAATGAGTTTCTTCCGGGCTTAAAAAACGGGTCCCAGGCAACTCTTCTAACTCCCAGAAACGCTGCACTAACTCATTAAGTGCCAGTGCGGAGAACGTAGCAATAGTAGTATTAACTGCTACGCTTTTAGGGTATTCACCCATTAAAATGAAACCAAAGGCGGTCAATAACGCAGGCGGAGCCCCCATCCTAGATTAGACCCTGTTCCCCAAGTATATGTACGGAAACAATTGCGCGCCCAAGACGACGTCCACTTCCCCAGGAATATTCCACGTCAGGTCCGCTAAGGGTATGTCTTTTAAATAAGCCGTGTCAACTTGTGCAATAAAGTGCGCAGGCAGCTGATCCGTGATACAGTCAATGACGTAAGCATGTATCCTATATTTATTATCTGAATACACGCGGGACTCAATGTCCAGATTAACGTAACCGATAATCGGTCGCGAAGAAGAACCTATTCCCTTGACAATAGAATTACTCAATGGAACTATAGGTAAGTTTAACCGTTTACAACATTCTGTTGTAATCAGATTATTTTGTGAGCCATTATCAATAAGGCATCTTATTATTTTCTTATCACCATTATTAGTTCTCGCGTATATTTGCGCGGTCGATAGTAAAATGGTCGAATGTGGCCTCACCTCGGCGCTTAAAGATAGCGAAGGATCACTACTACACTGCGGCGGCGGCGGCGGCGTTGCTACGTCACGAGTAAGTATACGCGGCGATACTAGCGACGGCGGCGGCGCAGTGGACGGGTGGGCGCTACCTCGGCACGCGTTCGCAACGCACGGGTTCGAAGAAGATCCGGGCGCGTAGCAAGGCGGAGGCGATGAAGGAGGCGACTCATCACAATCATCATTACAATAAAACGTTTGAGAGGTATGTACATGTGTTTTTATTTTATTTTCAAAATGTAAAAGTTTATGGTGACGTTTTCCGCATAACTCGCACATAAACGTCGATTTACACGTAGATACAGTATGTGATTTGCTTAGACAATTAACACAACCTTGTTTAGATTTAATAAAATCAAATCGAGCTTGCGGCGAACTCAAACTACGAAATTCCGAACAAACAGTAATCACGTGATCATTCTTGTTACAGAAATAACAAGATTTTGTAGTACCCGACGGAGACGCAGTAGGTACATTCTCATTACTAGCTACGAAAGACTTCGAGGTATAAGGTCGCGCAGACGAATGACCGGGCGGCTGCGGCGATGCCTTATTCAAACTCGCGGGCTTATTCACCACTGCATTAGGAGCTCGAGTCGAATTAGCGGGGTACGATCGTTCCAAAATCTTAACTTGATCTTGCACGAAACTTATCAAATCTTCACAAGTAGGAATATCCATTTTACGTACTGACAGCTCAAATGCTTGTACAGTTTGCGCGTCGATTTTACGCAAAGCGCAATGTAAAAATATAAAATCAGCTAAATCATCTATATCTAGCTGTTGAATTGCTGATACCGAAGCCGAAAATTTCTCAATGAAAGAATCCAAACTGTTCGCACTATTCACGCAAGGTTTCGAATCAAGAATATTATTTATGTAATGCGTACCTAACGCACGTTTATCTTGATATTTTTTAACAAGGCTGTCCCAGATATTTTTATAAGTTTCGCCGGTAGGTATAATACCCGCGGTAACTTTCATAGCGCCGTGCGTCAGTTTACCGACCAAGTACTGCACGCGCTGCGAGTCAGACAGTTGTTTATTATCATGCACATTCGTTTTAAAAGATTCGTAAAACTTAGGCCAATTTTCAATCTTGCCATCAAATGTAGGTAATTCTATCGGCGGCAATTTAATAGTACTTTTACCGCTCGAATTTTGCGAATTCGATTCTGAAGTTTGAATTAAACTATTTCGCGTATGCTTTACTCTAAGATACAAATCTTCAAACGCGGATAAAGCACTGTAATTAGGCTCTTTAGATGAGTCTAAAAAATACTCAATTTCTACTATCTGATCAACCACGCCTTCGAATTGAACACGCATTTCGTCAATCAAACCGGAATGCATCATAAATGCTTCATTAGTCCGAGAATCGAACCCAGACATATTCTTAGACTGATTGTATAATTGCGTCATACGTGAAAAAATACGTTCCCTTTTCGCAATTAAAATAGGAAGACGCTTGCCACAGTCGTCGGCGCTCTGATCTTCATCCCTCGAACCTACATTCTTTGATACACTCATTTTGTAAGTTTGGTAAAATCACGGGGTAAGATACTAAAAAATTATGTATTTCACCTAAAAAAAAAACGTTAACAGGTAATAGGTAAGTAATCAAATGGCGACAGTGCCGTTTTACTATGCCGTTTTTAAATACATTCATGAAATTTTAAATATTATAAATAGAAAAAAGTATGCTATAGGTATATTATTAGATATGAGCAAAGCTTATGACAGAGTCCCACATAAAAAACTATTACAGAAGTTGTATGATATAGGTGTAAGAGGTCCAGCATATAAATGGTTTGAATCATATTTAGAAAAACGAGAACAGTATGTAGAGATCGAAAATTTTAATAATGTAACGGGAAATATAACTGATATAAGATCACAAAAAGTAGCTTCTTCAAATTCTATACCACAAGGTAGTGTGCTGGGTTGTATCCTGTTTTTAGTTTTTATAAATAATCTTCCCAAAATGATACAAAATGAGTGCGCGTGCAATTTATTTGCGGACGATATTTCAATTGTAATACCCTGTAAAGATAATATAAATTTAAATAGTTCGCTAAACGATATTTTAACAAAAGTAAACTGGCTGACCGAACACAATTTACAAATCAACTTTAATAAAACTAAATTAATGCAATTCCGACCTTATCAAAAATCCCCTATAGACGTAAATTTTTCTTTTCAAAATAAACAGATAGAATGTGTTAACAGTTACTCTTTGTTGGGAATCAATATTGACACAAATATAAATTGGAAAACCCACATTCAAAAAACAGTTTCAAAGCTATCCAGATTCACATATGCGTTGTACGAACTCAAAACTACCACGGACAAAAAGACAGCAATATGTGCGTACTACGCCTACGCTCACTCATGGTTGCAGTATTGTATAGTTTTGTGGGGCAATAGCACCGAAACCATCAGATTATTTAAACTTCAAAAAAAATGCATTAGAATAATAGAAAACATAAAATCAATAGACAGCTGCAAAAAACATTTTCAAGATCTAAAAATTTTAACTCTTACAAGTATTTATATCCTAGAGGTATGCCTATTTGCAAAAAAAAAATATCAACTTTTTCCAAAGTATTCACGACCACAAAACCTGCGACCCCAAACTAAGCTAGACACACCTTTCTCAAAGTTGCAAATTTATAACATAGGACCATTTTCAATGACAGTTAAAATATACAATAAAATACCGGTAGAAATAAAAAATATACAGAACATACAACAATTCAAAAATAGATTAAAATCACTTCTTGTAGACAAGTGTTATTATACGCTGCAGGAGTTTTTAGAGGATAAGTTTTAAGGTACCTACCGTACCTCATTATAATATTACTTTATAATTATTATTTTGTAAATATTTAATATAAAAAAATCTTAGTAATATTACTTGCAGTGCCCTTGCAGGGCTCATGTTTGAGACTTCTTACATTTAAGACCATTGTACATATACAACATGAAAGCAATAAACATTTGAATTTGAATTTACTATTATGACGGTATTTCGACGAAATGTTTTTACCAAAAAAATACGTAAAAAAACCCTGCGAACATCCAATATACTAGTACTTATCCGGCTCGAAGGACCATAACTATGATGAGGCGTGTAAATAGCCTGCATCAGGCGGGTGATGAACCCTGGATAAAAAAAATTGGAGAATAGGTACGTTAGGCGCCTACCGAATTCGCGACTCTAAAAAAAAACAGACAACTCGCAAAGAAAATCACCAGCTGACCAAAGTAAGCTATGCCCCACTAACCTGAACCTCTGCATCACTTTCCAGCAAGAGAAGAATGGTTTTCGTTCAGGAGTAGGTACCTATCTCCTTCACCACGGCCGTGGATGATTTTCTTCTTGTTCAGTTTGTAACGAACGCAGTCTGTATGAGCTACAGTCCGTACACTTCACATAAGGCACATAATGTCCACAAATTGTCAAAAATAAGATGATTAACGAGCCAACCCAACTCTTCCAGGAAACCCAGTAGGCCCTTCACATTACCGGTTATCCCTGGAAGGTCCCTCGTTTGACCGAGGTATCTAGCCCTGTAGTCCGCCACTCCCGTGCACTCCATGAGGACGTGAGCGGCCGTTTCTTCTGCCTCCAAGCAGGCTCTGCAAAGGGGGCTGTCAGTAACACCTAGGACATATAGATGTTTGTTAAAAGAACCATGACCAGTTATTGCTGCAGTCACCAAACGCAAGCGTGGTTTACTTAGCCGAAACAGGGTCTTAGCGAGCCTGGCACTGGGGGTTGGCAAGGCCATCTTCGCCTGTCTACACTCTTCATGGTTCGTCCAAAGAATGGCATGTTTGTTCCTAGTTGATTCTCTAAGTAATGTACGTACCATCCTGAAGGGAAGAGGGATGATAGGCTCGGGTCCGTATGCTGTTAAGCTGGAACCTCTACGAGCCAACTCATCCGCTGCATCGTTACCTCTAGATCCGCTATGTCCTTTTATCCATTGAAGGGTTACGCGGTTGTGTTGACATACCTCCATTAGTCGTTTGTGACACTCGTAGATTAGTCCCGAGTTGATGGTGTTGCTTTTTAGGGCTAGTAAGACGGCCATGCTATCCGAGAGGATTCGGATGGAGGAGTTTCTTACCATTCTCGATACTATAGCATTAGCGGCCGTGATGATGCCCATACATTCAGCCTGAAAGACTGTGTTATGGGCACCCAGTGGGAGGGCTAGCTTGATGTTTAGGTCCTCCGAGAAGGTTCCTGAACCCGTGCCTGCCTCAGTTTTGGATCCATCGGTGAAGATTCTGAGCTCTTTAATGTCGAGCCCTTCAACCCGATGGTCCTCGTGTAATTGTATTTTGTACTTCTTATCGAAAACAAACTGTTTTGGAATCCTGTCACTGCAAGCAATTGATATGGGGAAATTTTTGTGAATAAATTGGCTTTACGTTTAATTGTTTATTTAATTTAACAGTTTATTAATTTATATTAATACCAACAAAGGTACAAAACACGACCAGAAACAAAACAAACGGCCCAATTATTTCTTAAAAAATATCTTCCTGCAGAACCACACTATGGATAGTTTATTGCCATATTTGCATTAAGAACAGCAAATATCGGCCGAATATCGGCCAATAGTAAATAGTTGTTCGCATTTTTTGAATACCATAAACATATTATTTCCGACTAGAAACTGTTTTAGATTTTTCCAGTGAACAGTTTCCTTATGAACGTCCACACAGTCATGTCAAGAAGATTTCACCTTAGCTTCATTGTGAACTTGTCATGACTCACTCCTTTCAACCTATAAATTTAATATAGCATTCACTTTTATAACTCCTTCACTCGCCTTCATAGAAGTGGAATTTTCTTATGAACTTATTGAAAATATCGACTACGACTTTTATTGGGATTTTTATTGCTTTGTACGTTACAAAATGTTTTTGCAAGAATTTCCCTCGTTATGTTGGTTTGAAATATTTTATGTCACTTCAATATAGATGAATTTTATACTTGGAGATGATCTAAGCTTGGTGTTTAAACTATTATGATCAGACCCCATTATCAGGAGGGCGCTATATAGATGAGATTTTCTCTCTATCTCTTTTCTCGCTCTTTGATACCATGTCTCGGGAAACGTAGTGTGGGACGCCCCCCTGCCAGGTAGACTGATGACCTGAGGAAGGTCGCTGGTGGTGGCTGGATGAGGAAAGCGGGTGATCGTGCGCTTTGGCGTGCCCTTGGGGAGGCCTACGTCCAGCAGTGGACTGCAATAGGCTGATTGATTGACTGACATGTGATTTTCTTAGCATGTGATTCTATTATGCTTAATAGATAGCGAACTCTCTGAGACATGACTTCTTGATGTGATCGCTGTGCGCAATACGTAACTCAGATTAAAAAAATCCTCACGGAGCGCACCAAGTTTTTTTTTGACACGTAAATAAGTCAATCCCTTTTTTGTCGAGTTTTGAAAAGTATGTTTTTTTTCTTTCACATCATCGTTAGAATATATCAATGCCGTTGTATTGTATTTATACAGTGCAGAACATGAAATTAATAACGCCTCCGATTAAAATAAGTCGCCTTGAATAATTAATTCTTGGATAAAAAAATACCCGGGGTATCCACCCCTGAATCTACTCCACCTAGTGAAACCATGCAGCCTAGCCATGGTGGATCTCTCGGACGCCAAGTCGTCATAACAGGGGTTACGCCCTTCATACAGCCCGTCAATGGGCATCGCACAGCGTTGCGCTATAGAATGGTGGCTATCGCGCAAACACCGGTTTACAATTTATACTGATATTGAAGTAAACTGACAGATTATACCATGTAAAATAATTTGGAACCTGCCATGCAGATAACATTGGAAAAATCTTTTAGGGGATACATTTCCAGACAGTCTCCATTGGCTGACAGGTGTGAATCACGAACAACCTTTCCTTTTTTTCCGATGTTATTTGAAACAAAGGATACTGTGGCATCGGGCCTCGTTTGACTTTTATCTTCTATAGTTTCTTAAATTTAGTAAACTTACTTTTAATCTCTCATAAACATGTTTATACAATTTAGTGTAATTTAAGTTGTACTAACCTGTCGTCCTCCTGGTCCGGTGTTGGAGAGGCTGGCAATCTGTCATACAGGATATCCTAGTACAGATGCCAGTCTCTCACATAGATCATATTTAACTGTACGTCTTAGATTAATATTCATTTAATGTTTTTTTTATCTATGTGAGAGAAGAATAATAAAAATATTTCTATTTCTATTTCTATTTCTAATGTTTTTCAATATCTTCTCTTTTTTATGGTATTCGTTGCATTGTTTACATTTGTTGCATGTATTCTGTTTCGCAACTACTTATAAATCTATTTTAATCTGTGAATAGTGTTGTGGACTGTGTATAAACGTCAACTTGTTATGTAACACAATTAGTTTAGAGCCTGTATACAGTTGTTTATTGTTCCAAATAAAATAAAAAATGCAAGATGCATTATAAAAAGTATGCTGTTACACGTCATGCTGTACCCAGCAACATCACCAGGAGAAGAAAGTTTTAAAAAAGGAGCTTACCAAATTTATGATTGGATGCAACATACTGTGGTACCATATCAACTAAATAATCCCACATTTCTTGGCTTCATGCAGTCGCCTCCTCACAGTTTGGTCACTCACAAGCACTTGATGCTCCACCTGCAGCCCTTAGACCAATCGAGCCGCCGCGCCGTAGCTCAACGAAAAGACGCTCTTGCAGCAATTTGCAAAAATAGGTGTTGTCTCGGTGTAATGATGCGACTTGGCCCCCGATGCTTCTCCGCTACTTCACCTATGACACGATAGCGTGTCCACAATCTTGAAACGGCGTTTTGGTGGGTCCCTATTGCTTCAGCAACATCACGTTGAACAAACCCAGCTATTTTTTCTCAAGGGAGAGGCCATAGTTCAATGGTGGGCTGTTTTAAACTGTAGTAGTAGTATCCGTAGGAAGAAATAAAAACAAAAGAGGGGCATTTTTAAATAATTTATTTTGTATTTGTCAGTATAGATTGTCATCCAGAATGACTCCGAGATATTTGAGAGTGGAGGTTTTCTCTAGTTGAAAAAGGAATATCTACAAGTAACATTAAAATATAAAAAATGATTAACAAATCATATGCAATGGAACCCGTCGTCTTAACAAGACATCTCTCTCTGGTCGGTCAGGTCTCACTGAATAAGTTCTCGTAGCTCTTAAGATTGATTCCCCACAAGTAAAACAAACACTCCGATGTCCCAATGAAGGTAACGGTATATTGTCTTCATTACTTGTAGCTCTTTGTTGAAGCAACACAAAGCATTTCATACAAACAACGCCTTCTGGAACCAACTGGAATAAAAGATTTCATGTTAACTATATTGTCTTCATTACTTGTAGCTCTTTGTTGAAGCAACACAGCATTTCATACAAACAACGCCTTCTGGAACCAACTGGAATAAAAGATTTCATGTTAACTATATTGTCTTCATTACTTGTAGCTCTTTGTTGAAGCAACACAAAGCATTTCATACAAACAACGCCTTCTGGAACCAACTGGAATAAAAGATTTCATGTTAACTATATTGTCTTCATTACTTGTAGCTCTTTGTTGAAGCAACACAAAGCATTTCATACAAACAACGCCTTCTGGAACCAACTGGAATAAAAGATTTCATGTTAACTATATTGTCTTCATTACTTGTAGCTCTTTGTTGAAGCAACACAAAGCATTTCATACAAACAACGCCTTCTGGAACCAACTGGAATTAAAGATTTCATGTTAACTATATTTCATCACCTTCATCATTGACAGCAGAAAGGCGTCCATCGCTGGACATTGAACACCGCCCCGAAGATGACTCTCTGACTATGGCCTCGATTCGGGATGTCATGCGCTAATTCTAATTTTAAAATCCAGCTATCCTTTTCGTTTTTATGACCAATGAAAGAGAGGTGATGAACGAATGATATTAATTTGAATGAATACTTAGTTAAAATAAAGGCATAGCTGTCAGTTTAAGAGATTTTTAAGTCGCATGTTTTAAGTGCTCTCTAATATTGTGCAATCGACACGGCCATAAGGTTCAAATTCGATGTTTGACAGCTCTAATATTAGGATGGCCATCTCCTGTCCCTTTACAATCTTTAAAAGGTAAAAAGGACAGACTAACTAAAATTAAGGACATTTCGAATCGAGGCCTATATCACATAAAACATACTTGAACATGTAAACTAGATTAGTTTCAAGACGCCGCCAATGCATTGGCAATTCCCCTGTTACTGTGAATGTCCGTGGGCGGCAATGAACGTGCTTATTTTATTTAAGAAAAAAGAGTATATAAGTATTTATTAGTTACCTACCTCAGTGGGAGTTATCCAATGACGCAATATCTCCACCATGGCATCGCCGACTTGTTCCATAGAATATGTACGCCTATTACGTGGTATAAATAATAAAAATAAATTAAAAATTTAAAAACCCCCGAAGCAAAAAAGCAAATCATTAAAAAGTAAAAAATAATACCTATTGTTGAGCCATCAAATTCGATAAAGTAACACCTATATATTTTAATTTTATTAGAGAAATTGATGGATGGCACGATTTGGTTTGCTCGTTGAAATGACGCTATAATGTCGCGTCGGTGTACCGCTTAAGTCAGACGTTTCATTTGATTGACTATCTATTAATTTGTTAGCATATCCGACCAACTTGATTTCATACGATATTTTTTTTTTAAACTTAGCGGTACCCCGACGTGACATTATAGCGTCATTTCAACGAGCAAACCAAATCGTGCCATCCATCAATTTCTCTAATAAAATTAAAATATATAGGTGTTACTTTATCGAATTTGATCCTTTAAATTTATTTTTTATTTTATAATTTTTAAACTTAATCACAAATTATGATAAGTACAGTTATCTAAAAGGATCACTATCAGAATGGTCCATACTCGTAAATCATTAATCAAAATTTGACAGATCAGCTTTAGTAGAATTGATAATACTAAGAAGTAATAATATACAAACTGCGGCAGAGTCGAAGCGACGCGACGCATCATTTCCACATATTTCGATCGATATCTTTTCGATACTCGACTCACTGTGGACGTCGCGCGGCTTCGACTCTGCTGCAGTGGTAATTGAGCCTAATTGATCCCATTTAATTACCCACCTTTGAAATCTAAACCTAACCCTAACATGTCATATTTAAAGTCATGGTTACCTTACCATGTTTTTTCAATATCATTGAAGTAATACGGTACCAAATTTTGAATCGATAGGACATTTATGGAAGGTAGTCAGACCCCCTCATCAACTATTAAAGAGCTGATGATCTTCAAACGGCTAATCACGTCATGGTTACCTTATCATATACTTTTAATATCATTGAAGTAACACAGTACCAAATTTCGAATCGATCGGATATAAGGAAGTTAGTCAGATCCCTTCATCAACTAGAAAAGAGCTGATGATCTTCAAACAGCTGAACAGATTTTCATAAAACATGACTAAGAATACTCGGGATAAAATTATCTCTATGACACAAAAAACTAAACGAAAATCGGTTCATCCGTTTGGGAGCTACGATACCACAGACAGATACACAGACAGACACGTTAAATTTATAACACCCCTTTTTTGCGTTGGGGGTTAAAAATTCAAAAAAACTATTTTCGATTTATTGATGTATACGAGGTTTTCACTCGTAGCCGACGTAATATCTTTTATTTCACGTCTCGTCCTTTTTCCTCCGAGATTTACGTTAAAAAAAAATCCAAATAAATCCAAACGTTGTTACTCACTCTAACATTAGACTGTCTTATGCACGTTTTCAAGGTTACACTTCTTTTAAATTTGGTCGCGCGAGTGGAAGCGCTTTACAGAAATGTAAATGCGTGGTGCAGACCATGTTCGCATCATTAAAAGAAGTCGAGAATATTGTTTCTAATGACTTAGATCTTCGGCTATCTAATAATTATAACTGCTCCACGGTCGCACGCGGCAAAACATGCTTTTAGGGTCTTTGGTTCCCTCCGTTCGGCCCCGTTCGCAAGCAACGGCGCACTCAATCGGCTTTTAATTAAGATTTCTCAAAAATGGTAATCTAACAAAAAAAAATGATTTGTAATTCTACTCAAATTTACAATAAGATTATTAGTATTATTTTTTGTTCTATATTTTGCCAAACTGTAAACAAACTAGGCGAACGATCGAATCGGCGCGAAGCCGGTGAATATTTTGTACCTGTTAAGAAAATTCTTTGCTATCACACTAATTTCACTATAAAACAAATGTTTATTCACTCGTCCATCGTTTGAAGCACTTTTTTTCACAATTTAAACAAAATAATTATTAAAGTAAAAAACATTTTTTAACATAACACGTTTTTAGCGCACCAAAAAGTATAAAGTAATTTTAATTTAGATATTTATTGTTGTAGTACTCTTGTAGGACTTAAAACGAAAAACGTGGGGTGCATGGAATAGATATTCTAAGAAGTAGAGAATGAGGTGATGACTGATATACATATACATACAGCATAACTGACGCTGTTACCTTTTCATTGTCTTACTTATTTTCGTGTCTGTTTGCTTTGTGCTTGTCTATGTCTACTTATTGATACACAATATATTGTTAATTTAATGAATAAATGTTTTCTTATTCTTATAATTTACAAATAGTTATTATTAGTATATTACTTACAGTGCAATTGGATTGTTGTATTTTTCAATATTGGAAAGACTTGCATTTCACCATTATTCAGCTACTTATAGTTGATGGAAATTGATTATTATATATGGTGCAAGATGAACCACACGCGCCTAAAAGATGTCTATGTTTTTTTTATAATAGGGCTAAGCTTATAATTCTATATCTGTAGTTTTTTGAGAAACACAGTTTTGTTCGTTTTTATTATGCCTCAAAATCTATTCCATGCACCCCACCTACAAGAGTACTACACCAATAAAAATCTAAATTAAAATTATTTTATACTTTTTGGTGCGCTAAAAACGTGTTATGTTAAAAATTGTTTTTTACTTTAATAATTATTTTGTGTTTTTTAGTCCCGCGTATGTAAAATTTTGCAAGATACCCTGAACATCACGTAGGACTAAATTGATAAGACTAAGGCTGTATTCCGAATCAGATTTCACGGCTCAAAGTACTGACAGCGATTACTCGCGTACCGATTCAGAAATCGCGATAATACAGCTCATGAGCGAAATCAAAACGGAACGGCGTTTGAGCGCGCTGAAACTGCTTATAACTCAGTCTTGCCAGATGTTGATTACCGTACCAAAACTGGCAAAATTCTAAATTATTATACGTATTAAAAAAGTATCGTACAGCTGTGAAAACAGCACGTTTCGCATGGCTAGTACCCAAAATAAGAAAAGGTATGCGAATTTTTAAAAATGGAGATGTAAATAAGCACATGAAATTAAAAAAATACTAAAAAGAATGTTTGATATTTATATTTATATTTTATCAGATTGCCTATAGTATTATCTTATGTATGTATGTGCCTGATTCAAAACTATCGTAATATATACATAACCTACTCGATACTTTTACTATCGAACATCTGGCAACCCTAACCTACAAAACTGATTGATTTCAAATATTTCAGTAATTTATCTCCATTTCATAATTGAATAACGTGTTTTTAATTTTGTTCAACCAAATAAATATAAGACACGTTAGTTTTACATTTAAACATTAAACATTTAATTTTTAAAAATAAATACACAATATGTCAAAGTCGAATTTGACATTACGCTTACGTGAATTTCGCTCTGGAGCATGGGCGCCGTTAGCGAAAGATGGCGGCGGTCATGACGCTATCCGTAACGTCACAATGGCTGCCGTAATCCCAATGACAGTGATTCGGTACGCGGTTTTGGGTACTCAAAGTGCTGTCACCGCGATTCGGAACGCAGGGTAAAAAGCCCAAGCACGACAAGATTATGTTGACATTGTTGTCTGACCCCATCATCAGACTCTAGACATCACGTGTGAGTAAAGATCTTGTTGTGGTTCGTTGGGTTTGTATTGATACAAACCCAACGAACCACCATCACCTTCCGGATCCGTCATGAGACCAGCTCCATCATACCATAATATTGCATTGTCATCGAGGTTACATCATCAACAGCTCATATAAGTCCCTACCAAGGGGCTCGAGCCTACCCTGAATTAGGGCGACGAGGGCATAACATAAGTGTACTAAATTTCAGCACAATCGAATGACAAGAAAGTCTTTCAAAAATTGGCTTGCAAGTTTCAAGATGCCATAAAAAACACAAACAGACCGACAAGAAAGCGAGTTGGACCTCTGGGAACAAGCCATAAAAACGTGATATTTTTATTAGCTTCCCTTATAAGCAACAGGTTTTTGGGAACATAGCCAGCTATGAAGAGCTGCTTACGGTACTAGGGGTCCTTTTTGTCGCATTCTTGCCATCTCTTTAAGTGCGTCTTCATTGCATGGCGTTTTTCCGGTGAGTTTGGAGCAATCAAGCTTTTCAATTCGTAAACCATGCAATGATCTCACGCGACTTAATGCCACATACGCCTGTCCCTTCGCAAATAATGCAGAACCTAGGTATACAACGGCATGGTCCACTGTATATCCCTGCATTTTATGTACTGTGTAGGCCCAGCACGATATCAGTGAGAGCTGTGTTCGCTCTATGATTCCATAGTTCCGAAGTGCTGGGAACTGTATCGATTTTGGCTTGATTAAATGAACTCCATCTCTGCCAAAGTCAATACGTACAGAGATGATGGAGCCAGAACATGGAAATGGTAACTCCTCAAATACAGAACATAACCTAGTCGTTATTGGCTCGTTTGTCTTGTCTTCCCATGTCCACCTTCTGGCTCCACCATCAGACCCTGGTCATCACATATGACTAAAAATCTTGTCTAGGCAAATCCAACGAGCCCAAACACGACGAGAATATGTTGTGTATTTAAGGAGTTCCTATGGCCACCTTTCGGCTCCATCATGAGACCCTGGACATTACGTATGACTAAAGATCTCATCGAGACAAATCCAACGAGCCCAAACACGACGAGATTATATTGTGTATTTAAGGAGTTCCTATGGCCACCTTTCGGCTCCATCATGAGACCCTGGACATTACGTATGACTAAAGATCTTATCAAGACAAATCCAACGCGCCCAAACATGACAAGATTATGTTGCATATGTAGAGTGTTCCTATGGTCAGCTTCGGGTTCCATCATCAGACCAGCTCCATGGTACCATAATATTGCATTGTCATCGAGGTTACATAAGTGTACCAAATCTCAGCAGAATCGAACGACAGCAAGTGCTCTAAAAATGGGTTGCAAGATTCGGACCGAACCAACAAACAGACAGACAAGAAAGCGAGTTAATAAAAACGTGTTAAAATAGACAAAATCAACCCAAATCTTGTTACCTTGCGTCCACAGACTGACGTGATTGCAAATTCCAATCAAATTTAATGTGACAAAATTGTATTGTACGTGACCATATTTCTTCATATACGATTGAAATGGGATGTCTAAATTACGATTGGTATGAGTTTGAAAGGGACAGAGAGTGTTTTGAAGCATTACTTTAACGTATTTAAATCGGCTGCCTGCTTGCCTCCACGAGGTAAGTAACCGTTCGAGCAGGTCAAAATGGTTGCTACGCGGGAGGCTAGAAACCGCTGAGTGGATAGAGCGAAAAATTAAAAAAATTGTCGATTTTGGACAGGACTCGAACCTGCATTTCTTTGGCTATCCCGGCCAGAACTAGGCTCGGCTAACAATTGAGCGATCTTCGGCTATCTACTTTATGCAAAAATATTGATAGAACTAAGGCTCGTATGCAGAAATACCTTACTTGAGTCCATCTCCAGTGAGTCGGACTCCAGGTGGAGATGAGTCGGTGTGAGGTCGATGCCTACGTCATTAAGAACCATCTTGGGAAACTCCCTCCGTTAGCACTCTTGACATTTTACAGTGGGCGGTGTATTTTTTTTTGTGAAATTAAATAATATATACTGCTGTCCATGTGTTCTGACATGGGTTTTTATTTCCTCACAATTACGTCAGAGGATAAACTCGAGAGGGATAAAACACGGACTCAAGACAGACTCGAACGCCGACTCATCTCAAGAAGTATCTCTGCAACCGCTGAGATTCTCACAGGTCGTCTTGGGAACTCGTCCCCATCTTAAGAAGTATTTAAGAATATGGGCCTAAGTCTAGGATATGGGGTATTAGATACGTTTCCAATTTTAAATGAAAATTCTCAAGTAATTATCTGAAGAAAAAGCAGTCTATTTCAAAGAAAAATATGCAATTTGACGTCAACTACTTTTAGTAACTGCGACTTCAAAATTCAGCATTCCCTTCAATTAACTATTTTGGATGGCAAAGTATGTTCCGCATTGAGTGAATCTTCATCATGTAAGTGTTATATTTTTGAGGCAACATCAAAAGGGATGAACAAAATAGACGTCTGTTTAGAAAAGAAAAGAGTAAAATGTTACTATGAGTTGGGCTTATCCCCATAACCCTCACAGATTCGCTTTTTCGAATATATTGTTCATTTTGCCTACAGAATGGATATTCAGCAGAAGTTGCAGGTCAAGTCAAATAAAAAAAAGCTTAGTTTGCAGAAAGAAAATAGATTATATACACTCTGACTTCTGTTGTACGACTTGATGTTGTATTTGATCGCTCATCATCATATTTGATCGCCTGTGTCCTTAGAAAGAAAAATCTTTTCTCGAGTTCTAAGTGTCGTACTAATGCTGGTAAACGTTCCCCTATTTACGGAATGTGTAAAAGATATAACGACCACTTCACTAGTATAGATCTTTTTAACAATCATTATACAAGTTCAAAAAAGAAGTAGTTTCTGTATTGAGAGATGTTTTATCAAACTGTTCATTTGTATACTTATATGTTTTTGTTTTTCTTTCACTTTTCATTGCATGCAGTGCACAAGCCTTCGTTTTGTAGATAGCCGAAAACATTTAATGTAGTTATTATCTGTTGAACATGTCACTGGTGTGTACTTACCATAAACTAGTCTTTATATAAGTTGAAATAGTTGTTCATGTTCATCTTATAATAAATAAAATAAAATCATCATCATCATCGTGTGGGTTGTAAGGTCGACAACCGACCTCACAAACCCTGGTGTCAGTGTTGTAGAGCCGCCAAAGGCTTGGCTCATGTAACGACTATATAATATATGGGACTAACGGATTAACGTGCCTTCCGAAGCACAGAATCATCTTTCTTTTCGGACAATCAGGTGATTCAGCCTGCAAGGTTCTGACCAAATTTTTGTTTGACAGTGTCCCCACCGGGGATCGAACTCGGAACCTTAGTAATGGGCGTCGAAATCTCGACCACTCGGCCACGAAAGCTGTTTGCAATGATGATATATCTATCAAGTTTGTAGAATCAAAGTTACAAAGTAAAGGACGGAACCCAACACAAGTTATCGTAACTAGTCCTTCGACAAAAGTCCCTGCAAACTGCAAATATTTTTTCGTGAGTACTGAAAACAAATTATAGCTAGTGAAATTTATATGCAAGCATGCCTCGACTTATACAAAAGTCAGTGAAAACAGCGAGCTATATATTTGTGGTGGATTTGATGACCCCACAAAATATTTTAAATTGCAAAGCGCAGCTATCGCTATTTTTTTGTAATTTTCGCTTTTGAAGCATCTAACAATCAAAATTAAATATCTACATTTGAAAAATTCACAAAAGGGCAACAGTAAATGAATAATATAAACAGGTTGTATACCTTTGTTTAATTACAAAGAGTTTTATTTATTTATTTCCTTAAATAATTTGTTATATACGAATATCTATAAACTAAAATGCGTTAGTCTCGCATCACACAAAGTTTATAAAAAGAGAAAATAAAATACGATTGTGAAAATTATTTCCCGTGACATTTTCTAAGTTTGAAAAATCGGGAAACGTAGTGTGGGACGTTCCCCTGCCAGGTGGACTGATGACCTGAAGCGATCGTGCGCTTTGGCGTATCCTTGGGGAGGCCTACGTCCAGCAGTGGACTGTAATAGGCTGATTGATTGTATTCTAAGTTTGAATATACCCACTTCCCAACGTTAGTAAAACGCTTTTATCTGAGGGTTAAATATAGCGGAACAAATTCATAACGTAACTTATGTTTTAAAATTTTTGTAGCATTAAAACTGACAAAATTTACGGCTTTGTTACACTGTCCCAATACTGCCGACAGAACTTACTATTATTATATTCTGTGACAGAATGCCCATGGGGGTTTAATAGATACCGCGTTTAGTAATATGGTGCTTCTGATTGAAGAGCCATACGCTGGAAACTGTTCAACGGCACCCAGTGTTCAATTTAATGACCCTCCGGTGCCAGAATTGTATTATAGATTACGTGCATTGTGTTATTGTGTTACGGCAGCGTGTGCTCTCCTTCCTTGCTCCCTCCCCCTCTCCGCGCGGCGTGGGTGGGTGTGGTGGGTGATATTGTTTTGTGATTTATAGCTAGACATATCACTACTAGAGACTCGGACCTGTATGCATTTTGCGTTTCTCTTTACGTGCGTTATTCTAATGATGCAGCCAGGTATTGCGTATTTCATTCAATAGCAGGTTTAGTTGGATGAAGCAATGTATTTATTTATTTACAATAAATACAGCCACATCCATAACATTAAACATAGACAATAATCTAAGTATTTATGTAATTTGCACCTAGTTCTGACGCTATGGACAATAACGGCGTACATACAGTCTACTAGCATAATGTAAAAAGAGGTAATAAAATTTAAATTTATAAAATAAAGAAAACTAAATAAACAATCAACCAAGACCAAATTATAATCAATAATTGTGATACTTAATTTTCATAAGGTTAACAAGTTTTGTTTTGAATTTAGGCAGCGAATCGTGAAAAATGTCGAGATTTGCTAATTCACTATATTGGCTTTATTATAGGTATTCGTTTGAAATTCTTATTAGTGGAGATTGAAGTTCCAAGTTAGTTTTGCAAAAAGGTATGTGTAAAATTCTTTTTATCTTATCATGGCCTGAGGCAAGGTGTGAATATCCCAACTAGACTGAACAAGTGTATTGATCACTTTATGGTTAAAACGAATAGTTCATGGCGTACATTTGTTTTTGACCAACTCACTGACCATTCTCCTATACTATTATTTTTAGAAAACGCTGACATATTCTCTCAGAAACCAATACGAACTAAGATAGTTGTTGATTATGTAGCCATAAAAAAGGCCCTTGCCGAAGAAAATTGGGAAGAATATTATAATCTGTCAGATGTGAATGATATAGTGAATAGTTTGGAAACTAAATTACAAAAAATAATTCATATCAACACAAAAGTTGTCAAAATTTCGAATCGTGCCCAGTGTCTCAAACCATGGATCACAACAGGAGTCCTCAAATCGATTAGGAAAAGAAACAAAATTCATAGGCAATCTAAAAATAATCCCAATGATGAAAGTGCTAAAGAGATGTATTTGCGGTATCGAAACACTTGCAATAACTTAATTAAATTTCTAAAAAATAATTATTATCGCACGAAACTATTGAATAACGCTGGTAGAAGCAGAGATATGTGGAGTACAATAAAAGACGTTTGCAATTTAAATAGTAACAGGCCGAATGCAGTAGAACTTCTGACTAAGGAGCGTACAGTAACTGATTCACTTGATGCAGTAAATCAATATTTTGCTTCCATAGGGCTTAACTTAGCGCAATGTACGTTGGATAAACTAGGCGTTAGTGATGCGAATCTGGCTGAAACAGAAAGAAAGGGTGACTCGCCTGCACACTCACTGGCTTTATTTTTGACCAGCCCACTAGAAGTTTCCAAAATTATAAGCAGTTTAAAATCTAATTGTGCACCGGGCTGGGACAAGATCACGTCTCAAATCCTCAAGGACTCTTGTTGTTCTTTAAGTGAACCACTCTCTTATCTTTTTAATCGCAGTTTTGAAGTAGGCTTGTTTCCTGACTGCTTCAAGAGTGCTATTATTATTCCCGTTTTCAAGTCTGGTCAGAGGGATTTGCCCACAAACTATAGACCAATCTCACTGATATCAACTTTCTCAAAAATAATTGAGAAGATTGTGAACGCTAGACTTACATCATATCTAGAAAAAAATCAATTGTTAAGTGCGAATCAGTACGGTTTTAGGAAGACTAAGTCAACGGAGGACGCAGTGTTAAAATTGTCATCAGCCATCAACACATATCTTGACAGGGGCGAGAAATGTCTTGGGGTATTTCTCGACCTACAAAAGGCGTTTGACACCGTGTCTATTCCAATCCTCTTGGCCAGACTGGAGCGAATGGGGGTAAGAGGAACATCACTTGAGTGGTTCCGTACTTATCTGTGCCATAGGACGCAAAGAGTCAAAATAGGTGATCACTTAAGTAATCCGGCATCGGGCTCTTACGGCGTTCCACAGGGCAGCGCCCTAGGTCCCACACTGTTTTTAGTGTATATAAATCAGTTGTGTTCACTTATAAACAACCAAGACTCAGATACACTATTGTTTGCAGATGACACAGTACTTGTTTTTCATGGTTCTACATGGGATGGTGTACGCCAGCTGGCTGAAAATGGGCTGAAAAGAGTTTCCAGTTGGCTCGAGGATAGCCTTTTGTCTTTGAATACCGATAAGACCAAATATATCTGCTTTAGTAGATCCATAAAAACAAGTCCAGATAACATGTTCAACATTCGCATGCACACTTATCCTTGTAACAGAGCAAATACACTGCCCTCTACCTGTAGCTGTGCAACATTACTACGCGAAAATAATATCAAGTATCTTGGCATCATACTTGATGATAGACTTAACTGGAGGTCTCAGGTGGAAGCTCTTGCTGGCAGAACAAGGAAATTGATTTACACTTTTAAAAGGTTAAGAGACGTTGCTGACCTTGATATACTTAAAATAACTTTCTCGGCCCTTTGTCAAAGTATACTATCATACTGTGTCTGCGTTTGGGGCTGCGCAGCTAAGACCTTCCTTATTGAATTAGAGCGTGCTCAACGTGCAGTCCTCAAGGTCATGATGAGACTGCCCTTTAGACACCCCTCAACAGATCTGTACAGTAAGTGTGACGTTCTATCTGTCAGAAAACTATTTGTTTATCAAAGTCTACGTAGATATCATCGTTGTACTGTTCCGCTAATTCCAACTAGCAATAAAAGATTAATTAAATGTCCATTACCTGTGGTCAAAGGTATAGACTATAGACTATTTAGGTGTAGACTATAAGTTTTTACGACTACTGCGCTCCAATGCTATATAATAAAGTAGTTCCAGACATTGCGAATACAATGAAATATAGTAATTACTGTTTCAAAAAAATTGCTTATGATATCCTTAAACCACTTAGCTATGAAAACACGGAAAAGCTCTTTGAGCGAATCACTTAGTATAAATTATTCATTTGCGCTTTCTATAAGACTACGACACACATTCCGCATTCTGCACTCATAATCTCATATTTTATTTTATTTACAAAGACACCCATTCCTACACATTCTCACGTACACACACACACGCTCACACTCACTCACATACACACACACACACACACACACTTACACATGCATTTATACACAAATATTGGAGTAGCTGCCAAACATGTCCTTAGCTCTTAAGTTTACTAATGTAACAAAGTACATCATATGGGAAGACACTGGAGCTTGTAACACAGTTTTTAACTAACACAAGCTTCAGGGTTTAATATTCTGAGACATTGTAAAGTTACAAATAAAAAATTTTATTATTATTTATTATTATTATTATCTTATTCCAGGGAAAATTATAAGGAACATTTAAGGACATTTGGCTTAGGAGATGACTGCACTGTATATGCCCATTAACTAGCTTATGGAGAAAATACAGATCAGCCGTGAGTCTACGTTCACGAAGCGACATTTTAAATTTCCTCAAACGCTGTTGGTAGGGCTGCCTATGAGAGAACCCGCTCGAACAGAAAGCAAGGTGTCGGGTGAAGGCACGCTGGATACTCTCAACACGTTGTGAGTGAGCCGCGTAAAATGGACTCCAGGATACACTCCCGTATTCGAGATGGCTACGGACGAGGGCGTTATACAGTATCTGCTTAGTTATCGGTTGTTTAAAACTCAATGTATTTATTTTTAGAAATCCTAATATTTGGGCCACTTTGCTTTCAATGTTATGTATATGAGAAGTAAATTTACTGTCAATTATAATACCCAAATCTCAGCTTTCAGTAACTTCATTTAACGCAACGCCGCCAATCTCGTACACTGTAACAAGTGGTTTTTTCTTACGAGTGTACTTGAAGACACTTATTAACGTTGAGAGTCATACAGTTCCTCTTACACCAGTTTATGATATTGTTTAAATCTTGTTGTATCAAGACTGCATCTGCTTACGATTTACCGTACCGTAAATTTTTAAATCGTCTGCGGATAATAGTTTTTTACAAAGCTTGATATAATCTGTGATGTCATTTACAAAAATTAAAAAATTATAGGATCTAAATGCAAGCCTTGTGGTACATCGGATTCTGAAACGTAAATAATTATCATCATCATCGTGCATAGAAAAGCAGATCTTCCTTTACGTTTAATTTTTATATAACTCCAAAATTCTTTCGGCGTTTTTGAATATTGAGTTCAGTTTTGTATTTGTAATCACTATTAGCATTGATTGAAAAGCTTATGGCACCTCGATCGAAGTAAATTATATTCTAATTTGTCACGCGGATTTCCGTACTTACGATACCTTTAATAGACTCGTTCTTTTTCTGCAAAAAGCTTTCGGAATGCAGTGCCCAGCCAAGGTGGAAACTTAGAATGTGTAGATTTACGCTTCGAGACAAATCTTTCGATGACATTGTTCAAAAGAATTCAGACACCATTTTATTAACGTCACCATAATTAGATAATATTTTTTCCCAATTGATACATTAATTCACCAATAATTACCTCGTAGTTTGCCTTGTGATAATTCAAACTACTATTGTAATCACGAAAGTAATAATGTCATTGCCAGGCAACATTTTGTTTCGGTTTGGGAATCCGCGCCTGACGACAAGCAAATATTTGATAACTTGGTGGCTAAATTACTAATTGAAATAAAAATAATTTTAACAAAAAAATATAAAACTCCTTCAAATTACCTTATATGGTTATCTCCACTAAAAAGTAACAAATAAAATAACATTTTAGATGGAACATGAAAAAAAATATTGTCAATATCCTCAATTAAGTACTTCCTTTTGGAGTCGGTGCCAGCCAAAAATTGTAGACGACGAAACTACGAGTATTAATTATTTATCGAATGAAACCTACCCGGACTTTCTTGGTAGCCGCTCCTGTCGTTATCCCTGCGTTGGGTCGGGTGCGGCATTGCATCCCGCGCAGCACAACAGAACATTTATATCATTGACTATCAAAGAATTTTATTGATAGTCATATAGAAATATGTACTGACAGACTTAACGACGAGGAAGACTTAAAATGCCTGCCTTTTTTGCTATTATTAGGGCTCGTATATCTTCTTTCTGGGAGAAATTGGTCAGTTCAAAGAATAGCATTCTCCAGCTCGTGACACAGGGAAATTAAATGTACTATTTATGTGTAGGATAGTTTTAAGCTTTATTAATTATTTAGTAATATTGTACGCTGGGTTTTTTGCCTGAATAAAGACTTAATTAATTAAAGTATTAATAAATTTATTAACTAGTGGTGTGCGAACGTGTGTGTGTGGTTTTTTACGTAGTGTGTGGTTTTTTACATTTTATATTTTTTATCTGGTTTTGTGATCGATGTCAAGTTAAAACAAATTGTTATTTTTAACTTGACATCGATTAACCAATCGACAAAACCAGATAAAAAATATAAAACGTAAAAAAGAGGTTCGCACATTTAAATGTGTCGGAAATTTTACCTCATCTCAAAAATGTATTTTCATTTTTAATAATTGGCGACCGCTTATAAAATGGAAGATATAAAGCGCGAACGCGCAAATCTGCGATGCATATTCACGAGAAAAATTAATGAGCTCAAAAAAATCATTCAGTCAGAAAATCCGGATTACGATAAAATTGACGCGGCCGTGGAAGTGCTCACGCCTCCTGTACAATCCATGTTCGATCTGGATGAGCAGGTTTCCGAAGTAACACACCAAAGCAGTATAACGGCCGACTTACAGCATTTCTGTATCATTTTCGCATTTTGAGTTAGTTCTATAGTAACATAAATGACGTCTTTTATGCTACTGTAATGCTTATTTGGGCACAAATTATTTGGCTAAAGATCTTATATAGGTTCACAATTAGTTGTTTATTTGCATTACAGGCGCATTATACTCGTATTAGCATTATTGTGGTCAAAGAAGGTGTTAATGGCTTTAAAGGAACATTATTATGGTCAATGATGTTGCTAATTGCAATACAAAAGCATTATACCAGCAATATTATTGATAATGAAGAATTTAATTGGATCAAAAAAGCAGTAGATTAGCATTAGAATGTAGTATAGGAATTATTGGAGCTATTAAAGTGTTCACAGTTAGAACTTAAATAAATCCTACATCATTGCAAAAACATCTCTAAAAACAATGGTACAAATGTTATAATACTATAAACGTTGTAATTTAACTACTTTCTCTCGCAGTATAATATGGACGAAGACAGTACAAACTAAGTGAGTGACACCATTTTGTTTCCTCAAAACATAATTTATAATACTGGGTAAGTTTTTGACTTTTCTGCTATTTCATGCCTTCAAATATTACTGCGCTATGTAGTTTACTGTAAATGTATATACAAGTTTCATTGAAAATTTCCACGCGCCTTCGATATTTTGTGGTTTTGGTATTAAATTTTGCATAAAAATATGTGTGAAGTAACCAAAACAATTGTGTATTTCTTGTATAGAACCAATTTTGCATAATTAACGTAATAATGGTGTTAGGCAGTATTAAATTAAGTTATATAGTTATTATTTAGGTCTATGGCTTGAATAAATAGGTTCGAATGATAATATTTTTAGTTTATAAATTATTTACAAAATGGTGTCGGTCTATGGCAGCCCGGTGAGCCTTTGAAAAGCTTTATCTATGCCGTTAGCATTATAAAGACTCACGCGTGAACCGTTATTAAGCCAGAAGCTAGAGAGAAGACTTTTGATGAACCACTGTAGTGTCATTGTCTATAAAGTAGGTATATATTGGGTCACCGGTAAACTGTTAGCTGTACTAAAGAACTCAGTTGACCTTCAAATTTGCAAGCATTACATTGATTCACTTTTATGCTGTTCAGCAACACTAGGATTTAAAAGTGCTATTACACATCAAAGGGCACTATAAACAGCTCATAGCTGTATAACGGTTTTACGGTGCATTATAATGGTACAAGTTTGTGCTATTAAGCAGCATTGGGTATCATTTTACTACATAAAAATGCTATTGTGCACCCTAAGGCACTGGAACCACCTGAAAGCTGTACAACAGATTTATATTGCATGATAGTGGTACAAATTTATGCTATCTGTATTGTGATTTGCTGCACTGAAACTAAAGGCTTTACAAAAGCGTTTTAATATACCGTTATGCAACCGTTATACAGTGTAAAGCATCATGTTGGTTATGAAATGCCGATATAAAACGTCAAGATGCTCGGTGGGCTTTTATAAGAGTTGATACAAACCTTAAGTTTTACATAAGTTTACTATTTGTTTCTTAAAATGCTTTCTGTGTTACTTGGGTTATGACGATCTCGTGAAAAACAGCGCGAGTGATGAGACCATTGACGAGGAGACTGAGTGGCTCTGTGAGCTGAAGACCTCGCGAGTCTGTATACCTAAAAATTTTTATTTTCTCGACAAACATCCCCAACTCCTTGATTTCTTTTATTTTTAAACTTTATTCTATTCTATTCTCTCGACAAAAAAATTCGATTAATTTATCGAACCTGCTCACAAAATTTCACGAGAATCGCTTGAGAAACGCGACCTGTAGAGTGAAACAAACAAACAAACAAACCACAAACAAACAAACAGATGGACATACAAAAGCAAATTTGGCCAAGCTGAAACAAAGACGCTTCGCTCGCTTCGCTCGCTCGGTCAATTATAACAGTTGCCCACGACTAATCGACGATTTTTTGGCTGGCACCGACGACTCCAAAAGGAAGTACAAAATTCTAAATATTTACTTAATAGACTACCTATCTACTTGACGGCGCCAGATATCGATTCACCTGATTTTTAGTAATAAGATTCGATTAATCTATTCACCAATTTGTTGAACGAAATATTGTTGTTGTTAATTTCTAAACGTAACTCCGAGACTAGCGCCAAAAACAGGCTAACGGCCAGTCATCTGTCACTTTTTGGCGGTTAACGTGTGTGCGCGACTAAGTGCTCGGTGGAACGTTGTTTACTTAGGAAAACTATTGTAAATCTTAGACTTTACTGTGATTAAAGTGTGATTAATCGTTATACGACTATTATTGGATATCTTCTTGCCCGCTAACTCACGCCAAGCATGGAAATTCCACCTGACAAACATAGAACGCAAACTGATAAAGGATCAGTGCCTTAATCAGAACTGGTATTTGAAGGGCATAGTTCAAATAAGGAGATAAATGCGCAAAACACCGATCCGAAACCCGAAACAACTGCTGCGGGTTTTCTAAGTGGTATGGAAGCGCTTCTGTCGCGGCTTCTAGCGGCAAGTCCTGCACCTACTACAGCAGCATGTACGACTACGCAGCTTATCAAGTTTGACCCTGAAGATGCGGACTCCGACATTGAAGGTTGGTGTAGGCTAACGGAAATAATTGTAAATAGTCGAAAACTTGAGGGGCCTGAACTATTGCTTTCCCTCACGCACGCATTGAAAGGCAGCGCGTCGACATGTTTGACCAAACTAAATGCTACCGAAATAAAATGGCCGCCAATAAAAGAAATGCTACTGGCAAAATTTTCGAAAGCAAAGCTCATGCAGGATTATTTTGATGAAATTATTAAATTTCAAATCGGCTCTAAAGAGACAGCATCCGAGGCAGCCATTCGCTTATGGTCACTAATAAAACGCATACCAAATCTAGAAATGAGAGAAGATGTCATTACCGGTTTTGCCATATCCGTTTTGAGCCAACGTGACGCACTGATACGACGCGAGTTAAATTCGCACGTGATATCAACGAAAGCCCAACTTTGTCGCGTGTTAAATGGAATATCGTTGAAACGAAAATATGAAGAGCCTGATAAACGCGATACAGAACCTGAAACCAAACGTATCCGTATGGATAACCGGTTCCCTGGATTATGTCATTTCTGTGGTATACGCGGTCACAGGTTAGACGAATGTCGCAAGCGGCGTGAAAGTTTTAACGCTAATCAAAGGTCCAAATTTCCGGAAAAAGAGAGGACGGTTACCTGTTTCGACGTGTGGAAAGGCTGGACACCTTAGCACCACCTGTCAAGAGAAGAAAGCTGCTGCCGATTCGCGAACGAAGAAAGAAGTCAACTTGTGTGAATGCCGGCTACCCAGGGGTACACTGTCAACATCAGCGGGTGAGGCAATACCATTTCTATTTGACAGTGGTTTCGCTTGGTCTTTGATCAAAAGTAGTTTAGCCCATAAGCTATCGGGTACTGCACGTAATGACTTAGTTTGCTTAACAGGTATAGGCGGAAATGACGTTGATTGCAACTCGCAAATATTGAGTTTAGTAAAAATTCAAGATCTCGAGTTATCTATCTTGTTTCATATAGTATCAGATGACGTAATATCGGAAGGCATTTTAATCGGCCGTGATATACTTGCACGTGGTATTCACGTCGAAATCGAAAGCAATTTACTTAAGTTCTCAAAGCGTAAAGAGGTCAATTCATGTTCTACTAGTAGTAAAATTGATTTCAGCTCCATTACCGATTTACAGGGTGAAGACAAAGAAACACTGATTAAGGCCTTAACTAAATACAGCGACCATTTCATAGATGGAATTCCTAATCGTAGGGTTACAACATGGCAGCTTAAGATTGATTTAATTGACCCTCATAAAGTTGTTCAGAGGCACCCTTATAGGTTATCACCGACAGAAAAAGAAGTCGTTAGGAAAAAAATTCAAGCTCTGCATCTAAATGCCGGCGTGATTCGAGAAAGCTCGTCGCCCTTTGCAAGTCCAATCCTGTTGGTGAAAAAAAAAGACGGTGATGATAGGATGTGCGTCGACTTCAGAGAGCTCAATTCAAATACACATCCAGAGCATTACCCACTCCCGTGGATTGATGAGCAAATCGACCGATTAAATGGCTCACATTATTTCTCTTCATTAGACATGGCCTCTGGTTATCACCAGATTACTGTCGAACCAGACTCTATCGAGAAAACCGCTTTCGTAACACCGGAAGGGCAATATGAGTATCTTGCGATGCCTTTTTGGTTACGTTATAATGCACACTAAAAACAAAACATTACATAGCTAATAAATTCGTATTAACGCGGTAACTAGGTTGCCGTATAAGCACGAATAAAAATGTGCGGTCTTAAACCGTACACACTCCATGGCACACCATACACATTGACCTGACCGGCAAACTCAGCGGCAAAAGTGACAAAAAAGAATACGCTTCGGTTATAATCGACGCTTTTACAAAATACGTTTTGCTTGAATATCACACAGTCACACGATGCAAATTGCGCAGTTAGGGCCCTTATAAAAGCAGTAACTTTATTTGGCACTCCAAAAAGGGTCATAGCGGATCAGGGAAGGTGTTATGTAAGCACGGAATTCAAAAAGTTTTGTAGTGATCATAACATAGACCTCCACCTTATCGCGACTGGTGCCTCAAGAGCCAATGGACAGGTGGAACGCGTGATGCGAACGCTAAAGTGTCTTCTTACTAGTATTGAGAATGACAGTAGTAAAGGCGTGAAGAACTCGGTGACGTGCAATAAGCCATGAACAGTACGAGGTCTAGAGTAACCGGATTCACTCCTACTGAACTCATGTTCGGTATACGCGCTCAGTCACTCGGTATGTCTAAAATTGCACTTAATACGAGTGATGAATCTACAACTCGTGCTCAATTAGAGACATTGCGGGACGAGGCTTCTCGTAACATTGAACGAGTTAGTAAGTCGGATAAAGAAAGGTTCGATCGTGGGAGGGCAACTGCCAAACCATTTGCACCGGGTGATTTTGTCTTTTTAAAGTGTAGCGAGCGCAACGAAACCAAGCTTGCACCGAAGTTCAAAGCTCCGTTCGTCGTAGTTAGGCTCCTAGAAAATGACAGGTATGAACTCAGGAGTATCAATAGATCCAATCGCTTATACAAATGCTCTCACGAAAACTTGCGTACAGTCCCGAGAGGTATTGATGGTTTAGTCGATGTGTCAACTAGCCTGATCACGGACGATGAGGCTCAGGATGCTGAGACGGCGGTTGACGTTGTTCAAATTACCTTAGAAAAGCACCATGATGTAGACAGCGATACACTCTCTGAAGCTAGTCAAGAGACGTTGACTGCCGCCTCAGACACTCTCACAGCCTCATCGATAGAGAATGGTTTTGAAATGGTTGAACACCAAGTCCAAATACACCGTAGTAAGTTTTGTGATTAGTGCGTTTGATACACAATTTTTGTTATAATGTTCGGAGTATGGTTGTCAGAGTTGGTTGAAAGGGCCCCTGGGCGCCCGGGCCACACTGTAACCGTGGTTGAAAGGGCTCTTTGCGCCTGAACCACGCTGTTGTATTTCTGGGTTACCTGGTTTCTTGGCTTCAAGCCTAGACCAGCAGTATTAAACTATTAAGGATGGTACTATCTGAGGTAACTGGTTGAAAGAGCCACTTGCGCATCGGGCCATGTTATCTAGATCCTGGTTTCCTGGTCGAAAGGGCCTCACGCCCGGGCCAGCTGTATTTTACCTACGAGTTTTAAATTATATGAAAGTTTGTGATTTAACAGGCACACTGTTGTCAGGATTGGACGAGCGTTTGTAATGCTTATTGTACACTCTCTTTTAAATTGTTGCAGTTGGACTGACCTCTCATTAAGCGCACGAGGCCGTGCGATAGTCAGGCTGGCCGTGACGGCGCCAGATGTCGATTCACCTGATTTTTAGTAATAAGATTCGATTAATCGATTCACCAATTGTTGAACGAAATATTGTTGTTGTTAATTTCTAAACGTAACTCCGAGACAAGCGCCAAAAACAGGCTAACGGCCAGTCATCTGTCACTTTTTGGTGGTTAACGTGTGTGTGCGACTAAGTGCTCGGTGGAACGTTGTTTACTTAGGAAAACTATTGTAAATCTTAGACTTTATTGTGATAAAAGTGTGATTAATCGTTATACGACTATTATTGGATATCTTCCTGCCCGCTAACTCACGCCAAGCATGGAAATTCCACCTGACAAACACGGAACGCAAACTGATAAAGGATCAGTGCCTTTATACTTAATTGAGGATATTGGCAATATTTTTTTTCATGTTCCATCTGAAATGTTTTTTTAATTGTTACTTTTTAGTGGGGATAACCATATAAGGTAATTTGAAGGAGGTTTCTATTTTTTTGTAAGTAATTAATCCTAACCTCGACACATTTCCTATTATTTTTCTTCATTACCCAAAGCTAGGTTTTGTTATTTAACAGTTTCAGTACAAAGATATTATATTTTTGGTGTTTGCTTAGTTTAGACTGCGTCTTTCGTGCTTTGCAAGCGCGTTTAGTTGTTATAATGATTGTTTCGAAAATAACATAAGTTAACATAACAGGGTAAGAAGCTACGAAGTAAGAAGTCATTTAGTAGTCCAGCTGGCCACTAAATTGACAATGCTAAGAGGAAAGAATAGCTTCGCGATCTTAACGAAGTTATTAAGGAAAACATTTGCTATCGCTCGTGCGTGCCCCCGGGAGAGAGAGAGAGCGAGAGCGTTGCAGCTCGCGACTGACAATAGGTTCTTTTCTTGATGAAATTCCCATTTCGGTTGAAAATGGTTCCCAATAACTAAAGGAGACGTTTCACGAAGCTATAGATGTGTCTGGTGAGATTTATAATAATATGGTAGAAAGTCGTAAAACTTTCAAAAACAAACTAAAATGGTGCCAAAATAACGAAGATAGCATAAAAATGAACATCTTAGCCACTCAACACAATAACAAAAATTTTTCAAAGTTTTGGCACGGCACAAAAAAGCTTAATTATAAATCGGATAGGCCGATAAGTGTTAATAATTTACAGAGCCCAAAAAAATAGCCAATGCGTTTTCGCAGCACTTTAGAATTGAACCGTTGCCTACTAGGTTTGGAACCAGAAGCACACGTGCTCCACTTAAGGGTCATATTCACTGTACGGTGGCTTTTAGAGGCTTTTGCAATGTGGGCTGTAGAGGGTTCGTGAATGAAACGACTAGATCGACGTTCAGACGTATAATGCCCGCAAGTGCAGGCTGTAATGCCTTTATCTAACTTACAAACTAGCTTACGTAGGGAGAGTGTGTCACTACACTACACCACCCCCCTTGGTTTTTAAAATTAGAAATTATTGATATTTTTAATTTTACTCTTAAAATATTACCTAAAACATAGTTATAATATTTTTAATACAATTTATAATTTTGCTATGTTTATTAACTTTGAAAACAGATATTAAAATACCTTTTATTAATACTATCATAATATGTAATTATACCAATCTACCAAAACTTCATAACTCATAATAAAATCATTAGTATTCAAAATGTAATCTTTTGGAAAAAAAAATATTTTTGGACTACAATCAATTTTAATCAAAAATTTAAAAAAGAAATACTTCTTTAAAATCCTATACATATTTCAACTAGTTTCCAAACAAAAAATGTTATTATTCAAAATTTCCTGATTAATTTTAAAATTATACCTTAGCTGACTACATCGAATACGAAACTTACATTGAAATAGTTGCTTTTAATGACAATTAATAACAGTAAATATATTTTCAGTCATTGAAATAGAAACTGTTAATAATTATATTAATTTGCTTATACTTATTACTTAAAAGTATTTCACTATACTTAGTAAGTACTTTCATAGTTAAGCTTTACTAGTTTAAAAATTTTGTTTTATTGCTTTTATCATTTTAATTCTGATCGCTAAAATTCAGTATTTATCATTTCATTTATACCATAATAGGAGAAAGCTATTAAAATGCATCTGTTCTGTTTTGTAATTTTTAAAACTGTTATTCTAAATTACATTTAATTTTATCATCTTATATCTTATACCTAACTAAATTAGCTGTTATTACTTTATTACCAAGGGCCTTTATCTTATTTTTTAAATTTATAGTTATTTATAAATTCTATTTTTAATGTAAATAATACAATATCATCATCATTATAAATTTTCTATGTTGTTAACTTTTATAATCTATAATATAAAAGTGAATCGCAAAATGTGTTGGTAAGCGCATAACTCAACAACGCCTGGACCAATTTGGCCAAATCTTTTTTTAAAATGTTCGTTGAAGTTCAAGGATGGTTTTTACGGGGGTGTAGGGTAGGTGTAGGGTAGGTGTAGGGTAGGTGTAGGGTAGGTGTAGGGTAGGTGTAGGGTAGGTGTAGGGTAGGTGTAGGGTAGGTGTAGGGTAGGTGTAGGGTAGGTGTAGGGTAGGTGTAGGGTAGGTGTAGGGTAGGTGTAGGGTAGGTGTAGGGTAGGTGTAGGGTAGGTGTAGGGTAGGTGTTGGGTAGGTGTAGGGTAGGTGTAGGGTAGGTGTAGGGTAGGTGTAGGGTAGGTGTAGGGTAGGTGTAGGGTAGGTGTAGGGTAGGTGTAGGGTAGGTGTAGGGTAGGTGTAGGGTAGGTGTAGGGTAGGTGTAGGGTAGGTGTAGGGTAGGTGTAGGGTAGGTGTAGGGTAGGTGTAGGGTAGGTGTAGGGTAGGTGTAGGGTAGGTGTAGGGTAGGTGTAGGGTAGGTGTAGGGTAGGTGTAGGGTAGGTGTAGGGTAGGTGTAGGGTAGGTGTAGGGTAGGTGTAGGGTAGGTGTAGGGTAGGTGTAGGGAAAAATGGCAGGACAACGTCTGCGGGGTCAGCTAGTAATTAATATATTTTAATTTCAAATTTTCACAATAACCCAAATATATTCAATTGAACATAATATTATTTACCGAACTTGTAAGCATAAATACTCAAATCATTAAACATTAACATTATTGCAGCATTAAATAAACGTCTATTAATTTTGTTTATCAATCGTCATACAATTATTTCTGAATAGATTTTAATAAAATATTTTCTTTTTCTACTAAACGGTTACATTTCTTTATTGTTTTTCTTGTATATAGACCTCTGACATTTTATTCGATTAACCATACTATTACAAAATTTCATTATTCACATTTTGTTTTTTTTTCATTACAATTTGAATCTAATATTCTTTATTTATTATCTTTCTCTATTAATCAAAAACTTCATCTATCTTATTCAATACATTTTCTAGAACATCACACACATTACATTTCAATCAACAGAACACCTATAATATAGCTTCTAGCTATCATAAGTCCTTGGAGGACTATATAGGCACACTTATAACATGGGCTGGCCAGCCATTATTAAGTCGGTTATTTATTTATTTTATATAATATCATTTACTTACTTTTTTAGGGAGGCACTTTTACCGACTACTTAATCGCGACTTTATTTTAGACTCTTTAGTCTTTTATTATGAAACCAGATCTCCTAACGTTGCGTAGCTCGCGCACCTCCGTCAGTCAAGAATCGTGGTCCATTTAATGAAATGCATTTCAGCATTCATTATCCAAGGTCATGTTTTAAGACTTTATAACGTCTCCAACATCTTTCACGGGAAAAACTCGTTTCGGCCATGATCAAAAGAAGGATCTGAAACCTTGTAAGTGCCTTTTATGCCTTTTATTTCGTTGACTGTGTTCTACTTATAGCAACTTGTGATTTTCCTACACATACAAAAACCTCAGTTTACTTCTCTATCCATGATTGAATATTTTGTTTATTACAATGTCTTAACATTTGGGTGATCAATCCAAAAGTATTTTGATATATAACAACCAAAATATACCCTATCTCTATATTAAAAACTGTGCTAACTTTTCGTAACTTTCTTGCTCTTTCAACCTTATAATCAATCTCAAATTAAGCTATTTGCTAACTAAACCATACAATCAAAAGCAAACAACACGTACCAAATTGAGCATAATAATTTTATCTCAAAATGTTTTAATACGCTTTGCTTTTTTATTCCATCTAAACCCTGTTTCTTTGTTTTACTCGTATTTACAAATTATCTAGTGATTTCTAACTCGTTTAAAAATATATATATCACAAAATTAAATTAATCACCTATAGACAGCGTAGGTGATGAAAATGATATGACGTCTGACGGTCATGATAAGCTCATTTAAATTCCCAAAACATAAAAATCTGTTACTCATGTATAAAATTTATTATTGTGTACAGTCATGTTGTTAAAAAAAACAAACATTAATACAACACTGTAAATTGAAACCTACGCCCTGCAACTGTTATACAAATCTGCAATATAATAAAAACAAACGCATCTGTCACCTAACTATTGAAATGTAAATATAGTGTAAAATTATAGCATTCCTGCATCTTTATAAAATAAAGTTAAACGTTGTTAAAATAAAACGACTACCACAAAATTAATTAAATACTCAACTGTTTTTAGTTTTAGTCAGCAGACTGTACTTGATTGCAAATGTAATTAATAATTTTTATATTCGAGAAAATGTAAAGGTGTACAATTAATGCAACTGTACAAAAGTATATTTTGAGCATGACGCAACAACTCATCACCTATCACGCTCATAATCTTAAAGACGTACGCAGACACTTTCTGTTCTCAGAACTATGGCATTGGTTAGTTTCACGTGTATCATCATTTAAACGCAAGGTAAGAGGATTGCAATACTTGGACCTGTAATAATAACAATACAAACTGCTTCTAGACTAAACAATTATGGTTACGATGTGAATTCTTGCCGTGTTGCTACTTGGTTTCATATTATGATACGCTACCGATACTTATTTTAACACATTACTGACTATCTTTGAAGGTTTTTTTTTTCAAATAAGTATGTAATGATTTGAACAAAAAAAAAACATTTTCGCTAAATTTACTATACTAAAAGTTTTGGTTTTTAGATTTCATAATTATTTTCTTGGTAGATTCAAAGTGATTCTGCAAATTATTGAATTAATATAGCACTAAATGTAATATTTAGTAGGTACATTATTTTACAAAATTCATAAATGTAACACGTATAAATAACGTAAATTTTCACATACATTACAATGTAGATACTTTCCAAAATAAAAAGCTACCAGATCTGTACAACACACAGTATTGCTACTTACCAAATAAAGTAAAAGTTTATTATTTTATTTCTTTTGTAAAATAGAAAATCTTGCTTAAATGAATAATATTTCAAATACGAAATAATTTGAAAAGAAATGGTTTTACATGACGCAATAACATACAAAGTTTTACATCACTCATATAAATAATATATTTTTTTTTATATAGAATTGAACACTATGTAATTCTGATCATGAGACTGCATATTACTGTACATGTTTGTTTTTTTTTTATTATTTAACTTCAATACAAACCTTAATAAAATGAGTTTTTACATTTCTGTGTTGCAGAAAAAAAAATGTTTCATAAATTAAGACGCAATTTGTTAATACGAGAATAAGGATTACTTTTTATTACAAAATTCGTGAATTGAAAGCAGTGTTAACAAATTTGGTTTTGATATAACATCATGTTGTTGTACAGTATGATCTCTATACCTGCTTCAATTATTCCATAAGAGATACGAAGAAAAATAAATATGATCACTTGCTAACTTTGCTGTCATTCATGATTAAATTAAAATTGACTCTTGTTAAATACTACAACAACATTTTCATCAGTTTTATACAATATGCAATTTTAAAATTTACTTACCTGGTCTGGTGACCAATCGAATAGTTGCTTAAAATTAACCTGTAAAATAGTAAACAAGCTTATCAATGAGGTTTTGAGGAACATTTTCCGTAACTTATTTGAAAATATTATAAGCATTCTAAATACGAGTAGATAATATTCGTTGCTTTTTACATCCTGTGCTCTTGGACAATGAACAGTATCAAATTACTTCTACTGGAAAATATTGCGTTGCAATACTTGACATCTTGCAAAATTAAACATTATGTTTATTAATCAATATCTTAATTTGATTTCAAGTAACAAATTTATTCTACTTGTTTTCAGATACAATAGTACTTTTTTTATTTATACGCAGATTTATTAAAAGTTAGAACTTTAAAAATAATAAAGGCTCTTGGCAGCTAATTATGTAATTATTTCTAAACTTTGATTAAACATTTTATTTAAACTAATTACTTTCCCTAAACACATCACTTACTTGACATTCCGAGCACTTCTTCATATTCACTGCACTTATTCACTTCGACCGGATTGGATTGGTTGGTGATACAATTTTACGGATGACGAAATTTTACGAACGATGGACCTACGTGTGGCACTTCATTACGGGACCAACATTTACTCCTAGCTGCATTCATCCACTTCCGGCTCGAGCATCGCCCAGCGCCCTGCGACTCATCATCTATCATCCATCCGACAACATCGTCTCCCGGCAGGCGCATTTCACATCCATATTCTCATCTCGACTCCAACGACCTCCCGGCGCCCTGCATACACTCCTTATTCCTTTTGTCCATTTTCCATATTACTCTTTCTTAGCTCTCTTGCCTTTTTCTTTAGCTCTTGTCACATTTTTATCTAATTCCATTTTCCTATTTCAAAATTACTTTAGATCTCCTTCAATTTTAATCAAAATCCGCTATTCCTTATCACGCATCATCTGCTTCATTCATATTTTTGTTGAATTATCACATAATATTGCCGAGTAACTGTAGTCCATTAGTTCACTATTTTATATTTCACTCTATTAAAATTTTAAACAACATTGTGCACATCGCGCGACGCAAGGAACACCTCATACATACAACCCATATTAGGTTCCCACTACTCAGCACTGCCCGATAAGGCAGTACTGGCAGGGTCGCCATGCAATGTGGGCTGTAGAGGGTTCGTGAATGAAACGACTAGATCGACGTTCAGACGTATAATGCCCGCGAGTGCAGGCTGTAATGCCTTATAAGTATCTAACTTACAAACTAGCTTACGTAGGGAGAGTGTGTCACTACACTACACTTTCGATTCCAGGCAACAAAATGTTGGAATGACATTCCACCGCCATTAAGAAAGTTATCTAACAAATTCTTGTGTCTCAACAATTTAAAACTTCACCTGCTCAATGTACAACGAAAATTCCAATAGTTGTCTGGAATTAGTGCATTTAAAATTTTTCATTATAATTTTTCGCAACAGTCGTAGGTACCTACTGCAACTTTAAACACGCACTTTCACAACACCACAATTTCAAATACTTAAATAAACTGCACGCACATAATATGTTTCATCGATTTTCTTTTTTATTACAATTAGTTCATTATCCCACAATTTTTACTTATTAACCTACTTCAAAAAACGAGGAAGTTCTCAATTCGTCTGTATTTTTTTTTATGTATGTTATTAGATATCTCCGCCAATTGTTAACCGATTTTAATAATTCTTTTTTCATTCGATAGGATTTACTCTCGAGGTGGTTCCATATTAATTTCGTCAAGATCTGATGGTGGAACATGAGGTAAAACTTGGAAATTTCTCAACGGAATGTAGCATTCGCGTCGTTATTCGTCTACTCTTTTAGTCATATCTCAGTCAGTTTTCAACCGATTTTGATGATTCTTTTTTCATTCGATAGAACGTGCTTCAGGGATAGATCAATATCAAGTTTGTTAAAATCTGATGATGAAATAGCAAATAAAAGCGGAAACTCCTCAACTGGTAATAGCAACATGCATCGCGATACCGTTGTTGTATTGTAATAAATAAAAAATAAAAAAATACAACCAGTATAGCCTCTCTGACCGAGCGGTCTAGTGTTTGACTCTTTTCACGGAGGTTCTGAGTTCGAATCCCGGTGGAGACTGTTCTTGTGAGACTTTCTCTAGTTTTGTTAAGACATTGCTGCCTGAATCACTTAATTGTTGCCCGAAAAATAGATGATTTCGTGCTTCGGAAGGCACGTTAAACCATGTGTCTTGGCTACTATCTTGAGAAGAAGTAGTTTCTCGAGCCAAATTAGTGGCTCAATAGATAACACAATGTAAATTAGGATTCCTCCGGTACAAATAATAGTAGATTTTACAACAAGTGCACAAAACGAACTTTTATCCTCGACATTACTATGAGCCCTCGCCTTGTAGGGTTCCGTAGTTGTCCCATACTAATTTATGTACTGTTTAAGACAGTTAACGTCCACCAAAATAATATTTTTCTATGATATTTGTACAAGTACATTTTATAAGTTGGTCTATTATTAGATAAACTGTAAAGCCTACTTGATGTTGATAGTTTTCCTTTTAAATTCATCATATGCACTACTACCATGATTTTTTTTCACTTTTCCATATAATTATAACGGTTTCGCTGGTAGGGAGGGGGGGGGGGGGAATTTGACTAACAAAAATAAGCACTTTAAAACGAAATATTTCTAAAACTTACGCTAACATCTAAAAATAGTTTCAGCAAACCCCGATTATTTTTAAAAGACCTATCCAACGATACCTCACACTACAAGATAATCGTAAATAATCCAAAAAGTTTGCAGACGTGCTGCAGTACCCACTAAAAAGAATAAAATAAAAACTATTTAAAAAAAATCAAAAACCTCCTTCAAAAGTAAAACACATTTGTTTGCACTAAAAAGTAACAAATAATATTATTAACTATACATGTATGCAAGATTGACATTAATAAAAACCGGCCAAGTGCGTGTCGGACCATGCATAAAGTAGGGTTCCGTAGTCATTTTTGACACCGCGCTGTTTCGCATTTCTTGCATCATCATCATCTCCATCTCTGCTACTTAATCTAGGGGATTTGACGAGAATACTGGTATTCACACAGAGCAACTGCCATCTGAACTCCGCAACCCAGAGCGGAAACCAGGACCAAACCTAGATTAGGTTTACGTGCCTTTCAAAGCACGGAAAACGGTCGTGTTTTTTTACCACTACCGGTCACCCATCCATAGCCTGGCTATGGCGATGGGTGCTTAACATTGGAGATCGCAATGAATAAGCACTAACAACTGGAGCAACCGGATTGCATGATTCACTAATAATAATTACTGGCTATAGTTACTGTTCTTTTGGAAAAAAAGTATATATTTTTATTTTATTTATAATTTCAAAAGTATTCATCACAAGATACCCGAAACAATTTTAATTAAGAGTTTCCGCGGCAGTTTATTTACGTGAGTGATTTGAAGTTTATAGGTCCAAGACTTTAGAAATTACAGGGGGGGACACCGTGTTAACGACTTTGGCGTGCTATATCTCACATATGGTAAAGCTGATAAAAAAATGTTGTACGGAAACCCAACTTCATTTTTAAAGACGATTTCAACGATACCCCACACATGGGGGTGTGCTCAAAAAAAAAATTTACCCGCACTTTACATGTATGGGGAGGTACCCTTAAAAAGGGGTAATTTTAATTTTTTGTATTTTTAAAATTGAGATCTATATCCAAAGTATCGTCGAACCAAGTAACATGTAAATCGGTTCATAAACGTAGAAGATATTGTGCTGTGACAGACTGGGACGGACGGACTGAACGATCTTATAAGGGTTCCTTGTCGGACTACGGAACCCTAAAAATGGTCAATAGAATACAATTCAATCACTTTTACTTTTTAATATTTACGTAAAATAAACAACACTTTTTGTAGTCATGCCAGCCAAGAAAAAACCTAAACGTAGTAGCATTGTAGAGCGTTTTTTACAAAGATATATTATACTTAAAAAAGCTATGCTATCATAATACAATCCTATTTAATATTTACAATTTAATTTATTAACTCTTTTTATATTGGTTGGTCCAGCCAAAGCTAAGAAGAAACTAAACAAAATAACGTTGAAACATGGTTGCATGCAACCCTCCAGCTTCTACATAAATATATGAACGACAAAATGTTATTTAAATATAAAAATCAGCGCTCTTTATAGTTAATGTCATCCAAATCAGAAACAAACTAAAAAAAAACTTTGTAACGCTTTACACAAAATTATTAACAAGGTCATGAAATTATTGTACATAAAAACATGAACGAAATTATATAACAAGTACCTAAGAAATAACTCAACCGAACCTAACAAAATATTTTACACAAACTTAAATCATCAAAGCTAATTTCAAAGAATATGCACACAAAAAGAAATGAATTTCGAAAACAACCGTCGACGACGCCTGCCCTGACCCGTTCGGGCGGGAACAACGTCGAGAACGTGCGCGTGTTTTTGTTTTTTTTAAGTTTATTTACTTTAGAGCGGTTTATAAAAATTAAGATGAAGAAAGTTTATAAATAATAGAACAAACTGTGAATGCCTGCGATTCGTGGCTGGCACCGACTACAAAAAGTGTTGTTTATTTTACGTAAATATTAAAAAGTAAAAGTGATTGAATTGTATTCTATTGACCATTTTTATTAATGTCAATCTTGCATACATAAATAGTTATTAATATTATTTGTTACTGTTTAGTGCAAACAAATGTGTTTTACTTTTAAAAGAGGTTTTTGATCTTTTTTTTATTAGTTTTTTTTTTATTTTTTGTTCTGCTTGCGATTGCAAGTCATCCACGGGTGACGGCTGAAAATCAGTGTTGCCCTTTGGGCTAATTACACTGAGCCATGGCCCTTTCAATCACTGCAGCACACATGTGCATGCATAAAGTAGGATTTTTAATTGAACGGAGTAATCTGACATATGGTGGGTTGCCGCTTTTTTGAGAAAAAAATATAGTGTTGTGCTAAAAAGATATGATTCAATCACTCATCTGGGCCACGTTTCACGAAGCAACAATTTACTAGTAACAAGTTAGAATTTGATATTCATTGCGTAGCCAATTCGCCAAAACTGGAAGCCCTTATCGTTTTACCTCATTGTCTACGCAATGTACATCAAATTGTACTTGTAATTTGTAACTTGTAGCTTCATGAAACGGCTCCCTGGTGATATGGTCACTAAGTAATGTGGACTCCTGGGGGAAGGACTAATGTCCTATAACACAGGTTTAAACTTAGTTTAGGCAACAGCCCTCCACAAAAATTGTATCTCCTGTGCTGAAATGTACATACTTAGTTTTGTGGTGTGGAGATAAAACATTTTTTTATTTGTATTATGTAAAACTAAGTCTATGTCAAAGTAAGTATGCTTAAGCTAAATAGATAGATAGATAGAAGTCATTTATTCATCCAAAAAAATATTTACAAAGGTATGAAAAGGCAGAGTCTCAGCATAACTGTTGCTTTTCAGACTTACCCTAAGCTAACATATATCAACTACCTTAAATTAAAATATTCATATTTATTTTTATTTTTAAAGGCTTTTAACTTTCTTCTTTATGAGGGTGTATTACTCGTATTTTAGAAAAGTTATTTTGAAAATGCATGTTATGTGTATGAAAATAATTTTATTCACTTTCTGATATATTGCTATCATCATCACTTTCGGTAACATTAATAATAAAACTATCGATAATGCTGTCGATACGGGGATCGAGATGGCACATTTCGTCCTCAACTTTTATGACATGGTCCACGCAGCTCTTCCATTTCTCTGCAGTGATATTGGAGAGTGCCTCTTCGAACAGGGTTTTTACTTCATTCATTTTAAATGTTTTATTGTTTCTTGCGACATGCCCCTTTGCCTGAGCCCAAACCATCTCGATAGGGTTGAGCTCGCAGTGATAAGGGGGCAGTCGCAAGATTGTGATACCCTGCTCTTTTGCCATCTCGTCCACAGCGTACTTGACGCAGAACCGATCTTTATGCTGCTTTACAATGTCAAGGAGAGTAGCTTTAATCATTTTTTCTTCATATTGTATATCTTTACCAGAAAGCCACTGTTGTATTTTTGACTTGGTCCATGACATCGTTGGCAAAGTTTCAATCTTCCGGGAGTGGTAGGGTGCATTATCAATTATCACAACCGAATCTCTTTTCAATTTTGGTAAAAGCCCGCGGAACCAGTTCTCAAAGCATTCAGCATTCATCTCTTTGTGATAGTCTTCGGATCCCTTTTTCGCTTCAAACAGCATTAAACGGTCTTCTATAAAACCTTCTTCTCCCCCGATATGGCTAATTATAAGTCTTTTGCCTTTTCCTGACGGAGATTTCAGGCCTGTGGTCAAACCTTCTATAAATGCTTGCCGTGATGAAGTAATGGTAGTGTCAACCCAGCCCTTTTTCGTAGTATGCCCTGAGGAAGAAAGAATAGTAATTTAATATCATAGATAAGCAACGACATTTGCATTTACTTTCATGATATATTGATTAGTATTCGTACCTTCGTTCAGCCAGGTCTCATCTTGGTAATAAACGTATTTTCCCTGTCTTCTGGTATTCTTTTATTTGATGTAAGTATTTTTGGCGCCAGAGCACGATGTCTTCTCTGTCAATAAGAACACTTCTTCTCAATTTAGTAACAAATTTAAAATTTAGATATTTCAGTATTTTTCTCATTACACTCCAGGAAAAGTTTGGTAGACATTCGTCATCATTGACGCTTTTCAGAACCTAAAAAAGAAAATAGTACCACTAATAAAATATAACATGTATTAAAAGAGACAGTTACTATAATAAATACAAAATAATTCTTCTGACCCATTCCATGGCAGTGGACGTCTTTTAGCTTCTAGTGTGTTAAAAGTAACTAATTTCTCACCTTTTTAATGGTAGGAGCTTCATTTTTAGAATAAAACTCGTGCACCTTTTTTCTTATTGCAGAAAACGTAAAATCGTCCAATTTATCTTTGAATGTTTTCTTCGGTCCAGATTTTTCAGGTGCTTTAAATTCTTTGTTTTCTTTATATTCTTTAAGAACCTTGAATACAGTGCTTGCAGTGATTCCCAGTATTTCAGCAGTTTTAATAGCACAGTTTTGAATATTTGGAGATTCCAACAGAGAAGATTGCTCTTGGACTACGTACTTATAAGCATTGCGCACCATGACTTTTTCAGTCATACTTAAAGCACGCTTTGGTCTCTTTTTTCTCGGAGACATGAAATTGTCATTACTTGAGGTCCCTGGGCCAGGATCCGTAACAGTTTTATAAACAACAACGAAATAACAAAAACAAAACAAAACTTCACCAAAAACTTAACAAAAAACTTAACGAAAAACTTAACGAAAAACTTAACGAAAAGTTCAACGATGAAATGCAAAGGCAAGAGAAACATTCGAACACTCAGACCGGAGGTAAGAAGCCGAATGACGAACAATAGGAAAGTAATAATAATAAAAAAATAGACGCTTCTGCCGTCATCCAATAGGAAATTAGTTGTATGGATGAGTCATTCGTTTGTGTCGCAGCTGCAAGTTATCTCTTAGAAATATAAAAAAAACACCAATTACTTTTATTACCTACCTACATAAAAAGCCTGACTGTTGTTACCAGTAATACTAAAACCAACTCACCAATTCTGATGGATTCCAACTATTGCGAACTGCATGATATGTAGACGAAGTCTATGTTTATAGGCTGGGGTAACAAGCATTTTTTTATATTTAATAGTGTGAATGATTCAACTCACTTGAGTTAGAATTGAACTGAAAACATCACTAAGATTATGGAGCTGGCAACATTATTTTTCTGTCTAATGTCAAATTACTCCGTTCAATTAAAAATCCTACTTTAGGTACTTCATTTTTTTTTGTTATTTCCTTTATGTGTATCTTTTTTCTTAAATGTATGTACATGTGTTATGTAGATTTTTGAATAAAACTTTTTATCTATCTATCTACTATTAGCGATGTGCGTAGTGCGGACCATCGTGATCAGTGTTCGCCCCCCACCGCAGTATCGACTGCTGATGACGCCCGCCCCGCCTCCGGGAGCGAGTCATCGTCGACTAGTCACTGTCAGTTTACTGCGGACGACGTCGCTCGCGTAGTAAGGTAAATTAAGCGTGATAAATCGCCTGGTATAGATGGATTGAGCGTGGATCATATTGCATATGGTGGCGATGAGGTGCATCGTGCGCTGGCCGACTTGTTCATTTTATATATTAACTTTGGTTACCTACCAAAATCAAAGTCAAAATTATATATTTCCATAGGACGTTATTACATCACTTAGATCCGTCATTACATTTCGCCAGCTTTAATGAAAACCGTAGTTATTCCAGTACCAAAAAGTAAAACGGGTGACCTGTCAAATCTCTCCAATTACCGACCAATCTCTTTAGGCACAATTATAGGCAAAATCCTGGAAAGGCTAATTCACCCGGATCTGTAGGATCACATCAAGATTGACGATGCTTAGTTTGGTTTTCGTCCCGGTCTCTCAACAGATTCTGCCCTAAGACGTTTTCTATATGATAGCGGGGGTCGCCATTGGGAGGGGGTGCGGGGAGATGAAGTTCTGCTAACCATCTAGCGGTCAATAGCAAAACTAGCTTTGCAGCTAGACACTAATGAACCGTACTTAATTTTGCTATTACACACAAGATGGTTCTGTTCGTTAGTTCGTTACGCTGTATAATGTTGCCAGGCAAGTGAAAAAACAAAAAAATCGGTCGTTTTTATTGTAGGATTACCTTATACGAGCAATTGTGATATACAGGTGGCCCATTTAGATGGGTCAGTATGGGTAACTCTGAAACTATAAGACATAAAAAGATCTGATAAGAAGATCTCTTAATTATCTTGTAAATTTAAGTGTGCAATAAAGAATATAATATATAAAAAGATCTGTTCAATTTTGACACGGGATTTCACGTAAGTCCTTTATCATCATCACTTACTTACTACCAAGTATAAGGAAACATTCTTGCCCAAAATGTGATATTTTGATGTCATGTATTCAATTATAAATATTGAGTAAGTTCATCAATATTATCTGCATTATTTAATTGTATGCTACAAAAATAAATATTGTATACAAATATATTATTTTAGATTCCATATCTGGCCACCCAGCTTACTATACAAAATACATGAATGAATGAGCATGAATGAAACAGGTCATATAACCTTCTACAGTCAAGAAGTTATTCTACTTGGCGATAGATGGCGTTGTTATTGCCGAACTTTCTCGAAGGAATAAATTACGAGCATTAAAAATTGCATTAAAAAAATACATACGAGTAAAATTATGTCTTTTTTCGTTAGAAATAGTTGTATTACTCGCACTGTTGCACGATACAACACAGCACATAATTTTTGCGTCACTAATTTCAATTAAAATGGTTGTAATCAAACCAAGTCATATTCGTGTCGTATCCATAAAATCCAAAGTAACACTGACAGAAGCGACGCCTGGTGGTTAATAGCTAGTAGTAAGAGTACTTAGTCCGCTATGAGACGGGCCTAAGTTGCTTGTGGCACCTCCTCTTTGTATTTGTCTCCGTGAGCCGTGCGTTTGACCTGGTAAATTATAATTTGCTATGGGAGAAACCAGCCAAATCTAAAGTACCTACTGAAACTATAGAACTGTTGAGATACTGGTATGAGAACCAAACAAACAATGTGCGATGGGGCGATACCCTCTCTAGCGAATACAGGCTAGAGTGTGGTGTGCGCCAAGGAGGGTTAACCTCTCCGGACCTTTTCAGCCTGTACGTGAATGATCTGATCGAGGAGCTGAGAAGCACTAGGATCGGCTGTTATGTAGGCAATACTTGCGTAAATAATTTGAGTTACGCCGATGATATGGTGCTTCTGAGCCCCTCGATTAGTGGGTTGAGAAAAATGTTGAATATTTGTGAAAGATTTGCACGGAACCATGGAATAAAATACAATGTAAATAAGACTAAACTAGTGATATTCAAGGTTGGAAAGGGACCGGAGAGGTTACCTGGGGTACAACTGAATGGTGTTCCTATAGAAAGGGAGGAAAGTTTTCGGTACTTGGGCCACATTCTAACGGCTAGCCTTCTGGATGACGAGGACATCGAGCGGGAGCGTAGGGCCCTGGCCGTCCGGTCAAACATGGTCGCACGTCGTTTCGCGCGATGTACAGAGGCTGTCAGGCTGACATTGTTTAGAGCATTTTGCCAATGCTTCAGGTCAGCTCTGGATAAAGTACACAAGGAAAGCATACAGCGCCATCGGGGTGCAATATAATGACTCATATCGCATCCTGATGAAGTTGCCAAGGTGGTGTAGTGCCTCGACCATGTTTGCCGAAGCCAGGATACCTGATTTCTTCGCTATTATTAGGTCCAGAGCAGCATCCTTCTGGGAACGCCTCCGCTCGTCCAAAAACGGTATTATCATGACGATGTGTGAATGTTTTGATAGCCCAATATTAAAACATTGGTTGGCTGTGCAGCGAGACAGTAATCGTAAATAACGATCGAACGGTCTTGGTCCTAATAGGTACTTAGGTACCTAATTAATTATTGTATATTTTATTTTATTTTATTTTGTATCCCTGTTGGATTCATTTTAGTTTTTATGTATTATGTATTTTACTATGTGTTTTTTGCCTGAAGAATAGAGAAAAAAATATTATATATCCTACTATATCCTATATATCCTACTATAATAAAATAGCGCACCCAAAGTTTAGACTGTGTACAGTTAATAATTAATTCATGGGGAACTGTATTCGCTTCTATAATGAAATACCAGATGATATTGTAAATAGGTCCGATAGCCAATTTAAAGCTAAAATTAAAACTATTTTATGTTCTAAGGCCTATTATACGATAAATGATTACTTAGATGATAAAAACGTCTGGTCAACTGTTGTTCCAAATCAACGGAGTAGATTGTAATTATGACTCATGTATGATTCTTTATATATTTAAAAGAAAAGTACAAAAGATACAATTCCTGTGGAGTTTCTTCTGGCCGTTCTTCTCCACAGAGGGCGTACACTGGTAGTGAACGTGCCATCCATGTTAGCTTTGACGTCAAAAAATGATTTGTAAAAATCTTAATTCGAATTTTTTTTTTTTTACTTTTGACTAATATTATAAATGCGAAAGTTTGGATGTTTGTTGCCAAATCACGCTTGAACCACTGGACGGATCGGGATAAAACTTAGTACACATACAGGTTACGCCCTGGAATAGGATATGGGCTTTTTACCGCGGGAAAACACTTAATTCCCACGGAAAAACTCATTTAACGCGGGTGAAACCGCGGGCGGAAAGCTTGTATACACCGTGTTCCCAGGCATATACATTAACTTTGCAGAGCGTTTCTATAGCTTCTACTGAACATATTTTACAATGGAACTTATTCTTAAAAACGCTTCAATTTAAAGTTATTTGTGACTTTATTTTATTTAATTTAATAAAGTACTACGTTATGAAATTACCTTTATTCGAGCTACGTTGCCGCTTGGCTGAAAACAAAATATTGAGGCCCTAGAGGCAATGCGCGGCGCGTCAGTATTCTTTGACAACAATACGACCTCTGAGTGGCCTCTTTCTCTGAGGATAAAGCTAGGTACTCCCGAGATCTGACAGAAATGTACAATTACGTCGTTATGGTTACCGAAGTTATTATTTACCTGTCATAAACCCAATTTGTCAATTTGTTATTTTTGGAAGTTTCGTAAATTTTCGAGCTTAAATAAAACCAAAAGTAAAGCCAAAGTACTTTGCTTACGTGCACGGCGTGCATGCAATTATGCCGTACGAGTATGCAACTCAGCACCAGGCTGATATTCATTATATCTGTGATTATATCTATGGCTTCTGTGATGGAAATGCTGCAGCAGCTGTTCGAGAGTACCGACGGCGATTTCCTGGTCGCCGTATTCCTAATCTACGAACATTTATTACCATACACAGGAGATTTAGTGAGTTGGGTATCAGACCACACTGAGCTAAAAGAGTAATTAATTTGAGTGTTGCACAAGAGAATAGGATTATGAACATTATTATTGACGATCCGACACTCTCAACCAGACGCGTAGGAAGAATCGTGGGTGTATCCCATAAGCTAATGTGGAAACTTTGGAGAAGATATGGTTTGCATCCGTACCACTACAGAAAATCTCAAGGCCTTTTAACACCAGACCATTTTTCAAGAATTACGTTTTGCCAGAAGTTGAATGATGAGCTGATACGTAATCCAACGCTGCTTCGAAAAATTCTTTAGATGGATGAAGCTCAATTTACAAGAGCAGGAGTATTCAACTCAAAAAATCGAATTCAGTGGCTTGAGAGTAATCCAAATGCGCATTGGCAAGCATCTTATTAAACTGAATTCTCCATAAACATGTGGGCTGGCGTTTTCAACAACCAACAGAACTGATTGGTCTTATCGAAATTCCTCACCGCCCAAATTTTGACAATTACTTGGAATTTTGAAGAAATATTACACACCTAGAATTTTTCGAAAACATCTTGAAACTCTAAGAACCATGTGGCTACAACATGATGGCGCTCCTGGTCATTATGGAGCACAAGTACGTGAATATTTAAATATGACATATCCTGGACGTTGGATTGGGCGGGGTAGTACAACTTTCGCATGGCCAGCAAGATCCCCGGATCTGACTCCTCTGGATTTTTACGTCTGGGGGACTTTAAAAGACAAGGTCTACTCAGAGCAGATTCAGAGCCGTGAGGAACTGCTCCAAATCAATACAGCTGCAGAAGATATGCGGCAAATGCGCGTCAATTTGAATGGGCAAGTTAGAACCCGTTTGAGCGTTTGCATTGAAACAGGAGGTGGTCATTTTGAAAACTATTTATATTAAATTTTATACGTTCTTTTCTTGGGATGGTTTTTCTTTTAGGCAATTGCGATTTATTATTCATGCATGACCGCTTTAGTATTCACTGGCAATAGTCTAACTAGCGCAAAAGGATCCTAAGATCCTAGGATATTATAGGGATATCGATCCTACAAAATTTTCTTTGGGGAACTGCCTCTATTGAAGTTTGGTTAACCATTGTAGGCCTAATTACCCGATTGTCTAACAAGTAAGATGATTTCGTCACCGCATATCAAACCCATTACCTGATAAGATAAATACTCTTTTGATTAAAAAAAAGTCATAAACATTATTTTATTTATTTATTTTTGTTTATTATTAAAGTGACTGATAAACATTCTTTTTTATTACAAAAAAAGGCCAGAGACAAATTTGAGGACAGAGTTGAGGACTAACTTCTAGAGGTAGTGTCAATAAGTTTATGCGCGCCAAAACTTGTAAATCAAATTGCGACGTTGCCATCTCGTACAAAGAGTTATATGCATAATGGATAGTTAATTTAAAGGCATTTTATTAGGCAGGGTTTGTATGAAAATGACAAAAAAGGTAAAAATAAAAATACATAATTGTGTCCATAATGAGAAATGACTATTTCAATGGTCTGAATAGCGTGCCAAAGTTAATGTATATCACTGGGAACACGGTGTATATATAATATATATATATATATTCGAACCGAAATCGATTTTAACGCACTTAAAGCGCGTACCGAATTACTGTCAGCAGGCGAAACTCATACAATCGATCGCTGACGGCGCTGACAGTTTACGGTACGTTCAGAAATCGTAGTTAACACTCACATTATTTTCTCTTAAAAATGTAATAGATTTCTTACTTAGAAAAACTAGTTTTATTATAAGTAGATGAGTAGGTACGTTGTTCTTTCCTTATAAGTAAAAGTATTGTTTTAATTATTTAAAATAAATATTTTTACAACATTTTTACAACCTAAACAACGAACGTTTCATTCGAAACAAACTCGATGACGTATAAAGGATGGTTTGTTGCCCGATAAATAAAAAAAAATCTTAGGTCTTAAATCTAGATAAGATTGAGTTGATAAGACTTTTCTTCGATTTTATAAAAGGTGTACCAGGTGATGGCCTGGTCTGAAACGTCTCTTTTCAACAATTCACCTTGATTTTGATGTCGATCGTTTCAATACAATAGGTACAATAGGTTCTTTTTAATTCTTTCATTTAGTACAATAAGTATAATGTCGCATAAAATACAATGTCAAATTTAAAACAATAATATAATGTCATTAAAATTAAAACAATAACAAAAACAATAAAAAACCTTAAGTCAAATAAGCCACCCCGAACAGCCCCTCGACCAAACGTACCCAAGATGCTCGCAGCATTCCCTAGTTGGGAGATCTGCTGCATCAGGAAGAAGCCGGAACGAGGATCCTTACCCCTCTCCCTTAACCGACGGCCAATCTCCCCCACGAGACATCTAGCCTCCGAGCACCACGGACATTAGGATTCGCTTTTTTAAAAAAATACATTGTTTTTGTTCAACAAACGGCACGGTTTCCACAAAAATTACGTTACTTGAGGTACCTATGTAAGTTTGAATCTATGGCGAATTTTGAAAAAAGGAAAAACTATAAACCTAGTCATTCATTGTGTCAATAACATACTAAAAAATCATGGAGATTGAAAAATATTTAGGTGGAAAAATCTTTTCTCATTTTGTATGGACGAGCACGTACTATTCTTCCCTCTTAAGGAGTTTCAGGTTTGAGATGGTATCTTGAAAGTCTATCGTTAGCTGATTACAGATAGTGAACGTAGGCTGACTTCTTTTTCGCCATATTGTGGATTATAAGGTTGACAACCAACCTTACATACCCTGGTCACACAATTAATATAGTACTGGGCCCTTGTCAAAACCCACTTATTTGGCTTGAGTAACGACGCCTTCTATAGATATTAGAGCCGAGACACACGGTTTAACGTGTTTTAAATTATTTGTGATTTCAAGAAGATTTAAAAATAATTTATAGGTATAATAATTTTGTTTAGGCGCAATATTTTCTGCAGCCTGTTCACTTAACCTAACAAGATCCGAAGATTGCAGGTTCGTGTCCTGTCACGGTCGCCAAAAAATGTGATAAAATCGAATATTATAATTTTATATGGAACAACCAGCTACTGTTTAAACGTCCTTGGGAACAACGAAAACGCAGAATTTTAACAAACTGACAAAACAAATTTATTTCGTTGCCTAGCAACATTGCACCACAAACGGTATCGCGCGCGATGCATGTTTTTAATACTGGTTGAGGAGTTTCCGCTTTTATCGTTTATTCCGTTATCAGATTTTGATAAAATTTAAATGAATTTATATCTAAGGCACATTTAGTCGAATGAAAAAAATTCATTAAAATCGGTCAAAAACTGACTGAGATATGACTAAAAGAATAGACGAATAATGAAACGAATGTTACATTCTGTTGAGGAATTTCCAATTTTTATTATTACCTCATGTTCCACTATCAGATCTTGACGAAATTTATAAGAGACTAACTTAAAAGTAAATCCTATCGAATGAAAAAGAATAATCAATATCGGTTTACAATTGACGGAGATATCTAATAACATACATAAAAAAAAATACATCCGAATTGAGAACCTCCTTTTTTGAAATGTATTTCAACAGCGCGGCATGTACGGGCGCAGAATAGGGGGATAGGGGTGGCAGGCGCAGAATCATCGTTCCTAGAGCGCCGAGTAATTCTACTTCAGTCTGGACACACCCAATTACGCTCAAGGTCGTGTTTATGCGCTACAAAGTAGTCCTTTACCCAAGGAAATGCCCTTTACAGGTCACACAGTTTATCAGTTCAATTATTAAGATATGTTTTGAACACGCAGCACAGTTCCTCATTTTGAATAGTAGTTTCCTACCAACTATAGGAAATTGTAGAGAGCTCGCGCTTTACGGGCTGCCGTGCACTGTCCACGCCGAGCGGTGCGCGTCGTAGCACCGCGTAGCCTCGTAGCTAGTGGCCTTGCTGCGCGTAACACTGTCTACGCCAAGCGGTGCGCGTCGTAGCACCGCGTAGCCTCGTAGCTAGCGGCCTTGCCGCGCGTAGCACTGTCTACGCCGAGCGGTGCGCGTCGTAGCACCGCGTAGCCTCGTAGCTAGTAGCCTTGCCGCTTGTAGCACGGTCTACGGCGAGCGGTGCGCGTCGTAGCACCGCGTAGCCTCGTAGCTAGTGGTCTTGCTGCGCGTAGCACTGTCTACGCCGAGCGGTGCGCGTCGTAGCACTGCGTAGCCTCGTAGCTAGTGGCCTTGCTACGCGTAGCACTGTCTACGCCGAGCGGTGCGCGTCGTAGCACCGCGTAGCCTCGTAGCTAGTGGCCTTGCCGAGCGGTGCGCGTCGTAGAACCGCGTAGCCTCGTAGCTAGTGGCCTTGCCGCGCGTAGCACTGTCTACGCCGAGCGGTGCGCGTCGTAGCACCGCGTAGCCTCGTAGCTAGTGGCCTTGCCGCGCGTAGCACTGTCTACGCCGAGCGGTGCGCGTCGTAGCACCGCGTAGCCTCGTAGCTAGTGGCCTTGCCGCGCGTAGCACTGTCTACGCCGAGCGGTGCGCGTCGTAGCACCGCGTAGCCTCGTAGCTAGTGGCCTTGCCGCGCGCGGGTTTCGACAGCTCTGTGCGCCGCCGCCGCGCCGTGCCGTGCGCCGATGCTTTATTCTTTATTTATTTATTTACGTATTAAACTTTTTCAAACACACAGCTGTTACAGGCTTGCACCCAATCAACTGTGCTTATAATTAACTTATAATTTAAGGCTTATCAACTAAATAAATATAAAAACATTATAATAAATATAAAAACATTACAATACATAAATATAACACCACAACTTTTTAAGAAAATCATTAGGTACCTACTTGGTTCTAATGTTTTTCTACTATCAACTATACGTCAAATTTTATTTAATTAAAAGTCAAGTAATAAAAAGGTTACACGTCAAAACTAAAAATAATATACTGGATTAAATTTCACATTAAAAATTACATACAAATAATACTATTCATGCACAAATAATTATACGTAGCTTCTGTGAACCTAGACAGCATACAGTCAAATATATCTATCTCCCTTGCAATTCTTATTTCTTATTTGCGGTAGGTCAGGTATGTAAACGTTGGCAAAAATGTTGTGTTTTTAACAAATACGCGCGGACGCTCTGATTTCACTGCTATATAGGGGATTAAAATCCCTTTATGACGATATGACTTTTAATTTTAAACACAGAAAATATCCCAGTAAAATTATTTAAAATCACGGAACAACTAACTATGCTTCCGCTCTGCAAAGCGCTCGCGCACACAGTATTTTATTCATGACTGCCATATTATTACTGCTTTCCGTTCTCAGTCGGGTAAGCCGTCCAAATAGGTTAAATTAATGAGGTCGCCGACACGGTGACGTCAGCATCTCAGTACCTTCTTAACAGGCTATTTAATGATATATATATATTTTTTTATATAACGCCAACATTCGCCATAAAAAATACTTATAATTTTAAATTAAAAGCGTCGTCATGTCATACAATTTTAATAAAATGATTTTAAAAATTAAAACTTTCAATAAGTTAATAAGTTTTACCTTTAATAAGTTTGTTTCACCTACGGTGTCGTCGTGCTGATGCCATTAAAATTAACGAGTTTGATAATTTTCTAAAGAATACCATCGTCAGCCGAAAAAAGAATCCCGCCCTTTTTCTAAAGTCGGCTTATAATGCTAAGCGTTAAGTATCTTCACTGATAAAAAAGCTTTTTAACAAAAAAATCAACTGACGAAAAAGTAACTAAAATGTGAAAAATAAAATAAACCTTCTCGAAATTTAAAATGGCCTATTTTTGCAATAAAATCACTATTAATTATTTACACTTTTCACTTTTTGTAGTCGGTGCCAGCCAAAGCGAGAAAAACTGAACCAATAATAATGCAGAAAAATGCTTTGAATTCGCTTTATTTACTCTTATTCATTTCAGTCTGGGTCCGCCACACCGCGGACCGGCGATCTGGTGAACAGTAAACTCACATATGCAACGTTCTATGTATGTTGAGTACCCACTGATATGTATGTAGTTAGTTTATTATAGGAAACCAGCCACCAACCCGCTCTGCTCTTTCTCTTTTTACCGCTTTTTCTTAACCAACGGTTGCCTGGAAGAAATTGCTACCTTAGCAATAAGGCCGCCTAATTGACTCAACTATATAACTGTTAACATGTTTTCTTGTAGACTGTGATTGGTGTCGATAAAGAATATCTGTATTTGTATGTCACGGGCACCGCGGAGGCCTGCCCCCGCGGTATGACGACCGTCGGTCCATTTTATCGCGCGACATAAAACCAATAAATGCGAAATGGTTACCAATAGTAACATAGTTCTTATCTTCACGCGATATAAACTTGGATGTGTATTAGTGTGTGTTTGTTTATATTTATATGTGTCTAGAGACGTGGTTACCGCGTGTGCTTCCCAAATTTCAGTAAATTATTAAGTACCCTTAGTAGTTATCCTTACTATACTATAAACGCGAAAGTTCGTATGTGTGGACCTTTCACGCAAAAGCTACTGAACGGATTGGGATGAAATTTCGAAAATAAACAGCTTGTACACTGGATTAAAACATACGATACTTTTTGCGGGAAAAGTCTTATTCCCACAAGGAAATCTATTACACAACGTGAGCGTAGACGCGTGCGCACCGCTATTATTACGATATAGGAATTAAAAATAATTCTGTTTCTAAGTAGTTTAGATTGCTAAGTTTATCAAACACGATTTTCTTTAACGTGTACTTATTAGTGTTTGATATGTTGTCCGCTCTGCATATTTTCCTGTATCAAAAAGAACTAAGAGACGGGTATTGGTGATGCGCGAATGTTGTTCTAAAACACTTGCATGGTATAGTTGGTTTTCTATTTTTAATATTTACTGGTGGTACTATGGAATCTCAAGACTGCCCCGCGCATATACAACTGTCGGACGGTTGGGAGTTCGGCTTCTCTATACAGCTTGAATATTATAAGTGCTCCTTGTTATGTATCGCTTCATCAATAAATAGGTATAATCGAGGCACAGCATTTCATAATAATATAACCGCTGAAAAAAATCAAAACCTCAAATGACCCTTCCTTAACTGTTTGTATAATTCCCTTAGTAATAAAACAGATTTAGATATTACAGACAGTATTGCCACATATTATAAGAAATGTTTGTAAGCCAATATTATTAGAACATGAGCAAAGTAGTTTTTTTTTCAGCTTAAGGTTAAAATTATTGTTTTATCTATTCTTTTTAAATAACTAGATGTACTTTTTTTTTGTTGTCATGGTTTTTTTTTAAAAGGCACTTTTTGCTATTGTCACAAAGGGCCCTTTTATTTTGTGCTATTGTCATTTTATTTTTTAACTTATTCTGTTCACTGTACTATTTTGCATGTTGTTGTCGCCTATAATTGGAGTTACAATTAGGCTAGTATCCTATGCATAAAGTCAAAGTCAAAGTCAAAATCATTTATTTCCATAGGATGTCATTACATCACTTAGATCCGTCATTACATTTTTTTGGGTGAGTTCACTAACACAATGGCGGAATCTGTGGAGAAGAGCTCACCGAAGAAACTCCACAGTCGTCGCATCTTTTGCGTTTCCTTTTTTAAATAAAATATTGTCAATTACAAAATTTATGCTTATTACATATCGAAAAAGCCTGCTACTCAAACAATCTATTCCCATGGACATCTGTCTTCTAAGTAATCAGATATCCTATAGTAACCTTTTTTATTACCCACGACGGACGGAACGGAACGGAGGCGTTTGGGGTAAGAGGTTGTTTGTTTGTTTGTTTGTTTGTTTGTTTGTTACCTTCTATCTCGAAAACCACTGGACCGATTTAGTTCCGGTTTATTGCATTGAAAAGGTATCACTTCAACTTAGGATCTTAGATATGTTTTATGTAGGTAGACCATCAGGGAGCGCTGCAGCAGCCAGATAAGTTGGCAACACCGGAGTTATCAAAAACTACCGAATCGATTTCGATGCAGTTTTTTGCATTCAAAAGGCTTCATATTGGAGCTGGTTGTTAGACATGCTTTGGGGCGGTAGACCACCAGGGAGCCCTGCAGCAGCCACATAAGTTGGTACTACAGGAGTTCTCAAAAAGTACTGAATCGATTACGATGCGGTTTTTTGCATTCAAAAGGCTTCATTTTGGAGTAGGTTCTTAGATACGTTTTATGGAGGTAGACCACCAGGGAGCCCTGCAGCAGCCAGATAAGTTGGTACTACAGGAGTTCTCAAAGAGTACTGAATCGATTTCGATGCGGTTTTTGCATTCAAAAGGCTTCATCTTGGAGCGGGTTCTTAGATACGTTTTATGGAGGTAGACCACGAGCGCTGCAGCAGCCAGATACATTGGCACTACAGGAGTTCTCAAAAAGTACTGAATCGATTTCGATGCGGTTTTTTGCATTCAAAAGGCTTCATTTTGGAGCTGGTTGTTGGATATGTTTTGAGGCGGTAGACCACCAGGGAGCCCTGCAGTAGCCAGATAAGTTGGCATTACAGGAGTTTTCAAAACTACTGAACCGGTATCTTTACAGATCAGGCTCTTGGACATGTTTTATGGCGCATGGCGGTAGACTATAAAGAAATACTGCAACAGCGAGGATAGGTGGCCGCTTGGACACTAAGTAACTAGTAGTCTCAATATCGCACATACCAAATTTCTGCCAAATCCAAACAACATCCATCATTTTGATTACCGCCAGTTAGTTTTAAAAAGGCATACTAATAAATTATGTATGTTTAATTACTAGCATAATATACAATATCGAAACACAAAGAAAACAAAATGTCGTCATTTTTAATGATATGTTTTAGTGTGCTAAGTGATAACAAACAAATGTTTGTGTGTTTTATTGGATTTGTATCATATTATTAGATAGATGAGTATGTCATTGTAATAGTATCTAAATTAATAAATATTATTGCTGTGTCTATCTCTACGAGAAAGCATAAGGTAAGTAGGTGCGTAAACGTAAGGACTAAGAAAGGTCATAATTCGTTGTTTGTGTGGCGGATTTCGTGAGAAATCACTCTTTTTATAGATTACTTTATTTTATATTTCTTATCTTATTTGACTCTGGTCGGGGGATTTCCAAAAATGTTATTTAATCCTTTTTATTCTAATATATTTTAACATACGGCGTGGGTTTTTTAAAATTTTCAATTTTGTTTTTTATACAATTTCTGTTTTATAATTATTTTAAACTTGTCTAAAGGCAAGTTTTTAATATCAGTAGGGACCTTATTGTAATAGCGTATACATTGCCTTTAAAATAATTACTAATTTTATGTAGTCGGCTGACATAAGCAACCAACTTGTCTCTATTTCTAGTATTAAAATTGTGTATATCACTGTGCTTCTGAAAATTACTTATATTTCGTTTTATATACACAAGATTGTCATAGATATATTGAGACACAAATGTCAGAATATTGATTTCTTTAAACTTTTCCCTCAGTGACACTCTAGGCCCTAATCTATAAATTGCACGAACAGCCCGTTTCTGCAAAATAAATATACTATTAGCATTCGCAGCGTGAGCATATTTATTTAGTTGTAAGTATTTTGGTTTATTCTGTTGGTGACCTAACCTAACCTAACACAATAAAATAAAATAAAATATAAACAGTTAAGGGAGGGCTAATGTTAGCTGAACAAATACATACTCGTAGTTTAATATTTTAGTCAAGTTAAAATTTATCAGCGTGACTTGCTTGATCGATTATCTACATAATATATTTTATACTTGACTAAAAAGAAAATAAAAACAAAGATTTTCTTTACTGCAGACTGTATTCATTGAAGCTTGAAGCCTTGAACTTTATTCTACCTACATTTGAAAAAGAAATATCTCGGAGAGACATCGCAATGCAAGTAAATAAATTTCTTAAAACTCGCACTTCAATAAACAACTAAGCTTACTGAAAAGAAACTGCAGAGCTTACTGCTTGCGTATTTTACTGAAGAGAAACTGCACCTTGAAACTTGAAAATTTCCGATGAATTCTAAGAGCTAGAAGCGCAGATGACGGAAAAAGAGGAAATTGCAATGCTTTTACACAAAAGCATTGCAATTTCTGGGAATGCTAATAAAATTCAATGAAAAGTAACTGAGAATTATAGAGAATATTAAATTTATGTTTGTAGATGGAAAAGTCGATTTCTTCGGTGTTTGTTTGGTTGGAGAATTTAATTTTTACTATCATCATCAACATTTCATATACCTCAGCTCCGACCAAGCCCCTGCGTTTTAATCTTCCGTTACACCTTCCAGTCGCCAGAACGAGCTATAGGCAAAACACTTACATGTTGCGTGCGAGCGGCAGACTTAACAATCTGTGTAAAGATCTCGACTACTTGTTTAATACAATTAGACCCAGTTTCACCATACTCTGTTTGTTAGTTTAACAGCTTGTCAATAGTGTTGCCGCTCGACAGTCGAATTTCGATAGCCTATACTATTGATATTTTAAGTAAAAACTATAGGAAAACATATTATCCAAAAAACTATCGATAGTATCGGTAGTTTGTGCAATTGTGAGGAGCAAATATTATCGATAGATGTTTCGTTTTCAACGATTGATACTATCGATAGATACTATTGATACAACGATTGATACTATCGGGTATCAGTGCGCAACCTGGCTTATTGTCACTTTAATTGCCAATAAAGATTTTTGTATTTTGTATTTTTTTTGTATAGTATTGCTGCTTATCAATAGTATTGCACTAAAAGAATTATCGACGATACTATCGCTTTTTAGCTTTATTTTATTTATTTTCGATATAGTATCGATACTATCGATAGGCCTATCGACTGGGTACATGTTTTTGGCGTTTTTCTATCGATTGTAAAACTATCGATTTTTCGGCAACATTACTGTAAAAGCAGCTGATGGACTGTCATACCCTAACTAATGATTCTTCCCTGATGCCTTGTTAAATCTAATGACTGCTATATTGGTTCATCGAATAATTAACAGACCTTTAACAGATGTCAAAACGGACGCAGCTCATAATATAAACGAGTTTGAGTTTAATGTTATTTGTAACTGTATTTCGTTATTATCAGCAATATAAGTTGAATAGCGTTTTTTTTTATTCAAGTAATATTCAATACTCACAAATGTAAACAAATAAATAACCTCAAAATAATTGCCAATTTGATGTCAATATTATGACAACTCAATGTTGCTAAATGAAAACCTAACTCATTTACCTAGTAATTTTAGCAGGAAATTGTCATTTTTATTAAGTCGACTTGCCTAACACCACATTAGGTAACGCCTCGTTAGGACTTCAATGGTAAAACTGGGCCTTAGTGTTGAGTCGGTGAGGCGGCTACTCACTAAAGTGGCGATTGATTGTTTCAGTTTTATAGGCTGGTTTTAGCGGTTTTTATTCGTATTCATATTCATTTATTTGGTAATTGTTTTTATAAATTACTTACATGTCAGGTTAGCGATATAAATTATATTATGAATAATTAAAAGTAAAAAAAGTATTACTGAATTGTACAGAAATTCAACATCATTGTAATTTACTGAACTTACGCTTGCAAGATTATAAGTATTAGCAAATTAGGTTATAATTTCTAAGTTCTTTGAGAAAATATAGGTTTTTGTTTTGCTTTTTAAGTATGTACGAAAAATAAACAACAGGAATATAAGACACCAATAAACTATAATAACAAGCAAATATTCTACATAGTTTAGAGCACAGAAAGAAAAAATAAAGCATAGGGAATAAATGGCACTAGGAAAATATGAGAATAAAAAAAACACTGATTTTCGGAAATTAAGGGCTACACAAATAGTGCATTGGGAAAAAATGGCACTTGAAAAATATGAGAATGGAACAAAATAAACCAAGAAAAACTGATTTTCGGAAATTAAAGGCCACACTCGTTGTTACCAGTGAAGACCTGTAATTGGCTCTCTGCTTTTAAGTACAATGTCTATTTAAATATTTTTTGCTGTTGGTTTTCCAATAAAAAATAATAGGTTGGGGAAAAAGTTTCTTCGCATTTTATATGGAAATTCAAAACATTTTTTATAACTAAAGTATGTAGGTGCCATTTTATTCGATAACTTTCTGCCATCTTGCAGGTAGGGACATGATCACATCGTTACAGAAATTCTGGGGCTTCTGATCAAAAAACCGCGACAAGTGGTTTTGGCAGTCCTCTCGTGATGTTAACCTGACACTGCCTAAAGAATTCTGAAGAGACCGAAACAAGTAGAAATCTGAAGGTGCAAGGTCAGGACTATACGGCGGGTGCATTAACACTTGCCAGCCAAACTCTCTTAATTTTTGCTGAGTGGCTAAAGATGCGTGAGGTCTAGCGTTATCATGATGAAAAACCACACCCCTTCTGTTGATTAATTCCGGCCGCTTTCTCTCAACTTCTTGCTTTAATCTCATCAGTTGTTCGCAGTAGAGTTAAGAATCGATGGTCCTGCCTGGCGGTAACAGCTCATAATGAATAATGCCCTTCCAATCCCACCATACACACAGCATTACCTTGTTGCGAGATAGCCCGGGTTTTGCCAGAGTCTGTGAAGCCTAACCGACCAGCCTTTGACTACGACCTTTTTCGCACGTTCTTGTCGTACGTGATCCACTTTTCATCACCAGTTATCAGGTTTCTCAAAAATGCTTCGGTTTCATTACGTCGTAATAAAGAATCACAAATGAGTAGGTACACGGTTCATTAGGTTTCTTTCAGTGAGCTCATGAGGCACCCAAATATCGAGCTTTTTTGTGTACCTAGCTTTTTTCAAATGCGCCAAGACTGTTTTGTTGTCAATTCCCAGTTCTTCAGCTACATCGTAACTACTGATATGCCGATCTTGCTCCACTTTTTAAAAAATGGCATCCATTTTATCCGTAACAGGGCGCCCAGAGCGAGGTGCATCTTTGACATCAAAATTTACGGATTGTAACGCTTAAACCAAATTTGTGCTACTCTCACAGACACTGCACTTTTTTTCGCGGCTTGCGTTGCATTTTAACTTTTTTGTAGTAAAATTTTAAAATGTATCGAATTTTTTCATTAGATTCACTCATCTTAACAGTAAGAAAAACAAATTAAAATCACACATTGTCCTAATTTGAATTTGGAATTATCATTTTTAAAATTTAAACTTTTAAATAATACCAAAACCAGCCAGATACAAATGGTATAGCCAAAGAGATTTTATTATTAGTTCGTACATACTATTTGCTAAAAGAGTTTTTCCCCAACCTAATAATATAAATACCCTACCAAGGGTTGCTCGAGCCGAAGTTCTAGTATATTTTTTTTAATATATTGTATGTGTATGAACTCACTCAGCGCTAATGGTGGTAATATTAGGTCCTTACATATGAAATTGGCGTTTTGTCGTACTGGCCACTTTGATCACAAATTTCTCCTATTTGGTTAGGAATTCGAAATTCAAATTTATACAGCTATTTCCACATGTAGTTGTGTTTCGTAAACCGTCATTCATTTGTTTTTTTACTTATCTTTTTTCTGTTTGCATCGCTCGATTTACAAAATGGAAAATTTGAAATATCGCGTTATTTACGAGTACGAGTTCCACCGTGGCACCAGTGCTGCGGAAACGGCTCGAAGGGTTAATGATGTGTATGGCGGTTGTGTCGCAAAAGAAAACACAGTGCGTTTTTGGTTCCAACGTTTTCGTTCTGAAAATTTCGACCTGCAAAACAAGCCCCGTGGACGGTCGGAGACCCAAGTTGATAATGAAGCATTGAAGGCTATTGTGGAAGCGGATCCATCGCAAACCACGTCCGAGTTAGCTGCAGGCTTCGGTGTTAGTGATAAAACTGTTTTAATCCACTTGAAGCAAATTGGGAAGATTAAAAAACTTGAAAGGTGGGTTCCTCACGAATTGAGTGAAGCAAACCGGCAAACGCGCGTCAACTGCTGCGTTACATTACTTGACCGGCACAATAACGAAGGGATTTTAAATCGAATCATTACCTGTGATGAAAAGTGGATTCTCTACGATAATCGGAAGCGCTCATCGCAATGGCTGGACCCTGGCAAGCCAGCCAAAGCCTGCTCCAAGCGAAAATTGACCAATAAAAAGTTACTTGTAAGCGTTTGGTGGACTAGCGCCGGTGTCGTTCATTACAGTTTTCTCAAATCTGGCCAGACGATTACGGCAGATGACTATTGTCAGCAATTGCAAACCATGATGGAAAAGCTAGCTGGTAAACAACCGAGGCTGGTCAATCGCTCTACGCCACTGCTGCTTCACGACAACGCTAGACCACACACTGCACAACAGACGGCTAGCAAATTAGAAGAGCTTCAATTGGAATGTCTAAGGCATCCACCGTACTCCCCGGACCTTGCTCCAACAGATTACCATTTTTTTCGAAATTTGGATAACTTCTTGCAAGGGAAAAAATTCAACTCAGATGGGGCAGTCCAAATCGCCTTCAAAGATTTTATTGATTCCCGTCCGAATGGTTTTTTTAGTAAAGGGATCAATGAACTACCTATGAGATGGCAAAAGTGCATAGATTACAATGGCTCATACTTTGATTAAATAAATATACTATATAAAAATTTTTCGACTTTTTGTTCCTCCCATACAAAACGCCAATTTCATATGTAAGGACCTAATAATTAAAAAATTACAATCTTCGACGCTATACTCGTACAAATGTACGCTATTCATACCTAATACAAATATTATCCATCTCTTTCGATTCTTTTTTTTAATGGGCGTAAAGCTCGTGTCGAAAAATCGCCAGACTTTTGGGGGGAGCGGAAGGCTCTTACCCCTAGAAATTTAAGGGCAACAGCCGGCGCCCACTTGGGGGCAAGAAACCCCGGAATATGACGAGAGAGGAATGACCCTGACGGGGCCTTCCAGGATTAGGGCAGGACTTGATTATTGGCAATGACTATCTCAACAGCAGACTGCGTGGGACCAACAGGATCAGACATACTAAAATAAAGGTTATTATTGGCTAAATAAAATCTACAAAGTGGCTCAGCGATTAAAATATGACAAAGAGAATTTATTTAGGTATCGATTTATGTTTTTTTTGTTATTGTTTTATGTTTTTAGTGTAGGTAACAGCCTCCTTAGCAGAGTGGTCAAGATGTCAACGCCACTACGGAGGTTTCGGGTTCGATTCCCGGTGGAGACACTGTAACTGCACACCTGATCTCTATAATAATTAAAATTGGCCAATGATCATCTAGTAGTAGAATCGTACTACTTTGTGTGAGTAACGAGTAACCCAAGCTCTTTTAGAAGATTACAGTGTGCTCGTCTTTCTTCGGGAATTTGAACTACGAAATTAAACAAAGTGTCTCTGTACAACATCTATGTAATTCCTAGCTATCAATTCCTCCCTGCTCGATCATCAGGGAAGTTAAAAACATGTAGGAAATATCATCGAGTAAACAATGTATTCTCTATATAGCGTATCGCCCCAGGTTTTGGTCTTTCTTCGACCTGAGCTTCTTTTCAAGCTCTAGCTCAAAAAGAACTTCTAGTTCTCATAAGTACTTTCGTTGAGTCTCTCTTCCTCAACAGAAGAACCGGTCTCCAAGCCTCTCTAATGATACTGCTCGGAGACGGCCACTCTTGCCCTCGCCCTAGGCAACCTTTTCCTTAAACTATGCCAACCGTATTGATAAATACAGTAACATAATCTCTCTGTGTCTTCCACACTACCATCCCACAAGGGATCTAGCAAGATCCAGCTCTGACGAGGGAACTAGTTTTAGCTCCCCCAGCTGGATGATTACTGAGACCTCAGATCCCAAGCAAGGCAGTCGTCTGGAAACAAAGACCCGATACGCTCACACCTTTATAGCAAACCAGCCGTTAAAGTATTTACGAGACGAGTGCGAATAAACGCCCCTCCAACGCGCTCTCTGTGAGACACTGCCCATCCTGTCCTCCAGAACGCTCCTGACCTCCCCTCAACACAGAGGTGTAGGAAAAGATTTAAAAAATATACAATCCCGAAGGATTGTCTACAGCGCAGCGGACTCTGGTCCGACCGGTGCGCCTTAAGCGATGGAAGGAGACCAAAGTCTCTTCGTTGAAAGCCTAAGCTTCTCGTTGTAAGCCGAAGCTAGTGGACGACGTCCAATCGATACTAGCCGTAGCGTTCCCGATACGGCTGAGCCGCTGTGGTGTTTATGAGGTCGGTTGTCGACCTTACAACCCACACGATGATGATAAGTATAGGTATCGATTTGATTTGTGATACGGTTGGCAGCCCCGGCGCCGGTTGTCGCGCCGCATTACCTTCGACCTGCAAGAACTTTTAACAGTCCCGACGCTTGTTACATGCACCGCAAACAATTAGCTTACGCTCTTCCGACAAAGTAAACTATGCTTGCACTCAACAGTCTCACGACCCTTACTTACCAACAAGCTTACTTACCGAAGTCAAATTTACCTTGACAGTCGACGGTAAGTATAGCTACCAGTATTAAGTCGCGCTGTAGGTTGCCAATTTTTAAGTTTTTATTGGTATGGCAAGGTAGTATTGATTGTGATTTTCTACTAGTATGGTTCCTTTTAAATAACCTTTGGAACCTTTTCACCCTAGTATAAACGGATCCGCTCTACGAGTGACAGGAAAAGAAAAAACATACTTCAAAGTTCACGGCTCGTTCGCGTGAATTTGTATCGTGTTTACAAGTTAGGGGATTTTATTTAAAAATGCCGTTATGTTTATAATTTCCTATATATTATAATACCAAATTGATCAGGATTAAATTCTCGATCCTTTTGTGTAATTATAAAAACAGATTTCTCATGTTTTCGTGGGTAAATATGAATCAAAACCACAACGCATACCACCACAAGGAATTGGCGAACGATGAAATGGCGGTTTTTTTCAGCTTGGATTTATTTTGGATTTTATAAAGTGACTGTAGTATTTTTTTATAGTATTAAATTCTGTACAAATCTGGCTTGCTAATGGTATTTTTTCATTAAATCATAGCTTTAGTACTTTTCAAGTTATAGGCGTTTTTCGTGCATGCGATGACTCCCGTGGAATGCACGCCACGCATGCTCGGTAGGTACCCCTGGACTGTTTGTGACCTTGAGCGGCTCGACTGTTTAGTGGGCCACTAGGTCAATATAAAACACTATGGTGAATAAGATCATCAACGGCCCGTTACAGCCCACTACTGGACTATGAGCCTCCTCTACCTAAGTGGTGAATTAGATATTCAGCAGGTATTAGGATAATTATCTCCTGATAATTCAGTTACTATGATGATCAAAATTAATGATAATATAAGTAAGTAAGTAGTACGTTGGTTCTTAATATAAGCGACTCGTGTTTTTGCAAAGAGTAAGATTAAGAAATGTTTTCAGTTTTGTCTAATTATCCGTGTTTTCGCAATATATATTTATTAAAATTTACAGTTTGCAATATCATCGCAAAATTAAAATCAAATTATCAAATCATCCTACGACATGTATAACTAAGCTCTAAGCTAATAGCGCTAGTGGCTAGTAGCGCGTCTGGCGTGTTTGTGTCACTTAGGGTGGATGGCTTCCAAGCGGTAATGAGAAAGCGTCATTTACTGACAGACTTAGTTGAACTGTCAACGGAGTGTTGAGGGCTGTATGTGGGGCGTGTGACGTATCTATGTACAGCCTTCAACTCGACACTGGCACAAAGTATAACTAGCGCCATAAAAAAAAAAAAACATTCCCAGCCATTAACATTTAATTTATTAGTAATTTGTTTGTAAAATTTAAATTCAATTTAATTTAATTCAATTTAGAATTTTAATTTTGAATGTCCTAATTGTACTTAATTTAATTTAATAGCGTCTGGCCCCGATGCCCCGCTCGCCGCCCCACTCCTCCCACCGCTGACATCGAGGCCGGGGCCTGGGTGCACGCCTGAAATAAATGATTTTTATTTAATTTATTTATTTTATTTAATAACTCCATTCATATCGCCGACTTTAATAAAAAGACAAACAAACTCACCACAAGTTCACAAGACTGCTCCAAAATCAATGAGCCTACAAAGAGGGCTTGCAAAGTTGGCAGCTCGACGCCTATTAGTGGAATATTACATAACTATGATTGAATACATGCTGAACCCTGTCTAGACTAGGGTCCTGAATTGAGTCTCCGGAACAAGTTTTGTTTACACTTGGCTACTTCGTACATCTGAAGCACTGCGTGCAACGATTTGTATTTATTTTTATAAAACGCCACTCTGTAATTTTCACTAAGTCGGTTGCAGAATTATAAGTTAATCGCAAATTTGCTAGATTTATAATATTAAAAGAAAATTAGACATACGTAAAACTAATAAGCGTAATGAATAAAAAATTATTACGGAGAAAGTTCCTGCTTTACAAAATAAATACTAGAAGACATTTTCATTGCTATTAGTTAATGCAGTGGAAAGACGAGTACGAAAACTTTCTTTATATAAAATAATATTAGATTTTTAAGTTAAATATAGCTTCTGCTTGAGAAGTTCATCATCATCATCATCATCATCATCATCATTGGGTGGCCAAAAAGGATGTTGGCAGTTTATACCCAAAAATTGTAATTTTATTACTATTTACAAAAAGAACATACAATGGAAAAATTACGACAAAAAATGTATGTTGTCCAAATAACGTCTATTACGTCTTAGTCCATTTTCTAATGATATTAGCACTGGGAGATCAAGAAATGTCCCGTACATTGAACTGCGCGCGATGTAAGCGGCGAGCTGTTATTATCGAATTGTTGTTTTGATAATAAGCTCGTACACAAAATGCGCGCTGAGCTCCGGTTTACGAATCCATTTCAACTAAATTTCCAATAATTTCCACGTATAACATTATATTTGTTTTGCTATCTACCCTCATTAAGACGAGTTTTGATATTTCAAAGTGCAAATAACCTTTTTGGACACCCGGTATTATGCCGACCACCAAGCAGACGCAAAACACCCTGACTAAAAAATCTAATTTTTTTAAGAAAAAAATGTATTTATAAATATATTAGAAGTTGGTTCTAATCTAAAGGCCGGTTTACACTGAGTCAGTCGCTGGCGTCAGTGGGCACTGGATAGACGATCGCCCTATACTATTAAGAAAGTGGCTAATTGACAAATGTTTTTACTCTGTAAATGAATATTTAATCACTAAACCTGACATTGCAATAAAAGTTTAATTTGAGGAATAGGTAATAATTATTTAACATTGTAGAGTGAAGGATCGATAAGTGCATGTTTTTAGTTTGATATTTTTTGACTTTATTTAATATTTGACAAGTAAATTATTTAATTCGGTACATACATATTTTAATTAATCTATGTTAAATTTGCATGCTGGAAACAGCTAAATGTGTGAGCCTAACTATAAGTAACATCTTATGAACCACGTTTTTGGCAAATAAAGCTTATTTCTATTTCTATATACAGACTAACGCTTGCATGTTAATTCTTGTTAGCGTCTGTCCTGCACGGACTGACGTCTGTTACCGACTCAATTTAAACCAGCCTTAGGGTCGGGCCACACTTATCGACGGCCTTTCGCATTTTGCCGATTGAAAAGGAGCACACTTGTACGCATTATGCCGATCCGCCGCTTACGGAGGCGTTCGCATGCGTACGCAGCCGTACGTAAGGTGCCGTATAGCTCCGTCACAGTCTAAAATGGTTGTTGCACACAGTAGGTATACTTACGTAGTATAGGTATGTAATAATATATGTTCTGTACATTCAGTGGTTTTGTTGCGCATTTGAGGAAACAATATAGTATTGTTTCCTGTTTATTTTCGAATTATTTCTAGTACTAGTTTTGTTAAACAATTTGATTATTTGCAGTAAAGAAATTTATTTGATGTACAAAAATTATTGAATTGTTGAACATAAACTGATGGGTGATAAATTCTTTGATGTGCACCATAATTGTCATAATCTGTACCAAACTCGACGTTTTTATTTCTATCTATGTTCCAGTGAAATACCCACAATAAATACAAAAATCTTTTACTGTTACGAAATTTGCGAAAAACATCGGGTATACTTATTAAAAACTGTGCTTAAAATATGAAATCATTGGAGTCAAAAATTATTAAGACAAAAACCTTATTTTTATTTTGCATTTGTTGATCTACTGTACTTTGTACACTGTGGCACAACTTATCGCCGTCGTTCGCCGTCGATCGCCGTGAATCGCCGTCGATACCTGCGGACGGTCGACCGCGTTTCGCCGTCGGGGCGCGTGCGCGGCGTCGATGCGAAAGGATGTCCATACTTTGCGCGCGTTTTGTACAGGCAAACCGTCGAACGCCGTCGATAAGTGTGGCCCGACCCTTAATCTGGTTGGATCGTACTATGCACTGGCTCGCCAACTCGGGCCGTGACAGCGGACGCCTTTAATCCAATATCGGATTTTCACTTTGAACACCCATGACCATGAGCTTCATGCACAGTCGAAAAAAGACAAAATTATACAGGCGCTGCTGTTAGCAAAAGGGCATATTTTTGTCTGTCCTAGACCGTACAGTAGTGTACAATTTCAAAGCTCAGCCTTTTCTGTCGTCCTTTACCATTTGCCTAGAAAGAAAAGTCAGCCTGCATTATAGGATTTTATTTCACTCCCAGTTCAGCATAGAACCTTTTAAACTCTCATGACTTTTACACATTTTGAAACTGGTGTAACGGGTCTAACCATGATAAATTTTCAGTAAAATCAATACAATCAGGTTCTATACCAATAATTTATCATCTATATCATCACTTGTAACTATAGATTAATGACTTATCACCTTGTGTGGCCTTTTAAATGCAACGTAAATCATTATAATTTACACATCTCGGCGGCGTTCAGAAATCAGAGTTTAAATTTCTCCAGCTGCACTAAAGACTGGTTACAACAACAATTTAAATCTATCGATTAGGTACTTTAAAACGAACGTTAAGGTTTTTTTGCCACGTTTCTTCCTCTATAAAATGAATAGTTTAACTGTTAGCGTTTGTATGTTTACGGCACCCTGATACAGGAAATTTTAGTGATAACAGTGCGATTTATTATTAATATAATAAGTTTATAATTATTGTTAGGGCTCTTCTTATCGAGCGTGTCTTTAGGTCCACCACCGATTTGATAAACCGTGGTGTCAGTGTTGTTTAGAACTGGACAGTTTCATGCTTTTTTTTAATTCTGTATTTTTTAAATTATACTTTTGACAGAGAAGTGGATCTTTGTGAATAAGCATTAAACTGAGCATCTTGAAACAATAGATTTATTTATTTATTTTTATTTAAACTAAGTATACAAAGAAAACGGTATCATTACAAAGAAAACGGTATCATTACAGGAGGATCCCAACTCGATACCGCCACATTTAAATTAATTAAAATTACAAATATACTTTCTTATAACTAACACAGAATTCTATAACAAACAACAACATAATTGCAGGCAACATCAATATCAACATTTGTCCACCAACCGACCGCTAATAGCAGTATACCATTGGGAGTTCTGCATCAACGCTTATAATGGGCGTTCATACAGCCCTCCCAATTATACCAATTATATCAACCGACTATTTATAACATCTAACGCCTTAACTTCATCACTCACTTCAGAATCCGAGCACATAGCACGTGTGACAATGCAAATCGTATGATGATTTACATGATGTTATTTATCTTATCCAGACTAATGATCTCACCTTACGCCAGGCAGGCCTGACTACAAAATAATAGTTAGTGTTTTTAATTTTGTTGGCGTTTTTAAAACCGTATAAAATGGTTTAGTCAGTTGTTCGTTTGCTAGAAACCCATAACTGCTAAGGTTGCCTGGAAGAATCTGCTATCTTTGCAATAAGGCTGCCAATTAGTAAACCCTTCTTTTTTTTCATTGTTATATAGCTTCGTATATTTCCTTGTGTGCAATAAAGTATAAACCCTTCTATAATATTACAATGATCATTAGTTCTGTGGCCCAGCAGCCGCCACGGAGCTGTTGAGCGAAGAGCAATAACCAGGGTTCAGTCCGAAGAAAAGGAATTTATGAATTATATATTATGTATTATATTACTAACATGGAAAATAATAACAAGGATAAGTTCACTCACGGAGATCAGGACATGAAATGAAGAATTTAGCAGAAAAAAGACAAAATCGAAACGTAAAAATTTTTAATTTAAAAATTAATTTAAAATGAAAGATAAAACTGCCATCAAGAAAGGTTGCCAGTCATAAAACAGGAAAGAGGACGAATGCCTCGTTACAGTTCTATCTATGAGATGAAGTTCATTTATATAGTATAAATACATACAATATAAGTATATAAGCATACAAATATAAGCATACAATATAAGTATATACAACAGTAGAATGAACAAAAGTATCAAAATCGTATCCTCAAGCAGTCTCGTGTTCGTATAGGCACGTGTTTACACTCAGGTCCAATATCAGTTTATTAAATGAAAGGATAATATACTTTATTGTACACACGATAATATGTGTACAGCAATTAGAGTTAAGAACAGGAGAAAGTGTACAGCTAGGCGGCCTTATCGCTTTATAGAATTTGTTCCAGGCAACCTTGCTACAGAATACACAAAGCATTGTTCTTGTGTTCAACTTCTTGATAGAATATAAAAATTTACAGTAAATGTTTTAAACAGTATTTTGTTTTCTTTTGTTGTTTGCGTTTATACTTAAAGGACGTATTGCGAAAAAGCACGATTAAAAACTTAAGAATTGGCCGATTTCTTTTGTAAAACCCGACGATTTAGCACGCAATGGATTTTATTACCTAGGTCGAGGGCTACCATGGAACACAAGCGCTGGGCTCCTCAATGTACATTTTTGCAAAGCAAAGGCAGTGTATTTATGAAACACAATTGACTCATATCAACCATATACAGGGTCTCTTATTAACACAATTGACTCATATCAACCATATACAGGGTCTCTTATTAACACAATTGACTCATATCAACCATATACAGGGTCTCTTATTAACACAATTGACTCATATCAACCATATACAGGGTCTCTTATTAGTATCTGCTGGAAATCTGAATCAAATAAATAGTCAAAAGTTATGTGCGGTTTGCTACAAGGGGGTTCGTGACGTGAGTTGTGCACCTTGTGGACATGTCGTTGCGTGCGTGCAGCGTGCTCTTACTACGGACAAGTGTTTTATCTGTCGAATGAGGTACAAAAGTATAATGCGTTTATGTTTTTCGTAAAAATACAAATGCTAACAGCCAAATACCTAATAAAGATGGTTTTCTAATAATAAGCAAGTTACCATGGAGGTATTTCTATAGAAGTAAAAGCTATAAATTCAAGGTGCGGTGTGTCATATGAAAGCTCGGAGTATGAAAGAAATAAACTCTAAAAACAAAATAACGAATGAACTCGCGCGTCAGAGGTGTGTATCAGGCTCGCGTAGTCGTTACAGCGGCAGCTTTCGTTACGGAGTTTCGGTTTCGATTGCCGGTGCAGAATACTTTGTGAAATTATAAGTTGGTATAAAACATGGTGACCATGTTTATTGGTTTTACTGAAAAACTTAACAGATAAACAGGTAGACATAGTTACTTTTGCAAATAGCAACAATAAGGGCTTAGGTCACAGTTCATTGTAAGTTGGTTTAAGCCCTTATTTTGTTATAAACCAGTTTATAATGTTTTTTTTTTTGTCAGGGCTCCTTTTATATTGACAATTTAATAGCTTTATCCCTATTGACCAATTTAATTAGATTTAAGGTTAGGATTACTTATTAACTTAACTATACTTAGCATTACACAAACTACACAAAACGCAAATTATACTTAACTTATGTATTATACGTAAAGAGTACAAAATCACCACAAGCCCTCGAGCGCATCAACTTTGTTACCGATTTCTTTATTTTTGTATTTTCAGGGCGAAGACTTAGCACCAGTCAAGGCAGCCATGTTACGGAGTGTCCTGATGCTAAAGAACGCCTCTGGGACTACAACTCTAGCTGCGCCCGCGACCGAAGGCCAATATTTCGTCGAGCTTCGTGTCTATAACACACGAGAGGCACCGAACGTTGGAAACTGGCCGTAACTAGTCACTTTAAAAGTAGCAACTGATGTCGATACTTCCATTTGGAAAGCAGTCACTGCGCTAGTTCAGGCGGGTAGAGCAGAATTTAAAAATGTACAACCTATACTCTATACAACATTTTAGTTGAGTACATTTTTAATAATATTGTGTACCTACTTACGCATTAACCGCATTTAATCGTTCATTATTACTATCATTGACTACTACTAGACTACTTATACAATGTCTATTGCAATTACTTTATAACAAAATTTGTTACTTGTGTTTATCTTATTCAAATAATATTTTCTTATTCTAACAGGTCTAACTCGTTTTTACACTGAACCTAAAAATGAAAAGTAAATATGAAGAAACTTCAAAGTTTACAATGCACTACTGTCAAGCTTACAATAAGTACATCCCTAAAAGCTTTTCGTCACATAAAAAGACATTCATTAATATAATTGTTTGTTGCAATCTGAATTCGAATTGCTTTTAAAAACAGAATTGCAAGCTACCGAGTTAATCTTGTAATGGGCCGTTGATTGATTGAATGAGTTAAACCTGAGGGCATTTTCATTCAACCTGAGCTTTTTTTGTTGTCAGTGTCCTCAACAGGATAAAAAAAGCTTTGATTAATAATACAGCAATTCAAGTTAATTTTGAACTTTATGTGAAGTATACTTTACCAAAGAATGATGAGAAGTCATTAAAATCATTCAGTACAAAGTTTGAAACTATATTTCAAAATACTAATATATCTAATTTTAAACTTTTGCAGTCATTAATATATTATCTTCTTTATACACTAAATCCGTAGAAAAGTTAACTAATTTATATTCAGAGCTTCAGCTCTCAGAATCTGGCTGGTCTATTGAGTCAGTGAGTCATATAGAAGTTAACGTAAACAAATATAATCCTCTGAGGACTGGTTCTTATATACCATTGCCAGCATAAATCCGAAACACAAAAGCTTGTTTGAACATACAGCATAAAGACGATTTTTGTTTATTTACGAAGTATTACTGCTCATACCCAGTCAAAAATAACCCTAATAGAGTCAAATCATATCCTCATTATGTAAAATTGTTTTGTACCGAAGGTATGTCGTTCCCTTCTAGTTTCAATGATTTAAGATAGTTTGAAATAAATAATCCTAACGTAAGTCTTAACGTTTATGGATTAGAAGAAAATGGTTGACACACATCAACTTATTGCAAATTACTAAAGGAAACAAAAGTCATTTTAATTGATAAAAGACTTATAAAAACTTGTTCATAAACAGCTTACTAAACATAACTCGAAAATTTATTTGTGTGAGGAATGCTTTATTTATTTTGATTCCGAGGAAAAGCTGTTAAATCATAACTGCCCTAGAGTGCAAACAGTCTTGCCGGAAAAAGATAGTGAACTATACTTTACAAACTATATGAAAACTCAAAGAGTACTCAAAGAATACTTGCGTACATGCTTTTTCACGGAGTATCTAATCTACCGACGCTTATGAGTTTAGCTTAATGATATGTAACATTTTTTTTAAATGCTCCATTAATCCCAGTACTTATTATCAAAACCTCTTATGGATATTTGATCTCAGTTTTAGGGATTTCACAAGAGACATTTCTAATGTTTTGATGCTGTAAAAAATATGTTTATTTAAATATTATCAAGTGCTTTGGACCCTTGAAATCTACGTATCGAGGACAAAACTTTGAAAAAAAAATTTCAGTGGCTCAGACTGGCAAGCCACTGACCAGAAATATGCCACTGGATCAGCCCTATTTTAATGGATTTGTGTCATGTTTGAGGTAGGCATGAACCATGACCCTGACCTAGTCTAGTCTCTTGACAAAAATATAGCAAGACAGTTATTAGGGCAAATACAAGTAACTTAACAAAATTTATAAAAGTCCTAAAAATGTTTCATAAAAATTTACTTGTTTTGTAGTAATTTATCCAAATTATTACTAAATTAGAAAGCAGAATTAAGTGTCACAAAACCACATTATACTTCCTAATCTACATACATTAATCGATTCATTACATACGATCTATACTGAACATAAATTTTTAAATCAACTCAACAAAAGCAAAAGCTAACTTTACAAAACGCGAACGCATTTTCGCAACTACGGATGACCGCTTTTAGCGTAACAATGTAGTAGCAACAATTATACACTATGCAAAATGTCACACCGATTGACCAATAAGCGAGAGTTAAAAATTGAGGACTACGCGCGATCCTCTTAGGAGTTCATGGTTGAATGAAACATGTACAACACTTAAACAACCGTAAAAATTCAACTGTACACCTTGTGTCGCTTCTACAGAGTGCATAATCGTTGAACGCAGAACGCACTATTCCTAATTGTCAGATTGAGAACGCCAGTGACAGGATAATAATTTAATCTCTGTGCTTAAGCGTATAAAGTCGTTTGTCGTGCACAAGAGAGCGGCATTCAAGAAGTAGGTTGAGAGAACAAACCTCGTAGCTCATGTATCACTGAGATTCATTAACTTGTCGTTGACGATCAGACGGAATCCATATCAGCCAATGAGCGAGCCACATTCAATAAAACGCCTTTTGAAAATTACGTGAATCTGCGACTTCTGCAAGCCTTACAAAGTTAAATTCGTAAATATGAACATTTGAGCTGTGAATAGACTGCTTTTACAAACTCATAACATTTTTACAAAGTTTCGAAATCGTTTAAAAGTTCCAAAGTTACCTTTTAAGGGTCCTCCGAAAATACTCTTTTATACACAACCCGCAACTCACGTGCCGGCTGAACTTTCAACTAACTTTAACAGCGAAATTATGAGGAACAATGAATGAGTACTTTCAAAAACCCAACCTGCAAAATTTCGAAACATAAGCTGCATTTTCTAACATCGGGAGAATAAAACCGACGGCTTGGCACTTGAAAGTCTAGATGCAGACAACAAAATAAAACCCCTAAAGAGAGAGGCTGCGTTGCACCGAGTCCAAATGGGAAATGAAATCGCAGCGGGTGCAGTTATATCATACTAGACTAGATATTGCAGCTTTCGTACACGACCGAGAGAAAATGAAAAGGGAGCGCTTGCGTCGATTTCATTTCCTGCATGTTGCATTGAAAATTAGCTGTGCTACTAACTACAGGAACTGATTGACTAAACGTGTACGATATTGTAAATGTGACCCAGGATTGTAAGAAATTGAAGTAGTAACGATTGAAAGTATTGTTGTTATGTTATTTTAAGTTAAGTTATTCATCATCAACAGCTTACATACGGCCCCACCGAGGGGCTCGTGCTTTGGTTAAGTTTTAGAATCAGTTTCACGGCATTTTAATTTGCGTTATTCAGTTAACCATAGGGCTAAACCAGACTAAATAGAAATATTTTCAGATATTTTCCTTCAGCGTAGAAACTCAAAAATTGACATCTCAGATGCTCAATAACAAAAATGCAACACCAGTAAATGCAACAGCCGTAGTTAAAATGCGATTCCGGAATGTATAAAGTCAATAGAAAAGTACAAAACATTCCAATTTAAACTAAAAGAATATCTCGTACAAAAATGTTATTATAAAATTGGTGATTTTCTAAACCAAACTGAGCATTAATATACCTACAAACAAATACTATTAATATTAACAAAAACAAACATTGACATAATTTTATTTTATCTTATTTCGTATTTTATCTTATTTTTACATAATAGTCATAATTAATTACATACCTACATTATAAAATATCGATCTCATGGTCAAGCTGTATAAAATATTTATTTTAAAGTTCTAAAATTTATACCTATGAATTGTATTGTTTAATAATAATAATAATAGTTTCACTAAATTATATTAAATTTAAAATAATAGATTAAGGTTTGTGGCAGCATGTGATATTTTAGTACTAACATTTTATTTTATTTGATAACTTTATTGCAAATTACTTAATTTAACTAAGTTTTAATTATTAAGGGGATATCAAATGTGAATGTGTTAAAAACAGTCGGCTTTTAAGGATTTGTCACACAGGATGCGTTCTGCGGTCTGCGGTCAGGTCAAAGTGAACGCAGCCCGCATCATACTTACTTACTCCGCTCAGCGATCCAAAGTGGACCTTGGCCTCCGAGACGAGAACACGCCATCCATCTCGATCCAGCCCGCATCATGTATGAACAAAATTGTCGTTCAGGGCAATCGGACAGCGATCCGGGCGAAGCGGGCAAAATCGCAGCCATATGCTAGTGGGAACACTTGGCGTCCAACACAATTTTTGACGATTATCTTCCAGATGGTGTACGCATTGAATTAGTTCTATGGATAAAAAAGCTTTTTAACAAAAAAATCAATAAGCCTTCTCTTAACCAACATAGAAATTAAAAATGGCCTATGTTTTGTAATCAAATCACAATTAATTCTTTAAAATAAAATTTATCTAAGTACACTTTTTGTAGTCGGTGCCAGCCAGTCGGTGCAGGTAGGTATTCTCAGCTTGTTTTTGTTCTATAATACTACTACTAACTGTGGACGGACTATACGAAGAGTACATTCAATACCCTTCGCGTTCAATATAATAACTCACTAAGAGCAAGGCTCCGCCTACCTTGGCGGTGTAGCGCGTCTGGCATGTTCGCGGACAGCAGGGTTTCCGATATACATTCCTACTCAAAAATGTAAAGTCTTCGTTCCATAGACGTTTGTATTCCTCGTCTAACTCCATTGTACAAGTTGTACTCTCAGTGATCTATCAGCAGGCAATTCTACATAACAACCTCGTGACATGTGTTTTGTAAAAAAAACTTATGTATGGATATATTTTGTACTTTTGCACGGATTATTGATAGGTAGATACTTCATGTATAATATTAATTATTTTTGACATTTTGTTTTGTTGTGACATTTTTACAATGTGTAATAATAATTTTAAATGTATGGGTTTTTAAATGTATGGGTTTATCATGCCTGAAATAAACAATTTTTATTTATTTTATTTATTTATTTAATACGATATCGAAGTCGAAGACGTCCACAGCTAGACAAAGATCTCAGCCCTGCTGCATGGCGACCGTCGATAAAGTAATCCGCATGATATATAAACCAATCCAAGTTTATCTCGCGCTATTGGCAATTGGTAACCACGTTTTATGTCGCGTCGTCATGCAGCAGGGGCAGGTCTCCACAATTGGAGACCTGCCCCTGCTGCATGACGACACCAATAGCGCGATATAAACTGCCAATTGCCAATAGCGCGATATAAACTTGGATAGGTACTTGCGGTCAACGCAGGACCGGGCATTGGCCCGGTCCCGGCATCCAGCAGCAAACAGTGACGTTCACCAGATCGCCGGTCCTCGGTGTGGCGGACTCAGACTGAAATGAATAAAAGTAAATAAAGAGAATTCAAAGCATTTCTGCATTATTATTGGTTCAGTTTTTCTCGCTTTGGCTGGCACCGACTACAAAAAGTGTAGATAAAAAAGTAAATAATTAATAGTGATTTGATTGAAAATATTGGCCATTTTCAATTTCTATGTTGGTTAAGAGAAGGTTAATTTAATTTATACTTTTATCTACTCTCATATCGTAAAATTCGAATTACAAAATCCACAACCGACTTATATTCACACCATTTATAAACACAATACCGAAATTTAAAAATAGAATCATATTATAACACAGTCTCTCTATGAAAACGATGTTATAAAATATTTTTTTTGTTTGGCGCCATTCCTATGTTTTCTTGTACTGAATTTGATGGAAATATTGTTATTTTTGCGTAAAAATATCTGATAGCAGTGATTGTGAAGAGAATTTGACTCCGCCCGATATTTTAAACGGAAATGACTCATATCTTTTACTAGCAAAGTCGAGAAAGATATATGATAAATCAGATAAATGCTATGAAGATCTTATGGAATGGAAAAGCAAAAAATTTCTTACTCTTTTAACTTAAAGGTTCAACACCAATGTATGAGAGTAGATAAAGTAGTGCACATAACTAGCACATACTCGTGTTTTAATACCCCTCATTATGCAACAGTTTCATAAACTACTATTTAGTTACTTTTTCGTTGGTTGAATTTTTTGTTAAAAAGCTTTTTTACATCTTCAGTGCAGGTTTAAACTAAACATCAAAGGGCATCATAATGGCGGCGCGTCTCGCCGGGCGGGCACGACGACACAAAACGTTTTCTTTTTTTTATGTTATAAATATTATGAACCCGTCGAGTTATTTACTATTAGATTTACTAGATAGTCAAACAAAACCAAACATTTTGAAGGCTCTATGCTACATATAATATTAGTATTTTATATAATTAGTTATTTGAGTAGTGATAGCGTAGTCAGTGGAAGGCTTGCCTTCCATTCCGAAGGACCTGGGTTCTTATCCCGGCCTGTACCCCTGAATTTAAAATTCATGTACAGATATTTTCTAACCAGATTATCACTAGCTCAGTGTTTCGGATGGCACCTTAAACTGTAGGTCCCGGGTTAACTGCCATGGTGGTAGTTGTAAAGCCATGTTAGAGGCCCTTTAGGCGGCTTAGAAACTCTCGACAATAGATGGCGCCAGTCGTCACACGATGAAAGAAAGAAAATATTATTAGTTGCGAAACGCAACGAATGGGGGATATACCGACAGCCAATTAAAAAAATATGTAGTTCATAAAACTTCGATAGATGGTGTTGACGATTCGTGGATAAAGAAATCTGGAGAGTCACCCAGGGCCATAAAAGGATTTAAAAAATAACCCATGAATAATAATCCTGGCGCCACCTATCATCTTAATTAGAACTATTGTTTTTATTTTTTAAAGAGCTGTCAGAAAATCCCCCATTAAATCTTGATTTAAAGAAAAACTATTATTTTGTTTGTCCCGATCTGTAGATAGGTTGTAACCCGAAATCCCAATTTTAAACAAATCAGACCTGGCAACAACTGCTTACCTACTTTGTGGTGTGTCAGAAACTTTTTGAACACCCTTTTCGAAGAGAGGTATACGGAAATCTATTGAGATGTATCAAGATGTATCGAGATGTAAATGTATATTTTCGTACGAAGATGTAAAAATATACAATATAGCTGCCGTGTGTCATCTCCTTAAATAATGCAACTACTGTGACGTCACCAGCAGTCCCTTTAAACGGGACATTTGAATAGTAAATGCGCTCTGTTTTCAAGCGCAGACGAATTTGGATAATTATACCTATAGCTAAGTTTGTTTGCTCTCAGTCATATACCTTTTCACTTCTCATGCTCTGAAAGTGCTTATTTGTGCAGGATATAGGCTGCAAGTGCATTAATGTATCTACTAATAAATGTATCTATATTAAGGCAAAGAAAATGAGCCATACAGCCAAACACAATAAGAGGTTCATAGATAGAATATGTTAATTTATTTGCCTTATTTGTTTTTTAAGACATAAAAGATATTAAAATTTAAATTCAAGTACGGTAGGTTATTTAATTAATTAAAGAAAACTATTATTACAAAATTAATTTAAAAGTAGGCTGCATAGGTCTGCAGCCCAAGCCTTATATCAATGTCGTATGATTTAAAAAAAAATAAAGCGGCAGGAAACAGCTCGGCTCTTGTTTTTTCGTGCGTTTATTAATTTCTCCAATTTGCTAAAATTGTTAAAAATGTCCATTGAAGAAGAGGATTTAACACTCTCTCCAAATACGCTTATGGAAATTAATGCGCAGAGAGTTGTGCAACACATATTACCGCCAAAGTCTCGGAAAAAATATCTCAATTACCGATAATTTTGTAAATTGGTTAATTAAAGAAATGTTATGTTATATTTTGTTTTATTTCCATTCTCGACATTACCATCCTCGACATTACCATCCTCGACATTACTATCAGCCCTCACCTTCGGCTCGGGCTGCTAAAAGTCTCGGATAAAAATGGTTCGTTTTGTGCACTTGTTGTAAAATTTACTATTATTATGGGGTACATGATTTATGAATTATAAAATACGCAAAGTAAAATGATATACCTAAATGCGACTCAATAAACATTTTGGGCAAAAAGATTATACCTATTACATCATACATTACATACCAAAATCACGCCTTTTTCTAGGAGGGGTGGGCAGAGACCACTTTCTACAACTTGTTACGATCTAGACAACTCAATTTGAACAAAACGAAAGTCATTCAATTTAAACCCTCACAAAAGTCTTCCCTGCAAATAATTCATAACTATGCCAACAAGACTCTCGAGACGGTAACCGGTTTTTGTATTGATCAATGGTGAAAATTTTATTATCATTATTAGTAGCACGGTAAATGAAACTATTGCGGGTGTAATTTTTCTGGCTAGGTGGGGGTGCGAAGAGTTTTTGTGCCTAACCGATAAGTGTTCTTGGTACATGATAGTTAATAATATTTACTAGTTCCGAGCATTCCAACTTATTTGTTACGATTTTACATAGGAGCATTTGGTCGGCTATATCCCGCCTGGTGTTTAGGGGTAATATTTTATGATGCGTTAGTGCGGATTTGTAATCGCTAAAGTTTAAATAAGACTTAAAGTTAAGAAAGCGCAGAAACTTTTTTTTAATTCGTTCTAACTGTTGTTGGTAAATATTATAATTAGGGCTCCAAATCTGACTGGCATATTCAATTTGACATCGTATGTATGTATAGTATAATGTTTTCATTGTGTTAGGATTTTTGAATTTTTTACATTGGCGAATGATATACCCAAGAGTTTTCAAAGCTTTATTAGTTATATGATGCGGTTAAAAACCTTACTTTACCTTTTGAGGTACTTACAAGCTTTATTTAAAGAGAGGGTGTTGTTTGAATTTCATCTCGTTGGTGACCTTCAATACTAGTCATAACGAACGTATTTGCTAACATTTTTGCGCCCTCTAATATTGATTCCTAGGTACAAAAATCGCACTTGCGCGACTTGCGATGGCGTTTTAAGGACATAATTAATTTATTACAATATTTATCCTAAGCAAAAGTATCGTACTTGCATTTCCTAGACACAAGCAACGCAATCGTAACACATGCGATGGTTATGTTTAGTAAATGAGATAAATCAGATGAATGTTTACAATTGTAAACAATATTTCTGGGTTTATGTATATGAAAAATTATTATTAAATAGATATAGCAAAAATAAAGTTTATAGTTTGTACTATATAGTCAATTCATAATAACAAATGTCTGTTAGTATTTAAAGAGACAACGAAAAACAAAAACAAAACTTTAGCCGCGATTTTCTCGAATTCTCCCACCATGCAAGTGCGATGGTCTTGATAAAGGACGGCAGCATACAAACATTCATAGCGGCTAAAGTCATAACCCTCCCTTTTGCTTCGCCGTAGTCGGGTAAAGGGTCTAGCCTACACCTACCCTACACCTACCCTACACCTACTCTACACCTGCCCTACACCTACCCTACACCTACCCTACACCTGCCCTACACCTACCCTACACCTACTCTACACCTGCCCTACACTCCTGCCCTACACCTGCCCTACACCTGCCCTACACCTACCCTACACCTACTCTACACCTACCCTACACCTACCCTACACCTGCCCTACACCTGCCCTACACCTGCCCTACACCTACCCTACACCTACTCTACACCTGCCCTACACTCCTGCCCTACACCTGCCCTACACCTGCCCTACACCTACCCTACACCTACCCTACACCTACCGTACACCTACCCTACACCTACCCTACACCTACTCTACACCTACCCTACACCTACCCTACACCTGCCCTACACCTGCCCTACACCTGCCCTACACCTGCCCTACACCTGCCCTACACCTACCTTACACCTACCCTACAGGTTTTGGAGAGGTAAAACCTTTGAAGTCTATGGTTTGGCGCCAAAAATCGGCCGTCTCAGAATCTAACGACACCTTTTTAGCTAAAATCCATCAAGCCGTTTAGGCTGTAGAGCGTGCCATAGACACACAAACATACATACATAGTATTACATACATACATATTGATAAGTTTCCGAAACGACAAAGAAAAACTTTAAAAATCTATTTAAAATAAATTTATTTCTCAACGTAGTTTCCTTCTACCTCGATGCATTTAGTCCAGCGCTTCTCCAATGCCGTTACACCAGTTTGATAAAATGTTTTCTCCAACCCCTCAAAATACTCGTCCACGACAACAATGACTTCTTCATTTGATGAAAATCTCTGGCCACCTAACCATTTCTTCAGGTTTGGGAATAAGTGGAAGTCACACGGGGCCAGATCCGGGGAATAGGGTGGATGCGGTAGCAATTCGAACCGCAATTCATGGAGTTTGGCGACTGCAACCATTGACGTGTGTGCAGGTGCGTTGTCATGGTGGAACAAAACTTTTTTCTTGGCCAAATGTGGTCGTTTTTTCTGGATTTCTTCACTTAATTTTTGCAGCAAGCTTGCGTAGTACTCTCCATTTATTGTTTTTCCTTTTTGCAGATAATCCACTAAAATAATCCCTCGAGCATCCCAAAAAACAGTCGCCATCACTTTGCCGGCCGACAAAACCGTTTTTGCTTTCTTCGGCGCAGGTCTTCCGCTCTCAGTCCACTGCTTAGATTGTTCTTTTGTCTCGGGAGTATAATGATGTATCCAGGTTTCATCGACTGTTACATAACGCCGCGAAAACTCGTTAGGATCTCGGTTAAACAGCGCCAAACACTCCGATGAATCGTCCACTCGACGTTGCTTTTGGTCAATTTACTCTTTGACGTCGCCTAGTTAACAATCATTTACTTAAGCTGCATTGAAATAATTGTGCTAAAAATAGTCTCATTGTGTGTTTGGATCTACATATCTGAAAAATCTGATAAACACCCTTAAGGATACACAAATAAGTGAAGTGATAAAGGTTTTAGTAGTGAATAAATGCTTAAAACACTAAATTAATTGTGTATGTGGCGGTAGCAAAGTGGTCGACTCGTTCATCGGAGCTAACTCGTGCGCGCGGATTGCGCGGTTAAGCCAGCGGCATAACCGTCAAAGCTGCGTGCGTATTGTGCGGCATTGTACTGGAGCTGGATCGCCGTTCTGTCTGCGTCACGCGACCATAGATCAAGCTGCGCAGAGGTGTCATCACTGGGATCGTAATATAGTTTCCCCCGGGCGGCTGAATACAGTATGTCGTCAAATGTTATTGGAGATTGTGCTGGGTGCTTACAGGCAATTAGCAACCTACGCTATCTGGTATGTTCGGCATGTTCTAAAGCGTATGATCTTAGGTGTGCTAATGTCACCGATAAATTCTTCTATAACATGATGACTACTGATGATAAAAGCAAATGGGTATGCCAGGAATGCACGAATAAGCAACCCAAGACTGGAAACGTGAACACTCCTGTGCGCCAACAGGCGACCGACCGCCAGGCTGGGACGGCTGGGAAAGCTGACTCTACCTTTGTAAACTGCGAAAAACGCGGCAAGTCTGCGGCTGTTTCTCCTCCACCTACTTCTGTTCAGGAGTCACCTGCTACTTTTAAATCTGATCATGAGAGTCTTGTGTCAGCCATCAGTGATAAAGTGCTAGCGGCGATTCGGTCTGAGTTGCCGAGCATGCTCACTTGTATTATCGGTACTGAACTATCTGCAATAAGCAATGAATTGCAGGAACTGCGCAAATCAGTCGAGTTCCTTAGTACGATGCACGATGAAATTAATATTTCAATTAAAGAGCTAAAAACTGATAACATCCAGCTAAAAAAGGATAATATTTCTTTAAAATCTTCCGTACGCGACTTATCGGATAGGCTAAATGGTCTGGAACAACATCTGCGAGAGAACAATTTGGAGTTTAGCGGAATACCTGAGTTTAAATCAGAGAACTTGAATACAACTATACAACAATGTGCTAGAGCCATTGGTCATCAGCTAAGCGAAGGAGATGTGGTTCATTGCACAAGAGTCTCAAAGAAGAATAAAGAAAGCAAACTGCCTCGTTCGGTTGTCGTCAGGTTCCGGAGCGTCAGGTGTCGTGATGAATTTTTTTCTGCTGTATACCGATTCAACAAAGCTGCCGCTAACAAGGACGCGAAGCTCAATACATCGTTGCTGGGTGTCGGAGGTGAAAAAAAACCGATATACGTTGCGGAGCATCTGTCACCCGCCTTCAAGTCTTTGCACGCGGCTGCGCGGAAGAGAGGGAAAGAACTCGGTTATCAATTTGTATGGGTTCGCAACGGTAGAATTTATGTCCGAAAAACATCTGATTCCCAATACATACTTGTAAAGAATGAAGATAGTCTTAGTCTTATCTGTTGATTTTTACAGTAATATTTATAGTGATGTATTATCAGTAACATATAACTTTAAAAATGGCTGTATCTCTGTATTACCAAAACGTTCGTGGGCTAAAGTCTAAAACTTTGGACGTATTTAATGCAGTTCTGTGTAATAATTACAGTATTGTTTGTTTGAGTGAGACATGGTTGAATAATAACATTGTTTCCTCTGAAATATTCGACAGTCGATATTGTGTGGAGCGCAGAGACCGGAATGAAAGATTTTTGAGGCATTTTAATAAGCACCATGGAGGAGGTGTGCTAATAGCTGTATCAAAGAGTATCGAATATACTTTGAGGAAGGATTGGCAATCTGATCTGGTTGAGGATTTATGGATTCAGATTAAATTGAACAACACTACTACGGTTAACTTGTGCACAGTTTATCTACCGGAATATTTGCCTTCCAGTATCTTTGTTGAATTCATTCAAAAATGTATTAAGGTTATTGACTCTTGCCAAGATGCAAAAACTTGTATCGTCGGTGATTTTAATCTGTCTAATGTTATATGGTCACCCGTATCTGATGTACCCTTAAACTGTGCCTGTGAAAAGTCTAAAGCTATTTACGAGATGTTTCAAATGACCAATACTACACAACTGAATTATGTACTAAATCATAATAATAGGATACTGGACTTGGCGATTGTGGACTGCGCTGATTCCTTCTCACTAGCAGAGGCCTCACCGATCAGTCGTCTCGACGAACACCACCCTTCTTTCGAAATATTAATCTCATGCAAACGCGCACGTAGTATGGTTTTGAATGACACTTTAATTACCAAACTATGTTTCTACAAAACCAACTATGAGGAATGTAAAAGGGCCCTCCAGGAGATTGATTGGGAGTTTAGTGCATCTTCCATGGATTGTGACGAGTTTGTCCAATATTTCTACAATCGTCTTTGGGACATAATTGTCAAATTCACCCCTAAAACTAAATTGCGTAGCAATAAATATCCTGTTTGGTTCTCGAAGAGTCTTGTTAAAACCCTCAAAATTAAATTTAAATATCACCAACGTTACAAAGTTCACGGTAACCCTAGGGATTATGACACTTTTTCAATGCTAAGGTCAAGAGTAAAAATCCTTCTTGAGGAATGCTTCTCTTCTTATATTTCGCGAGTGGAATGTGATCTTTCAATAAACATTAAGGCCTTCTGGCGATATACAAAAAGCAAAAGAATTACAAACGACTATCCCAGTCAAATGCGATATGATGACCGCACTGTGAATAATGGCCAAGACATCGTCAATCTGTTTGCTGAATATTTCTCTTCGGTATACAGTGCACATTCTGCTTCTGGTTACGTTCCGAGTTTTCCGTCTGCTAACTTCACTCTATCTAGATTATCAGTGTCATTATGTAACATAGTGTCCTCACTAAAAAATGTGGACCTGTCTAAAAGCGCTGGTCCTGATGGCATTCCACCAATTTTTCTGCGTTTCTGCGCTGATGAACTAGCGATACCACTATTTATTATTTATAACAAATCTCTGGAGTGTGGCGTATTTCCATCGTTATGGAAAATAGCCTATACTACACCTATTTTTAAAAGTGGTCTAAAATATGACATAACCAACTATCGCCCTATAAGTTTGTTGGTTTGGTTTGCTAAAATTTTTGAGGGTCTCGTGTATACACAGGTCTATGCTCACTTTAGGCATATTCTTAGTCCTTACCAGCACGGGTTTGTTACCGGGCGATCCACTACTTCTAATTTATTAGTATTGTGATGGCCCGCTGCCGAGCCTGAAGTCTCAGGCTCTCAGTTATGCTGTGATATACATAATATGTGATGTATTATTATGTGATCGTCTAGTAATTATTTTCTTGGTGGATAATTCTGTAATACTTGATTTTACTTTTTATCTTTGCTAAACATAAAGCAAGTGAAAAGGGTTCAAAGAAAGTTTCTGTGTCGAGCTCTACCACAGCGACTTCCTGTGAATTAAGTTTTACGTAACCCCAAAAAGAGATGCCGCGTTGAAACCCTACCACATCAGGAGGAGCACCAGGGAACCTGCCGATATTCGGTGGTCTCTACGGAGAAACAACACGTCGACTCCCCTTGAAAGTTAAAATGTTAGCCTCTGCTGATTTGAGCAAACACTATACACCCGTTTTCCACATCTTCTGGAACGCCAGGATCCCAGCCGATTTTCGGTGGAGAAACGAGCTGTGCCACAGATTTCGAGACTCGCCCTGTTATTGTTGTTACGTAACGTTTATTATTTTTATATTCTGTATCTCGCAGTCAGACCCGAGAACAGTAGCTGCCTCTTTATATTTTAGAATGCATTCATTTAGTTGGTTTGTGTTTTATTTGTGTGTGTGAGTGGCCACTCTTGAGGTCAGCTATAGCGCTTTTATTTGTTAAGGGGAGCTCGTATTTCCTGACACTGTTCAGTACCTGTGATATACCCAAGTGTCAGCAGGATATCAAATAGATTATTACTTCTCTTTACTATGTAATGTCAGCAAGGATAAGATATTTGAAGCAACTTTATTGAGTAAATTATAGTTGCTTTAATTAGATCTTGATAGTTTCTTTATATTTAAAAATTAAGGCAAAGTTAATTTATGATTTAGATTAAAAGTTAGGTTTAAGGCGAATTTAAGAGCAGATTTATTTATTTAAGAAGAATTATAGATTATTTTATTTAGAGGAGAGATGAGGAAAACACAAGATAAATTAAATTATAGACTTTAGTTTATTAATTCTTTTTCTTTACTTTTAATTTAGTCTGATTTAAATCGAGGAATCCGAAGAACGGTATTCCTTGACCCTCTGTTCGATTTCTAGGCCAAAAGTATTCTAATGAAGGGGAAAAACGAACAGAAAAAGGAAAAAACCCCTTAGGCCAATTATTATCACTACTGCTAAAATATTTATTTGTGATTCAAATTATGATTAAGTGCTAAGGAGTTTTATAGTAATAATAACTCTATCTGAGTATAGTTTATGTCAATATCGAAGCGTAAAATACAGCGAAGAAAATAGAAATAGAAAAATAAGGTTTTCTTTGGGCTTTAAAATATAATTTAGTATGATATGCAGCTTTAGATTTAATGTTCAAGTAATATTATTAATATTGATTAGAATTGGAACTTTTATTGAACTATTTATTTATGTAGTTTTAAGTTTTAAAACCCAAAGTTCTTTGTACTCCCTGTCACTGACTCTATGATTAATCAACACTTAGAAATACACTGCACTATCGCTACGACGCTCCCGGTTTGGTCTCCAGCTCTCCGTTGACTGTCCCTATCCTAGTTCCCCTACCCTATCTCTAACATCTAATCTCCGCCTACAACCCTAACCCTAAATCTTAACATCTAATTGGTCAGCTAAGCTCGGCCGCTCTCCATTGGTCGATCCGTTGATCTTGATTGGCCGGCTGCTCCCGCGCACCGACGCGCGACGCTTCTCCTTGCAAGCTCTCCTGTTGCCATGCGCGCCATCGTCAACTTCGCCTCAATGAAAGCCCTGCTGACGTCACTCAGGCTTCAGCGTTTCATATGACTTCATAGCCGCTGCTATGCTTAGGACTTCATGTAGACAGCCTGGAATTTAGAAGCAAAATCCTTTGCGTAATCCGTTTTTATTGTACATACACATATTGTTAATAGTATGTAACTTGTGATACACAGTGTTACACCGTAGGTGGAACATGTCTAGTATTACCATTGTGATAAAGTCATATCAATTAGGGTTTTGTTTATATGAATAATATAATTATGAAACTCGTTTAACATAAGACATAGTTGAGTTTTGTCTTAGGACTTAGAGTCGATTTTTGCATAGCAAATCATAGTGGCAGTTTCACCCTTTTTATCTTAATATTATTTTGTCTTGTCTGACATCTGTTTGGTGTAAAAGTTTTGGGTCGATAAGGATTTCTCTATCTTCCTACACGTGCTACAGCAAAACCATTGAACTTTATCTGCCTATTGTTTGGTGGTAATTTATATTTCTTTGAACCGTCTGTCTTGTGATGCCGCTTCCCGGGGTGTTTAGATATTTCCGTTTAAAAATATCGGTTTATTACTTACTGACAAAAGACCTCTGGCAGTTTTAATTTTTATTGTTGCCAAATGTGCATTTCTCGAAGCAATACTACTAACCATTACTTGTCTTTCTCACGCTTATCTTAATGGCGCGTTCGGTACCATCACAGTATATACCACCTACCTTTGTGAGAGCTTTAACAGTAAATATCAAACAGACTCCATATACACAGATTTTTCTAAGGCTTTCGATCGTGTAAGTCATTCTGTTCTTCTAACAAAGCTTCATCACCTGGGTATCCATGGCAACCTACATCGTTGGTTCACATCGTATCTGTCTGATCGCTCCCAACTTGTGGCATTGAGCGGTTTCGAGTCTGTTCCTTTCCTTGCGACATCTGGAGTGCCTCAGGGCTCAAATCTTGGTCCGCTGTTGTTTTTAGTCTTCATTAACGACTTACTGGGCACATTTAGGAGCAATTGTCTTGCATACGCAGATGACATAAAAATTTTCCGTCAAATATGCGACCCCAGTGACTGCCTATTACTTCAGAATGACATTGAGATCCTGAGCAAGTGGTGTGTTGATAATCATATGGCGCTCAACACAAAGAAGTGCCAAGTCATTACTTTCACTCGAAGCAAGGGTCCTTTACTGTTTGATTATAAAATAGATGGAAATACCCTAGGCCGTGTAAGTACTGTAAGAGATTTAGGTGTCATATTTGATACTGCCTTATCTTTCAGGTCACACTATGATCATATTTGTACTCAAGCCAATAGAATGTTAAATTTTGTCATACGAACTGCAAGACCATTTAAAAAGGAAACTTCTTGGATTGTTCTCTATTGTGCACTGGTCCGTAGCATTCTGGAATACTGCTCTACAGTTTGGTCACCAATCTACAACGTGCATAAGGACAGAGTTGAGTCTATCCAGCGTCGGTTTGTCAGGACTTTGTGTGCAAGGTTGGGCATTAGACGCAAAATTCCTGAGTATACCCAACGTTTAAGTAGATTTAAAATGAGTACTCTTGAAGACCGAAGGTGGGTTTCTGACTTTTGCAACTTGCACAAAATTGCCAATGGATATTCCGACGGTCAGCTGCTCGAAAGGTTGCAGATTAAGGTTCCAAACAGATCTGTGCGAAATCCACAACTTTTTGTTGTTCCTCCTACTAATAATAATGTGTCCCGAAACAGTCCATTACTGAGATTGTGCACAAGTTACAACGAAGTTTGTGTTCATTTGGACATTTTTGATTGTGGCATCAACATTTTGAGAAATGTATTATACAAAATTTTATCTGGTAAATAGAACATAATTATTGGTTTCCTTTTCTTTTTCCTATATACCGATTCTACTCTGGTTCTGTTTAGTTTGTGTATTTTGGTTTATGTATTATTTGCATTGTTAACATGATTTGGTGAATGCTGTGTACAATTATAATAGGATAGCAGTTTTATATTGTTACTGTGAAATGTTATGTGCTATACTTCCTTATTCTGTTATCTGTTTTTGTACCATTAAAATAAATAAATAAATAAATAAATAAACAGTGAGCAAACGCGGCACCCATCGCGCGCAAAGCTTTTTCATTCCCAAATGTTGGTGCAAAATATTAAAAACGCGTTCAGATGAAATGCTCACCATCTCTGCTATCTCTCGCAACTTTAAGCGCCGATCATTCAATACAATTTTGTGAATTGTTTTGATCATGTCCGGATTCGTGACTTCATTTGGACGGCCAGACCTGTGGGCGTCTTCGCAGCTCTGTCTTCCACGTTTAAAATCAGTTACCCAGGTGTGAATTGTACTCAATGCAGGAGCAGAATTACCTAAAACACTGTCTAGCTTGGTTTTAATCTGGGTTGCTGTTTTCTGTTTTAAAACGTAAAACTTTATCACCGCACGAATTTAGTTTCTTTCCATTGTTAAGAAAATTTACGACAGAGAAAGTTCTACGTCCTATCAAACAAATTCCACCAGTTCGATTAAATTCAAATTTAGCGTTCTATTTTCAAAAAGATGCCAAAATATAATGCAATATTTTTTTTTGCGTATCATTTTTTTAAGTTCGTCGTTTCGGCCAGTTATCAATCAGCCCAGGTACATACACTCGAAAAACATAACCCTTCTTCTAAATCAGTCGTGTAAAAATTTGTAAAAAAACAAGTCGGTTACTACAAAAATCTCTGAACATTCATACGTGTACAGTAGATTAGTATTGATGAAATATCCGATAAGTTTGTGAAGTTTATTTTTATAAGTGGACTGCATTAATAGGCTGATTGATTGATTGATTGATTTTTAAAAATCTGCTCAGAAAAGCGTAAAATATCGTCTGAAAAATATTAAGTTTTATGGGGTAGGTACTACATATTATAAAATAAAGTAATTGATAAAAAATAAGTTTAAAAACCAAAACCCGACTGCGGAAATAACGAGCTCTAAAAGGCATGAAATAAGAAAAATTCTTCATATTCTTACCTATTTATTAACTAATTATTCAGTTATTTATTTAATATCTCATAAGTAATTAACTGCCGTGTGATGTGGTGACGGCAGAGGAGAATACATTTGTCACCAACCCCTACTCTTCCCGTGGGTGTCGTAAGAGGCGACTTAGGGACTACACATTGAACAGGGAACGGGCAGCGGCGCTCTCTGATACAGTTACCTCCAACCCGCCTGCTGGCAAGCGTGGAGATTATGGCAAAACCCTCCACTTAAGTGGAGGAGGCTCATAGTCCAGCAGTGGACTGTAACGGGCCGTTGATGAAGTAAACAACTTATATAAGTATAGGTAGGCAGGATAGACTCGAGCCCCTCGGTGGGGTCGTATATGGGCTATTGATGAAGTAAACAACTTATATAATATATTGCAATTTAACGCATAGATATTAGTGATGTTCAGAGGATAGCCGTGGTCGCGTGCTACCTTGCCTTAAGGGTTGCTCATTTTAGGGTAGGTGGTATGCGACCACGGCTATCCTCTGAACATCACTAATATCTATGCGTTAAATTGAAACATACTTATATAAGTTGTTTACTTATTAGATATTAAACAAATACCTGAATAATTAAATATTAGATAGGTAAGAATTTGAAGATATTATGGTCTTGTTTCATGCCTTTTAGAGATTAAACTTTTTTTTTATTTAACTATTTTGTGGTATAATTTACAAGGAAAAAGTTTAAATAAATAAAAATGCAGGATCTTATTTCAGAATTCAGAAGACTTCTTAATCTTTCTAGTTTTTCAATAGATCGAGGATCATGAGGATTTGTATTACCAATCACCACAGTTCTAAAATATGATATTTCCATATTTATCGCCGTAGTTCCAATATTGGCCATTTCACAGATTCTGTGGTAGGTCTGTACTTTTATTGTAAATTCGACTCTTAAGTGCAAAGTTATACTACTTATTAAATAAAACTAGTTTAAGAGATATGTGGGAACAGACGAACATACGTACATACAAACATATATAGCGGCTAAAATCTTAACCCTCCTTTTTGTTTCGCCGTAGTCGGGTATAAATCAAACAAAACGAATCGTTTAGTACACTTGCAAATAATTGTCAGTTGTTTATAATATAATGTATTGCATTAAGTATTTTTTAACTAGGTAAGGGAATATTACAAGTTTTATCAAAATCGATTATGTAGTTTTTGAGATATGGACGCATAGGTATATTATTGATAAGTTTTAATTTTAAAGATTTATTTTATTTTTATTGGTTCATATCTGGACATTTATTATGTAACAACGGGAATAACCACTTATGCCATGATTACATATTTTATTTAGTTTTATGCCTCAAAAGTATTAAATAAAGTTCCCAATGTATCTTTTTTACATTAATAAAAATATAACATTAATCGTAAATAAAAAAATATTTAAATCTAAGTAAATGTTATAATTTGTCCGCACGTGACATGCTTTAATAATTACAAAACCTATCTAAAACAACAGCACCTTGGCACACGGTTTGAATTTTCCCAAGAGATCTTTTATATTTTTATATGTTTTTTTTTACATGTTATAGTTTCACGAACTACTCAATTATGCGAAATTTGATGACAAAGCATAAATAATTACCAGAGAAAACTTAATCCGTTTCAAGCTGCCTGGCCTGACTATATCCTTTGTCCTCTGTACATACTCTTTTCAAATCGTATCACACGATTCACACGTAATCCCTAATAATCTTAATACTATACGTGTATAATATTATAAATGCGAAAGTAACTCACGCCTAAGCTAATGAACCGATTTTGATGAAATTTAGTACAAAAATAGACTAGAGCTTGGAAAAGGACCTAGGCTACCTTTTATCGCGTAAAAAAGGCTTGGAGGTGTTGAAATAGGAGATAAAAGTTTGCATGGAAGTTCGTTATTACCGAAGATGACACCATGGAACTTTGTACTTAGGCACTTGATGATACTATCACACTTCACACTAATATTATAAACGTGAAAATATATTTGGATGTTTAGACGTTTGATCACGTTTGGATGTTTGGATGTTAAGGTGTTTTGATGATTAGATGTTTGGATATTTGTTCCGCCTCAACGGATTTGAATGAAATTTAGAATGGAGATAGTTTGTAACCTGTATTAACACAAAGGATACTTTTCAAAAGTCCTAACCCCACGGGAAAATCTTACAAAACGCGGGCGTAGCCGCGGGCGGACCGCTAGTACCATTATAGAACAATCAAGGTTGCCGGTAAAAAAGTCAGTAGACACAGGACCGCCGCGGCTGCATCGTGCGTGCATCGTGCCTCTCCAGGAGATCGCAAATCGTTCAGTGTGCCTGATAGCTGCACGCTGGTCGCGTGTCGCGGAGTTTCCAGAAGATCGCACGTAATCCCTTCAAATTTTTTGTTGTTATATTTTGAACCTAATAATACAGAGTGCAGTGCGTAACCATGAAGAAATTCTTCAAGAAAAAAGGTATGTTCACTTAGGGCACCTATTTAGTTCGTATCATCAGGCAAAACCTACCACTAGCTACTTTCAAATATTTATAGTTCATGACGTTTTCAAATTTCAGTGCACTTTCCCACTATACAATCCAAAATTTTAATACATACATATTAATAAGGTAACGTTAGAAGCTACATGTTGCGTAGATCTTGTTGTCGACATTATTTATTTATCTAACTACTACAACCATCTAGGAAATTCTTTTTTGCTCCCAAAATAGGTTCAGAAAAGTATTCTAATCAAACATTGCCTGGATGGAGAAATCAAGAGAAGCCCACAGGATGCATAAGCTTAAATAAAAGTTAAAACTAATACAAACTGAAGACGTATAAACTATAAATACGATGTTAAGTTAGCTGTGTGTTATTGAGATTGCAAAATTTGATAGCAAAGCGAATATGATTATTTAATGTATGTGTTTAGTATGCACGCATCAGGTGCTTATAATTATTTTGTACTTATATATATCTGCATAGGCTTGTTGGGAAACTTTTAAGAAATATAAAACTGCGTTATTTCATACCATAATTTTTGACATGGTGTCGTATGCGTTTGTTCCCATTAGTTCCATATTATCATACTAACATTATGAAATATAACAGATTACACCCAAGTATGGACAAAAGTAAGTTTTTACCGCGGGAAAACCTCTCATTCCTACAGGAAAAATCGTAGACAACGGAAGCGTAGCCATGAGTGAGCACAGCAGTTACTAGTAATGATTGTTTAAGCGAATTTCTATTCTGTTCTATTCTAATTTAGCCATTTTAATTACATATTCGAAATGTGTTCCTTTGTGTTTTACAGCTACATTTGCTGTTTTTTCTCATGTTTGCCTTAGATCGAAATTAATTAAAAATAAATTAAAAATTTAAAAACCCCCGAAGCAAAAAAGCAATACATTAAAAAGTAAAAAATAATACCTATTGTTGAGCCATCAAATTCGATAAAGTAACACCTATATATTTTAATTTTATTAGAGAAATTGATGGATGGCACGATTTGGTTTGCTCGTTGAAATGACGCTATAATGTCGCGTCGGTGTACCGCTTAATTCAGACGCTTCATTTGATTGACTATCTATTAATTTGCTAGCATATCCGACCAACTTGTTTTCATACGATATTTTTTTTTAAACTTAGCGGTACCCCGACGTGACATTATAGCGTCATTTCAACGAGCAAACCAAATCGTGCCATCCATCAATTTCTCTAATAAAATTAAAATATATAGGTGTTACTTTATCGAATTTGATGGCTCAACAATAGGTATTATTTTTTACTTTTTAATGTTTTGCTTTTTTGCTTCGGGGGTTTTTAAATTTTTAATTTATTTTTATTTCATAATTTTTAAACTTTATAACAAATAAATTATGATATATGAGTACAGTTATATCTAAAAGAAAATTGGAGAGTATTTTTACTTTGAATCGAAAGGACATATTATGGAAAGTAGTCAGATCCCCTCATCAACTATTAAAGAGCTGATGATCTTCAAACGGCTGATCAGGTCATGGTTACCTTTCCATATACTTTCAATATTATTGAAGGAATACGGTACCAAATTTCGAATCGATAGGACATATGGAAGTAAGTCAGATCCCCTCATCAACTATTATAGAGCTGATGATCTTCAAACGGCTGATCAGGTCATGGTTACCTTACCATATACTTTCAATATGATTGAAGTAACAAGGTACCAAATTTCGAATCGATCGGAGATAAGGAAGTTCGTCAGATCCCCTCATCAACTAGAAAAGAGCTGATGATCTTCAAACGGCTGAAGAGATTTTCATGAAACATGGCTAAGAACACTCGGGGTAAAATTATCTATGTTACAAAAAAAACTACACGAAAATCGGTTCATCCGCTTAGGAGCTACGATACCACAGACAGATACACAGATACACAGATACACAGACACGTTAAACTTATAACACCCCTCTTTTGCGTCGGGGGTAAAAATACAGCACTTCTTTCATAAACGGGTGAGCAGACCTTTAGATGGCTCACTGGATGCAAACATTAAAACAGAGTTATTAATTGTAGAAATATCAAAAATGTCCAATACAAGAACGTATTAAAATTAAAAACATTCATTACAAGAACGTATTAAAATTGAAAACATTCATTACACGAACGTATTAAAATTCTAAAAATTCATTACAAGAACGTATTAAAAAAACAAAAATTCTCTTAATTCGTCTCGAATCTTTTATTATAACTTCCTCTATGTCATACAACAGACACACGTTGTTCTACATAGTTTCAATTTACATTAGGGTCGGGGAGTTACAAACCTAATTTCAACATGGACTACGGACAGACATTGTTTGTGCATCGCCAGGAATGGTTCCGAGTGAATATCGTTCGAAATTTATAAAATTGCAATTGTAACTGGCTGATTTACATAGAAAGTATTTATGAAAAAATAATATCGACTCAAGAAAACGTAATGCCATCAAAAACATAACTTGAGTAAAAAAACCAGCTTGCAACTCAGTTCTTCTAGCGTAAAAAAATGTGAGATCGATGTAATACCAAGTCAATTAATTTATTCATTCCCTACTTAAAGGTCCTTCTGTTTTAAGTTATTACATAATTAGCTAATCTAACAACGTCTTATAGTGACCATATCAATATTAAAAATCTTTTATGTTTTAAATAAATAGATTGACTTGGCCAAACTATATTTTATCTAAATGGCCATCCCATAAAAACCATAGCAGAACCATAGCAGTCCAGATAAACTATGAGAGATATTAAAATAGTGCCTTAGGTAAAATTGTTCAGCTTGATGAGCATTTACTATTGACGTACAAATATTGAAGGTCTGGTATACCTGATGTGGAATCCTAGCAGCCCAGCTAAACTGTTAAGAAATACAAATATAGCACTTTAGGAAAAGTTGTTAAGCGTGATAAGTATTTTCTAATGACAAACAAAAATCGAAGGTCTGGTACACCTGATGTGGAACCCTAGCAGCCCAGCTAAACTGTAAGAGATACAAATATGGCACCTTGGGAAGGTTGTTTGAAGAATGAACACTTTCTGTTTAGGTATAAAAATCAAACATCTGGTACACCTGATGTGGAACTCTGTGTGTGGAACTCTAGAATAAGAAGCAATGCTAAAGTATAAGAGATACGAATATAGCGCCTGTATGATAAGGGTTTACGTATTCGATATGTTCAGCCTGCAATTAAAACGAGTTCTTTTGACTGTGTTCCCACCGGGATTCGAACCCGGAACCTCCCTGGAATGATTTTACAACAAGTGCACAAAACGAACGGTTTTTATATTATTTAAGTACGGACATAGCTGCCAGTGATTTGTAAACGGTTTATTCACTAAGTATATTTAATTCACTTTACTTTTTTCAAGGAATGAAAACATTGAATTGAAGCCATTGAAGGTCATGCGGTTCGTTCTGTAATAAAATAACTGGCCAAGCACGTGTTGAGCCACGCAAAGTGTAGGGTTCCGTAGTTGTCCCATACTAATTTATGTACTGTTTAAGACAGTTAACGTCCACCAAAATAATATTTTTCTATGATATTTGTACAAGTACATTTTATAAGTTGGTCTATTATTAGATAAACTGTAAAGCCTACTTGATGTTGATAGTTTTCCTTTTAAATTCATCATATGCACTACTACCATGATTTTTTTCACTTTTCCATATAATTATAACGGTTTCGCTGGTAGGGAGGGGGGGAGGGAATTTGACTAACAAAAATAAGCACTTTAAAACGAAATATTTCTAAAACTTACGCTAACATCGAAAAATGGTTTCAGCAAACCCCGATTATTTTTAAAAGACCTATCCAACGATACCTCACACTACAAGATAATCGTAAATAATCCAAAAAGTTTGTAAACGTGCTGCAGTACCCACTAAAAAGAATAAAATAAAAACTATTTAAAAAAAATCAAAAACCTCCTTCGAAAGTAAAACACATTTGTTTGCACTAAAAAGTAACAAATAATATTATTAACTATTTATGTATGCAAGATTGACATTAATAAAAATGGTCAATAGAATACAATTCAATCACTTTTACTTTTTAATATTTACGTAAAATAAACAACACTTTTTGTAGTCGGTGCCAGCCAAGAAAAAACCTAAACGTAGTAGCATTGTAGAGCGTTTTTTACAAAGATATATTATACCTAAAAAAGCTATGCTATTATAATACAATCCTCTTTAATATTTACAATTTAATTTATTAACTCTTTTTATATTGGTTGGTCCAGCCAAAGCTAAGAAGAAACTAAAAAAAATAACGTTGAAGCATGGTTACATGCAACCCTCCAGCTTCTACATAAATATATGAACGACAAAATGTTATTTATTAAATATAAAAATCAGCGCTCTTTATAGTTAATGTCATCCAAATCAGAAACAAACTAAAAAAAAAACTTTGTAGCGCTTTACACAAAATTATTAACAAGGTCATGAAATTATTGTACCTAAAAACATGAACGAAATTATATAACAAGTACCTAAGAAATAACTCAACCGAACCTAACAAAATATTTTACACAAACTTAAATCATCAAAGCTAATTTCAAAGAATATGCACACAAAAAGAAATGAATTTATTTACTTTAGAGTGGTTTATAAAAATTAAGATGAAGAAAGTTTAAAATAATAGAACAAACTGTGAATGCCTGCGATTCGTGGCTGGCACCGACTACAAAACGTGTTGTTTATTTTACGTAAATATTAAAAAGTAAAAGTGATTGAATTGTATTCTATTGACCATTTTTATTAATGTCAATCTTGCATACATAGTTATTAATATTATTTGTTACTTTTTAGTGCAAACAAATGTGTTTTACTTTTGAAGGAGGTTTTTTGGAGCACACGCTGTAATTCGATTGTGCTGAAATTTGGTACACTTATGTAATGCAATGCAATATTATGGTATCATGGAGCTGGTATGATGATGCAGCCGGAAGGTGACCATAGGAACTCGTTAAATACACAATGTATTTAACGAGTTCAGACAGACAGCCGGGAGATGGCCATAGGAAATTTTCTCTGTGTTTGACCTCATTGGATTTTTCTTGATTAGTTGGACTACGCTCGCCTAAAAGATCTTTTCAAAGACACAACATAATTTTTTTGCTTGGACTCGTTGGATTTTTCTTGATTAGTTGGACCACGCTCGCCTAAAAGGTGTCTATCCATTTTTTTCATAAAGAAGCTTAGCCAGCTTATAATTATTCTAACCTATAGTGGGGCCCCGCGCCGCTTTACTTTGTGCCTATAGTTTTTAAGAAACACGGTTGTAGTTTCAAAATCTATTCCATGCACCGCACGTTTTCGTTTTATGTCCTACAAGAGTACTACAGCAACAAAAATCACAATCAAAATTATTTTATACTTTTTGGTGCATTTAAAACGTGTTAGGTTAAAAAATATATTTCAATTTAATAATTATTTAGAATTTTTGTTTGTTTCTAGGTCTGTCTGGCTGTTTTGTACAAACATTACACAAAAACTACTGCACGGAATTGGATGCGATTTTCGCAGTTGTATTGCTGAAGGTCTAACTTAAATGGTTCATGTTTTATTTTGACAGGCCGCTTAGAAGTAGAGTTATTTTCTTTTTTACCCGACTGCTTTTCATTTTTGTGGTAATAAAAATCACTTCGGAGATAATACTTTCAAAACACGCGGGCAAACGGATAGTTGACCGAGTTCCGTTTCAGCTTGGACAAAAATGCTTTCGTATGTCCGGTTTTCAGGCGAATTTCCGGCTGATCTCCTACATGTCGTCGATTCTCGTGAAATTTTGTGAGCAGGTACGATAATTATATAGATTTTTTGTCGATTAAGATTACGGAAAATTTTCAAAAGGTAAAAATATATTCAGGGTAGGCTCGAGTCCCTCGGTGGGGACGTATATGAGCTGTTGATGAGGCTCGAACCTCTCGGTGGGGACGTATATGAGCTGTTGATGACGATGATGAAAAATATATATTTCAGTCAATCCGAAGTTTTAAGCTGTGCGAAGAAATTCATAGGTTGTGAAGTCGACCAACCCGCACTGGGCCAGCGTGGTCGACTAAGGCCTGTTCGCCCTAATTCAAGGGAGGCTTGAGCCTCTCGATGGGGACGTATTCGATATGAGCTGTTGATGAAGCTTTGCAAAGGTCTGCAGTTCACAAAGCCAATACTTTCTAATAAACTTAACCAACCATGGTGGTCAAAGGGAAATTCGGCAAAAGCAAAGGTGAGGAATGCGCAATGTGCACATTCCTCACTTTCACTGCACATATTCTGCATCGGAGGCACGCTTTAAAAGGATTTCACTAGGTATGGTGGACTAGATTTACTTTATTAAATAACTTTCACAGGGTAAATGAAATACAGATCTGAATCTGATTTAAACAAGTTTCATAACAGTACTGAATTGTAATGAAACATGTTTAAATTTTAATTAAAACGTGACATTGACGTGAGTTACAACTTTTTATAATGATGGTACTTTTTTAAATCTATACGTATTGAAGAAGACTGCGTCTCGGGAAACGTAGTGCGGGGCGCCCCCCTGCCAGGTGGACTGATGACCTGAAGAAGGTCGCTGGTGGTGGCTGGATGAGGAAAGCGGGTGATCGTGCGCTTTGGCGTGCCCTTGGGGAGGCCTAAGTCCAGCAGTGAACTGCAATAGGCTGATTGATTACTTTAATATTATACTAGCAGTGAAAGAAGTTTTTATATAAATAAACAAATATGATACACATATACAAAATTGTATATAAACATGTTATAATATTTCTATAGATAGGTATATATTATTGGAGTGAATTATTAGAGCAGTCATCACAATACGTCCTGAATAGAAAAAGAGACAAAAGAGACCTAAGTTGTGTTTGCGTAATGTGTTTTGGATAACACACGACGCGATTGTGTAGACTTTTAAATAAAAATGTAATAGATTCCAAACGCCACCGTGGTCGCCGCCCGAGTCCGAGCAGTCGAGCGATCGACTCTCATTCCAGTGAGGTTCTGGGTTCAAATCCCGGTGGGAACACAGTATACAAAAAACTAGTTTGATATTGCAGGCTGAATCACCAGATTGTCCCAAAACAAAGTTGATTCCGTGTTTTGCAAGGCACGTTAAGCCGTGGGTCTCGGCTTCTATATCTAGGAATATGTGGCAGAAAGGGAATAAGACTGGATAGGGGTATGTTTGAAGTGTGTGGCGGCGAAGAATTAAACTGCTGTTTTAAAACTAACAGCGCCACCTAGTATTTGTCATTGACATCACACATTGTGAAACAACCTTCTCAAGGTACTATATTTGTATCACTTACTGGTTAGCTGGGCTGCTAGGGTTCCACATCAGGTGTACAGACCTTCGATTTTTGTATGTCATTAGAAAATACTTATCACGCTCAACAACTTTTCGTAAGGCGTGTAGCGTTAAAAAAAGAAAAGCTAGCTAACCTGTGGTCGACGACCACAGGCGAAACGTGAAATTTAGGAGAACAGAGAAAGAGTTAGTTAAATTTGTCCGAACGGTATAATATAAATTTGAAAAGGCCTAGAAATTGCCAAGCATGAGCCGAGAGTCGAGTCCTGAGGGGACTCCGTCGATATCGTGTCGCTGGAGTAGTGTTGTGTTGTGGTGTATCGATGCAGGAAGGTGTACCAAAACCTCGGAGTACCCCGGAGAGTAAAGCCAAACGGGAACCAAAAAAGGAGGGCCAGAGAAACCTAAAGGGCCTTTTTAGAATTTAGAAAATGAATTTAAATTTGGCAAAATCCGCATACAAAATTGATACAAAAAACAGATACAAAAAAAGGCTAAAAAATGATGGGCAGCCCCAGGGGGGACGCCGGAGCGCGGGTCTGCGGCACTCAGCTGGCACGGGCGCGGGCGCGCACAACGCAGGGGTCCAGGCACGTCCAACGCCCGGTGGCCTCAGGGGTCCGGAACCACGGCGAGTGAACGAGAAAGGCACGGAGGGTGTGTGTGCCGCAGAGACCGGAAATACACTGTAAAGATGTACAAGGAAATAACCGCCATCCGACCAAGACAAGGAAAGAGAAAAGTACGTCGATAAAAACCAGGAGGAAGACAGCACAAGACTTACCCGGCCAACGTAAAAGTAGGTTAAAGTAGGAGCCTATATTTATTGTATGGCCTAATATTTATTGCATGCCAAGCCACTTACAACATTTAGGCATATTTTCTCACTAATATTCAACCAAGTTCAAGGGATAAAACGTTTCCATTTCCTGACAGACGACAACTGAGAAAACAATAAACAATTTAGAAAAAGGTCAAACCAAGAAAATTTTAAATTTGAAAATGTGACATAAAAACCGGCCAAAAGAAAAAAGAACCGTACCAAAAAGGTTATTAAAAAACCTGCAGTAATGCTGCAGACATCCCTTCACCAGAAAAAAAATCCTCCAACTCGAAAGAGGGAAAAAAAAAAATCTTCGAGATGGCAACCCTCGAAGGAAGTTGACCACCCTAGAACAATAGACGCATTGTTCAAAGTCAACTATCCAAGGACAAAAATTATCGATAAAAAATTTATCGACACTCTACCCCATCACTATAAACCAACGAACACGTCATGTTCCCAGCACGAGCGGCTCATAAACGACTCACTGGCCCCAGGATAAGAAACCACCGGTGTCCCAAAAGAAGCCAAGTCAATCCACCAGAAGAAAAAAAGGAGGACGGAAATGGCTTGGAGAAAGAAAAAGGAAAGTTGTCAACCACAACAGAAAAAGGTGGAGACAACCGAAGGAAACACCGATGAAGTGGTATCCCCGAGCCAGGAGGAAAATGTATGATACGTAAAGGATAGAAAGGGAAATTTGGAAATTAGGATATGTTGGAATATCGGAATGTTGGAATGTCACTAAGTTTTAAAACATAAGCGCGCCTACAAACGATATTATTTACACACCTAAATGCTAAAACTAAAAACTATACAAAATATCAACAAGTAGTTTTTGAACTACTGGTAAAAAGTTTACAAGTCGAAACTGTCAGTTACGCCCGTAATCAGCTGCAAGAGAAGAAAAACTTCAAATCGATCGTGCGCGAAAACAGACAGATGACTTGTAAACAAAGAGCTATCAAACGAGGGCCGACGCTCGCCCACGTCATCGTGTTCATCCCGAAACACGTCAGACGCCGACGAACATCGGAAACACTCGGATCGGCTCGGAAAAAAGGCTCGACGGCGCAGTTGGTAGGCAACCAACGCCGTCAAAGACCGGGTCGGGGTTCGAACTCGACCCTGACAAAAAATTAAAAAAGATCCGACGATGGCCATAATAGGCGGACTGCGCAAAGCAGCGGTCACCGTCCTGCCGCGACAAAAAAAGCGCGCTTCGGGACAAAAATTTTGCCCCGGCTCAATCCCAGCGGAATGACGCAACATGGGCCAGGTCAGAGGCCTATGGCAGCTCGAAAACCTGACCACATGTTGGTTGCGTCAATTGCGAATAACCTAAATACCTACAAACTAACACTAAGATATAAATAACCTATACCTAACCTATACCTACAAACTAACACTAAGATAGATCAATCTGGCCAGACATACACACACACACCAAAACCACAAAAAGGCGTATGAAGTATTAAACTTAGTGACATTCAAAAGAAAAAAGGATGCCAAAACGTGAATCTAAGCCAAATGATGAGAAGAAAAGTTGGTACACGTTTGCCTGAAGGCTTTTAGAATTTAGAAAAATAATGTTCCAGGGGAACATGGAAAAGAGGGTCTATTTCAAAATATCCTTTACATGATATGAACCCTCGTGCGGGGAATCACAATCCGCCAATAAGTATACTTGCGGAGAAACACGGCGTATGACTCTACAGGGGATAAACCGTGGGGCAAACTTACCACCACGGTCAATGTCCTGAGTGCCTCTTTGAAAATTTCTGCGCCAAACACGTTGCCCAGGTTCAAATCTGATAGGATTCCGCGATTGATTATAATAACCTGCGTTACGTTGAAAAGCGAGTGTCAAAGCGTCTGCCACCTTAGCATAAATGTCTTGAAGGGACCTGAGACTCGTCGCACGATTACCTCGACTGTCAGCCAACTCCGGGCTCACAGTTTCGGCTACTCGTGGACGACGCCCGGCGTCCACTTCTCTTCCATACATAAGGAAATTTGGGGTGTAAGTGGTAGCCAGATTAACACACGAATTCAAGTATAAGGCAACTTTGGGTAAGTGTTTGGCCCAGCTTCGCTTGTCGTTCCCCACAAGAATACTAAGGGTAGTAATGACGGTCTGGTTATAACGTTCTACCACGTTAGCTTGGGGTGAATAATAGGGTGTGAAACATGGTGAAGGAATATCATACGACCTGAGAAAATCTGCGAACTGTGAACTGCGAAAAACCGTCGCGTTGTCACACAAAACGCCAAGAGGGGAACCATACCTCATAATCACTTCGGACTCTACCGCTGAGCAGATAGATCTGGCGTCAGCGGTTTTCAAGGGAACTAACCAAACAAATTTTGAAAAAACGTCGACCATCGAGAAAATATAACGATAGCCATAATAGGCAACAGGGAGTGGACCAACCAGATCTAGCGAGAGTAAATCCATAGGTGACGTGACAGACCTTGGGTAGAGCTGCTGACCACGTGGACGTGCGTTAGAAATCTTGAAGGCCTTACAAACAAGACATTGCGAAAGGCAAGAAGTAATATCCCGATACATATTGGGCCAATAATAAATCTCTCGAGCCTTAAGGTATGTTTTTAGCACCCCAGGATGGACATTGGGAAAAGAATGGTGGATCTCGTTAATAGCCTCCCGAGTTTTAGAGGCGGGTAAAACTAAGCGCCAGGGATTGTCGGACAAAGGGTTGTCAACAGAAACCGATCGGTACAACGTACCTTCGTGCAAAACGAAGGAGGGAAACAAGTGTGGAGTATTGGTAACTCCCTGGAAAACTTTCTCATACCACGGGTCGCCGGTAGGTGTCAGTCCGCGTTCGAAAGAAACCAACGCTACCTGAGGAGGTCGCGACAAAGCATCAGGCACGACATTCTGGGCCCCCTTACGATGTTCAACTTCAAAATCGTACTGGGAAAGAATAGTCGACCAGCGCGCTAAACGCCCGGTAGGATTATCGAGAGTTAGTAGCCACTTTAAAGCGATGTGGTCGGTTACGATTTTAAATTTGACGCCATCAAGGTAGCCGCGAAAATGCTTAACAGAATCGAGAACAGCAAGAAGTTCGCGTTCAGTGGTACTGTAGTTCTGTTCGGCACGGGAGAAAAGACGGGAAAAATACGCAACTGGATGTTCTTCACCGTCAAACTCTTGAACGAGAACGGAACCAAGACCAACCTGACTTGCGTCGCAATGTAGGCTAAATGGTTTGGAGAAATCGGGACAAGCCATGACAGGAGAATCTATGAGGACCTTCTTAAGTTGTTCAAAAGCGTGGTTTGCATCGTCATTCCAATCAATAGGATCTCTTCCTTTCCTCTTTCCGATGAGGGCAGTTAAGGGTGCGATGATTGAGGAAAAATTGTCAACAAATCTTCGGTAGTAGGAGCACATACCAAGAAAAGCTCTCAAAGATTTAGCGGTAGTAGGAGCTGGATAATTACTAATGGCATCTAATTTCTTAGGGTCGGTCTGTAGCCCTTTCTCATTTACGATATAACCGAGGTACTTTAACTCGGACTTGCAAAACTCGCACTTCTTCAGGTTGACAGATAAGCCTGCCTCCCTGAGGCGATCACGAACCTTGGCGATGAGCTTGATATGGCTATCAAAATCACGTGACACTAAAATAAGGTCATCAACGTACCCGAAAACGAAGTCGTCAGACTCGGCCGTGAATTCAAAGTTGACAATCCTATCCGTAAGCCGCTGCATTTCGGAAGCCGCGTTAGTCAAACCAAAAGGCATACGGACGAATTCGAATAAACCACGTTGAGGAACGATGAATGCAGTCTTCTCACAGGAAGCCTTGTCGGCTAAAGGAATCTGCCAGAAAGCGCTACGGAAATCTAAAGAGGTCATAAACTTCGCGCCGCGTAGATTGTCTAAGATATCCTGAATACGAGGGAGGGGATAGGAATCACGTATAGTCACGCTATTGAGCTTTCGGCTGTCTACACAAAATCTAATACTGCCATCGGGCTTGGTGATCATAACTACTGGTGATGCCCAGCTCGAACGTGACGGACGAATGACACCCATCTCGAGCATCTTATCGATCTCCTCGTTTAAAACCTTGAGCTTTACCGGGGAGAGCGGGTAATATCGTTGTCTGATAGGGGGTCCAACAGTCTCAATCTTGTGGGAAAGCCAAGATGTACAGCCAAGACCAATCTTGTCTGAAGAGATCTCCTCAAATTCCGTAATAGCGGATTGGAGACGACGTTCCTGGTCATCTGTGAGAACAGCACGAGGGTGGATATACCTGACCTCGGCTAGATTCCTAGAAGATGGTTTGTGGCCCACACCAGAACCAGGAAGGAAGAGCTTCCCGGACCGCTTACCTTTAAACCTCCGGCTAATAATTGAAGTTAACCCGAAAGCGTTCCAAAACTCGATACCAAGAATAAATTGAGTTGGGAGACCAGTACCAACAAGACATGGATGAGCAACAGATTTCCCATCAAATAAAATCGGGACATCAACTCCGCCTAGTATCCGAATGGGAGAATTGTCTGCAGAAACCACAGGAGGCCGGATCGATCTGCAATAATCAAGGCCCAAACTCTTCAATAACGCTGAGTCGATAAGAGACGTCTGAGCACCGGAATCAAGTAACGCCTTGACAGTTGTTCCAGCAACAAAAATTTCAATGAACAGACGGTTGTCAGTGGATTTATCAAGAACAAGGGGCGACACAGCCGGGATTACTTTGCCGACCCTACAGTTTAGTTTTTTTGGGAGCGACTAGGGTTACAGCGAGGACAATCTCGCGTCACATGACCCTCAAGTTTACACTTGAAGCAAATTAGGCCGGGGACGTTAGGACAACCTCTATAGTCGTGGCCTGAAAGATTACACTTAAAACAAACCGGCGGGGTGGTAGCGTTAGGGGGAGCTACGTTCACAGGAGCCACACAGATCGGAGCCGCTACAGATTCCTGGTAGGTTTCGAAGTTTTTAGCAACCTCAAGAAGCGAGTCCACGTCCTTGATGATGTTGGTAGCAAGGCATGGGTGGTAACGAACGTGCAAACCGTACTTAACAATCGTAAGAAAATCCTCCTCGTTGATTGGGGAACGGAGTTTTGCGTTCAAATCACGTAACTGGATAACGTAATCAACGACCGATTGATCGCACCTCTGCTTAAGAGCCCTGAGCTGGCGTTCAACCTTGAAATCGTAGTCGGCGACATCAAAGGTCCTCAAAAAGGCTCCTCTCAGATCACGGAAAGTGAGATTCGGTCCACGTATCGCACGAAAATACTTAAGCGCGCTTCCATCAAGTAATTCATGGAACCGAAGTACTACGTACGAAGGACTGACTCCACGAGCAAGACCCTCCTCTTGGACGCGGGAGAAAAATTCCCGAACACAGGTATCTCCTGAGAACGTGATGTTCCATTTGGAGAGAGACTCCGTCTTGCCTGGCGGGTAAGACCACGCGCGAGCAGGTGTGCTGGGGTTATGGACGGAAGGGAAAGAATCCGAGGCTTGGTGGGATGCGTGGGGAGAAGACGCGGCTTCAAAGTGTTCCGCACCGGGATTTAAAACACGCGGGTAAGGGGTCAGAAAGGGATCGGACGTACGCGATTGCGGCGTCCCAGTAATGGGATCTTCAAATGGAGGCTCCATCTTTTAATCTAATTTAGAAAAAATAAGTAAAGGGGGGAAAAAAAAAAGGAGGAAGACCGGAAATCGGTCACCCTTCTCCAACAAAACGAAATGAATTAAATTTAATTTGTTACGGGCGCCATTTGTAGCGTTAAAAAAAGAAAAGCTAGCTAACCTGTGGTCGACGACCACAGGCGAAACGTGAAATTTAGGAGAACAGAGAAAGAGTTAGTTAAATTTGTCCGAACGGTATAATATAAATTTGAAAAGGCCTAGAAATTGCCAAGCATGAGCCGAGAGTCGAGTCCTGAGGGGACTCCGTCGATATCGTGTCGCTGGAGTAGTGTTGTGTTGTGGTGTATCGATGCAGGAAGGTGTACCAAAACCGCGGAGTACCCCGGAGAGTAAAGCCAAACGGGAACCAAAAAAGGAGGGCCAGAGAAACCTAAAGGGCCTTTTTAGAATTTAGAAAATGAATTTAAATTTGGCAAAATCCGCATACAAAATTGATACAAAAAACAGATACAAAAAAAGGCTAAAAAATGATGGGCAGCCCCAGGGGGGACGCCGGAGCGCGGGTCTGCGGCACTCAGCTGGCACGGGTGCGGGCGCGCACAACGCAGGGGTCCAGGCACGTCCAACGCCCGGTGGCCTCAGGGGTCCGGAACCACGGCGAGTGAACGAGAAAGGCACGGAGGGTGTGTGTGCCGCAGAGACCGGAAATACACTGTAAAGATGTACAAGGAAATAACCGCCATCCGACCAAGACAAGGAAAGAGAAAAGTACGTCGATAAAAACCAGGAGGAAGACAGCACAAGACTTACCCGGCCAACGTAAAAGTAGGTTAAAGTAGGAGCCTAATATTTATTGTATGGCCTAATATTTATTGCATGCCAAGCCACTTACAACATTTAGGCATATTTTCTCACTAATATTCAACCAAGTTCAAGGGATAAAACGTTTCCATTTCCTGACAGACGACAACTGAGAAAACAATAAACAATTTAGAAAAAGGTCAAACCAAGAAAATTTTAAATTTGAAAATGTGACATAAAAACCGGCCAAAAGAAAAAAGAACCGTACCAAAAAGGTTATTAAAAAACCTGCAGTAATGCTGCAGGCGCTATTTTCATATCTCTCATAGTTTAGCTGGACTGCTATGGTTCCAGATCAGGTATTCCGATCTTCAAAATAAATTATAGCCTATATGTTACCGAGGACCAATAGCTATAAAACAAAAAAAGTTTCATCAAAATCCGTTCAGTAGTATCGAGAACAAGACACAGACAGACAGACAGACAGTTAAGAAGACCCCAGAGGTATTTTTTTTAATTTACAATGTACAGAATTGGCATCTTTACAGATTTATTATATATATATACAAAACAACATAATAACAGTGCAAATAAAAACTATTTACAAGGTGTAGTGAAATCGCTTATTTTTACGCAAAACACAATGTAAAATTATTACTATAAAATAATTAATGAATGAGATAATGTAGACACAATTGAATTATCGAGTTTAGTGAACAAAGCATAGCAAGCAACATACTACTCATTAACATCCTCAAAGTTATGCTGATTAGAACATTATTCTCTTCCAATATGGCATACTCAGCAGAGTTTCCCAACAAGTGGGTCTTAAAATGAACATGGATAAGACTAAAATTATGTCGAACGCCCAAGTAGTACCCACTCCACTAGAAGTTGGGGACGCTGCTCTCGAGGTTGTTTAATTTAGGACAAACTGGACAAATGATCCAGCTAGGCAGATCCAACTTCGAGGAAGAGGTCAATCGTCGAATCCAACGTAACATCTTTTCGCCCCAAATACCGCAGTTTCTCAAGACGAAAGTCTTTAACCAGTGTGTGTTTCCAGTGATGACATACGGATCAAAGACATGGTCGCTTACATTGGGCCTCATAAAAAGACTCATGGTCACCCAAAGGACTATGCTCGGAGTTTCCCTACGAGATCGTATTAGAAATGATGAGATTCGCAGGCAAACCAATGTCACTGACATAGCCCAACGAATTGCGAGGCTTAAGTGGCAGTGGGCGGGGCACATTGCACGTAGACCGACAGACGCTTCGGCAGAAATATACCATTAGGCTTTTACTTTGAAAAATGCAAATATCCCACCCAAACCTTACCCTCACCATAAAACTGTGGCTGGAGGTTATATAAAAATTCCCAAGCCTGAAACCTCCAATATCTGCAAGATATCGAGTTCATATCGTGCCAGTGTAAGACAGAATGCTAGACAGCGAAATGCGGCTGTGCACGCTCAAAGCAAAAATTTATGATAGGAGTATGCCATATTAAATAAACAAATATGTGGGGACATCTCACACATTCATGGCCATCTAATCCCAAACTAAACAAAGCTTGTACTATGGGTAACAGACAGCTGATTACGGTTGTCTCCGTGCAGCTGATATACATTACTTAAATAGATAAATACATACTTTAGATAAACAATGTCCAGACACAAGGAAAACACAAGTGCTCATCACACGAATATTTGCCCTGGACGGGATTCGAACCCACGACCCTGTGCTTCGAAGGCAGGCGTACTACCAACTAGGCTGCGGAGTCGTCAATATTGGAAAATAGTTATGTTTTAATCAGTATAGCTTTGAGGATGTTTATGAGTATGTTGCTTGCTATGCTCAAAATTAAATTAGTATGTTTCAAAAGAGCAATCATAGACCACTATATAACCTTTTAAATGACATATCAAACAACGAAATGAAGAAAACTCATTGACTTTATAAAACGGTAGAAAACTTGGTACTGTCGGCCGCCATCTTTGTGACGTCATAGCTATGCGTATCCCCACTTCCTCTTCTTACAACCTTCAGTTTCGTATTTTCAAATTCAAATTGTTTATTTCCATGCCATATCGCACTCTTAGTAAAACAACGACCAAATTCAAAATCTTGCCTAAATGAGTTTAAGTAAAATACCGACCTAAAACAGCATCCTCTATAATCTGGATTAATAAAATACACCTCTATTCCTTAAACATCAAGGTTAAAAATTAGTTGGGTCTATATTCTACTCCCTCCCCGCGCGCTGTGATTCAGCCGAATAGTGACCAATTTAGTGTTCCGCCGCCTGCAGTGGGAGACGGTGGTGCGCTACAACGACCGATTTGGAGATGAGTCGTTGTTTTATTGAAAATTAAGGTAAGTTTGTTCAGATCTTTTAATCAAATAGTGACCCATTTTGTATTCTGTCGTTATTTTACAAAAAAATTGAGAAGTGTTAGTGACTTATTTGGTATTGTGTCGATATTTTATTGAAAATTGAAGCAGCTTGTGTGACCGATTTAGAAATGCGTCTTTGTAGTTTTAAGAATCTTAAAATAAGATGGACACATTTCTAAATGGGTCTATATTCTATTTAAGTTTTTATTATTTGTATGACGAATTTTGAAATAAGCCTATGAATTGCTAAAAAAGTTGTTAATTATGCGTATTATTACAAAATGCGTCGTTCTTTTATTAAAACTCGAATAATGTTTTTCGAGTTATCTTATTATTTTGGTTTGTTGTTAGATATTTCGCTGGTGCATCATAATGAAAAAACAACGAATGAAGCAGATGTTTAGCAATATAAATATTAAAATAGATGGATTCGGCAAACACGAACACACATCGACGTCATCTATTCAATTGAAGGAGCCATTATTGGTAAGTAACATACTTTCAAAATTTAATTATAAAAAGACGCTGTCTGTGTCTGTTAAATCTGTATTTGTTTGTATGCTAAGTTCTTCTAAACTCACAATTACCTTTCGTTGTCGGGCAGATGGCGAAAAAAAAAAAGCAACTTAGAGCGGGAAATAAAGGATCGTGTCGTGGCGTATCTTGGATAACCGACCAATCGCCTTATAAGTACCTAGACTATGTGTAAGTCGGCTTGCTACATAAGGGTCCCAGGTTCGGGCAAATATTTATGAAATTATGTGTTTAAATATGTCAGTTTCTGCGTCTGGGTGTTTTTGAGTTCGTGTCTGCGTATTGTGTATCACTACGTTCCGAATAGTAGCGTTATAAGATACACAATACACCATGTCAGTGTCATTTCGGCTGCGTGCGAAATGACAGACGAAAGTTTATTTCCCGCGTAAATGCATACTACCAATACTCAATTTAATTAAATTATAATCCATTACAATACGAGTATTACATGATTGATTACTCAAGTAGACAAGTAGGTAGGTACCTAACTTAGTATGATTATTGATTAGATACAATTTAAGTTACTTTTTAACTGATCCAATTACAAAGGTTGTGTTGTTTATGTGTGTGTAAGTTATAGCATGAATGTTGCTACATAATTTTAGGTTTAGCGACGGGACCCGCGCCGTGACCCGCGTCTCGGTGCGTTGTCCATAGAAACACGTACACGACCGCTAGGCGTGAGCCGCGCGCGGTTCGAGACCCGCGCCGGACGAGCGACCGCGTCACTGTGCGCTGTTCATAGAAACAAGACCGCGAGGCGTGAGCCGCGACGCAACACGCCTTACGGTGCGCTGGCCCTTAGGAAAAACTACCAAATATTATTAGCTTTTCTTAGGCTTAAAATAAAGATGAATAATGACATGGTGTTTTATTTGTTTGACAGGTCAACAATGAGAAAAAAGACAAGAAGAAAAATGCCCAGAAAAAGGCTAGACGTCGATTAGACTTCGAAGAGGGTCTTGATGCCTTCCCCTTTTCTACACCTGCGCTTATGAAAACAGCAAATCCTCTGCAAGTTGACTCTATTAAATTTTCAATTACAGAACACCAACCACCACCACCTACAATGACAATTAATGAAAATCTTCTTACAGCTCCAACTATAGCACCCACGGCAAACAAAGTTGATCAAGATCTTGCAGAAAGTATTGTTGCACCTCCATCAAATCGCACACCTCCTGTCAGTCAAATTATTACAAATTTTTCGCAAGTATCTACTATCATATCTCCTCTAACACACACACCAAATAATACCAAGATGATGACACACAGCTTCTCTCCAGCGTCTTCATCTTCCCCAAATAACACGCTATCTGCAAACAAAATTAACCTGTGTATTTTGCAAGCTTCTTCCGCTAATTCTCCATTGAGAAACAAACTGCCTGTAAGCCAAGTCGACCTGGGTGAACCGCAAGCTTCTGGTCTTATATCACTTATGCAAGCATCTTCTAATAAAGTTAACGAGTGTATTCTGCAATCTTCTTACGCTAAGCTGTCTATAAACAGCGTTGACTTACGAAAACCGCATATTTCAGCCTCCACATCTCCCCTGAAAGAAACGCTATCGTCAATTCAAACAGAAGAAAATGTTGCTACTACATCCACAGTTGACATAAATAAAACATCCAAATCCCAAAAAAAGTTTATCTGTAAAATTGATATGACTAGACTTTCTGCGAATATGAATAATCTAAAGGCAAATTATGAAGAGAGTGATAAAAAAAACATAAATAAGCCACTTCCTTCGGGATCTACTTCAAATTTAAACAAAGATAACTCGGATTCATCATCCAGTCTCGATTTATCTTCTCAAGCAAGCCGTAAAATCTGTCGAAACACATTAAATGCTAATAGAAAAACCTACGAAATTTCACCTATGAATTCTGGAGAAAGTGACGTTGATTTGAGCGACACAGACCCCACATACGATTTAAATAGAAGAAGCTGTGACAGAAACTTGCCATCGCGGTTACTTCGTAAGTCTCGAAGCCCTTCATCTTCGTCAAGTGATTCATCTGAAAATTCTGATAGCGATAGCACAGTAATAGAAGAGAAGCAAGAGCGCAAGTCTAGAAAGCGGATACGTGATCCTGAAAATTGGAGAGATAATTGCGCTAAGCGTCAAAGAAACTCCGGCCAATCTTATGTTTCAGTCAGAACAAAAAAGCTAGTTCCTGCGCGTACGGTTAAACCACCATGTACTCAAAAGTGCCGCCTGAAATGCTATGAACACATTGGTGAAGCAGACAGAAAAACTATGTTTGCCAAATTCTGGGGATTGAAAAATATAGCTTTACAAAGAAACTTTATTAAGACTTGCATGATCGAGGTAAAACCTAAGTATAAATACTCCCAGACCGAAAGTGCTAGAAATAATAATACTGCTTTTTACTTGAAGATCGATGATAAAAAACAGAGGGTGTGTAAAACTTTTTTTATTAATACTTTCGATATAACAGACAGAATGCTACGTACAATTAAAGAAAAATGCGATGAAAATGATTTTATGGATGAAGACCTTCGAGGTAAACATGGAAATCATAAAAAACTGAGTGACTCATTGGTCAATGACATAAAGAACTTCATTGATTCAATTCCACGAGTGGAGTCTCACTACACAAGAGCGACATCGTCTTGTGAGTATATACATCCTGGTAGGACCTTGACAGAGATCTATCAAGATTTTGTTGAAAAACAACGAACAAACGAAAGACCATGGGGAAAATTCTGCAACTTCTATGAAATTTTCAAAAGTACCGGTATAAAAATCCATCAACCCAAAAAAGACCTCTGTGATTTATGCACTACACATAAATTGTCGCCGAGTGATTTAAAATTAAAAGAAGATTATGATAGGCATATCGAAGAAAAGGAAATATCGAGGGAAGAAAAAAGAAAAGACAGAAATGCAATTGATGAAAACAACATATGCGCCATTTATGATTTACAGGCAATTCTGCAGACCCCACGTGGAAATTCAAGTAGTTTTTATTATAAGTCAAAGCTGAACTGCTACAATTTCACGATTGCAGAGTTGGCTAAAAGAAGTACAACTGAAGAAGAAAGTCATAAAGCTTACACCGATGTGTATAGCTACTTTTGGGACGAAACACAGGGACAGAAAGGTTCCACTGAAATTGGGACCTGCCTATATCATTTTTTAAACTTGATTAATGACCGTGATACAAGTAAGTCTGTTAATGTTATATTTTACTCAGACAATTGCTGTGGGCAAAATAAAAACAAATACATCGTTACTCTTTATATGTTTGCATTGCAACAATTCAAGAATATTAACAGCATTACTCACAAGTTTTTAATTAAAGGACATACTCAAAATGAAAATGATAACGCTCACAGCTTAATTGAAAAAAATGTTCAAAAATATTTAAAGGCAGATCCGATTTATACCCCATCGCAATATATTACTCTAATCAAAAGTGCTAAAAAGACCGGAAAAAAGTTTCAAGTGCAAGCTTTAACATTCGAAGATTTTATTGATATTAAAAAACTACAATCTGAATGGGGACCCAATTTCAACAAAAGCGTTGACAGAAATCAAGTGTCGTGGAACGATATAAAAATATTGGAATGTCGCAAAGGTGAACCGTTTCAGTTCTATTACAAAACATCGTACAAAGATACTTCATTTCAGGAAGTAAATGTGAGGGCAGGCATAAGAAAAGCCTTGCCTACGGCTGAAAACATTTCTTTCGAAAAAGCGTATGGCCAAAGATTCGAACTCGAATCAAACAAGAAAAGAGATCTCACTAGCTTAATTTCTAGCAAGGTGATCCCGGCGTATTTTGCTAATTATTATAATGATATTATAGGTACTGCGTAACTAGCACAATGTGCGAAATAATAACGTTAGAGGCTGACCAATTATTACTTATTTGATTTCATAGAAGTAGTTACATATAAGGAGCCAAAAGACTTAACTAATTGTTAAGATTGTTAATTTTTTCATTTATGCTATATATTGAGAGTAGTTTTAATACTTGTTACTTCTTAAAATGCGACTGATTTTAATGCTATATGTTGAGAGTAGTTTTAATACTAATTGTTACTTCTTAAAATGCGACTGATTTTAATTTAAGAAAGCTATAAATATTTTGGTAGGTACTACTATAGGTTAAAACCTATATTTTTGATACATTCCTTTTGAAGCAGGGACTGAACTGAAACCGTTTAATTTTTTAATGAAAATTTTAAGAAATACGGTTAATTTATAAGGTTTGGTTGGATTAAAACAAATAGAAATAATAACTTTGGAGTGATTTTTACAGAAAACTAATTCGTGAACGTTCGATTGAAAAAAAAAACAAACGGTCTCCCCTCCCTGTTTTAAAGTTATAAAGTGCCATAAGATTTGACTGATTGTTAAATTGTTATAACAGTTTTCCTATTTAATATTATAAAGTGCCATAGGCTTTACTTTGTTTTTTTTAAGCTATTGATAGTTGGCGATTGTTTTGCCTCATAGTAATTAAGAAAACTTTGAATGTTTTGAAACTCGTTCATACTTAATTCTTCTATTACTTATTCAATAAAAGTATGCTTTTTATCTTATAATTTTACCTATGTAGTTTTTCTTGCGATCTTGAAACCTAAATGCCAATTCTTATTGCAAGTTTTTAAATAAGTCATATGATATTTCGCAATTATTAATTGTAAATAGACACATTTCGTTTTACGTCAAGCAATTTCTTTATAGTTTAATAAAATAGTGGCATATTAAAAAAAAAGTCAGTAATAGTTCACTCCCACTTAGTAAAATATAGACTATTTATGAGATGAGTCGCTAACCATCCTAAATATTTTTATAAAACATAGACCTAACTCTAAAGCATATAATTGTAGCTGATATTTTACATAAAAAAAGTAAATAATAAGCATCGTTTACATCACATAATAAAGAAGGGAAAATTAATTTTATGAAGACAGTTTTATTTTTTAGCTACGCTCACTAGATTCGATTTTATGGTGATTTAAAAAAATATGTCACTTTGTTAAAATAGTTTTTCATCGATTCCCGAAAGTTGGCGGTTCTGGATTCGGTCGTTGTTTTACTAAGAGTGCGATATAAATTCAGTGTGTTTTATAGAGCACAAGGAGCACATACATACCAGTTGTAGGTATATAGAAGAGGGGGCTACGAAAATCGTGAAGGAGACGACTTATTAAATATTTGCGTCCTGACTAATATTATTATATAGGGCTCGGGGTGAGGAAATTATTATTAACTGCGGTGGAGCGTTAAGAGGGAAGAATAGTACGTGCTCGTCCATACAAAAAGAGAAAACGTTTTTTCACCTCTAAATATTATCCAATCTCCATTGTAAGACCCCCGTCCAAGGTTTCAGGATATTTCACTGGCTCACTGTAACACCTAGTCCACGGTAACGGCGCACGTCTAACCTCGACAGGCTCTCGCCGCAACTGTCAGTTTGACGGCTACCCTACCACTAGTGCACATGAGACAATGCAATATATCTATTTTATAGATACAAACACTACATCCCTTTCTCATCAAATAATTTATAATATTAATAATCATCTTTTAGTACCCATTCTAACAATGCTACAAACATAATTTTATAGGTAATTTAACAGAATAAATTTTTTACTGATTATTAGATTCATCGCTAAACTCATTTTCCGCCACAGTTTCATCTTGTACAGATTTCCATTTTCCTTCCACTCTCTTCAAGTGTATTACATTTCTGCGTAAGCTTTGTCCCGTTTCCTCGTTCCTAACTATGACATCTCCGCCAACTGATTTTTCTACAACATGTGGTGTAGGGTTGAATGTCATTGCTAGCTTATTAGTCTTTTCAACTTCCTTTACATAAACCTTATCTCCTTCTGTTAGTTCCTGATTAGTAGCTCTCCTTTTCCGGTCACTATACTCCTTCCCTTTTTCTTTTTGTAATCTATCCCTGTCTCTTACTTCCGAATCATCTTCTTTGTCATTGATATCCTTAAACATAGGAATTTTATCCCGGTTCAGTCTCTTGAAAAAAAGTTCCGATGGAGATTTTCCTGTCACTGAGTGGGGAGTGGAATTGTACATCATTAAGTATTCGAATAGTGATTCCCTCATATCTTTTTTTTCACTTTGGCCAATTTTGAGTCGTTTAACTATATCCCGGTTCTGCCGTTCTACTTCGCCGTTCATTTGGGGCCAATACGGCACTGTATTAAAAAGCCTGATACTACATTCCCGACAATAGGCCTTGAATTCTTCACTTATAAATTGTCGCCCATTATCTGCAGTGATGGACATAGGATAGCCTAAACGGCTGAATATTTCCTTAAGGATCTTAATAATCTGTGCACTTGTGATAGACTTTGTGATTTTGACCTCCTTATACCTGCTGTAGTAATCTATTACTACTAACAGATAATCCTGGTTTGGCAATGGCCCTAACAGATCCATTGCGACATCCACCCAAGGTTCTGATGGAAGTTCCCGGCGTTTCATGGGAGTAGGAGGGTTCGGAAGGCCTACCAATGTGCAACTCTTGCAACTTTTTACTAGAGATTCGACGTCTTTGTCAATTCGTGGCCACCATACTTTAGACCGCAAGCGTCCTTTCATGCCTACAATCCCTGGATGGCCTTCGTGGGCCGAATCTAAAACTTGCTTTCTCAGATTTTGTGGAATCACAATTCTGTTTCCCCTCAAGAGGACATTCTCATAAAAGCATAATTCATCTGCAAATATTTTATAATTTTTTACCGACTCGTCCCACTCATTATTATAAACTCCCTTCTTGACTTTTGTAATTTCCAAGTCTTTTTCCGATTCCTTTGATAAATCTTGCATTGGAATTGCATGTGGTCGTGCTACCTCTACAACTTGATGTACCTGGTCAACAATTGCTGTTTGATCCAACCATTTTGAATTTTGGCACAATCTAGATAGGGGATCTGCAATATTGGTATTTCCTGGCTTATATTTTATTTTATAGCGATACGCTTGCAACCGCAGAACCCATCTTTCAACCCTAGCACAAGGTTTTGATCGGGGGCTGAATAAGAACTCCAGAGGTTTATGGTCCGTTATTAATTCAAATTCTTTGCCAAAAAGGAATGTATTAAAATGTTCGATAGCCCAAACAAGATCGAGAGCTTCTTTCTCAGTTTGGCTATATTTTCTCTCACACTCCGTTAAAGTTCGATTCCCATATGCTATAATCCGCGGTCCATTTCCATCCGTCTGCACTAAGACCGCTCCAAGTCCCACGGGACTTGCATCCGCTATCACTTGCGTCTTATCCTTGACATCATAATATCCCAGTGTTTCAATTTCCGTCAGCGTTTCCTTTAGTTCTTTAAATGCCTTGTCTTGTTCTTTAGTCCAGTAATCTTCAATATTAGCCTTCTTCCCTAATTTTTTCCTCAGTATTTCCTTCAACGGTTCAGTCTTCGTGGCCATGTTCGGGATCCATTTATTAATATAATTCACCAATCCGAGAAAGCTCTGTAACTCTTCAATCGTCTTTGGTACTCTGAATTCGGATATGCTGTCAATGTATTTTGGCAATGGTTTCACTCCTTCGGATGTTAGCTCGTGCCCCAGGAAATGAACTTTTTGCACTTTATATATGCATTTATCTTCATTTAACAAAACATTGTTTCTTTTTAGCACCTCTTGTACTGCAGATAGACGCAAATCATGTTCTTCTTCGTTACTACCCCAAATCAAAATGTCGTCTATAAAATTCACTACGCCTTCGCATTTGATCAGCATTTTCTCGAGAATCTTTTGAAACAGTTCCGGTGCACATGTTACACCGAACATAAGGCGTTTGTATCTGTAAAGACCGCTAGATGTAATAAACGTAGTCAGATGTCTACAGTTGGGATGAAGTTCCACCTGATGGAAAGCATTCTTTATGTCCAATTTGGAGAAATACTTTGCCTTCTTTATCTTTGGCAGTAAGTGCTCCATACAGGGCAACGGGTGGTTTTCCCTCAGAATAGCTTCGTTTGCGCGCCTCATATCAACGCACAAACGAACTTCATTTGTATCCTTGAGTATCGGCACAATAGGTGACACCCACGCTGAAGGCTCATGTACTTCTTCAATTATGTCCAAATCCAATAATTCTTTAATCTTTTTATTTATCTTTTCTTCCATAGGAATTGGTATTCTTCTGAAAGGCTGCATGACCGGTTTAACCGATTTGTCAATTGGAATATCCACCAAAATATCTTTAAATTTTGGAAATGGCATTTCTGGCTTTTGAACCACTTGATTTATGCAAACTCCTAGTTTTAAAACACCAAGCCGTAACGCTGTTTCTTTGAGTTAAGTAACACTGAGCTACTTAACTCAAAATCAAGCGAAGAAAAATCCTTAGACGCCATTAATGAATACTTCACAACAGTTGGTGAAAAACTTGCAAACACAATCTTACAAAAAATTGATACGACTGAAACTAAGCTTGCACAAGAATATAAAACATATAGTAGTGATACAAGTGATTCTATGTTTTTTGTCCCTACCAATTCTATAGAAATCATAAAAATAATTGATAGCCTAAAAACTAACTCAGCTCCTGGGGAAGATAATATAAGTAACTATATTCTAAAACGCAACAAACTCTCACTTGCTGAACCGATATCTCACATTTGCAACCTTAGCTTGAGTGAAGGTATTGTTCCGAGCGTATTCAAAACGGCTTGTGTATGCCCTATCTATAAAAGGGGAGACAAGAAACAAGTATCTAATTATAGACCCATCTCACTTCTGCCTTCACTATCTAAGATACTAGAAAAGGTTGTAAACAAGAGACTACTGAACTTCCTTGAATCAAAAAAGCTTTTGTCAGATAACCAGTATGGTTTCAGGTCTAAAATATCAACAGAAGATGCCGTAATATCTTTAGTGAACCTAGTTATAAACAAGTTGGACCAGAAACAGCACTGTATTGGAGCTTTTCTGGATCTCGCGAAAGCGTTCGATACTGTGTCCAGACCACTACTACTTAAAAAGCTAGAAAAAATGGGGATTCGAGGGCTAACATTGTCTTGGTTTTCGTCATACCTAACAAACAGGAGGCAGAAGGTTAAAATTGGCAATTGGTTGAGCGAATCGCGAAACATTGACTTTGGAGTTCCTCAAGGCAGCGTCCTAGGTCCTACCCTATTCTTGGCATATATAAATGACCTCTGCAACTTAAAATTACGGAATGCAAGCGTATTTACTTATGCCGACGATACCGCCATAGTGTTTTATGGTAGTAACTGGATAGACACAAACAAGACTGCAGAGGAGGGATTAATGGAAGTGGCCAAATGGTTACAGTTAAATCTGCTTACACTTAATGAGACCAAAACTAAGTTCATCAACTTCAAAATCTCTGAACGTTCAGCACCTGACCTACCCGTTATTATCAAAATTCATAAATGCATCTATAAAAATCAAAGCTCATGCACTTGCACAGCACTTGACGAAGTTGACCAAATAAAATATCTGGGTGTAACTATTGACGCAAAACTTACCTGGTCCTCTCACATAGATGCATCCTCTGCTCGCCTAAGAAAGCTACTACACATTCTATACAAGCTCAGGCGAGTGGCAGATACTAATATCATTAAATTAGTTTATACATCCCTATGTGAGTCTGTCTTAAACTATTGCGTTATTATATGGGGAGCCGCGCTAAAGTCACACTTAATCAGGTTGGAACGAGTTCAAAGAGCGGTGCTGAAAGTTGCGTATAAAAAACCACGACGATATCCTACCAACCTACTCTATAAAGAATGTGAAACTCTAACAGTTCGTCAACTATTTATTTTGGCCGTAGCGCTGAGATTTCATAAAACGGCGCTACAAAGTAATGTAATCACGAACAGATCTGCACGTAACCTGAAGTGGGCAGCAAAGCCTAACAAAACAATGTTTGCAAAAAGATCCTTTGAATTTACAGGCCCTTACTTATATAATAAAATTAACGCTAAACTTAAAGTTGCACAGCTCTCTAGAAACCTTTGCAAAACAGAAACTAAAAAATGGCTTCTCTCTCTTAACTATGCTCAATCAGAAGAGCTGTTGGAGATCCTTAAATAAGAACATCAACTATTAATAATACACACACTAAAATTATTTTGTTAAAAACTTAACGGACAAACTAAATATAAAATATATATAACATATACCTACTTACTTTGACAATATTTTATTATCCTACTTTGTACACACTCAAACACACGAACATTATAGTCACACATATACACAAACACACACACAAACACACACACACACACACACACACACACACATTAATTAAACTTTGCTTTTTAAAATGAAATATAAGATGTAAATATAATAGACAAATATAAATGTTCACATCCAACGAGGAAGAGGCTGATATCCCACAACACAGGGAATCCTAGTGTGGGGATCAGTGTGCAACTATTGTTAAATTTGTTTGTTTTTAGTCAATAAAGATTTTATTATTATTATTATTATTAAGTAAATTTCTTGATCCATTGTTGATAACATAGATTGTACTAGACTCCATTTTTCCATTTGTCTTAATCACAGCTTCAAAAGAACCTTTAACTTCTAAAGGTGTCCTACTACCGTAAGGTAATAAAACTTTATTCGGTTCTTTGACTTGTCTGCAGCATGTCACTTTTTTGGTTTTTAGGTATTCCCACGTCTTGTCAGATATAAGATTTAATTTACACCCTGAATCAATCAACATTTCCACGTTTACTCCGCCTATTTCGCATTTAATAGTTCCATCATCATTTAAATTGAAGATATACTGGACCTCTTCATCATTTATAGAATTGGTTGACGTTTCTTTACGAGATCTTTTGTAGTTGTTCCGATTTCCTGTCTGATTTTGTTCAGCTTTCCGTTTTTGTTGATACACCCTCGTCCTACAACATCTTTGGTAATGCTTTAATTTTCCACAACCATGACATTTCTTTCCTTTTGCTGGACAGTTTGAATCTTGAGATCCGTGCGCAGCACTTCCACATTGATTACACCTTATTGATCCTTCTGAATTTCTTTCTCCGTATGACCTTTTTATTGTTTTCTCTTTTCTCGAAAAATCTTTGTTTTTGCTTTGAATCGCGTTCACTTCATTAGATTTGTTACCGTCTCTTTTTTCATAGCTTTCCAACTGATAATTCACAACCTCCAAGGTATTTGCTAATGTAATAATTTTGTTTAAATCAACATCATCTCCCATAGTCAAAATCTTTTTGCGTAATTCTGATGAAACGCATCCACTTATAATTTGATCAATAATATGTTCATCTGCTTTGTCGAATTTGCATTTAGCAGCTTGGTCTCGAAGTCTAATTAGAAATTTTTCAAATGATTCACCTTCTTTTTGTCCCATAAGGCCAAATATATGTCTTTCATATGTTTTATTTTGTTATGGAAGGAAATAATCATCCAATTTTTTTATTGCCGTTTCAAAAACGTCTACATCTTTGGCTGATTCAACACTTGCGCCCGGCAAATTGTAGAATATATCTTGTAGTCCGGTTCCGCCTAAAACAAGTAGTATTGCTCTTTTTTTGCTTGCGTTTTCTATATCAGTCGCCTCTAGATAAATACGTAAAGACCTCTTCCATTTTTCCCATCTTAATCCAACTGAAGTGCTGTCGCCTTCTAAATCCAATTTTTCTGGCGGCGGTATTTGATTCGCCATGATGGTGTTTATGGGGCGACCTGAAAAGTCCAATGCATGGATCTAATACTTTCTATGCAGAAGGCTACATCAAATAAATTCTTCCAATTTAACGGAAGACCAGCAATAAATTCTTCCAATTTAATGGAAGACAAAAAAAACTTTACGTTTCTTCCAATTTAATGGAAGACCAAGATTAACGAATTCTTCCAATTTAAAGGAAAACCCAAAATATAATATTTCTTCCAATTTAATGGAAGACCCAAAATATAATACTTCTTCCAATTTAATGGAAGACCCAAAAAAATATTATTTCTTCCAATTTAATGGAAGACTACAATTAAGACACTCTTCGATCGAATGGAAGACTAAATATAATTAATTCTTCCAATTTAATGGAAAACATTTAAATTTAACACTCACTTTTTTTCTTAAAAGAAAATATAGGAGAAAAGGTAAGTATTGCAATAAGTAAAAATAAACAAAACAACCTCACAGACTCATAATATAGAATTATTCAGTTTAATTCTACTTTAGCAGTTTACTAATAATACAAACTTCTAGGGACCAATATCGAAGATAGACCTAAAAATATCGATATCTATTATAAAGAATTTCAAACTTTGTACGAACGAATATACTTAATCAATACACAATTACACAATGAGTCAAAATATGTCATAATGATTTAGCCAAATACACCAGTACACACAGAAGGTAAACTTCTTTTAAATAAAAAATGTACCGCTACTATCTATCATGCCCGACGTACAATAATATTTGATTCATCGCGCCAGTATTCAGGGATATGTAAACACCCTGGTATAAGACTACAGAAAGTAAGTACATACCTACCTAATTTGTTTTTAGAAAAGTAGGTAACTATGCATTTTATCTACCATATTAATGATTACCTAAAATTATATTTGTGCTAAACAAATATGCGTTTGTACGTAGGTATGCACTATTTATTTATTCCTCTATTCAATATTAATAAATTACTACACTACATTCACTATTCTAGACATGCCACAGATTTATTTATTTTTACATCTTAAATGACCTTTCAATAATATATTTTTTTCTGATACAAGAATAAAATATCTTTTAATAATATTCAATAACTATTTATCCCTTATGGATAAATAGGTTAGGTATGTACACTTTCTTTATACCACACTGCCTTTTAATCTATTATAATTCCTGGTTCGGTATGTTGGTTAACAGATTATGATTTTTTATTTTAAATAAATGGAATTAAACGCCAATAAAATAAATTCAACATCAAGTAAATGGTAAGATTAAAGAAATATACCGGCGCTGTACTGTTAGTACCTATTACCATCTATTATTCTACCTAGTCGGCCGGCGGGGCCAGCCATGCCATTGATGATTCATTATCAAGGAATTTGTATAAAATAATGTGTTTCACGGATATAATGCATACTTTTGTTTATTTCTACATCTCACCAAAACGGGGACTAAAAGAAGATAGCGTATGATTTAAATCTGTTAGTATGATTTTAACTAATGATAGCACCTTTTCTCCTATCCTTCCCTTTTTTTTTAGTCTTAATTTTCACTAACCTTTTTCCTCGTCGCCACATGTAGGACCCCCGTCCAAGGTTTCAGGATATTTCACTGGCTCACTGTAACACCTATTATAGTCCACGGTAACGGCGCACGTCTAACCTCGACAGGCTCTCGCCGCAACTGTCAGTTTGACGGCTACCCTACCACTAGTGCACATGAGACAATGCAATATATCTATTTTATAGATACAAACACTACATCCATGATTTTTTAGTATGTTATTGACACAATGAATGGCTAGGTTTATAGTTTTTACAAAAAATCGCTATAGATTCAAACTTATGGGCGCCTCAAGTAACGTAATTTTTGTGAACTGTGTCGAATTTAATTTAGCTGATGGAAATTGATTATGAGGGGAAAGATGGACCACGCTCGCCTAGAAGATATTTATGTTTTGTCCTTAATAAATGTTTTATATATTTATCTATGATTTCAAAATAGTATTTTAAATTGAATGCAAAATATAAGTACTTAAATATAGGTAGTGTGTTAAGTAAATATTTCGTACTTCCTTTTAAAAGCCACGGTGGTACAGCCTTTATCAAAGAGTTCTACACTAAAATACAGCAATCGATTTAAGTTTATTTTAGTAAAAAAAAATTTTATGAGGTGGGCCAGTTGCACCCGAAGTGCTGACGGAATTGAGCTTAGAAGTAAATTTTTAACCGACGATAAAAACAAACCAAAACGGATGAGGTTCTCAATTCCACACGTAAATTTTTTTTTATATATAATAATAAATAAATAAATAAAATAAAAATCATTTATTATCAGAAACGAGTCCATAGATATGTTAGTATGAGACAACTTACGACTAGGTTAGTAGTAATAGGCAAAGAATAAAAACAGAGAATCCCCCCGCAGCCATGCGCAGCCTCACCGCGCATATCTTTTTACAGTGTAGTCCAATTTTGATGATTCTTTTTTTATTGTATAGGGTATCGAAGTTGGTCCCATTTGTATAAAAAATAAAATTTTCCAGGGTAAGAAAATACAGGATGACAGGTTATGCACGTACTGAATTTTTACCTGTTAATCAATTGTATTGGGTTATCCGATTTAGATAATTATTTTTTTACTTCATAGATAAATCTCAAAATAAGTTTCAAATAAAAACAAAAATACTTTTTCGGGTAGAAAAAAGGGAAAAATATTTTTTATTCATTCTGTTAAAACTAACATACCTTATATTATATAGTTTTGATGAGGTGGTATCGTGGCTAGCATCCGGCAGACGTGGGTTCAAACCTCACCATATTTTATTGTGTTTTCATATTTTGAATCACATATTTAAGTTTATTCGACTCTCTTACGGTGCAGGAAAATATCGTGAGGATACCTGCACTGCACATTCTTGCGACTAAATTCAAGGTTGGACCAGCGTGGCTCGAGCCATTTATCCAAATCGGTGAATGAGCTGTTGATGAGGACCTACGTATTAGTAAAGAAATGTCTCTAGATCCCTCGTTACTTTCCGCGTCTGCCTGTCTGTATATCCGCTAACTCCTCCTAAACCACATAAATTATTTTGATTCTGTTTTCACCAATAGATGACGTGATTCATAAAAATGCTTAGTATGTACGTGCCATTCAAATTAGTTTTAATATGATAGAGAAAATTCAATTATTTTCAATCAAATCGTCAAAAATCATATTTTGGGCGCTTAAGAGACACATCAAAATATTTTACACCTGTGCGAAGCCGGAGTTGTGCGAAGCCGGAATGGGAATTAAAATTTTAGACTAGATGGATAAGTCAATTTCAGTCACATAAAAATGAAAAATTAAAGCTTTTTAACAATAAATTCAACCAACGAAAAAGTAACAACGAAATAGTATGACTTTTTAGTTACTAACTTTTTTGTTGGTTGAATTTTTTGTTAAGAAGCTTTTATTACTTACAAAATTATTTATAGGCCAGGTAAATAAGTAAGTATGCATATTAGTCCCTGCTTAACCAATGTAAAGAATCAGATTTACTTTCTGGGAATCTACTGCTAATTATAATCAGATTGCAAATAATTATTTGCAATTTTTACTCAAGTTAAACTAGCTCGTCTAGATCCATCTAATCTATCTGTAATATCCTAATGGCTGATTTCACAATATCTAAATTCAAGTAGGAAACTAGGTTTCTTTGTACAATAAAGAAGGAAAACATAATATCCTCTGGGATTGTTATGAAATAATTAAAAAGTGAAGAAACACAATAACATTGAAGACGATTTTCTAACTTATGGCTATATACGTTTCTATTAGTAAAATAAAAATATATTTTCTTCGGCGCTCTTCACACTATTAAGTGGCACGGTAGGGATTATTACGAAGATGTTTTCCGAACTGCTGGCGTCGCGCTCAAAAAGTACTTCTAGGGTTGACCCGACAGCTCTTGAGAGCTGGTTAGTTTTTTATTAGGGTATCGTAGTCAAAAAGGAACCTTTATAGTTTCGCCATGTCCGTCTGTCTGTCCGTCTGTCTGTCTGTCCATCCGCGGCTTAGCTCAGGGATTCTTAGTTCTAGAAGGCTGTTATTTGGTAGGATATACATTATTAATCATGCCGACAAAGCTAAAAAATACAATCTTTTAAAAAACACGTGAAGTGGGGGTTATTTTTTTATTCATGACTATCTTATAGTGCGAGGCATCGTTGGATAGGTTTTTTAAAAATAATGGGGGTTTGGTATTACCATTTTTCGATTCTAGTGTACATTTCAGAAATATTTCGTTTTAAAGTGCTTATTTTTAATTGTTAGAGTCAGTGTCCCGTCCCCCCCCCCAACCAGTGAAACCGTTGTATTTGGAAATGTGAAAAAATTCTCAGTAGCAGCATCAAGTAGGCTTTACAGGTTATCGAATACTAGACCAACCTATAAGATGTACTTGTACAAGTAAGAAATTTGGTAGAACGAGATATATGGACATCCTTTAGCGACATGTCTGTCTGTCTAGAAAAAGATTTCCAATAAAACATACTCATTCTTTTTTATATAGAACGGTTTTCGTGCTCGTGTTTTGTGCACTGACTCGTAGGATTATTTTTCTTTGGACTAAATGATGTGATCGTGTTTTGTTTATGGATTTAACGCCTTGTTAGAACTTTTTCCTGTCTTCAGGATTCAGGATTGTAACGGATGGAGTGGAGTCAGCGGCTTGTAGAACTAAACCAGAACGTTACTTCATTTGGTTTCACCTGTGTTCAACCAACTAACAACTTTCATTTTATTTTTCATACAAATCGACTCGGTCAGCTAATAGTTTGTATTAAAAGCCATTTTTGTTTGAGATTTTTGCAAAGTTCTAGAACAAAAGTTGTTCAATTTCATGAATTGAACAACCAACCGAGAGGTTTTGCATTATTTTGTATACTAAATAGCACAAACAGCAGAAAATGCTTGTTATTTGAAGTTTATCATGTCACCAGTGCACTGGTGACCATTCGAAGATCAATATGTTCTGGTTACGCGTGGTCGAGTAAAGCCTGACACGGTTATATGACAGGATCTGATAACGAGTGTAGTCGAACAACGCAACCACAATCAAACAAAAGGAGATTTATATACTGACATCATTTCGAACTTCCACGAACAGGCTAGTTTATTTCTATGTATTTTCTATGAATGCACAACCTATTATTTTTATATCGGTAACTGAAACAATGAAAGATGACGCAATCAAAGGACGAGCTGCGTGAATAAACGAATTCTGGTTTTAGGGGGTAAAAATTAAAATACTCAAAAGTAGCAAAAATATTTGAAGTGCATAAATATTTGAAGCGCATAAATATTTGAAGCGCTTATGCGCTTATTATATTGTTAACACTGTATTTTTTTTCGTCGCGTGAATTTAGTGCTCGGTGACTCTTCTTCTTGTGTCGACGGTTCACCTCAATAGAGTGTTTTGCCAATATTTGGCCACTGCCACAGCGTCAATTAAAATTGATAATTAGTCGGTCAAAGACAAAAACAAAACCGATGATCTTCGGTCCCTTTTCAATTAAAACTGATAGAATGTGACAGGACTAATTTTAGTTTAGTTTAGTTGTGAATTTACCTATTATATACTAGTGGCTCTGTGACCTGTAGGCCTCGCGAGTCTGTATATATCTTTTCAAATTTTTTTTTCTCGACAAAAATCCCCAACCCCTTGGTATTTTTATTTTTAAAGTTTATTTTATTTTGTTTTATTTTATTTTGTTTTATTTTATTTTATTATAGGAAATGTGACCTGTAGAGGAAAACAGCCTCAGCGGTAGACCTTGTAAGCTGGCAACCCCCATAACTACGTAATTTTTTTAAATTTCTAAAAACTGACTCGACAAAAAGAATTCGATTAATTTATCGAACCTGCTCACAAAATTTCACGAGAATCGGTTGAGAAACGCGACCTGTAGAGTGAAACAAACAAACAAATCCACAAACAAACAAACAGATGGACAAACAAAAGCAAATTTGGCCAAGCTGAAACAGAGACGCTTCGCTCGCTTGGCACGCTCGATCAATCAGTGCAAAAAAAAAATGCAAAAAACCAAAACTATAAGTGGTTTTTCGGAAATAAAGCCGTTTACGCTTTTTACAAAAATCACGAGCTTAATTTCGTCGTCACAAGCGCCAATACGATCATAACAAGTTGGCGATGATAGATAATGTTCAATTTACAAATGCAAATTAATAATAATATACAGTATTTTCCTTTAAATAAGTAAAATCAATGTCATGCCTGTCTGTTTGTTCCACTATACAGGTCGCGTTTCTCAACCGATTCTCGTGAAATTTTGCGAGCAGGTTCGATAAATTAATCGATTTTTTTGTCGAGTCAGTTTTTAGAAATTTTAAAAAATGACGGAGTTATGGGGGTTGCCAGCTTACAAGGTCTACCATTGAGGCTGTTTTTCTCTACAGGCCACATTTCCTAACCAATAAAATAAAATAAGATAAGACAAAATAAGATAAAATAAAGTTTAAAAATAAAAAAAACACGAAGTTGGGGATGTTTGTGGAGAAAAAGAAATCGAAAAGTGCAATCGCGAGGTCTACAGCTCACAGAGCCACTAGTACTTTAGTTTTAGGGAAAAAATTACATAAGATACAAAAATATATAAATCAATTGAATCAACATGGACTCACCACAGTTTAGATAACTCTCGGAGTATTCACTCAATCTCACATGCACCATCTATCAACATAACTGCCACGGATCTACTGAAAGTTCCATTTAACTTCAACTGGATTTAAAGAAGACCCCGGCAGGGGTACGGCGGCGGCGACCGCCAGTTAGGTCCAACCGCAACTACAAAAAATACCTCTGAGACAGACGGACGGACGGACACGGAGTGATCTTGGTTTCGTTTTCTAAACCGTTCATCCATAGTGATTCATTTTCGATGAATGGCAGTGAATGATGAACAGTGAATTAATAAATGTGTGAGCATTTTTCTTAGAACAGATATAGTGCGAGTTGAAATTTCTTGATCTTGGATCGTTATTTCCATCTGTCACAGATGATTTTCTCCTAACTAAGAAACATAAAGACTTGGGCATAGTAATAACTAAATAAAAAAATATTTTAAATTAATTTTGGGGTCATCATCAACAGATCATATACGTCCCCACCGAGGGGCTCGAGCCTACCCTGAATTACGGCGACCAGGCCTTAGTCAATTCAGGGGGACCAATAAAAAAAAGTTAAAATAAACATTATTGTGTCGGATATAATTTTGAAAGAGCCAATCTTAAGGAGGAAGACATATTTCGTTTATAGTAACTATAAACAAATACTTGTATATCATGTAAAAAATCTAACAACAGTTGTTAGTTTTTATATTTCAAAAGCTAAAATATTGTTTTTTACATGGTTAGTAGCCATAGATTACAGGAAAACTGCAGGTTTTTCCGTTTTCGTGATATATTCGGAAAAATCTACATTCTTCATAAAATGTAGGGACACTTAAGATGGCTTTTTATCCTACATACAATTAATTCTTATGCAATAAAAGACGATTTTACATATTGTCATTTAAATTTATACTTTAGAAGCTAACAAAGGTTTATAAGCTGGCTCGATACTACAAAGAAACATGGGAGGGGTATAACGCTGCTGGCCCGGTGCGTAAGCTTTAGTTCAATAATTCCAAATTTGAAATACTCAGCGGGCCAGTAACGATAAGCGGGGGGCTGCATCATTTTTTAATTTCAAACTTTATCATAGGTAGTGTTAGTTCTTAAATACAGTCAGAGATTAATAATAATAATAAGTTTATTTAGACGTACAAGTTCCAAGAAGAAAGCTTACAATTAAATAGACTTAACAAACTTCATCAACAGCTCACATACGTCCCCACCGAGGGGCGCGAATCTACCCTGACAGTCACTTATTGCAAGATTATTAGTAGAACATACTTTATTATACTTATTGAAATAAACATTTGCTTTATGGCTCATTTACATTACGTAGTTTAGTACGAAACCCTGATTGTGAGAGTCTATCTCGTTCTTGACTGTTTTTTTTAATCGATCACAGTTACTTTATTTGGCAGTGGAGGCACCGCCTAAATATTATTGCAATTAGTCACATGGCAAGTTTTGGTAATACCATGCCCTTTTTAGTCAGACAATTCGAGTGTTTCTTATTTTTATATTTTCTTTTTCATAATATAAGTACTATCTTACTTTTTGATTATTCATAATCGTTTTCTGTGTGTTCGCCGTGTGGTGACGGCAGAGTAGAATACATTTGTCACCAACTCTACTCTTCCCGTGGGTGTCGTAAGAGGCGACTTAGGGACTACACATTGAACAGGGAACGGGCAGCAGCGCTCTCTGATACAGTAACCAAGCGTGGAGATTATGGCAAAACCCTCCACTTAAGTTGAGGAGGCTCATAGTCCAGCAGTGGACTCTAACGGGCCGTTGATGTTGATTGAATCGTTTTCTAAAAGCATTATTATGTTACATAATAATAATGATTAGAGGAATACAAAACATTTCATAATAAATTATTTTTAAAGTGCATAGTTAAAAGATACTTATCAAAAATAATCATCGAAAATAAACCTTCCCCCTTCCATAAGAGCGAAGTAAGTTTTTTAATATAATTGGGGAATGAAGGGCCTCACTCATACTCACAATTTTCAGGAAAAACTAAGCTTAATTTCTGAAAGAACAGAACCCGCTCCATTCGCGTTCAATGCGTAGTTGACCAGATTTTTGTTTGTTTCAGATAAGTCAGTCAAAAAAACTAAAGACATACAATCTAAAGATAAGCCTGAAAGTCGCCATAAAAATCCAACTGCTACTGACAAAAGTTCCTGTGCAGTTAAACTTAAAGATCCAACTGTAAGATTTCGTGAACCCGACAGTAAAAGTCCGAAGGAACCTACAAGCCAGGAAGAGATTTCAACAGCAAACACTGAAGAAAGTAAAGCTGGAACCTCGCAATCAAGCTCAAAAAAAGTAAATTTGGTTCCTCAAGATGATACTCGAGCTGTAACACAATCTGAATGCTTTGACGATAATACTGAATGGCGTAGGGTATGCGAGTCGGCGATTGAAAATTTAACCAAGGTTTTAGATGAGAAACGAAAAAAGAACTCGTTCCACGGCGATCCCCAAGCCAAGTCCCCCAAGCGTTCATTAAAATCTAAGGATGATATTATATTTGTTAAACAAGAAACAGACTATGAAAATGTGCCACAAAAATTTGAAGAATTAATTCTTGTTGAGATTGATCCGGATTACGCTGCTGCTGTGAAAGAATCTATATTGAATCCTAAAACTATTCAAAAAAACAAAAAGCTGTTAGAAAAAAAAACTGGCTACACAGAGACACGTGTTTATTTTCCAAATCCAGATTACTCAGAACGTTCTGAAACCCAAGTTGAAATCCATGAAGAGCGGAATTTACCTATACGTACATATACGCTAGATCAAATCTATCAACGAGATCAGATTCAACAAGATTCACTTGTATATACAGAAGCTCAAATACATCAGGAGCCACAATATCCACCTGCAGCTAGGGCTTTAGACCCTCAAACTCCAAGAAATTATCAAGAAGAATACTGGTTCACAGCGACAACCTCACCTGAAATTTTAATCAAAAAACAAGTCTTACGAATGCAATGCATTCGTAAGCTCAAGCTTATAGCCGCTGCATGTCCTGTTTCATCAGGATCGGCTTATAAAGATTCAGCATTTTATTATGAACGCCAAAATATCCTGGGATTGACAGAATTCCGACCTAAATCTTATAGTTTACCTACTTATAACCAATCACCCCCATCTCCAGCTCCAAAAACACCCCCCTATACAAAATACTACACTTTTTAATTTAGAAAGATAAAGTTTGTTTTGACTTTGTTAGGTAACTTTATATTCCGAATATAACTCGCATGAAAGTCTTTTCTGCTCAAACACCTCTACCAACACAACCTTACCTAGTCTGTACTATTCCCATGGGACGAATGGACAGAAGCACAATAGAGGATCACGAAAGAAAAATTATTATCGAATTTTGTCATTTGCTCGAAAAATCAAAGCAGCTTTTTAATGGATTAAGGTAAGAATGTGCAAATTTTTCTTAGATAAAATTTATCAGTAGTTACTAAGCTTATTAATATATATATTGTTACAAAATAGGGAACTTCCACAATATGGTCATAAACAATGGCATTCGTACTTTGGGAGAACTTTTGATGTATATACAAAATTATGGAAATTCCAACAACAGCACCGGGCTATTCTTGACAGCAAATATGGGCTGAAGAGATGGCAAATAGGAGAAATCGCCTCAAAAATAGGACAACTTTATTATCATTTTTAGTGAGTGAACACAATCATAAAGAAACATTAAAATAAATGATGATAACTTTATTATAAATGATGGACTGTCGAGTAGGTGATCATTTTACTAAAAACTTTATTTTGCTGTTGCAGTCTTAGAACGAGTGAAACCGCATACCTCAATGAAGCTTTCTGCTTTTATTATGCAATCAGGGCACGGTGCTACTATACAAAAGCCTGTAAAGAAGATAAATGCGAATTAATAGTAAAAAAGTTGCGATACTACGCTAGATTTATAGTAGTATGTTTGCTACTAAAGAAAATTAAATTAGTAAGAGAACTAATAAAAGAATTAGATAGACAAATTATGGAATATGGCAACACTTACGATCCAGACGACCAGATTGAATGGAATGTGGTAGTAGACGAAGTTAAAGCTTTCATTCAGGCTGAACCAGTCGTGCCAGTTCTCCATCCTGATAACTACCCAGTTGTATTATCTCACAGGCAAGTACGAGTACATCGTAACGACGTGTAACGATGAAGCAGATTATCACTGTTCTAAATTCAAAAACACTGTAGTATAATTTATTATTATTATAATTATTTTTTAGACTTAGTTCCGTAACGACTCCTCTTTTGGTGGAAAGATCACAACAGATGACCTTAGTTTTACAAGAGGTGTTAATCGTTGGAAGCAGCTCACAGCAAGTGAAATTTTCGGAACTCACTATGGATATGTTTAGGATGCTTCAGACCCTCGAGAGGGAACCATCCGGAGAAGTACCGCAGATGTATGATGACTCGCCTCGCCAGCGCTTTATTTCTACTCCTAGCGCGCCTACCAGTAAAGGTATTATATAATATTCTGCTAAAATAAAGATATCTACGTACAATTTTATTCAAATACGTTTATATTTACTGCGATTGTTTATTTTGTTTGTGTATGTGAAAGATATAAATGACTGCAAAATGCGAATCAATTAAGCATTGTGATTGGTCATTATTTTGGGGACGGGATTGAATAATTAATTATTGACGATAAATTCGGTTTTACAAACGTACTGCAATGATAATTTTATTATTTTCAGGTTATTTAGAGAACGGGTCAAGGGGGAAGGATAACCCGCATAAATACCTACTATTTAAACCATCTCCGAGCCAAGTACTTGTTTACATGGCCAGTGGATGTAACGACCTGCCTCCAGGAGGAGCTCTACTTTTGTGCATTTCTGCAGAAGGTCAAATAGTACAACCTACAAAACACCCTGAAGACGGTAAGTGTACATTTTAGATTTATCAACTTTCCGTACTGTTTAGAGACCCCCCACATTAGCGTCTTTCGAGCGACGTCACTGCGAAGCCAGCGCTGAGCCACTGCCGAACGCCAGTTTACGCCAGCAGCGCAACGTTTTTTGCAAGCACGTGCAATGCAATGCACAACCCTTTCCCCGTTGCTGCTTGCTAACGCGTCTCGCCAACCGCAGCACCATGCAAACGCACCGCCAGCGCTGCGTAAACCGGCGGCGGCGTTCAGCAGTGGCTCAGCGCTGGCGTCGCGACAACGACGTCGCGCCAGCAGCGTTGCGTCGACGCTGCGCGAGCGCTGGCAAAACGACGTCGCTCGAAAGACGCGTGTGGCTCTTATTTCGTCAAGTTTTACTTTTATTCCAGCTTTGTGCTATTTGCAGCTGAATACAGTCCAAATTAAAAGACGACTTAAATTTTTACAAAACGTTAAACCAACGAAGAATTAAATCATTAAAATAAATCTTAAACCAGTATTAGACGGTTCATCCAAAGTGATTCATTTTCAATGAACGGCAGTGAATGATGAACAATGAACGACTTTACGTATTTAGACACAAAATTTATAATGAACAATTTGTGTAAGCATTTTGATGTCGCGGCAACAGTTCGTGCGTGTTGATTTTTTTTAGGGTTTCGTAGTCATCAACGAACCTCGCTATGTCCTTCTGTCTGTCTGTCCGCGGCTTAGCTCAGAGACTGGTACTAGAAAGCTGTAATTTGGCATGGACATACATATTAAACGTGCTGACAAAACTATAGAAATTTTTGGTTCACGTGAAACGCGGGTTATTTTTTTATTCTTGACTACCTGATAGTATGTAAGACATCGCTGTATAGGTTTTTGAAAAAAAATTGCAGATTAATAAGAAACATTTTTCGATGCTAGTGAGCGTTTCAGAAATATCTATTTTGAGGTAGGTACTCATTTTTGTTAGGGTCAAGTGTCGTCGTCGTCCCCCCTACTGGCGAAACCATTGTATTTGGGAATGTGTAAAAATTCACAGTAGTTCATAATATGCAGTTATGAATTTAAAAGGAAAATTATCAACATTAAGTACGCTTCACAAGTTAACGAATAATATACCAATTTATTAAATGTTCATCTTGAGGCACAAAAGGCACAAAAGTAATGTATGATGAAACTTCATAATTAGACAAAGTAAACCGGCTAATAACGCTTATAGCTCGTAAATAATAGTACATTACTGCCACGGCAAAATTAGTTATTGCAGGACGAGGGCAAGTTTAAAGTCCGAGCCGCAGGCGAAGACTTTTATTGTGTACGAGTCCAACAAGAGTTATTGCAGCCGAGGCTTGTATAGTGCTTTTCTATGAAACATACGAGGAAATTATAAAATACTAAAAAAATGTGGTACCTTGGATTTAGATGTCTACTTGTATCATACTAAACTTATAAGTTCTAATCTTTATCACTTTAACCTCTAGTTCGACTTCTTGAACCATTCAAACTCAAACTCGTTTATTTTTACACAAATAATATTTACATTACATAGGTATTCGTGAAATATAAGTAACACAGCAAGATAAGCATGGACGTCACACGTCGTGGTTAAAAGTAACACGATAAGATTATGAAGTAATGCATTTGCCAAAAAAAAAATAGTTTTACTATAAAAAAGAAAGTTCTGTGCTAAAAATATACGATTACTAGCGGCTTCGCACGGGTAGATTAATTCATACTTTAACACATTTTTAACCAACTTCAAAGTGGAGGAGGCTCGTTTTTATCATTTTTTTTAAATACCTACTCTAAGGACCCTTTAAGTCGGGATTTCAAAAACATTTTGGAACTCGAACCGAATAATTCAGTCTTATTATACAATTTTTTAAGTTCCTATCTTTAAAAATGGCTGACATTCCATACAAAATTTAACGCCTACTTCCTTTTTCAAATAGGGATTTCGAAAAAATCCTAAAAGACGTGTCAAATCATTTACTAATCTTATCCTAAATCCAAATTTTCAATTTCCTAACTTTAGAACTGGACTTTCCGTAAAAAAAATTAACCCTACTTACTTTCCCCCTCAAATTAGGGAATTTGATAAAATGCTTAAACATGTATCAAATGAATTATTAATCTCAGTCTAACTACAATGTTTTAAGTTTTTACCTTTTAGAAATTACAGACTTTCCATACAAACATTTAATTCCTGCTTCTTCCTCAAAATAGGGATTTCGAAAAAATGCTTAAACACGTGTCAAATGATTTGTTAATTTTAGTCTTAATCCAAATTTTCAAGTTCTTACTTTTAGAAATGACAGACTCTCCATAAAAACATTTATCCCTATTTTCCCTTTAAAATAGAGATTTCTAAAATATGTGTCAAATTATTTAATAATCTCTGCCTAAATCCAAATTTTCAAGTTCCTACCTTTAGAAATGACAGACTTTCCATACAAACATTTAATCCCTACTTTTCCCCTCAAAATAGGGATTTTGATAAAATTCTAGAACATGTGTCAAATGATTTATTAATCGCAGTCTAAATCCAAATTTTCATGATCTCAACTTTTAAAATGACGGACTTTCATACAAACTTGAATCCCCTTTTCCCCCCTTAGAGGGAGAATTTTCCAAAATCCCTTCTTATTGCTTGCCTACGCCATAAATGTAACCTACTGTGTAAATTTAGTATTTCCAGCTTCAGTAGTTTCGGCTGTGCGTTGATGAGTCAGTCAGTCAATCAGTCAATCAATCAGTACGGACTTCTCTCTTTATAATAATAGTATAGAACTATAGATTACAAAGTTGCAACTTTGTTGAACGAGCATAATAAATTTTAAGTAAAATGACTATGAGAAGTAGTTAGGAGGTATCTAGCATAATTCATTGTTATAATATTTCCCTAATTCAATGATTAGTTAACTCCATCATGAAAAATAAGTAACAAAATAGTACGATAAAAATAAAAGAGACGAAAATTTCAAACCACCATATTGTATGCTTTTCTTTTTTTTTCTGTGCCAGTGTCATACAGACAGAGCATACAGCCAACTCCAATCACTACGATTCGCGTGTACGATTCTGCTGCGTTATTCTATAGCGTTTTTGTGAATTGTGAATATTTTGATGCCTCCGGCTGCTATTGTGAACACGATCATTCAAAACAAAACAGAAAAAAAACTTGTTTGCATCTTTTCAATTCATTTATTAATTAAGTTTGAAAGTTTAAAATTTTTCACGCAGTCGGGTTTTTTTCTTTTTTTAATATGTTTTTTAAAGTAATGATCACATTTTCGAGCGTGCCGGAGAAAATATTATGTAACTCACTAGTATCAGAAACGCGAATTACCTTACGCAAAGGACCATGTAAGACCAAAAAGTTGGTTTTATTTTTTCTCTTCTCTGTTTTTCTTTAGTTGTCTTGTAATATTAATAAAATCAGAAATACGTATCAATTAAATTCTCATTAGTAGTTTATATACAAATTTTCAGCTCCCTAACTTCAAAACTGATAATCTTTTCATACAAACTTCAAATTCTTAGCCGCTAAGAATTCAAATATAAAATGCTGAAACATAATAATATATCAATTTATTTCTTTTTTTAATAGTCTAATTCCAAATTAACAGAACTCTAACTTCAAAACTGACAGTCTTTACATACAAACCATTTTTCCTCTTTAGGGGTGGAATTTTAAAAAATCACTTCTTATTTGCCTACGTCATAAGCACAACCATATGTTCAAATTTGTTATTTATATAGCTTCACTAGTTTTGGATCTGCGTGAGCGTTTTAGTTTAATGTCAAAATAAAGTATCTTTGAAAAAGCTATGCTTCATATCGCAACCAAAGTTTTAGTTAGTTTTTACTTATCTGGCATTCATCATATTATTATTATTGTTCGGCCTCTTAAAAATAAAACCTGCATTAAAAAAAACTACAAACTTATATTCAAGTTCTGTAACTAGTCTACAGCCGCCGGAGTAAGCTCATGGAGCTCCTCATATTATGTTCCTGAGGACCTCCTGAGAGCACACTCTCCCGCTATGTGTGCCGTAATCTGTATTGCTCCGACGCGTATATGGAAACACTTCAGCGTCGGCTGGCGGCACCAATCTGAGCTACGGGAGGTTTTACGAGCAGAATAGGGTACTGACGGTAGTGAAAAATAAATTATGAAAGATAAAAATTAAAATAAAATAAATTATGAAAGAAAAAATATACTTAAATATTCTTATTTTGAGTCATAAAAACACATTATTGACCACGTGACTTAAAACACGAGCCACCATGGTGTGACGTCATGAATGAGTGCCGGTCGTACCTCAGAGGAACAAAAGATGATCGCTTCGCTCACAGACGCGCGTCAGAAATCTTTGGGTCGTACATACACGACTGTTGTTTTTACCATTATTACGTCACCAAAATGGCTGACAGCAGCGTTTTCGCGGGAATAAAAAAGGTTTAAAATTTAGTTAAATTTTATGGCAAGAAAGTGTGTTTATTTTGCCGAAATATAATTTTTGTGGCTTTTTATTAGGAAAATCATCATTTTGAAGTACTTTTACAAACATAGTAGAATACCCTATTCGTAAAAATTCGTCGCCTACACGACGAAAGTGCGAACACGGAATTGGAAAATTTTTCAGGAACGGCAAATAACTATTTTCGACCCCCGATTTGTTAAAACTTTTAGTTATAAAATTATGAATAATGCGTTAAATTAAATAATTTTAATACTGTATTGTTGTACGATAAAAGGAGTATCTTTTCACTATAATTTCAGCTTATTTTGAGTTGATTTAATATTAAAAAATGGCAAATAAAAAATATTCGCCTTTTTTTCGCGTCCCAAAAACTTATATCAATTTATAATTATTTTCCAAAACCCATCCAGTTGCTCAGAGGAGTGAGACAAGGGGACATCTCTCCGAAACTGTTCTCCAACGCACTGCACGCAGGATGTCTTCGCAGTCTTCGCTAGACTTGAACGGATAGGGCATCAACATTAATGGTGAATTGAATATCTCAGTCACTTCCGCTTTGCCGACGACATAGTGATAAAGGCTGAATCGTTGCAGGATCTGCAAAAAGTGCTGCACAGTCTTAAAGCTGCTTCATTGTCAGTTGGTCTCCGGATGAACTTGAACAATACTAAGGTCATGTTCAACGAACGAATCATTCCGGAACCGATCAATGGCGAAGTGCTCGAAGTTGTCCAAGAATATTATGTCTACCTCGGGCAGACATTGCAGTTGGGTTAGGGTTGCCATACGTAAGGATTTGTCCTGACATGTCAGGATTTTTTGGTCCCTGTCAGGATTCCGGCCGGACTTGGAAAGTGTCAGGATTTTTGGATTTTGGAGTAAAACAAATCATAGTTTTATTTATTGATCTTTTCTTTGGTAACAATCAACTAGGTACATTGGCAGTAAATAATAATCAACACAATCAAAACTAAAAAAAAAAAAACTAAAACTTTCTTTTTCTACTTATAAATTTTACGCGAATAGAGAAGAACCTACCTAGTACCTACTTATTTTTGCTACACCACCGTGGTGGGCGGGCGCTTTAGCATAATGTCAGGATTTTTTATTATAAACTAGGCTTTTCGTCAAGATTTTATAGGTATACCATATGGCAACCCCAAGTTGGGTAGAGACAACTTCGAGCGTGAAATCGCAAGAAGAGTACAGTTGGGCTGGGCAGCATTTGGGAAACTGCGTCATATATTCTCATCGCCACAACCACAATGCCTGAAAAGCAGGGTGTATAACCAGTGTGTCCTACCCGTTTTGTCATACGGAGCCGAGACGTGGAACATGACGGTGAAGCTGGCCCACCGGCTACATGTCACTCAGCGAGCTATGGAAAGATCTATGCTTGATATTTCGCTACGGGACAAAATCCGAAACGAAATTATCCGCCAGTCCTCTGGCAAGATGGTTGATATCGTCCAGAAGTGTAGCAAGCTGAAGTGGCAGTGGGCTGGCCACGTCTGTCGCTGAACCGATGAGCATTGGAGCAGACGGGTTCTCAAATGGAGACCGCGTCTCGGGAAACGTAATGTGGGACGCCCCCCTGCCAGGTGGATGACCCGAGGAAAGTCGCAGGTGGTGGCTGGATGAGGAAAGCGGGTGATCGCGCGCTTTGGGTTGCCCTTGGGGAGGCCTACGTCCAGCAGTGGACTGCATTAAGCTAATTGATTGATTGATGAAGTTTGCCCTTTCGCCGTGTCGGTGACGAATTGTTGCCTAAACACTTTCGCTATTCTGCAGGAGTCAGGCATTAATTTCAGGGTATTTTACAAGAAATTATAATTTAACCCTTAAACGCGTACTGTTGTTTATAAACAACATAATTTAAATATTATTTATGAATATTTATTTTTATAATTTCTTTTTGTTTTTATTGGCTTGAAATTTGGTGATTTTCTTTAGCACCAAAAAAAATTCGAACATTTTTTATTAATTTGTTTATTATTTTCAAATATTTTTTTACGGCATGTAGAATTTGCCGCCAAAACGAAGTCAGAAATTAAATTCCAAAAAATAAAAAATATTTAAAATACATACAAATGTCCTATTGATACCAAATAAACTGTATTGGAGCAAGGAATAAAATAGATTTTATTAAAAAAAAAAAAAAGTATTTTTTTAAATTACCTGAAAAAAAGATATTTTTTCTACTTTTCCCATTTTCTGGACCAAAAACAAGCTCAATTAAATCTTCGATGGATCAGGTTAATTATTTATTTAAAAATGTTAAAAATAAAAATATGATAGTAATGCGGAGATTGATAAGCGTGAGATAATTTTGCAAATAAAAGAAGACTTAGAACGAATAGAGTTTACAATCGTGTACAGAGAGCAACCAGGATTAATTGTTTATCACCTATAATGAAAAGGGCGTACTTAGAAGGAATGGCCAACGAAATAATATTTGTTGATACTACAAGCGCTTGCGACCACGATAACACTATCACTTTTATGTTTACGGCGAATAAAACTGGCGCGATCCCCATCGCATGTGTGTTATGTAATGAACAAACAGAGACAAACAATACGATTGCGTTTTCTTTGACTAAAGAAGCGTTGCAGCAAGAATACTCGCATCAAAATTTTGAACCTGGCGTCATAATGACCGATGACAGCGCTGCTGAGCGAAATTCCATCTCGTTTACTTTTGTGCACATTCCATATTAATCAGGCATTTTGGCGCTGGCTTTGTAGCAATGATCATGAAGTAAATAAAGAGGAAAGGCAATCTATTATGGTGGACTTTCGTGATATTTTATATTCAGTAACTACGGAAGAAGCTCAAAAGAAATTTGATTACATGTGTTTAAAAACTGAGGTGAAAAATAAGGATAAGCTCCAAATGCATTTAATCTAGGAAGAAACGCACGAATGGTATTTGGCACACAGTAATAATATCATAACTAGGGGACATAATACAAATAATTACACCGAGGCTTCTATCCGTTACTAAAAGATGTTATTCTGCAACGATACAAAGTTTTAATGTCTGTGCTCTTATGGAGTTCATTATTACAGTTTTCAAAAACTATCATTAACGAAGATTATTAGCTTTTGCCGATGGAAGAAAACAAAGATGTCTGCGTACACAAAATAAAAAAAAAAAATTAACAATCTGAAACATAATTATAATATAAACGCTAACCAAATCAAGATTAAATCGAATTCACAGCCGGACACATTTTATACGGTACAAACGGATACAGTAACCTCTGATTGCATTTTTGGGCGTAGTGGAAAATATTGCAAGTACATGTACCACATTGAAAAAGAAACGGGAATCATTTTCAAAACATCTCCGCTTTTATCAGTTGAAGATAGAATCTTGTTCGCAAAACTCGCTTTAGGCATAATAATATTAACGAAGAGTTTTACAAACAGATGAACCAATGTGATAATGACAAACAGAATCCGACCACTTCAACAGAATATGCACATGTTTCAAACGCAATGGAACCTTGTGAACCAATGGAGTACTCGTCAAACTGAACAACTTTTCACGAAAAATATTTTTGGTCTCTCCATAAGTGAGACTACCGACCGACTCATTTTGTATGGATAGCACAAAAATATTTTTGTCGCAGGTATTTTTTTTTTCGTGATAGTTGTTCAGTTTGACGGGTACTATCACGACACGGGGCGGGAACAAGATGATGTAAATGTTTATAAAATGATAATAATTATTATCCCCGGTTTTGATACCTTTTACGTACGGGTGTTTTTTTTCGTCAACTGAAATAAAGACTATGCAATAAAAAATGAATAGGTACTTACAATTCAAGAGGAACTAGATAGGTTCAATCAATATTTGCGATTCTAATATGTTAGATCCCAATGTATCGAAATTTTTCAGTGTGAGTTTTACCCGTAAGTCAAATGTGTTTCACTTTTCTATATTATAGAAAACGAACAATTATCATGGAATTCTGAGGCAAGGGAAGGGATTTTGGTATACAGGAGAGTTTTATCTCCTTTCTTGAAAAACAGCGCCACTTCGCTCTCACTCAACGCCTTCGGGGTAGTTCCATTGGCTATTATAATTAAATAGCTCCTTTAACTTTCTCAATACTGGAGTACCTCCTGTTCTGAGAAGCTCGGAATTGATTCCATCTTCGCTAGGAGCCTTCCATTTTTAAGCTGTTTGAGCACCCTCTCAATTTAATCTTCGTCTACGCCCGGGAGCTTATACGAAAGCTTATTATTTACGTAATTTTAGTGCTGTTAGCTTCCTTACAATATTAAAATAAAATATATTTTTTAATTCTATAAAAATCGATGTTGCTCATACAATTTTTAAAAAGTTACGTTTACAACCTAGTGGTCCGCGGCTACGCTCGCGTTGTGAAAGATTTTCCAGGTTGCAAACTATCTCGATTCCATTTCATCCAAATCGTTTGAGTACTTTAAGCGTCAAGACGGAATAAACACCCTAACATCCAACCATCTAAACATCCAAACAAACAAATATATTTTTTACATTTAAAATATTAGTGTGATTTACGGCAATAAATAGTTTTTTTTACAGTGGGCTATGATGTGGGCGGCTTAATTACGACATCTAAAATTGATATCCCATGGGATATAAATAAAGAGTCAAAGACGGGGCCAGCCACACCAGCCAAATCTAAGGAGAGTCAATGCCTGCACCCTGGTGACCTGCATCCTTTCACTAGGCGGCCTCTGTTTATCATCATCGATTCAGATAACTCCTGTGTGTTTCAACACATACCACGTCACTTTGGCCAGCCGCTCGTTATTTTGATGCCTCCACCCTTTGGTATGTTGATTACAGTTCTTTCACCTATGAAGTACCCGTATAATACTCGTATTACTTAGAAATTAATGTATTCTTTCATGAAAATGCGCTTAATTCATCGAATTGTTGAAACGTGACATGGTTCGAATAAATCTGCTTCGTGGCTCTTCATCCATTTATCAAAGATATAGGTAGATGCAGATCAAACCTAAAATGCACCATGCAGCGTGCGTCCTCTTGTGGTACTCTATAGGTACTATAATTACATTTCATTGATATTTTAAAGTTTTGAAACAGCAACAATTTTTGTGTACCTTACATTAAAATGAATTCGACATTGTAATACTTGTTTTAATACTTGTTGTTCCTTTACAGTAAGAGGTCAGGCGCGGGGCGGGCTTTTTGGTATCTTTGGGTGTAGCCCTTTGTATCAATCAATATATGATCAATATTATTTAACATAAAGAAAATATTAACGTTATTCCACATTCCATATCAGATGCAATTTGATGATGCTAGCTGCTAGCTAGCCTTTCAATCGACAATTTCATAGAATAAATCAATGTAGAACCTTATAATTATTACTTCCTGTCTATTTTCAGATCGGCGATTACAAGGAAGCCTGTTCACATTGTTTTTGCACTCTCCGTTGACGGGCATCTGCTACTTGTGCGATATTCACAGCATGCAGTTGATGCATTGGGACCGTGGGCAGGCATTAGTGGACAAGTTCATGTGTGAAGCCTCTGCTCTGGTCACTTCACGAAGCAGAATTGGTGAGCTAATATTTATCACTGCTAATAGTTTTTTGCCACTAAAACCATTGTCATTTTACTTAATTTAAGAATTATACTCCATATGTCGGTGCGGAGCGTACACGAATCCTGATTGAAATACAGTCAGAATAATCGTTTAAAATGTATTAGGTTATATTCCGTTTAGGACACATTCAGGTACTTATGAATACTTACCTGCCAAGTTAATAACATGAAGGATTAGGTACACACATTGACTTTCGATGACAGCTGTCAAAATTTAAACGGTATTGGTCATGGACCACTAAGAGACAATCGAAAGGTCTCAAGAGATCTTCATTTTCGATTACAGCTATCAAAATTCAAACAGTCATTCGGAAACTATTAGAAAGATCTCGACGAGATCTTCATTTTCGATGACAGCTGTCAAAATTAAAACAGTCATATCATATCTCGGAAACTATTGGGCCTGGACTACTGGTGTTTAAAACAAATGATAGGTAATACCTATGCAAGAGTAAATGGTCCGTTATTTCATTGAAATTCAAGATTTACAATTTATTCGTAAAATTAATGTTAATATTAATTTCTGTGGTGCATAGTTATGGTGATTTATAACATTTTCACATTGAAGTATTTTACATATCACACTAATATTATAAATGTGATGTGTGATAGAATAGAATAGAATAGAGTGTGTGATATTTGGATGTTTGTTCCGCTTTCATGCCTTAACTACCTACTATACGGATTTGGAATAGAGATAGTTTGTGCCCTGGATTAACACATAGGGTACTTTTACGGAGGAAAATCTAATTCCCACGGCAAAATCTTACATAATGCGAGCGTAGCCGCGGGCGAACAGCTAGTAGGTACATAATATTTGATATATTTAATAGATTAAAGAGCCTATCTATGCGGTAATAAGCTTATAAGTAATCAGTATTTACGTAAAGTGAAACTGTTTGATTAATGTGGGTATCAGATTTATAGCAATCTCCTCCGATCACCTTTGCTATACGTACATAGTAATAAAATAGCAGACCTATATTTTAATTGAAATAGCACAACAATTATTATTTCAATCACAGAAACATAAAGGCACATCCGTCATTTAAAAAAAAGTATTAGAAGATAAATTGCCTAACCAGAGTATTTCTCGTAATGTTGGTACCCGCGACTAGTTGAGCCACAAAGTTCTAGTGAGATATAGGCCTTATTTTGCCTAGCTGAGCAAACTTATAAAATTTTCTTCTTGAGCCACTCGGGAATATGTATTGAGCATGACATGGTATACCTATTTTTCTGATCGTCAGATTATAACTACATCGCATTTATGGGTGAAAATTTCCTGCGATTACTACTTGTACGGTTCATATTCTGCGAAGTGACGCTGCGCCTGCACCGCGCATTCCGTGCGCGCGCGCACCTGCCTCGCTCCTCGCCACCCCTCCCTGAAGAGATGTTGGACCATCCAGTTTTAATACAAATTGTTATGGATATTGCAGCTCATTTACAGGTGTGTGTTTATGATTGAGATGTCTTTTCTATACCACCTTAGCTATATTTTCAAATACAAGGTGAATTATTTATTACAACTAAATATCTTCAGATTTCGGGTAATTTTTATATCATAGGAAGACGCAGCGAAGATGGGTCTTTGTCAAGCAGAGTACGTGTTTTGGCTAAAATGATGATGATTGTAATATAAAAAAATGTCCTACTATTTTTATTTGAATTTACGGTAATTATTCAGGTACGTAACCACTTCAACGACCCAGCCGCTCCGGGACCTCCGCAGTCCGCCCCATCGAGAATGATACCCTGGAGCAACCTCATCAACCGTCACTTTTGCAATACAGTGATTTGTTAATGTTGAAACAATACCAGGACTTGGACCTAAAATGAAGTGTTGTGCTCGTGTTCACAAATACTCGTAAACAAACATTCAACTGTCATTAAAATTTAACGTTTCTTGTTACAATTACTGTACATCTAAATTAATCAAAAAATAATCAACATAAAGAATTAATGATGAATTTAACATTAGTAAGTAAGCTCTCACTGTAAGAAATAACATTATGAATTTACATTGTTCAATGTTCACTGCCTCATTGATATATACTTAATTCCTTAGTACCTGTCTACTTCAAATTCATAATTTATGTAGTTTATTTAATAGGTATTTCTAATGCATGCCTTTGATTTAACCAAATACTATAATGATGTCTAGCATTTGCAAAATTTCTCAGTGAACACTGTTATTCATACATGGAACTAAAATTAAGTCATACGTAATGTCTTTGTCCTGTATCTGAGCAGAATGAAACTTAGTAGATAATAAGTAATTGTTTTGAATAATCTTTATAGCATCTAAGTAATAATGGATACTGATTTATAGAATAATATTTCTTCAGCATCTTTAATGTTTACCGGTGTAGTTCCCGGTACAATTTATTGTCTTGAGAATTTAACATGTTTATGCGTAAATAAATGCTCAGATAATTTAGTTCGCTGCACTAATATTTAATAACCGGCCAAGTACGTGACGGGCCACGCAAAATATAGGGTTCCGTAGTTGTATAATACTACTTTTATGTACCTGTTTAAGACAGTTAATCTTCATCAAAATATTTTTCTATGATATTTTGTAGTAAGTACCAAATTTCTTACTTGTACAAGTATATTTTATAAGTTGGTCTATTATTCGATAATCTGTAAAGCCTACTTGATGTTGATAGTTTTCCTTTTAAATTCATCATATATGGCGTGGCCATATCGTAGAATTGACCACGTCATGAAATTTCCGATCATTTCATGAAATTAAGAAATCGTTTGTCGATATGTTCAACAAAAACGCAGCTACTTCATGAAATGGTGAAGATTATTTGATCATATAGTAAAATTATTACATTAATTGCCGATAGAGGCGCTGGAAGCGCTTTGTTTATGTACCAACATGGCGGCCGCGTTATTTCTCGCAGTGTAAAAGTGAATAATTCGTTATTATAATGAGGATAAAACATGAGTTTATGATGTAAAAGTACTCTGACAATGTGTGTCGGACTTAGAGAACAATAAGTATCAAACATAATTTAAAATCTTGTTAAATATTTCAGGGACGTCCTATTTTCACGATATTATGGCCAATCGTGGACGACAAAATGGTTAAATGTTCACGATTTAATGATCTGGTCAAACTTAGTTGCCCACATCATGAAATGTGACCATTTCATGAAATGATCGAAAATTTCATGATGTGGTCAATTCTACGATATGGCCACGACATATACACTACTACCGTGTTTTTTTTTACATTTCCAAATACTACGGTTTCGCTGGTAGGGCGGGGGAGGGCGCGACGTTAACTAACAAAAATAAGCACTTTAAAACGAAATATTTCTGTAATGTACACTAGCATCGAAAAACGGTTTTAGCAAACCCTCATTATTTTAAAAATCCTATCCAACGATACCTCACACTATAGGTAGCCCTGAATACAAAAAATAACCCCCACTTCACGTGTACCAGGGGAACCTTTGAAGGAAAGTTTTTTTTTTAAGATTTTATTCTTCAGATTCAGGTATACTTATCCATGCTAAATTACAGCCTTCTAGTACTAAGAGTCTCTGAGCTAAGCCGCGGACGGACAGACAGACAGACGGACATAGCGAAAGTATAAGAGTTCCTTTTTGACTACGGAACCCTAAAAAAGCAGTGTGTGCTGCTAATAAGCGTGCTACTTTTATTATATGGAAAAAATAAAGTTTGCTATATTATCGTATGAAAGAAAGCATTATTAGTAAGTAGTTAACGAAGATATCTCTTTTAATAATAAGATATTTACAAATCAAATTTTATCGATACTTATTTAATGAGAATATTAATTTGTCACAATTACTGTTAAGTGTATTTTCGTGTTACTTCATAACTTCGCTTATAAATGTAATATAATAAATAGGTCATAATTTTATTTATTGCACAGACAGACTACTTGTATTAAAATCATCAAAATTTATGAATGGCCCGGGGCCCACCCAAGGAAAAAGCAGATCAAAAATGTATACAGACAAGGCGGCCTTATTGTAAGATAACAATTTCTTCCATGCATATCTATCAGGGTAGGCTCGAGCCCCTAGTTGGGGATGTATATGAGCTGTTGATGATGATATCTATATAAGATAGCAACATTCCTACCAACACAAACTTGCAGCTTTTTAATTGGTAATTGGACATTAGAAATTGTAGAATAGTAAATAAGTATTTTACTACTCCACCTCCAAATACTTACCTATACGATACGTTACTCATCCATTATAACGTCACTATATTTAAAAATATCTTTCTAATAAAGTTATATTTTGCAATGTCCTAGCTCTAGACAGACACGCTCATCGTACCACCACCGCACCGTCGTCGTCGTCGTCGTGGTTCAGGCTGTCATATATTACGAGTATGATTATGCCTTTGATTGATCATACCATAACAAGTACCACTGTTTCATATTCCGTGAGTACCACAAATCAAATCAACGGCCCGTTACAGTCCACTGCTGGACTATGAGCCTCTTGCCATAATCTCCACGCTTGGCAGGCGGGTTGGAGATCGCAGATTAAAAGGTTACTGTATTAGAGAGCGCTGCTGCCCGTTCCCTGTTCAATGTGTAGTCTTACGACACCCACGGGAAGAGTAGGGGTTGGTGGCAAATGTATTCTACTCTGCCGTCACCACACGGCACCACACTCAAATTTAATATAGAATGCATTTCAGGTCTCGCTCTTCTCTCTTGGTCTTGCCCCTCTCTTTTTTCTACCTATAAAATTACTTGGCCGACGAGGCCCTTGTCCAACGCCCGTGGTGCTCCAAATTCTCGTGTTTGCTACGCTCGAGCTCCAACCCATTTTTTGTTCAAATTCAAGTTGGACTTTTGATCATTGTGCTAATAAAAAAATCTAATTAATGAACAGTTTATGCGAAGTGAAAACTCGAAGTAAAATAATTATGCCAGCCATGCTATGCTAAATATGTTTCGGAGAAAACTCTCTGTTAAACATAAATCTTACTGTTTTCAAAAATTTTATTGTAACATAAATATGTCAGTGGACAACGGGAATAGGTTTATGCTAAAACAAATTTTGGTCAGAACTTGTGATGTAATATTTTAATAAGACTCCGTTAATTTGGCTGCACTTTAACAAATAATTGTTTTTACATAATTATGGATTAATTTAATCCACTTCGGCCGTTTATAGTATCTACGTAACAAAATGTATTATTGAATAAATGTTAAAATGTTCAACTGCATTAAATAGACGTATTCACGAAATTAAAAATGATACCTACTCTCTATGATACTAAATGTTATTATTAACTGTTATCCTACAAATGCTAAGTGTAAAATATTTTTTATTTTTTAAGTGGAAAAAAAAGTAAAGTGAGAATGTTATATGTTATTTATAACAAATAATTATTAATATTAATAAAATCACTTAAAAGCATCGTAGATGATCACGTTATTATTATAAAAGAGCAAAGTGAAATTATTTAAATAGACCAAAATTGGGTATGCTATAATTTCTTGACTATGTAGAAAATTTATGAAAGCATTTCGATATTTTATGATTTTACAATATATTTTCATATTTTTAACGAAAAAGTTAAAGATTTCGTTAAAAAATCCATAAAACCCTTTTGACCCTTTGTGACCTCACCGGTTTGATCTAAGATTTAACAAAAAACTTGTGCAAAGTAATATTTTACGTTTGACTATTTGACAAAGGGTAGGATGATTTTTCGTATGATTGTCGTTAATTAAAGGTTTTGTTGTTTATTTCATAGCTTGATTGACGTCAAATGTACAAAAACTTAAAAACATTACATAAAAATGATAAATGATCTAAACAATAAGCCAGTTTCATTAGTTTGTCTTAATTATAATTTAAAAATAAATATTAATTAATACTGAATATATGTTTATCATACCCAATTCTTCATGTTACTGTATGCTTATTTTTAGGCACAAGAAATAAACAATTAAACGTAATAGAAACAGTATCCTTTGTTTGCCCGTATCGGTTCTTCTTCCATTCCTATCCAAATCTTTTTACGTCGTCGTCCGTCACTGCTATAATAGTACTTAGATTTTATGACAACTAAATACTTGAAACCCACTGAGGTATCACTTTTATCACAACCTAATAATAATAAAAAATCTATAGTTATTATTACTTAGGCCATAAACTACCACAGATAAATTAATACCTACTGCCTTCGATCACGTGAATCACGTCCCTTCTGTGATCGATGCCTACTGCTACAGGATAAAAGCCCTCTCATGGTAAAAGCGTCCAGCCGCATAAGCTGGCTACGGTAAATCTATATCAGGGATAAGTTGGCCTACTTAGTTGTGTGCTAGGTTTTTTAACGTATGATCGTAAAATCTTGGCTTGGTTTCTAAGATACCGAGTATTCAATAGAATAGACCATGCACCAACCAAACCACTTAGTTTAGTGTTGAGCGTCGGTGGTGTAGTGGCTAGGCTGGCTGCCTTCCGTCCGGGAGACGCGGGTTCGATTCCCACCACGTACCAATATGTTTCCCAATTTAGAATAAAGTTCATACGTTTATTTGTCGCTCTTACGGTAAATATCGTGAGGAAACCTGCAAAGAAATTCAAAGGTTGTTGTGAAATCGACCAACCCGCACTGGGCCAGTGTGGTGGCCTGATCGCTCTAATTTAGGGTGGGTTCCAGCCCTTCGGTGGGGACGTATACGAGCTGTTGATGATGATGATGATCATGTGTAAGGTAACTGGAAATATCAAAATTATACCTCTTATATTATTATCTCAAAAACTACACTAGGGGTTCACTACGTGAATGCGAATGCCGATTGTGCGAATAACGATAGCGCGAAGACTGTTGCGCGAAAGCTTTTATGCGCGAAAGCTTATCCCAATCTGTTGTCGAGTTTACAAACTCGTAAGTCTTATTATTAAAAATTCACTTTTCCTACAATTTTACGGCAGGTAATAATTAAATTCTTGGCCTGGCCAGCAAGAACACTAGGCGTATGAAATTTTTGTAAGGAGTAGCGAACCAGCCTCAACGAAATTCGAATTGACAGGAACAAAGTTGATCAAACTTCCAGATATTCAACAACCCAAGTAAGTATTCACCACCTTTTTACAATATTTCTGAAAATAATGGGAAGGTGCGATAGAGGTCTGTAATGTGGTGAATTTTACCCATACAACATTTTTTCGAGGCTAGCAATATCTTTCAGGATACCTTTCATAATGTTGTAATAATAGATTGTTAACCGAGGGGTGAAAGTAATTAACTACACCCGAAGTATTTATTTTGGCGCACGAGCGGAGCGAGGACGCTTAATGTGATAGTGGAATTGATCAGTTTACCACCACATGGCTTTTCATCTCGATTGCGAGGAAAGTAAACAAAACAGTATGTAATTGTAAAAAATAATATATGGGCTACATGTAAAGTCGACCAATAAATTGGTTTACCACCCTAAGGTTGAATGTCAGTTGCAAATTATAGAACAACAAAGATTATTATTCGTTTGCAGAACGATCTGTCAGGTACCGAGTTTTTCGATAACTAGGAAATTGAATGAAAAATGGTAAACCACTTTCTTTGTCGACTTTACCATATGCGCTAATACGTATCCTCGCCCTATTTGACACACAAACTGGGAAATTTTCAGTTGGTTTTAATGAAATTACTGCATGCATATTGATTTCTGAAATTCACGAGCAAACCTAACTTATTTTTTACTATTACATGGTTAAAATAAATATTACAATACAATACAAATATACTTTGTTGACACCAAACGAAAACAAAACAGGAAAACATAACAGAAACATAAAAACATAAGAGTCAACAGGCGGCCTTATTGCTAAGGTAGCAATCTCTTCCAGGCAACCTTGGGTCTAGGAAAAACACACAGAAAATGTGAAGCATGTTGGTGGTAGTAAAGAAAAAAATAAAATTAAATAAAAATTTAATAAAAAATAACGTTAAAATAATATAAATTACATACACTATGCAATGGCTATTATAAATAAATCATAAATAAACTAATACATACTTATCACTATAAAATAATACGAGAGGAAAAGAAAACAACTATGCAGAGCAGAACAGGAAATGCGCCTTTTGAGTGACTCGGGTGAAGGAGCGCGTCGTCTCGCGTCTGATCGACTCAGGAAGGTCGTTCCACAAACGAATAGCCAAGGATAGGATATAACGAAGGATAGGATGTTAATTTACAAAATAATTTATCAAAACATTGCTTGACACAACAGATAACTTTTTTTTTACACCAACCTATCTTTCCTGCCTTTTTTAACACATTTTTATTACCTCGCTTTCTTGTCTGTCTGTTTGTTTGTTTGTGGGTTTGTTTGTTCGATCCTAATCTTGCAACTCATTTTTGGAACACGTGCTGTCATTCGATTGTGCTGAAATTTGGTACACTTATGTAACCTCGATGGCAATATTGTATATCATGGAGCTGGTCTGATGATGGAGCTGGAAGGTGGCCATAGGAACTTTAAAATACACAACACCACCTCGTCGTGTTTGAGTTCGATGGATTCGTCTTGAAAAGATCTTTAATCATACGTGATTTCCAGGGTCTCATGATGCCGGAAGGTGGCCATAGGAACTCCTCAAATACACAACATAACCTCGTCGTATTTGGCCTCGTTGGATTTGTCAACATAAGATCTTAAGTCATACGTGATGTTCAGGGTCTCATGATGTAGCCGGAGTCACAGGAATTCCTCAAATACCCAACATGACCTAGTCGTGTTTGGGCCCGTTGGATTGTTTTGACTAGATCTTTAGTCACGACTCACACATAATGTCCAGGGTCTCATGATGGCGCCGAAAAGTGGCCATGGAAACTCCTAAAATACACAACAGAACCTCGTCGTGTATGGGCTCGTTGAATTTATCTTGACAAGATCTTTAGCCATGAATAATTTCCAGGGTCTCATGATGGAGCCGGAAGGTGGCCACAGGAATTCCTCAAATACTCAATATAACCTTGTCGTGTCTGAGCCCGTTGGATTTGTATTGACTAGATATTTAGTCACACGTTATATCCAGGGTGTCGTAATGGAGCCGGAAGGTGGCCATAGAAACTTCTAAAATAATAACATAATCTCGTCGTGCCTAGGCTCGTTAGATTTGTCTTGACAAGATTTTTAGTCATACGTAATGTCTAGGATCTCATGATGGAGCCGGAAGGTGGCCGCTGTATTTCCTCAAATACTCAACATAACCTAGTCGTGTTTGGGCCCATTGGGTTTGTCTTGACTAGATCTTTAGGGTGGCCACAGGAACTCTCTCAATGTCGCTACATAACCTTGTCGTGTTTGGGCTCGTTGGATTTGTCTTGACAAGATCTTTAGTCATACGTGATGTCCAGGGTCTCATGATGGAGCCGGAAGGTAATCTTATCGTAACAACATAATCTCGTCAAGCTTGGGACTTTTAGTCTTAGCAATCTACCTTTAGTCCTACGTGATGTTCAGGGTATCTTGCAAAATTTAAATACGCTGGACGATGTAAGTAGTAAAATATTTTTTTAAAGCACAAAATAATTATTAAGTAAAAAAATTTTTTTTAACAACACGTTTTAACGCACTAAAAAGTATAAAATATGTTTTATAGAGATTTTTATTGATGTAGTTTTCTTGTAGGACTTAAAACGAAAAACGTGGGGTGCATGGAGTAGATTTTGAAGCATAACCGTGTTTCTCAAAAAACTATAGATTAGAATTTAGCCCCTATAAAAAAAAATCATAGACATCTTCTAGGCGAGCGTAGTCCAGCTTTCACCTTACAATTAATTTCCATCAGCTAGAATAATGGTCATACGCAAGTCTTTCCAATAATTAAAAAACACAACAATTGATTTGCACTGCAAAAAGTATACTAATGATGAAGCCGTCAGATGCGCAGGATAACTAGTTGTTTGTATGGCGGATTTTGTGAAAAATCACTCTTTTTATATATTTTTTTATTTTATCTTTCTTATCTTATTTGACTCTGGTCGGGGGACATCTGAAAATGTTATTTAATTCTTTTTATTCTAATATGCTTTAACATCTGACGTGGGATTTTTCAAAACTTTTAATTTTGTTTTTATCTAACATAACTATTAGGTATAGGTACTTCAAAAATGCATCTCGGGGTGAGACGATTCAAGTACCTGTCTAATTCGGAAGGGTTATATTATCTGAAAAATACCGGCCAAGTACGTGTCAAGTGTTCCGTAGTTGCCCAATACTACTTAGCTTATCCGTTCATCAAAGTCATTTTCTACAATATATTTTGTACCGAATTTCTTATTAATACAAATATTTTTTTATAAGTTGGTTTTACTCCTTCCTGCAAAGCCCACTTGATTTTAGTAATCTTCCTCTTTCTTCTTCCTCTAGTAAAAAAAATAATCCAACTTCATGTGTTACCAGAGGAAACCAAAAAGTGTATATATTTGTAAATGTATATTGTAATGTATGTACATTTTTTTGTTTGTTTTTTTTTAATGTTTATTTATTGATTTTTCTATAACTTTGACGGCATAATTATTATGTGCCAAATTACAGCCTTCTAGTACTAAGAGAAACTCTTACATATTATGCAACCGTATTTAATATATATTTTTTCGCAAACGCTCATTATTTTTGTTTGAACGATTTATACTTATTCCCAGAAATAGAGCATATAGGTATAAAACAAAACACTTTGTTAATGAGTTTTAAAATGTAGGATGGTGTGATTTTAAAAATATAGTAATGGAACCAGAGATCGGTAACCTATATTTGTTTATGACGTACAAAGAATACTAGCTTTTCAAGAGCCAAAATAACTACGCGTAGTTCATTGTACACTTTCATCCACTGCGTTTCCTTTTTTAAATAAAATATTGTCAATTACAAAATTAATGCTTATTATATATCGAAAAAGCCTGCTACTCAAACAATCTATTCCCATGGACACTTGTCTTCTAAGTAATCAGATATCCTATAGTAAACTTTTTTATACAATTTCTGTTTTATAATTATTTTAAACTTGTCTAAAGGCAAGTTTTTAATATCAGTATCCCTACTAATATCCCTGTAATAGCGTATACAATTGCCTTTAAAAGAATAACTAATTTTATGTAGTCGGGTGACATAAGCAACCAACTTGTCTTTATTTCTAGTATTAAAATTGTGTATATCACTGTGCTTCTGAAAATTACTTATATTTCGTTTTATATACACAAGATTGTCATTGATATATTGAGACACAGAGAGAAGCTATGGGAGCTTCGTCACAAACTACTTGTTCAAATTGAATGAAATTTGAAATATACCGTGCTTATACAATGCCTGCTTGGTTACTGAAAATTCAGGTTTCTAGTTTTATGCACAACGAAGTTCATAGGGGGGTCGAAAATGGCCCAAACTGCGTCGAGAAAAGGATTTTTGCTCGACTTGGCGCTGGCGGGGGCACTGCCGTGCCCCACAACTCCGTGTTAGGATTTTTCCTTTAAGTAAACTAGTGGCTCTGTGAGCTGTAGACCTCGCGAGTCTGTTCTATATCTCTTTATTATTTATTTTTTCTCCACAAACAACCCAGACCTCTTGAAACTTAACTCAATTTATCTCAAATATTATTTTATTGTATTTTATTTTTATTGGTTGTGAAATGTGACCTGTAGATGAAAACAGCCTCAGCGGTGGACATTGTAAGCTGGTAACCCCCATAACTCCGTCATTCAAAAACTGACTCGACAAAAAAATCTATTAATTTATTGAACTCACACGAGAATCAGATGAGGAACGCGACCTGTAGAGTAGAACAGACAGACAGAAAATGAGACGTGAGAAACAAGACAGAGAGAAAAAGAAGCACTATGTTTAAAGATAGGTAGGTATTAATGTACTGGTGTACCATTCAGAGGAAACCGCCTGTGCATCTTTGATAAGGAATAATTATTAAGTAAAAATATCTTTCAACAACACGTTCCTACGCACTCAAAAGCATAAAATAATTTCCATTGAGACCTTTGTTGGTGAGCACTCTTGCAGGACTTAAAACGAGAGTGCTACACCAATAAAGGTCTCAATGGAAATGTATTTGCAGGCGGTAAATTGTTTTTGATATAGAGAGATTGCACCGAATAATATATTATTCGGGGTATAAAAAATAAAAAAAGTGTTGTAACGGACGCAATACCTTCTTTCCTATTAAAAACATGTGCCGCGAAACCAGCCCCTCCGCTTACAATATTAATTAACCAATCGTTCGAAGAGGGACCATTTCCAGATTTATTGAAGACTGCAATTATAAAACCTATTTTTTATAAAGGAAACGAAGTTGATCCGAATAATTACCGTCCAATATCACTTTTGCCGTCTATCTTTAAAGTGTTTGAAAAAGCAATGTATAACCGACTAATATTTTTTTTAAATTAAATTTAAAAATATAAATTGTTCGACGAAAATCAATTTGGTTTCCGAAATAACCACTATTATCAAAAAAACAAAAAACCCGACTGCATGAAAAATTTAAAACTTTTGGCGCCAAAAATAGGCCATCTTGGTTTTTTTATAAATTAGATGTACCCAGTGTCACTCTCACCAGTAAGACGAATCTAACGATACCTCTTTAGCTAAAATCCATCAAGCCGTTTAGGCTGTAGAGCGTGCCAAAGAAATATACATACATACATACATACACTCGAAAAACATAACCCTCTAAAGCAGTCGGGTAAAAAGCGGTCAACTACTTTAGCAGTATACACGTACATTCAGACTGCTTTAAATCATATCCACAAACATACAACGTTATAGGACTTTTACTCGACTTAAGTAAAGGTTACGATCGCGTTTCGCACCAAATACTATTATCAGACTTATATAGGTTAGGTATTCGCGGCATCACTAAGACTTATGAATGGATGAAATCTTATCTACATAATACGTTCAAGTAGAATACTATGACAAAAATGCCAACGATGTACAAACTGTGTCTTCAAACGCAAGAGAGGTAACTGGTTCTATACCGCAAGGCAGTGTGCTAAGTTGTTTAATTTTTTTGATCTATATAAGTAAACAACTTGCCAAAAATACTAGATGTCGAATGTATTTTGTTTGCAGACGATATTTCGCTAATATTTAAGTTCCAAAATCACGAAAACTATACGCGGAAAATAGAAGATACTCTCAAAACAGTAATTAAATGGCTTACAGAACGGAATTTAGAACTAAATTTAAACAAGACAAAACTAATACAATTCCACCCATACCAAAGATTGCCGCTTAACCTCGATATAAAAATAGCTGGTCAAAAAATCGAGGAAGTTAAAGAACATACCTTATTAGGACTGACTATTGATTCAAACTTGAACTGGAAACAACACATCTCGAACATAAAATAAAAAATTCCACGGTTTGCACATACACATACTAAAAATAAAAACTAATTATAAAACTGCCCTAATGGCATATTACGCGTACGCAGAGGCGTGGCTCAGATACGGAACTGGTTTATGGGGAAACAGTACCGACACTCAAGACCTGTTTGTCGCCCAGAAAAAATGCATTCGCGCTCTTATCAACATCAAACAAAGAGATAGCTGCCGGCCACATTTTATACAACAAAAAATTCTTACCCAACCGTCTCTTTACATATTGGAAACTGCTCTTTTCGTACGGCGCAAATGTACTTATTTACCCTAGAAAGAGATGCGCAACCAAAACGAAACTTAAGACAAAAATACATTTACAATCTAAAACCGCCAAAATCCACTATGGAATTATTTCGTAAGGGACCATACTACTCAGCCGTAAAAATCTACAATGCAATACCGGAAACTATAAAATCAATAGAAAAATATTAATCCTTCTAAGTGAATTAAAAAAATACCTGCTCAATCAATGTTATTATAAAATAGACGACTTCACCAATAAAACTTCTTAATGCTACTTTATAATAAAATGATGTAATAGAAATTGCTAATTGTTGAATCATCTCCATAATAGGCACTACATCATTTACAAAAACTAACATCTAATCTTAAGTGTATACTAACATTTTATTTCATTTTTATTTCGTTTTTTTTTTGTTTACATATTGTTTTTTTATTTTAAATTCACAAATGTTATTAAGGGGAACTTGCAACACCTTACGAGGTATCAAATGAGAGACTGTATTTATGTTATAAGATCAAATTGTTACCATTTGTAAGCAAATAAATAAATATGAAATATGAAAATGCATTGCACCGATCCGTCTCAGTTTGCTACGAGTATCAAAATTTAATCAGAATACACTCCGGATGCACATTCTATTTGTTACATATCATGTGTCAAATGCATACTCCGTCTGATGCACAGGGCACAGGAAATAGAAAATACCGGATTTCCGCTCTAGGTTCAGTCGGCGAAATCGAGGAACTAAACAAAATATCCGCCAAATTATTGTATCACGTTTACTTCTTACTAATAATTCAAATTTGTAAAACCCAAATAAAGCTTTATAGACTGTAAAAGCTAATCACAGCGAGAACTTCAATCGAAAATGAAAGAGAGTTTTTCATTATCTGGAAATATTGTAACCGAAATACGCAGCCGAGATGATAGTTTCATATGAAAATTAAAAAAAATGTAACAAAAGAGTTAGAATGAATTTTAGATAAAGAGCATGAATTTTAATATCTGTCTCTAAAGAATTTATGATACCAGTGGAAAAAACTATCTAACATTTCAATTTCAACAAATATGCACTTACAAATGTAATTATGAAGGGCAACATTTTATTTAAAAAAATATATTCCTTTAATGCTATAGAAAGAAACACCTTTCGGGGTACCTCTAGGTATACCTACCTATATATATATATATATATTCACCGGCACATCTAACCGCCCACCCTTCATTTCAGGGAATACTCGTGATTCTTTATAACTATTAGTTACGGCTGATGTTAGTAAAAAGTAGTTAATTTAACGTTTATTTAAGTGTGTTTAATTTATCGTAAAATTATCAAAAAAACAATTGTAATGTATAACAATAAGTGTAGTTTTAAATTAACCCAAAATACAAGGTTAGGCGGTTAGATGTGCCGGTGAGTGTATATATGTCGTAGTCATCTGGTTGAATCTCCTATTTGATTGAATGACTAGCGCGTTCATTAAATGACAACATTCAATTGAATGACTAGGCCAAACGTTGATTGAACAAACGTCACTCAACGTCCAACTAGTTAGCGGATTGTAACATAGCCCTTTGAACATAGCGGACGTAAAATCAGTCAGGTGATTCAAATTTAGTTCATTTTTTTCCACTGTGGCGCTAGTAGTCGCCAAAACAAATATGGCGTCAAACAGCTCGGACAGATAGCACTGTGTTGATATTTTTTTCTTCAAATCAAATAAAAAATCAAAATTGTTTATTTGCAAGAACAAGACATGCGTGACTGCATGGATTTACGCCACCGCCGGCTACTTTTAAAGAAAAAATTGAGGCAAAACTGGCTGAATACGAACAACAAAGTCGGCTATATCCCATTCAACGACTTCGCTAAATGACGTTCAGTCAAGACGTTGAACGTTACATTCAACGACTTGACGAGTTGTCCTTTAGTCATTCAATTGAAATTTGTCATTCAATGAACGCGCTAGTCATTCAATCAAATAGCAGATTCAACCAGATGACTGCGACATATATATACCTACTTAGGTTTAAAGACATTTATTCTCATAAAAGACAAAAGCCACTTACATGAGAACAGAACATAAACGTAAATTTGTAACGGTCGTTCGCACTATACCTACATTAGTAAACAACAGGTTCATACAATTACACAATATAATCAATAAACTTCCTCTCAATAACAAATTTTATATTTAAAAATCGTTTATAGTATGATGGGCTAGTTTATTTTTAAAATGAGCGAGAGAATCATTTTTTTTAAGTTCTGAAGGTAGGTTATTATACATTTGTGCACCGCCGTAAGTAAACATTCGCTGACCGTACATAGTTCGGATCTTTGGTAATATAATAAAACTAGCTCGTCTTGTGCTGCGTTTAGACACGTTTTTAATTTGGGTGAGTGTGATTGATGATTGGATGGATTTGTTTAGCACTTTTCTTACGAGAATGCATGTATGATAAGCGTATAGTTGTTTTATATCCATGAGTTTGGTTTCTTTAAATATTTTAGAAGTTGGTGTTGAGTAGGGATAATGAAATATACTTATAGCATTTTAATTATTCTATTTTGAGCTACTTGTAATTCGTAAAGTTTTGTTTTATTTGAATTGCCCCATATTTCGATCAGGTAAATTAGGTGTAATTTTATCAAGGAGTTATATATTGACATACGAAGTTTTCGGGGAATACAGCGGACTATCCCACGTAGGGGACCCATAAGAGAAGTTATTAGTTTTTTAATATAATCAATGTGTGCATCCCACGATAACCGACTATCTACACGCAACCCCAGATATTTCTCAGATTACTTTTCTTGAATTATAGTGCTGTTAATAGATAATGGAGTGAAAGATGGTAAACGTTTATTTTTTGCTTTAAATATGATGTAAGACGTTTTAGTAACATTAATAGTTAAAAGATTTGAGTGCAGCCAGTTGTTGGGAATATTTAAATCTTTTTGAGCAGATACAATGATTTCATGAATGGAAGTTCCGAAGTAAAATAAACATGTGTCGACCGCATAAAGTGTTATGTGGCCGCGCAAATTTAGTGAATTTATATTATTAATATAGATCAAAAACAGCAAGGGCCCTAAAATAGACCCTTGGGGGACACCGAAAGATACAGGAAGAGGTTTACTTTCATAGTTATTAATTTTCACAACCTGCTGCCTATTATCAAGGTAAGATTGAAACATTTTCAGTGCACAGCCCGTAATTCCAGTCATCTCTAGTTTTTTAATAAAATATTATGGCTCACCGTATCGAACGCTTTTTTTAGATCTATAAATATACTTAATGCAATCTTTTTGTCATCGATATTTTGTTTGATTTTCGTAAGTCTACTGTAGCGGCTAATGTATTGCTTTTTGACCGAAAACCAAATTGTCGCTCTGATAAAAAGTTTATTGAGTTGAGATAACAATCCAGACGTATATAAATGACCTTTTCAAGAATCTTCGATAAAATAGGATGAACAGATATCGGCCTGTAGTTTCCGGCGTCATCTTTGGTGCCAGATTTGTATAAAGGGCTGACTTTTGCGAGTTTGAGTGAGTCGGGAAATTGTCCTTCCAATAGTAGTTTATTTATGCAATTTGTAAGATTGGGTGCTATGAGGTTTTTTACGCATTTAATGGCTTTGGTGCTAATACCATTCAAGCCGGAGCTTGAATTTGGGTCTAGGCTATCTATTATTTGCAATATTTCCTCAACGGTAGTTGGATTTAGGATACTAAGTGTTGGTGAGTTGGTACAGGTACTGGGCCGTGTAGAATTTGAATATAAGTTATGGAAATGTGAAGGTATTCCTTTAGTTAAATGGGAGGGATAGTTGAAAAGTAGTGATCGAAAATATTGCAGATCTCAGTATGGTCCGTGATAGATTTTTCTGCAGTTACGAGTTTTATAGGTGCGGAATTTGATTTTAATTTGTTATTAGTGAGGTAGCTTATTAAATTCCACATCTTTTTCGGTTTTCGTCTAAATTTAATAAATTGACCATAATAATAAGTATCTTTCGTCGACTTGATCAGGTTGGCAGTGGCATCTCTTTTATTCTCAAACTCATTTTTTAGAGTATCGTTTTCCGAGTCCATCTGAAGTTTAGCCCATAGATTATTTCTCTGGTTAATACTATCAATTATTTCCTTATTTATCCAGTCCTCCTGGGGTAGGTTCAATACTTTGATTTTGGTAATTTTGCTACTTTAGATTTGTTTCTTCAGTGATTCCTGGAGTTGTTCAAAGGTTTGATTACTTGTGATTTGTGTGTCTTCAACAGTCCGGTATAGTTTATCATAATTAAGGGATTGATATGTGATACGTTGTTTTCGTGGGGGTTTGTGTTTTTTAAGCGTGAGATAAATTTGTCTATGGTCTGAAAACGAGGATTCTATGAGGGCGAGATGATATTTGTCATTTTTCAAACTAGTGCTGACATGATCTATTATTGATTTCTTTGTTGCTGTTCCTCTGATGTAGTACTTTTTACCAATTTTGTTCAACAGTTTGATGATTCAAAAGGTTAATATATTTAAGTTTACTTTTGCTTTTTTTCAAGAAGATCTATATTAAAATAGATGATAGATAGATAGATGAAAACGTTTATTCAATGATACAGTACAAGAACAACAAATACAAAACAGAGTATACACTAAGGAGAAACAATAAAATATATATAATTATCGCTGATGTACTGCACCCTTGAATAGGCCCTAACTCAGCATAATGTTGCGACGACACGAGGCACGTCACAACGCTGTTCTTCCGTCACCAAACACCAGCGCTCTGTTTCGCTGCTGCAGTTGGTATTCCAAAGTATTAGTGAATTCTTCAAAGTTTGTATCTCCGGGGTAGTAAACAGCACCAATGTGTAGTGTAGCGTTAAAAAAGGGCAAGCTAACCTGTGGTTGTCAACCACAGGTGAAACGTGAAATTTAGGAGAACAAAGAAAGAGTGAGTTGAATTTGTCCGAACAGTATAATTGAAATTTAAAAGGGTTGAGATATTGCCAAAGAATCAAAAAAGATAAGCCGAGAGTCGGGTCCTGAGGGGACTCCGTCGATATAGTGTTGGTGAACTAGTGTTGTGTTGGGAGTGTATTGATGCAGGAAGGTGTAAAAACCGCGAAGTTCCCCGGGAGAGTAATAGCCAAACGGGAACCAAAAAGGGGAGGGCCAGAGCAACCTAAACGGCCTTTTTAGAATTTAGAAAAGAATTTTAACAGTAAATAAAATTTTGCAAAATCCGTAATACATCCGCATACAAAAATTTACAACCAACAGATACAAAAAACAAGCTAAAAAATCTGCCGTATGGGCAGTATGCCAGGGGGGACTCCAACGCCGGTGTGCGGGTATGCGGCACTTAGCTGTTAGGTGTGCGTCCGCACACAACACAGGAATCCGGGCTCGTCCAATGCCTGGTGGCCTCACGTGTCCGGAACCACAGAAAGAAACCGTGGAAGGTTCCCGCAAGCACGGAGGGATCCTTGTGTGTGTGGCGTCCTCGCAGAAGCCGGAAATACACTGTAAAGATAGAACAACAAAGAAATAATCGCCATCCAACCAAAACAAGGAAAGAAAAGAGTGCGTCGATAAGAAACCAGTAGGAAGACAACACAAGACTTACCCGGCTAGTCCAAAAGGGCACCTAGTATTTGTGGTATTCCGGGGATAGGACCATATAAACACAGCCAACGCTTACAACGGTTTATTGCGAACTGACGGCTACCCTTGCCTATACAGTACAGTATTGACCACGAAACTCTTCTATAAATATTTACTATAATATTTACTATAATAATTCAATAATTCACGTAATAACGCAAGAAATTACGTCTCTCTAATCACCAGCTGACACACTCAGAAACAATAGACCATTTAAAAAAAGGTCAAACCAAGAAAATTTAAAATATGAAAAAGTGACATAAAAACCGGCCAAAAGAAAAAAGAATAATACCAAAAAGGTTATTAAAAAACCTGCAGTAATGCTGCACTAGGCAGTATTTTTCTAGTTTTATCCACAAATAGTTGTTTCCTCCTGAGTAGTTAGATTCCGTTACGGTATGTTCCAGGTTATAGTGAATGAAAGCCGATACTCCACCTCCAGTTTTATCTGTTCGTAAGTTATAGTGATGTGTATAATTTGGAATATAAAAGCTTTGAGCTTGTTCCTCAGACTTATTCCACTTTTCAGTGACCAATATTACTTGGGTTGTGGTAGAGATTGAATTGAGTATGCACTTTAACTCGTCAAATTTGTTGCATATGTTCCTTGCATTTAGGTAAAAGAAATTGAGACGGCATTTTAAAATTTGCAAAACACTGTAGTTATTAAGTATCTGATAAGTTATATCATCGGACGTTGTTTCAGGCAACGATTCTAGTTTTTTGGAGTAGTTTTAACAATGTTAGGTATGCCTTTTTCGTATTTTATAGTAAGATTAGTTTCCCCATCCTTTAGACGACGAGATATTTCATCTTGTAGGCTTTGTCGAAGTTTTTGCTGTGATATGGTTTCATCTTTTGGAAGATTTCAGCTTGGAGAAGATTCTTTTTATTGCGTAGAAGTAGTTTAGCAGTCTCCGGATCATCAAAACAAATTTTTATCCTTCTAGTTTTAGTTAAACTAATAAATAATTAAATAATAATAAAAAATTAATAATAATTGCAATTAATTAATTAATTATTAATAATATTTGCAATAATTTTCAGTACTTCAACTTTGTCTTTTGACAATCGTTCATCAAAGTTTGATGAGATCTGCTCAGGAATACCGGCTAGTATTATATTCTTCTGTCTTTTATTTCTTTCTTGAAGCTCTTGAATTATTTTCTCACTATTGCAAAGCTGAGCCTCAGTTTGGGTGTTGGTAGGTGTTGCTGTAGAACGGTAGTTATCAATGGTATTTTCAATCAATTTGAGCTTCTCTTGACCTAAGTTGACTTTAGTTTCCAGATGCGATATATTATTTTTTAATTGGTTTTGCTCAGTAGCTAAACCAGAGATTGATGACTTAACTTCAGCCACTTGAGACTTCACATCACTAACATCATTACTTATTTTGTTAAAAGTTTGTTCGTGCAATGTTTTCAAGGTGGTTATTTCACTTTTGAGGTCAGATATACCATCGTTCATTTGTTTCATATTATCCTTAGCAAAGTTTTCAAGCAGACCAGTGATACGGCTCATTTCTACTCGCATCATCTGTATCTCTGTGGCACACGTGCAATTATGGTCATCAGGTTGCTTTCTTTTAAATCGAAAAGTAAGATTTTGATACTCCATCGGGTCAAAAGCTACTTTAGATATGTCAGGTTGGGATCCCGATTTACTTGGTGAACGTAGTAAACTCATTGTTGGGCAAGTATAATAATCAATCTAAACGAGCCTTGCGTGGAGTAGCTGTTGTTGAGTCCTTTTGCATTCGTGGGTACTGCAACGTCGGAGTGAGGATAAAGTGAGACAGAATATCTTCCCGCTTATCAGCTTTCTCTTACTTGCGTAGAGGCGTGTGGCGCCCTCACGCGGTGATCACTTGATGACAATCACTTGCACGTTGAAACCAGATGACACAAGTGCACAGACGAGATTAACAGAAAACGGATTCTAGTACAAGTAGTACAACGGTAGAAATTGCGAATTTTGAATACACAAATTAAAAGTATTTTTTGTATAAACCAAAAAACACGTCCGATCGAAACAGTAGCGAACGACGAATCTTTTTAAAAAGGTCAAGTTGGTTACTATAAGGTGATAAATGTTTATTTAAGTAAAACACAAAAACTACACAATTGTATTGTGTTTTTGAATTGTGTTGTGTAGCGCAGGTAGTAATGTATCTGCATCCGACGCACAGGGTCGCGGGTTCGAATCCCGCCCAGGGCAAACATTTGTGTGATGAGCACTTGTGTTTGCCTTGTGTCTGGTTGTCATTTATCTATATATAAGTATATATTTATCTATTTAAGTAATGTATATGAGCTGTCTGGTACCCATAGTACTCAGTTCAATTAAAAATCCTACTTTATTTCGGTTACGTTTTATGTCGCGCGGCTTATTTTATCGACGCGACGGTCGTCATCGTTATTATTTATTCAAAACGGAAACACTCAATTATCTTTCTTTCTTTTATCATGTGACGGCTAGCGCCATCTATTGCATTATCATCGAAGTTACATAAAAGTGAGTGTATCAAATTTCAGTCCAATCGAATGATAAGTGGCAAGTACTCCAAAATGGGTTGCAAGAATCGCCTCGAACTAACAAACAAACAAACAAACAGACAAGAAAGCGATTTAATAAAAACGTGTTTAAAAAAATCATTTCGCCACTGCGCCATGCGTCATTGCCCCGTGTGAGTTGAAGTGCCATTTGTTGGTGGTTAAAAGGAAACGTATAGAAATTTCGATTTCTGTTATGTTTTGTTTTTTTTAAGAACTAAATGAAAAATTTAAAATATTGCATAAAAAAGTAATACATAAAAAACATCTTCAGGATTTGAACTCAAGACCTTCACACGGTTTCCCGTCAAAGCTAATGTTACGCCGTTGAGTACGGTGAAATTACCGGTCTATTCTAACGATATCGCGTAGCAATATTTTAATGCCTGAAAACACGGTGAAAACCCGTTTCAATAAGAATCAAACTTAGCTAGATCGATTTATCACCCCCGCAGCCGTTCCCGAGATTCTTATTATATAGAATATGCAAGAATTGCTTGTTTAAAGTATAAGTCAAATAAAAAACAGTCGCAAAAAAGGGACTTATTAGGTGTATCAATTCAAGTAATAGAACCAACATTAGGACTAAAGTAATGAAATAGTTTATCCAATTCAAACAAAGTGTTTATTAAGTCCAGAAGAACTCTTGTTTTCCGCAACATCTATTTGTTTTACCCGTGGACAATTTCTAACATAGCGAGAATGAACAATCAAGGAAAACTAGGCAAAAACGTTTACGAAAGTAAACTTCTTTTTCTTTTCATTGCGGCGGTGGCGGCGGGAACAAACGAAGCCCATAGCGACAACTGGAGATGCAACCAACACACCGCACCGCCATCTCCCGGGCCTGAATGGTGCGAGCAAGAACACTATCAACGCTGAAAGGTTCATACTTTTAAAACCATTTCAGTTCAGAGGTTCTGAATCTGTCCAGTTCGAGAAGCGTATTTCCAATCCCTAAAAGGCCAATAAGCAAAGGCATGAAAGTAATCGCATATAGATTTGTGAAGTATACAGTTCTCACTGACAACTTCCAAACTATGTATGTATAATGTGGTTGCTGTTTTTTTGATTAGGAATCCGTTGGTTTCAATGGAACCTGACCTTTATATTTCTGATTTCAAACATGACGATTTAGAAATTTTTCGAATTGAGTCAACTTCAATTCATGACAGACAAAATATGTCTGACAGTTTTTGTCGTAATGTAATTAATATTTTGGAGCAGAATCATCAACTACACAATATAATTTAGTTTATTTTGGGATGATGTACTATATTATAGGCTGGTTCCGAAATATTTTGCGCCAGAACTCAATGCGATATCGAATCATAATTTTGGCACGTGCGTTAATTTTGATAACGGTTCTTTATTGATTTGACCACCTATTCTTATGACAGGTATAAATAATAAAATTCAAGCAGTTTTTATTTCTTTATGGCATTAGTATTACTTTGTGCCAGTGTCAAGTTCTTATTGTTAAAGGTAGGGAAACTTATTTACGCGAATAAAATTATAGAATAGGCAAAAAAAAGGAAAGCTAGGTTAATTATAAAGTAGATATCAATAAAGACATATAAAGATACGTATTGTACATAATATAAAATTTTTATATCATTATAAGTAATAAAAGATGATAATATGTTGCAATATAATATATAAGGATACATTATAAGGCATGATATTTGAGTAGGAAAAGGAACATGGAGAGACTGGAGGGATTCATATAAATAAGAACGATAATATAAATAAAATAAATAAATAAATAAATCGTTTATTTGCAATAAGTGTGGTGGTGCACGCAGGCAAGATTTTATACATTTAAAAGTTCAAGCACACTTAACCATAGTTGGCATGCAAATTGGGTTTGGGTAAAAACAAATTTACAACAGCAACACATAAAATACTCGTAACATTAGATACATAACAAAGCAGCAATAGAAGACTTGATGCAAAATCCTATTATTATTTATTCTGTACCAGAAATTCAGCCGTTGAGTAAAAATTTTGGCCTAGCAACCATATTTTTATTTTATAAATAAAAGTATTGTAAGGTAACTGTTTTATTTCCTGTGGCAAAGCATTAAATACCTTCACACACATGGCATAGCAACTTTTTAGGTATAAAGCTGTTTTCGGTATATATTAATTTATTAGCATCTCTAAGACTTCTAGTTTGATCCTCGCATCTTTTCCGAAACAAATAACCATGACATTTTACAAATTTAGCTATTTCAAGAATAAACATAGAGGGTAGGGTTAATATTTTAAGTTTTTGGAATAATGGTCTACAAGATTCGGTAGAGGGAACACCCATTATTGTTCTTACACATCGTTTTTGCGCCTTAAAAGCTCTATCGAAGTCAGTGCTGTTTCCCCAAAGTAGCAAACAATATCTTAAAGTTGAGGCTATGTATCCATGGTATGCAGTCAGTGCCGTACTAACGGATGCTGACTTCCTAAGTCTACGTAGAACGAAATTAAAGCTATTTATTTTGTTACATACACTTTCTACATGATTCTTCCAGTTGCAATTTCTGTCCAGTGTTAAGCCTAAAAATTTTGTACAAGTTGCTTCCTTAATATGTGCTTTATCATAATGTATAGTAATACTCTTTGGTATAGTTCCATAATTACAAAAATTTATATAGTTTGTTTTACTTAAATTAACATTTAGGTTATTATTCTCTAACCATTTTATAATTTTCCCTACAGAAATATTTACCTCGTCTTCCAGTTTATTTAATTCACATTTAGAATCAGATGCTACTACGAGAGAAATGTCGTCAGCAAACAAGTAACATTCATTAGAAGTGATGTCAGTTATATCATTTATGTACAAGAGGAATAACAAAGGGCCAAGTATACTTCCTTGAGGAACTCCGCAGTTATTCTCTCTATAATCTGACTGATACTTATTTACTGTTGACTCTTCATTTATATTTATTATCTCTACACATTGCTTCCTATTATGTAAATAACTAGCTAACCAATCAAGTGCCACTTCCCTTATTCCATAATTATTTAGTTTGCTTAATAACATATTGTGATAAACAAAATCAAACGCTCTAGTCATATCAAAAAATATTACATAAACTTTATTTTTTGCATCTAAGTTTTTTATAATTCTATGGACGAGATTAAAGCCAGCTAATGTTGTTGATTTACCAGTTTGAAAGCCATATTGATGTTTGCTTAAAATATTGTGTTTGTCAATGAAGCTATTAATTCTCACGTACATGGCTTTTTCAAAAAATTTCCCTATAATTGGAGTTAAAGTAATTGGTCTGTAATTAGACATATTGTCCTTATCGCCCTTTTTATGAATTGGCTTTACAATTGAAATTTTAAAAGCTTCCGGAAACGTACCCTGTTGAAACGATAGATTAATCAAGTAACTGAGTACTGGTGCTATTTCGTTTGAACATTTCTTTATTATTTTTGTCGAGATTCCGTCATAGCCTTCGGCACTTGTATTGTTTAGGGATTTTATAATTTATATTTATACCGGGAGCAGGCGAAGAAAATAATGGTCTAAGTCACCAACATCAACACCACATTGACAGATATCACTATCAACAATACCTAGTCTCGCAAGGTGGGATGGAGTGCATAATATGTCGTGGCCATATCGTAAAATTGACCACATCATGAAATATTCGATCATTTTCACTGTCTATTGGCCACATCATGATGTGCTTTGGCCAGATCAATGATAAGAAATCGTTTGTCGATATGTTCAACTACAAACGCAGCTATTTCATGAAATGGTCAAGATTATTTGATCATATCGTAAAATTATTACCAACATGGTGCTTGCGTTTTTTCTCGCAGTGAAAAAGTGAATAACTCGCTATTAAAATGAGGAAGAATAAATACGACCCAGCGAATGGTATAAAACCCCTTTCCATGGCCTTTTTTACACATTACGTACGAATGGTGGTGAGCAGGAGTGATAAAAAGAGTTTATGATGAAAAAGTGCTCTGAAAATGTCTGTCAGACTTAGAAAACAATAAGTACCAAACATAATTTAGATTCTTATTTAAATATTTCATGGACGCCCTATTTTCACGATATGTCCAATCGTGGACGACAAAATCGTGAAATGTTCACGATTTATTGATCTGGTCAAATTTAGTTGCCCACATCATGAAATGTGACCATTTCATGAAATGATCGAAAATTTCATGATATGGCCAATTCTACGATATGGCCACGACACACACATGTCCCAGACGCATTCTTGTTATAATTGAGGTAACAATTTTACTGCACCTAGCTTTGAAAAACCATGGTTTAATAGGAATAGACGGTTGAACATTGAATATCTTCCTTTTGACTGACTGCTTACTCCCCTTAGACTATTGTTTTCTATGATAGACTGTGTACTGGCCTTGTATAGATTGAAAATACGCGTTCGAGCCATAACTAGTTCAAATTATCTACACTAGATGGCGTTTTAAGGGCTCACAACCAACTTGTGACCGCGAGTAGCACGGGGTCTCATTTCTCATTCCCGTTCTAGTGTCCGAACTGTTTGCCTAGTACTTTACGGTAGTTTCCAAGGAAGTCCGCATCCGCTTCTGCACAGAAGCACGGAAATTTCGTTCAAAATTATCTCCATAGATGGCGTAAGGGGTATCGAATCCTATTTAATGTTTACGCAAAAAGTGAAACAGATCAATTTTCAGTACTAAAGGCGTGTCTCCTGCCAATGTTTTGGTCTACACACTACACAAATCAGTCTACTCATACACATAATCAAATGTTTCAAACGACGTCTCCTGCTCTAAAATGTTTCAGACAAAATATTTAAATATTTTTTGAAGACTCTGATAGACTCTGATTCCAACCCTGGATGTTTTCCAAAACATTGTTTCGGGAATGAAAAACATTTCATAGACAATTTGTGTAGAGGAACCATGGATAAATGTGTATTTGTTTTTGTTTTGTTGAGATGTTTTATGTGTATAGTGTAGACCAAAACATGGCAGGAGACACGCCTTTATACTCAAATGTTCTTGAAAGAAAAAAATACGCTTCGTATCAAACATATGATGAAGAAATGAATATTTGATAATTGTATAAATAATTTTACAAAGTGATTCATTACATCTAGTGACAAAATTGGCACTACGTAGATCGTTGTCATTTGCAGCGCTGTCTATCGTCTAATAGTTATATTATTTGTGGCATATCACATATACAGTGACATCTATTATCTTATAGTTGTAATATTTATGACCCTTAGCCCTTGACACAGCGATGTTTTAATTTTGCATTAAAACATTTTAATGTTTTTGAAAAGATTCAAATAATAGCATATGTACAGAAAACAATAAAAGAAGTATATTTTATACTCTTGACAACTCATCAGTAGGGTAGAACTTCCATCCAACGTCGTACACTTTGAGATAGACAGACCGATTAGACTGGCTGGTACCAGACCGATCAGGAAAATAGCAAAACAATACCCAGTCTCGGTTCGCGCTATCCACCAACTTTTAACTACATCACAGTGAAAAAAGTAGCAAAACAGTGCTCCTTATTGATATAACCTTTTCGCTCAGGATCGTGATATTGAATTATTTTATTATTGATATCTATAGTTAACACCCTTGCGTTTACATGATCTTCATAATAATCAAAGAACAATAGCGAGGATGACATTAGAACAAGATTGATTGCGTTGGTATGAATCGTCACCCACACCGTGCATCTCGCACTAGACCAGTCTAACAAATTTGCCTTCTATTGGCTGTTGATCACGTCATAAAAAGTCTTGATTGGTTGATGATGATGTGATCGAAGGCGCATTCAAAAGCTTGAACATTCTCCCCGGCGTTGGAAGTGGATGATGTGACACCTTCCAATAATGGTCTGCTACTGATTAACCCAGCGCCACGCCTCGTCTTGTAATGGTAGCGGGCAGATCTTTGAGAAGGCCCGTCGTACGATTCCGTTAGCTGTTCGTATATCAGCAACCCTGGCTACTCCATCTTTGCCTGGGAAAACCTCGGTGATGCGCCCTAGATTCCATTTTAATGGGGGTTGATTGTCGTCCTTTATTAAGACGAGGGTGTCCTTCTTTAGGTCGTCTTGCTTCTCCCTCCATTTGCCCCTAGTCTGCAGCTCAGCAATGTACTCCTTGGACCAGCGGCTCCAGAAGTGCTGACGAATTTGTTCGACCCTCTGATAACGCGTCAGACGATGTACAGGCACGGCGTGCAAGTCGGCACAGACAGGTGCGGTTAGTGGACGGCCAACCAGGAAGTGAGCAGGGCTAAGGGAAAGGTAATCATGCGGATCTGTGGACATAGGTGTTAGGGGTCGGGAGTTCAGGACGGCCTCGATCTGTGTCAAAACCGTGCTGAGCTCCTCGAACGTTAAATGTGCGTTACCTACAACACGTCGCAAATGATGCTTGCAACTCTTAACCCCAGCCTCCCAAAAGCCTCCAAAATGACTAGCATAAGGTGGACCCATCTTAAATTTAATGCTCTGAGAAGTTGCGTATTCTTTTATTTCATCAGAAATCTCGTGAACTCATTCATTAAACCAACAAAGTTTTTCTCATTGTCGGAAAATATTTCAGCCGGTTTACCTCGACGTGAAATAAAGCGTTTAAGCGCTAACAAATCGACACCTCCTATGAACAACAACGTAACTTGAGATAAGTGACTTGAGATACAAAATGACTTCAGTTATTATTATTCCTTATCATAATTGTATTTACTCTTAATTTTCTGTCCAAGCAGTCTCTAAGTACTATAGAACTGAAGTTAGCATTAGTCAAAAAAACCTAACTATAGGTAAAACGTATTTTTTTTTCTCTTTAAACTGCTGTACTGATTAGTTGCTAAAATTGAGTTACGTTGTTGTTCATAGGAGGTGTCGAAATATGCGTCTGACGAGAGATCGCTGACAAGTTCCAAATGAACCGCATGCGTCGTAAAGCATATAAATAAACAAACATAAGCCTTAACAGTTTTAATGGGTTATGCTCATTAGGTTTTACTTTAGTCCTAGCGTGTTCACTATATTTATTTGAAGGAAACTGAATGAAAGAGAGATTAGAGTTCACTAATTTATATTACGTAATTTAGCCCTAATTTAACAAATGGTTCGGAGGGGAGCTGCCGGCGCGTGTGACGGGAGACGACTGGCCTATCCGCTCGGTTCGCCACGCGATACATAACAATGCTGACAATACTTATAATACTATAGTCACTACAACATTCCCCTCCTTTTTCAAAAAAATTTAAACTTAATAAAATAATTACAGTTTACAAAATTTTGTTCATACCAATTTAATTTTTACATTTCCAATAAAGTTGTTAAAATTTTAAAAATACAAATGCAATTTTTCATTTTAAATAGTTTCAAATTCAGTTTAATCTAATAATCGACTACTGTTACTTAATACAATAAACGCTAATACAACTTAAACATAACACATACAATGTTATCGTTGAATACAAAAACAAAGTACACTCAGTACACTGCATATCATGTTTCATTGAACAACTATGCGCCACACAAGCACATAAGTTACTCGTAAGCTGATCGCTGGGTTGCTTTTGCAGCTAGCCCCGACTCTACAGATGACGCAATTTCCTTTTGTATCCATTTACTTGTGTTGTTTCGACAACATTTCAGGAAATAGTACATACTGTAGCGTTAAAAAAAGAAAGCTAGCTAACCTGTGGTCGACGACCACAGGCGAAACGTGAAATTTAGGAGAACAGAGAAAGAGTTAGTTAAATTTGTCCGAACGGTATAATAAAAATTTAAAAGGGCCTAGAAATTGCCAAAGTATCAAAAAGTGAGCCGAGAGCCGGGTCCTGAGGGGACTCCGTCGATATAGTGTCGCTGAACTAGTGTTGTGTTGAGAGAGTGTATCGATGCAGGAAGGTGTAAAGACCGCGGAGTACCCCGGAGAGTAATTGCCAAACGGGAACCAAAAAAAGGAGGGCCAGAGAAACCTAAAGGGCCTTTTTAGAATTAAGAAAAGAATTTAGACAGAATTTGGCAAAATCCGCATACAAAATTACACTGATACAAAAACAGGCTAAAAAAATCCGCGAGATGGGCAGTATCCCAGGGGGGACGCCGGTGCGCGGGTCTGCGGCACTCAGCTGGTACGGGCGCGGACGCACACAACGCAGGGATCCAGGCACGTCCAATGCCTGGTGGCCTCAGGTGTCCGGAACCACAGCGAGAGATCGTGAAAGGCACGGAGGGACCCTCGTGTGTGTGTCGCAGAGGCCGGAAATACACTGTAAAGATTGACAAAGAAATAATCGCCATCCAACCAAGACAAGGAAAGAGAAAAGTGCGTCGATAAAAACCAGTAGGAAGACAACACAAGACTTACCCGGCTAGTCCAAAGTAGGAGCCTGTCCTAATATTTATGGTATTCCAAGTTATTTATAACATCTAATTATATTTATTTATTAATAGAGCGATTCACGTTTTGGAGATCGATTCAAGAAAAAATCGCTCCTATCATCACCCAATGACACTTGGTAAAACAATAAACCATTTAGAAAAAGGTCAAACCAAGAAAATTTTAAATTTGAAAATTTGACATAAAAACCGGCCAAAAGAAAAAAGAATCATACCAAAAAGGTTATTAAAAAACCTGCAGTAATGCTGCAATACGTAGTAATATACATAATACTATGACGATTACTGAAATTGCTCCAAAAACTTGTATTTTATTTTGTAAATCACTAAATGATGCGTCGTTCGCTCCATTTTGGGCTATGATAATTTCCTTTGTCTCTTCCACTTGCTTAGTCTGTTCCTGGCCCATTTTTGTTAAACAAAAGAAATTACTGGTAGTATTTACTTGTAGAATACTTCTTGAAATGTTGTCGTTTTAATAATTACATTTCTATATAAACTATAATTTTGCTTATTCTAACAATAAACTTACTTTAACTTATTCTGAGTTGCAACCTAGTTTATAATAAAAAACGCACGGGCGGCTTAGTGACGCGACCGCTGCGTGTGGTATAAGTAACAACCGGGTTAACTAAAGGTGGACTTTCTACTTTTTGCTCCGTATCTACTTTCTTAACATTAAAATCCTTAGATCTAACATTATTTTCGTCTGACATATTGTTATCATTTAATAAAAATGCAGGTTTTATTCGATCGATCGAAATTTCTAATCTTCTATTGGGTAGTTGTAATTTAAAAGTTTTATCATTTCTACTCAAAACTCGATATGGTCCATCATAATTTGGTGTTAATGGTTTTTTAACCATGTCATTTCTGACAAAAACATGTGAGCAAGACTAAATCTTAGTGAACAAAAATTTTTCTTGAATCGCTTAACTCTCTTGGTTTCAAATTGTTTATTACTGATCGTAATTTTTCTACAAAAGTATAAGAATCACACGTAAAAATCACCTAGTAATCTCAAATTTTGACCTAAAACCATTTCTGCTGCACTGACATCTCCATCGCTTCTACAAGCGGCTCTCAAACCAAACATTACTGTGGCCAATTCGTCCAGCCATAAAGCGTTGTCTGCGATTCTGGCTGTAAGTGCTACCTTTAATGAACGATGCCATCTCTCTATCATACCATTATTGCTCTGTGGATGATAGGGAGTTGTACGTAATCTCTGTACTCCTAACAATTTCATCAGTTCATTAAAGAACGACGACGATGAAGCTCCTGCGACTTCTCCTGTCTTGAGATTTTCCGTAATCTTGTCTGCCATCTCGCCCAAAGCCTCTAGACTGCTGTCCTGCGACACGGCAAGCACTGCTCTCACTGCCGTCGGCAAACGCGCCATCCATAGATTTTTTAACGGTTTATTTGTTACTCCGCTGTTCCTAGCCAATTCCTGCATCCTGCGAAGAAGCTGCGACGGTTTTTGTTGACCTAGATCCATTTCCTTTACTAATTTCTGAAACTGCTGCTCTGAACTCTCTTGAAAAGCGGCCAAAAGTCGCTTTTTGATTGCGTCATACTTTTTGGTACTGGGTGGATTTTCTAAAATATCGCTAATGACACTTAACTCATCTCTCGCTAGTTTACCGATCACCAGATCAAATTTAGCCTCGTCTGCTAACTTCTGCGGTGCCATGATCGATTCAAAATGTGCAAACCACAACTTTGGCATTTGTGGCCAAAAAGATGAAATCCTGCTGGCTACTGATATAGCTGCAAGATCATGTGGGTTAGGCGGTGGCGGCGGCGGTGGCGGTGGGGTGGCCATGATGCTACACTATTTTCACTATTTTGTTACAGTTCACGTTCCGGCACAATTACAGTTCGTGGTAATTTTTTTGGCTTCGCGCCTTACGATAGCACGTGGTGGCTACAAAAACGTCGCACGACAGCTTGGGTCCCCTCCTTTGAGTCGCTCCAAAATAAAAACAAAAAATTAATTTAATCACGTCGGGGTCACCAATTTAATGGGTTATGCTCATTAGGTTTTACTTTAGTCCTAGCGTGTTCACTATATTTATTTGAAGGAAACTGAATGAAAGAGAAAATAGAGTTCACTAATTTATATTACGTAATTTAGCCCTAATTTAACAAATGGTTCGGAGGGTAGCTGCCGGCGCGTGTGACGGGAGACGACTGGCCTATCCGCTCGGTTCGCCACGCGATACATAACAATGCTGACAATACTTATAATACTATAGTCACTACACAGTTTTAGCACCTCTGCCTTTTCGATTTAATACGAGCAATGGCCCAGCATAATCCACACCACAGTGCAAAAAAGGAAACCCAGGATCCAATCTTTCTTTGGGTAAATTCCCCATAATAGGCGTCAAAATCTTGCCTCGCATACGTGCGCATGTAACACATGTGTGGTACGTACGGCGAGCAAGGTTTCTCCCACCTAATGGCCACCAAGACTCCCTGAGTGTGAAAAGAAGCATCTGCGGCGCTGCGTGCATCAGCTGTTTATGCTCATGGCAACAACAATACCGTAAAATGATGTTTACTCGAGATTAAAATAGGATGCTTTTTATCAAAACTAAAATCATGCGAATTATTTATGCGACCTCCTACTCTAATTAATTTTTCATCGTCTAAAAACAAATTCAATTTCGATAAATACGCCTGCGTTTTATTGATATATCCTTTTGTAACAAGGGAATCACGCGCGTCGGCAAATGACTCACGCTGTGATAAGAAAACAAGCGCCACCATAGATTCCCTCAGTTCATTTACAGTGAGCGTGCCCGTGCGCCGCCGGTCTCGTTTATTTCGCGCGTTATGTACAAATCGGAGTACATAAGCAGCGGCACGCTGCATGCGGCTAAACTGTGAAAATCTATAAAACGGAAACATGTTCTCCTCAGTGTGTGTTTGATTTGTGAGCAGAGTGTGTGAATCTTGTGATTTATGTTCGGGTAAATTTTTATTTAGCAATAAATCTGTATGTTTTGAAGCATCAAAGGTAGGATCGTGAAGGAAGTCAGGCCCTGTCCACCATAAATTGGAACTAATAAGCGCATGCAAATTTTGACCTCGTGAAACTAAGTCTGCCGGGTTATCTTTTCCACTAACATGGTGCCACGAATAGTTTTTTGTTATTATATTTATGTGATTGCACGTTGCCAACTGAGCCTGAAATAACTCATCCTAGTTTGGTATTTTGAAGGAAAGGGCCATTATTTAAACGCATCTTTCCTTCACTCAGCAGGTCCCAAAACAAATCAGCACCTATTAAAATATCTATATTTTGACTTTCATAGAAATTGGGGTTAGCTAAAGTTATATTGTTAGGAATGGAAAAATATTTATGTGGTAATGTAATAGTTGGCAAATTAGAAGTTAATTTAGGCAAAACAAAACATCGAATGCGTGTGGCAAAGGCGCTGTGCAAAAACCGCATTTCTATGTCGCATGACTTAGTGCATTGCGTAACGGTATTGCCAACTCCTCGAATTTTTTGAGTGGACTGTATTAATTGCGCGTTTAATTTATCACATAGCGATTGCGTAATGAAACATCGTTCGCTGCCACTGTCTAAAATTGCGCGCGCTTTATGTCAATTACCTAAGTTATCAGGTACTTCAACTAGAGCTGTGGACAACAAAACGGGTTGCACGTAGGAATGCGTATTATCCATGTCTGCGAGCAAATTATTTACCCGTATAAAGTAAGTTTGTGCATGTGCGTGTGACGTATTAGAACTGCCGGGAGGGCCCGGAGCAGGCTGCGGCGGCGGCGGCGACTCAACAGACGAGTGCAGTGCGGCCGTGCGGGCGTTTGCTTGACTCCAGTTACAAATTAAAGAATTGTGTTTTTTCTCACATTTTCTACACGGACCGTACCTGCACTCGGCAGCTGTGTGGCCGCTACGAAAACAGTTCTCGCACAAGTTCTTGTTTTTGATCAAGCTCAGCCTATCCTGCAAACCTAGATCGAGGAATTTTTGGCATGAATATAAAGGATGCGATCCGTTACACATAAAACACGATAATTGTTTGCGAGGAGTTTTGCTTTTAATATTTTTAGTGTGAGTGCTGGTGTCCGATTTTTCTGTAACTATGTTACAATTTATTTTTTGTGAAGGTGAATTGTAAGGTTTGTTATGTGTAATGGTTTTGTGTGAAACTGAGTGAGAAAGTGTTTCTAACATGTCGGCTTTATTCCTTAGAAATTTCATTAAAACATTCAAAGTAATTTCATTAGAATCACTCGCAGATAAGGAATTCTTATATTGTTCCCACTCACGCTCTGTAGTTTGGTCTAGTTTAGAGACCATCATATATATTATTAATGTGTCCCAGTGTTCGGTACTTTCACCGAGCAGTTTTAGAGCGCGTAGGTTTCTCAATGTAACGTCAATAAGCTTCCTTATTTGTGCGGGTGATTCTTTCGAAATTGAGGGCATAGAAAATAATGATTTCATATGATTTTGAACGAGAAGTTTAGAATTATCATATCGATTAAGTAGTAATTCCCATGCAACAATGTAGTTATCAGTAGAAAATTCGACCGAATCAATAACTAACTGAGCGGCACCTTTTGAAGATGATTTTAAATAATGAAATTTCTGTATTTTTGAAATAGAACGAGAGTTATGCACTAAGGACATGAATGTATCACGGTAATCGAGCCAGTGGTCGTATGAACCATCGAATTCGGGCAGAGTTATAGTAGGTAGCTTTTCAGACGGTGTTGGGGCTCCGTTAGATAAAACGGTAATGTCAGGATCTTCATCGTCATTTATAAGACATTCAACTTGAGCCATAATATGTTTATAGTAGTCAGATTCAAAGCTATTACGTGCTTCCGTTACTATAGGGTCGTCCTCAATACAAAGATCCTCTATTTGACTTGAATGACGTCAAACTTAGCGTACAAATCTTGAATGCCTTTCATACGAATTTTTAACTCTGTGCACTGTTTAACAGTTAAAACATTGCCTTCCAAACTAGCTACAAACAATTTTGAATTAGTAAGGCCTCTTTTAACTATACTTACCGCTTTTCTTATTTAGCTCTCTAAGTTTTTCCTTAGCATCCTCACTCATTTTGGAAGCTTGTGAAAGTACTCACGTTTATATAGGCGACCTGTAGACACGTTGCAATAAATAAGTACTATAGATCTTATACTGCAGCACACATGTGCATGCATAGGTACTTCTTTTTTTTTGTTATTTCCTTTATGTGTATCTTTTTCCTTAAATGTATGTACCTACATGTGTTATGTAGATTTTTGAATAAAACTTTTTATCTATCTATTTTATTTGATTATCGCCGTCAGGACGTGCAGTAAGTAACACACAAAACACGGGGGTGGCTCAACACTGGAATTTAACAGAAACAGAGATCGATCACACAGGGAAGTATTTTAGGTCAGGATATTTTGGTTGGCTCGTCTCACCGAAGTGTGCTGCGATGCTGGTGCCGGGTTTTGACGAGGATCTTGCGTTGGTCAGAATCCAAAATATCCAAAATCCATAGGTCGCTGGTCTTCTATTCGGTTCGATGGACCAAAAATATGTTAGCGCTTTATAGCGCCTATTTCGCCTATTGCGCGTGGTTCTTTATTTTAAAAATAAAAATGCGGAGATATCCAAAAATGATCTAATCTTGAGTTAAGAGAAAGAAAGAGTACCAAAGGTCGTGACCGTAGTCACCTTCGGTTATAAAAACAAATATAAAATTCAAAAAATGTGATCCTTCTATTAGCTGTTGATCACGTCATAAAAAGTATTGATTGGTTGATGATGATGTGATCGAAGGCGCGTTCAAAAGCTTGAACATTTATAGATGTCTCTTGATTTGCCAAATGATTTCGTATAATATATTTAAAGGAGAGGTGGGGGTAAACGCGTCAAGTAAATCATTGAGAAAATAAATATGTATATTTCTTTTCATAATAATTTATAATTGATACACCATTTTCTTAAACAAGTTACATTTTTAAGAGCACATACAGTTGGATGAAAAATACAATTATAGGTGTCATTTGATGACTTATATTCTTCATACAAATACAATAAATTAGGGCAACTCATATCTTCCAAATTAATGACGTCGTCACGTTCAAAAATATTTCTTATCCAATTAGCTTTTTCTACACCCTTACAATAAATAGTTTTGTCAACAAAAAATTCCTCAATATTAGTAAGATAATTTTTATAAGGAACGAATCCATCATTCCAATACATTTTTCTATTTCTTTGTATCCAGTTAACTTGTTTTCTTTCTGTTACTGAGAGATTATGAAACGGAAACAGCGGCTGTACTAAAAGTACTTGAATCTGATCGTTATAGGAAATCGCTATTTCTTTTAATATAAATCTATTTTTGTCCGTTTTAAATCCTTGAACATCCACTAGAGCTATAGATATCATGTTAGCTTGCGTATTATGTTGGTTAATGGCTTGTATTCAATTAGCCGATCGTTTATAATCAAACAGTATGCACTGGTGCTATTTGGAATATCAGTAGAGGTCTCAATCTCCAAACGAACATCAACTGGAACTGTTTTTAAATTTTCATTCTTCTTGAACAGTCAATAACAAATAGAGGAGCTTTTTGTTTAAAATCTTGAAATCCTAACAACGGATCTGCTGGAAGGCCGTAGAACGACTGACGAAATTTTGCGTACATGTCGTATAATATATTATATTTATTTTCATCAAAGTTCAAGTTGAGGGCATCATATGGATAGTAGTTAGAATTTAAAAACAGTGTAATATTTGTCAAATTACAGTGATCAAATAACGAATTAGTTCGCTATTAAATAGATAGATGTCTCTTGATTTGGAAATGATTTCGTGTACTCTCTTTTCAGGCATTTTTGGGACGAGGTCATTTTGAAAATAGTACATTGTGGTAAAAAGGTTTTCTGGGTTTAGGGTAAAGTGAACCGGAGGGCTATTAACTACTATTTTATTATACGTAAATAATATTATAACAAATGAGTGTCCCTCTGGTACAGAACACAAAAAAAAGCTTAATATCTATAGCTTGCCATCCATTGCTAGTTTTTTTGGAAATGATTTTCGTGTACTCTCTATTAACTACTATTTATTATACGTAAAAAAATATATAACAAAATAAGTGTCCCTCTGGTACAGAACACAAAAAAGCTTAATATCTATAATTTTGATAATTGGTAATGCGCCTGTCTCGGCCCGGATAGCCAAGGAGATGCAGGTTCGAGTCCTGTCTAAGATCAACAAAAATTTTTCTTTCACTATTTATAAGTTATTATTTATATCGTATTTTTACTTAACCAGTTTCAACCTTAGTAGGACTCAGAAAAAATATTTATAGTGATTAAAAAAGAAACATTGAAATATATATATTTTTTTTTTTTATTAATGTTAGCTCTAGCTTAAATATTATCATTAAAATAACACACTATATCAGAAAATACTTACACAATTTTAAAACTTAATCATAATATTATTTCTTAACACACTATTAGATAATTATAAAACATTCAAGTAAAAATAAAATTTATATACAAACAAACTTATGATCTAGTATCAATACTAAATTTTTGTATCACTTTTTCTACTAGTTCTTCTGTTGCATTTAACAGTTCATCACTATCTTGTTCAACAACATATTGCACTGATATTTCATCTCGGTCGCTCGGTTCTAGGTTCGAGATATTTAATCTTTTGCCTTTTTCACCTTCTTGGTCACATGCGAATTTAATGTTTCAGTTTCGTTTTTAAGTTTCCTTTTACATACTTTTGTCTTACTAGTTTTCTGAGATTCTTCTGCTGGAGCATCTTGAGCAGGTTTTAAACATCTATCTTGATATTTCAAGTAGCCATCTATATCTTGATTGTAGAAGAACGGATGTCTAATGGCTGGGAGTAGAAGAGAGCAGGGCTGTAAGTACTGCGGGTTGGTTTTTCGGTGGGTTGTGAACTTGAAAGACTCTGTAACAAAAAGATAATATGAAATAATTATAAAACGCCTCTTAATAACTAAAGTAATAAAAATTACATTAATTAAATTATAAGATACTAATAAGTAGATTATAAGTAGAAAACCATCTTACACACGTAATTATTATATTTTCACAAGAGCTACCAAATTGGCGCGAGAGCACACTGTCTATCTGTCAAAGTCCTCCCACTAGTGTTGTGCGCATGCACTCTATGGACACTACGACTAGTGATGTAGCAATATCAATAAAGTTCGGTTAACAGTTCGGCCATCCTGACACTCCTTCGTCCTCGAAGGATGATTCATTGTAGACACCAACTTCATCTGGAACTTCTTCACATTGGCGTCACACAGAAGCCACACTTCATTTCTTGCAGACGCTAACTTTATCCGGCTTTTCTTCGCTTGGCATCTCTGGGAAGCAAGGGTTCCGCTGAAGCTCGTTCTATGGCTGCCAACTCCAGCCTCCTCCGCTTCACCATTGAAGGCATTATCATGACAGCCCCGAAGGCAAAAGCACTTTCGTGCGCCCATTATGGCAAAAGCACTTTACGTGCGGTATACGGAGAAAACACTTTACGTGCACCCATTACGGTAAATGCACTTAGAGCGTGCGCCCATTATGGCAAAGTACTAGTGTAGGCCCCTTACGGCAAAGTAGGTACTCGATCGTTCTCATTAGTTCCATTGAAAAGTTCCATGATAACAGCAATGTTATGCTAGGGCAATATAGCTCTGCACTTTAGACTATCTCGGCAAGAAGATTCTTAAGCAACCTTACGATCCACATACGATATATTTCTCAAGGTCACTGTCATGACATGACTACTGAAAGAAAACAATGGCGGATTTGCATTGTGTAGGCCCCTCACGGCAAAGTACTGGTGTAGACCCCTCACGGCAAAGTACTTGTGTAGGCCCCTCACGGCAAAGTACTTGTGTAGGCCCATCACGGCAAAGTACTTGTGTAGGCCCCTTACGGCAAAGTACTTGTGTAGGCCCCTCACGGCAAAGTACTTGTGTAGGCCCCTTACGGCAAAGTACTTGTGTAGGCCCCTCACGGCAAAGTACTTGTGTAGGCCCCTTACGGCAAAGTACTTGTGTAGGCCCCTCACGGCAAAGTACTTGTGTAGGCCCCTCACGGCAAAGTACTTGTGTAGGCCCCTTACGGAAAAATATAGCCCCGTAGGCAAAACATAGCCCCGTAGGCACAGCTTCCATACGCGCAGCAAGGCGCGCTTTTACACACGCAGCAAGGCGCTTTTCCACACGCGCAGCAAGGCGCGCTTTCACTCGCGCAGCAAGGCGCGCTTTCACTCGCGCAGCAAGGCGCGCTTTCAAACCCACAGCAAGGTGCGCTTCCACACGCGCATCAAGGCGCGCTTCCATAAGCTCTTTCCTGTGTGTGTTCATTAACCTTTATTATATAAGTGTCTTCACACCTTATGTGAAACAATTGAAAGTATTGATAATCATCCCTGCACCTCAGTGCGCTCTTAACTCAACCAAAAACAGTATCATTATAGATTATTTTGAAAAACATTTTACATGATCCAACAACACCTTGTGTCACCCAATTTGCAAATAAATCCTTTGCAAGTATTCGCATTTAATGATATATTGTTTTGTGTGATGTTATGAGTAGTGGAAGTAAGTATAATAAATTTAATAAGAACATAAATATAAAATAGCATAAATTAAAATAAATATCTATAGATAAAATATCTGAAAATGAGTGAAGTTATAGTTACAGTTTGATTGTTACTGTTATGTTCTGTTATCATTTAGACTTTACGTCACCAGTGCTTATCATAATCACACTAGTATAGCACCAATGTTACATTCCGTATGATATGTATAACCATAACATAGTATAGTATTATTTCTCTGAGAGTGTGTACTACATCCAACACCGCGTCAAGGCGCGCTACCACACGCGCGACAAAGCACGCTTCCACACGTGCGACAAGGCGCGCTTCCACCACACACGCTTCAACCACGCGCGGCTAGGTGCTTCAACACGCGCGACAAGGCGCGTTTATAGGATAGGTCAACTGCTTGGTTCAGGTAGCTTCAATGCATGACCCACACAAGCCACTCAAAACCGTGTAATGTCACATCACAACTTCTAAACACAGAAATAATATTCAAGTTATAGAAAATCTGTATTATTTTTGTCAGTGTACATAAACACCGTGCACAAATAAAACATTCATAAAACATTCTGTAAACAAATGTTTTTCATACTTTGTAGAAACTCCATGTATACACATATGTTCACATTGTATAGATAAAACTTGAATGTAAATCATTCACACATTTTGTAGAAACATTCTGTATAGAAATAATTTTCAGTATATGAAACACCCTGTATACAAAATTATTTACAAAACACCCTGTATATTTAATCATGGTAACAACGACATTATCCAAAACTCATCGTTAAATTAGCTGGCGGTGTGATAGCAAGTAGATACACATGTCGCTGTCTACTTCACCGAGGATAGTTGACAAAGACCTGATCATATTTCTTTCTCATTCTAATTTCAATGATAAACTATAACTTGTTTACCTTTTGTAGAGACAACTGTGAAGATAGAGATCTTCACAAAGTAATTATGGAAGTAGTAATCACTGAGCATGGGACACAAACCACAAACCATGTTGTTCCAACTTTTTATCTTTTAACTTTTTATTTTGTAAATGGATATAAAAATGTAATACAGGCAACTTCGAACAATCCGGACCATTACATACAAGTCCTATTTATATCCTCCAGGTTATACTTACAAAACAATCCAATGTATTGCTTATCATTCTTAGGTACTCATTTGTTATTATTACTTGTTGTAAGATTATGATTGTACTGTATATTAATTTACTTCATCCTTGTGTACCACCTTAGTTCTGTTTGATTTGACACAACCAAATGTATTACATTTGAGTCCCAGAGTTACCCACCAAATCGAGGTTGTGGAAATAACGGAGACAAGGTACTTCACACTTCTTCTTTGCGTGTCGATGACAAATTAAATCGTTCCGGCCCAGAACTTAGCCACTTCGACTGCACTATTTGTGGCTTACATTAAGTCCTGCTGCGAATAGGTAACAGGGCAGGCAGGACAGGAAACTAAATGAGCCATGGACTGAACCACTGTCCCCACCTGAACATATTCTCCTTGCTCCAGCCGACCTGAACCCGAAGTTGATTTAAAGACTTCCAGATCGGCCATGGTAATCTTCACATCAGTAATAAATACAAAATGTTGTGTGTGAAAATATTAATAGGTACCTTACTATAGTTTATCTTACTTGTTTTTGAATGAACTTGTAGGTCTACTTTTATCCAGTTTACCTCCATCACTGGCTAGTGAGGACATTAGTAATAAATTACTTTTCTGCTAGCAAATATTGTTAAGAAAAGGCTTATCTATCTTGTTTTTGGATGAACTTATCTACTTCTTGATTCACCTACTCCCAAAACTTGTTGAAGGGTCGGGGTGTAGCAAAGGGGGTCCCATGTAGGTTTTTTTTTTGGGGGGGGGGGTGTGGGAGGAGTCAAATCTTTTCTCTAATGTTAATACTTTTTAAATAAATTGACTGAAAATCTTAATTCATTTTTTTTTACTGTATTTTACACAAAAAGTATTAACTTTAGAGAAAAAATTACAAGAGTGAAAACTATTTATTTTACGTTAATCTATCGTATAAAAATATAAAAATTGAAGGCTGCAGGTGCTCGCCAAATTGTCCCCGCCGCTAAGATCTTTTCTACCAATATTTTACGAAAATCCTTCAACTAAAAACCAGTTAGACCTAACTTGCGGTCGCCGACCCCTACCGGGGTACGCTCGCTCCGCTCGCTCGGCTCCCTCCGCCTGTTGTTGACACCAGTCTAACCTAACCTAACCGACTGTTCCAACTTGGGCAAGCCCCCCGAGCCCCCGGGATGGGGGGCTGTGCCCCCCTTGCCCCCCCCTTCGAGTTACGCCCTGTCTAGTATGTAAGGGTACCAAATATACAGAGCTCAACATTTGGCTCAAAAATCTAGTTACCAAATCATAAATAATTAATAAAAAGAACAAAAAAGAGTAAGCTGTCATTTTTTGTGAATTGATCAAAATTTTTAATTTTTTAAATTTTTTTTTGGACTTAGGTCCCGGACCCCTTTTCCGACACTACGTACAAGATCTGAAAATTTTACAAGTCCAGCTTCCATACTAATTTCAGTCGAAAATTCGGCAAAGTCGATGGCCCATACAAAAACGATCAAATTTTTTCTAAGTCCCGGACCCCTTTTCCGACTCTACGTACAAGATCTGAAAATTTTACAAGTCCAGCTTTCATACTAATTTCAGTAGAAAATTCGGCAAAGTCGATGGCCCATACAAAACGATCAAAATTTTTCTAAGTCCTGGGACCCCCTTTGCTACACCCTAACCGAAAATTTATTACCAAGGGTGCATAGAAGGGTGGTTTACTCGTAACTTACTTGGGTTGTTGTACAAACCACGAGTGTTTTCCACTCTTCCTGGGGTAGTCCAAAGCTAAATCAAACACTCCAACAGTGGCCCGCGTCACCTTGAATAGAGCCCTTGCGTTCACATCGGCAACAAAACACAGTTTCCTCTGGTTCCTCTTCACTGTATAATACTTAATTCCAACTAGATATGCTGTTTCAGTGTGTAAGACAGCCATAACACAGCAGTTTGCGCTAACGCAAGACCGACAACGCCGTTGACTTATGCTGTCGTTGTTACTATACAAAATTCCGCGAAAACTTCATCTTGGGCATAGTTGCTAATACCACTTCTGATCTAATAAGTAGATTATAAGTAGATTATAAGTAGAAAACCATCTTACACACGTAATTATTATATTTTCACAAGAGCTACCAAATTGGCGCGAGAGCACACTGTCTATCTGTCAAAGTCCTCCCACTAGTGTTGTGCGCATGCGCTCTATGGACACTACGACTAGTGATGTAGCAATATCAATAAAGTTCGGTTAACAATACTTACCATTTTTATAAATTTTACTCGTACGTCCAGTCGGCGGAGAGCCGCAATACAAATGGTTTGATTTTAAAACGTGCTTATTTATTTTTTAGATTATGTCTACTTACAAAACAGCAAAAACTAGATGACGTTAATTCTAACTATTTTGTCAATCAGACAATATATGGCACTATAATAAAATGAAACTGTTCGTGATACAACAAATGAGTGTTCTTCTGGTACAGAACACAAAAAAAAAGCTTAATACCTATAGTTTGCCATCCATTGTTAGTTTTTTGAGCGTACATACATTAGCTTTCTTACTTCAAATCCGGCCATAATATATCAAAGACATCTATCGATTTTATAACGAACTAATGAACCTTGCATTGTAATGAGATTAAGGTAGGTAAGGTGCACACCTTGCATTGTCGAGAGCAATCTGTAGCAGTAGGTACATATTGGCTAGATGGCGCCTTGTTCTAATAATGTCTCAGTTTTTGTGTGTTTTTATTTTAATAATAATAATAATAACTTTATTTATTTCCACACCACAAGAAAAATAATTTTAACATACACCAGAAACAATATCGTGTTCTTGTGGAGGGCTGATGCCTAAGCTAGGTTTATATATAAACCTGTATTATAGGTCATCAGGCCTTCCCTCACAGCACAGTAAACTTAGTGCACTAGAAATACTAAATTTAGTGTAGATATAAAAAGTATATGTCGGTATGTCTGATCATCCACTAGGAGACAGCATCCACTAAGAAGAGAAGAAGAGACATAATGAATATTACTTTTAAAATCAATAATCATCCTTTTAGCCCTACGACAACAAGTCTTGGGATCGGAATGACTGAACATCCACTAGGAGACAGCAACCACTAAGAAAAGACGTAATGAACATTACTAATAAGAGTTTGATCATTGTTTTGGAGAAAGAATTGAGTCTTTTTCATTTACATGAGCATCAAGGAGTAGTTTAGTGACTTCTGTCTTCATCCTATACATGGGAAGGTTTCTAATGGTGACTTTTTTATTAATGAAAGTGTATAGCCCGTGGTGCTGTGAAGATATAGAAACGCAGAGCGAATCTTGTTCTAACATTAGTAGTAGGACAACTGAAAACTCTTTTATTTAAATCGGGTAGATTTGGAACTGTGACTTGATGGTATCTAGTAATGCATCGTAGCGCATAGAGCTTACGCACTGTGAGTACACCAGACACACTATATACCCCGTTACTAGGACATAGTATGAGTGACATAAGTACTTTTAAAACTGCTCGCTGTGCTCTTTCCAGAAACATAAAATGCGTTTGCGCTGCCCCGCCCCAAGCAACGATACAATAAGTCAAGATAGATTCACAAAGGGCTTTGTACGTCTGTATTAATAGTTTAAACGTTGCTACTTTTCTTAGATTTTTAAATATATATATATAAGTTTTCGCACTCGCTTGGAAAGTAACAATATATGTGGACCCCAGTTTAAGTTCTCGTCTATCATAATACCAAGGTATTTGTATGTGCCCACTCTTTCTAATTTTGCGCATTGGCAATTTAAGCTTTGGTTTTGTTCCAATCTGTTTCTATTGCAGGGGTGCGTATGAATAGTGATCTGGAAGCTGTCTTGTGGGGAGCCAGCTTTGGTTATACAGAAGCAAAGGTATTTTGTTTTAGCGGTGTTAAGGGTTAGTAGACTGTTTTCTAGCCATGTATAGTGACACGAGTCAGCCCCAGCTCTGTCCTATCCCTCACTTCATCCCACGAGGAACCGTGAAAAATAAGCGCAGTGTCATCTGCAAACATGAGAATTTCACCTCCAATTAGTTCTAGATTGCACAGCTCATTAATGTAAAGGAGAAAAGCGAAAGCGAAGGACCGAGCGTGCTGCCTTGCGGCACTCCAAACGTACAGATGGCGCTATCGCTTAAGATTCCATCAACCTTCACCTTTTGCGACCTGTTACATAAATAATCCTTGAACCAATTCAAGGTAACACCTCTAATACCAGCATTTTCAAGTCGAGCCAGCAGTATTGGAACCGAAACGGTATCGAAGGCTTTTTGTAAGTCTAAGAACACCGCGGCGCACTTGCGTCCTGAGTCAAGGTGATTCACAACAGAGGATGTCAATTTTAGAACGGCGTCTTCAGTAGATTTATTAGCCCTAAAACCATATTGGTTACTCGCAAATACATTTTTTGTCTCAAGGTACTTTACTAGTCTTTTATTAACAAGTTTTTCAATTATTTTAGAAAGAGTAACAAGCAAAGAGATGGGTCTATAGTTGGACGGTTCTTTTTTGTCACCAGCCTTGTGTATAGGAGACACTAGTGCCTGCTTAAATTTCGATGGGAAAATACCTAATTCAAAATTTTAGTTACAAATAAATGCAATAGGTTCTATTAGAGCATGTCGCAGATTCTTGATAAATTCTGTTGAGATATTATCGCAACCATAGGCACATCTACTTTTAAGTTTACCAATTACTATATCAATCTCAATCATGTCAGTTGGAAAGAGTGTCATTGATTCACAGGGTGAGTTGCGGCTTCTAGCATTAAATGCTAGCTTAGTCTCATTTGTATCTAACTTTTGTAATGTTATATCAGCTAATCGACCACCAACATTGCTAAAATAATTATTAACTTTGTTCAGGGAGTCCTTCGTTCGGAGTATCCGAAATATTTAAAAGATCAGTCGGTATTTGATTTACGGCTTTGATGTCACAAACTTCCTTTATTGTGTTCCAAGTGCCCTTTGTATTGCCTTTGTTAGTAATTAATTGTTTTCGATAGTAGTCTTTCTTCAAATATTTGACAATTTTATTACACAAATTTCGATAATTTACATATATGGTTTTTAATTCATCGCTATAAGCTGTCTTTAGTTTTTTATGCATCCTGTCTCTTTTATGCATTGATCGTATTACGCCTACTGTTATCCACGGTTTAAGCGGTTGCCTTCGTCTTGCAATTAATTTTGTTATAGAAAAATTTAATATACAATACTGTAGTTTATTAATTAAAAAGTCAGCAGCCCAATCTACATCACAGCTACCGTAAAATTCGTCCCAATTTATTTTTTTAAAATATTCAATAATTAGCTCATAGTTAAATCTCGTTACACTATTTTTTAAGGGTTTTCGAGATAGCCCGGTATTTTTCGCGTAGTACAGTACGGTTGTATGGTCGGTGATTTTAGGGGGCGTATAAACTATAGTCTGCCAATGATGGTTGCACCTAACAGCGAAATGGTCTAAGCAGGTGCCAGATTCTGGTCTCGTTGGGTATTTGACGCCTTGTACCAATCCGCTCGATGCAATAGTTTCAAGATAGTCGCATGTTGATCTACAAGAGGTATTTAATGTGTCCCCCGTTAGAATTAGGTTTTTTGTGGTTATACTGTTTAGGAGTATCCCCAATGAAATAATAAATTACGTTGGATCTAGGAAACTAGGTGGACGATAAACACCAACCACAGTGGTATCATCGTTAATTTTAAGAACCAGACAGTTGCATTCTTTTACAAAAACAGGTTCATAAACCGAAACCTCCAGCTCCTCTTTTACGTAAACAACAAGTCCGTCATTTTTATTGTAGCTATTCTTAGTATAGAACATTTTGTAGTTCGTCATGGACGGAGGAGTAAAGTTGTTATTAGTCCAGCACTCACTTAAAACAAAAACATCTATGTTTAGATCTATATATGACGAAAACATAACTAAATTATCGAAATTTTTATTAATGCTACATATGTTTTGATTAAGTATACAAAAGTAGTCTTTACGGGAATTATTAAAAGAAACTAGCGCTTTCGAGGTCACTGTAGGGTCGGAAATTTTATTACACTGTATCTGTCCCGTGTTGTCGATACCGGTTGCTAAGTAATTATTATTAATTGGATCGAATTTGAAGAGTACATATTCGTGTCGCAACTGTAAAATATAATTAAATGCTTGTAAAAATTGGCTTGTAAAAATATGTGTTGCAGTGTGTGTTGTGTGTAAAGTACGTGTAAGCTGCCGTCCGCTAACTATAATGCCGTTAACTAGCATCTGAGCAAATTTCACTTTTTGATGTTTTCCGAATCAGAAAAAAAAGCTTAATCGAACCATCTTACTCATATTTTTGTATCTTGTTTAGTTTCCGAGATAAAAAAATTAAAATGCCGTTAACTAGTTGGTTTTTGCAAGAATACAATGCTATAACACAGTTAACTTCATTTGCTTAGCTTAATAGCGGTTAAAGGTTTTTAACTTTCATTTCGACCTAAAATTCTATTAAAATTACATAACTTTATTGCCGCTACTTAACTTTCCTTACCTAGAAGAACGTTAAAGTACTTTAACAACAATATTGTTAAGTTTTCTTCTGAGTGGTAGTATTTCAATCCCATACTTAAAAGCCGTTATATGAAAAAACAAGACAAAAATGCGGTTAAAGTTCGATAGCGGCATTTAAGTGTTTTAATTCACGTTTTATTTTATTCAAATTACAGTGGTAATTTCGCTAGCAACGGCAAATCAATGTAAAAATGTACTTATTTTGTAGTGTTTTCAAGACTAAAATGCGGTTAACCCACATTCCTTGTCTAAAATGCGATTAAGCCATCTCCATACCACCGCGAGCAGTACGCAAAGTACTTGCTGCGCGCGTGCTAAGACCTACTTTTCTTATAAGATACCTGTCTAATAGGAAAAGTAGGGTAATACATGAACAAATATTTAGGTACTTTTTACAGCTATTTGTTAAAATATTTCTATAATAAGTTACTTCAATTAAATATGATCGATTTCTTAAATCTATCTTCATGCACGAAATTAGTAGTAATTTTACTAGATGAGCTATAACTTAAATGAATGTATTCATTTAATACACGATCACCTGCATCATCATCATTTCAGCCGCAAGACGTCCACTGCTAAACATAGGCCTCGCACTATAGGTTTATCTGCATAAAATCAAATAAATTATTTAAAACATTAATACCAAATAATACTGAACTAAGACCAATTCTCACCGCTCGAACCGCTCGCGGTGTGGAGGTACCTTTAAGTGTACAAAGTTCAAGGTGGTTCAAGGACACGTTTCGCGAGTGCTTGCGTTTGATTCGATCTCAAATCAATCAGTTCGGCGCAGGAGCTTGGAAGAAACGGACGACGACGCGCAGCGCGCTCGCTCTCTCATCGGTCAAAAGGGTGAATCCCCGTAACTCTAAAACCTGCCTCAAGGTTAGCTTTACACTGTTGAGCTCCCAAAGTGAGAGTTTTTTTACGAGTGCTGTAAAACAGTCTTTCGGTAGAGCAACAATTTTTCTGCCTCTTGTTATTTCTCTCCAAGTTAGAAGGACATTTCTCCAATTAGCTTTAAGAGAGCTGAAATAGCCTACATCAAGGGGTTGGAGTAAGTGAGTCGAGTTTGGTACTAGGCACACAAACTTTATGTTGTTCTCTTGGCAGATTTTTAATGTGTTCACCGAGATGTGAGAGCTCAGATTGTCACATAATAATATTTTTTTCCTTCTTTTTTTAGAGCAAATGGAAGAAAATGATACTTGAACCAGTCGTCAAAACTCTCGAGATCTATACAGCCACTTTTGGACACCGTCATCCGTGATCCAGGTGGAGCCCCAATAAGCCAGTTGGACCAAGCATTTTTGGCTTTAAAAATAAAGTAAGGGGGAAGGATTTCTCCTGCAGCATTCCCACAAAAGACGGCTGTATAGCATGATTTTGTTGAGTTACGAATCACTTCTGGGTTCCGACATTGTCGTTTAAAAAGCTACTTTTTCTTCTTAGGGTCGTCGTGGAAACCAGTTTCGTCGAAATTAAAGATGTTCTCTGGTGGTACATTCTGGATTTCCGTTTCGAGGTTGTCGAAGAATTTATTTATTAACTCCTCGTTAACTTGAGCGCGGCTTCTACTAATATTATGCCCCAACCTTGCTTTTAAATCTGGGTGTCTCTCTAGAAACAGTTTACCCCATTCCCAGCCTGGACGATTATTCTTAAAAACCTTAACTTTTCTGTTTGTCGAGTTCAAGTATCTTTGTATTATTAAAGTAACATCTTCAATGCCTATCGGGATCCCTCCATCTGCTAACGCCATGACATGATCTTTTATAATGTTTTCTTCTTCTTCACGTAAAGTTGTGGGCCTACCTACTTTTTCTACATGTTTTTTGTTTATTTTATTGTGTTTATTGGTATTTTATATTCTTTGGCAGCAGCCTACGCAGTTAGTGTCCCAGATCCAACCTTTTCTAAGCATTCTTCTAAAATAGCTGGTGTGTAGTTGGATTTTGATCCATATCTGTGGGTGCCAGCTTCTGGGACTTTCTTCTTTCTAGGCATCGTGACTCGACTATACCAGCTGAAAAAGTAAAGTGTGTTATTCATTATGTATTTAAAAATATATTTACTGTTTATTTACTTTCGTGCATACGAGTATGTGTACAAATCAATTGTTATTTAACTTTTAATACATGACTGTACTATTTCAAAGTTACCAATAGTAAAAATAATTGATTGCATAAAAAACAGGGTAACTTTGATACTGTCAAAGTTACCCAGAATTGTTTCAAATTACGACATACTAGGATTTTTCGCAATTTTACAGAAGATGCATTATTAAAACGACAAAAATGGTTTGTCTTTCCGAAATAAGATACACTAAAGGTCGCAATAAGTAGTTTTACATACCTTGATAGCAGCAAATTTTCGAGTTATCAAAAAAGTTGAACACCGAAAAAACACAACGTTTGCGCGCGTTAGTTTTTGACATTTACTTGGTTTGACAGCTTTTTTTTTAATGCAGTTCGTTTACGAAGGTTGTTACGTACACGAATTGTATAAATTTAATATGATGCAGTAAATGTTGCCCACATAAAAAGTAAAAACATATTTTGAGATTTGACTGTCAAAGTTACCCTCGTGAATCAAAGTTACCCCGATTGACTGTACTCATTTACAAATGATTTTTTTAATATGATTGATGTGTGCCTTACAGTCAGACTGAAATAATCTAGAATAAGAAAATATAATGATAAAAAATATTCCAATGGATCTCATTTGATTAAGACAATGTTGATGTCAATTATTTGAATAAAAAACAATTTTAATAAAGGATACAAGTTTTTATTTTTATCTGCTTTAATGCATTATAAGGTATTTTTTAAATTATCAACGTTCAAATACTAAGCAAAATTGCCGTTACAATGGAAGGTTTTGTTTTAAGCTGCATTTTAGCCTAACAATAAACACTATGAATAATGTACAAAAAAACATTCAAAATTTACAGTGTAACACGTAAGCTTAAATGCAGCTAAGTGCCGTTAACTGCGATATAGTTAAGTAAAATTTTGTGTGTAAAAATACAAAAGCATTAGCTAAAATGCCGTTAGACATTCTGACGGCGTTTTAGTCCGGGAATCATTATATAAATTAAAGCATTTTACAATATAGATAAAATAATTGAAAATCAAACACTACAACGCCGCTAAGGTAGTCCTAACGGCATTTTAGTTGTGTGTTCATGAAATAATATTTATAATAATACTTAGTTAAAACGTATAAATTGATTTATTTCAAAACATATTACACATAGCAATGTGGGAGCTTAACTATATTAAAGCTATTTTAAATATCTACGTAATGGTATCATTAAGTCATACATTAGTCATTTAGTTTTCAAACAGCAAGCATTTTTCCGTTCCCGCACTTTAACCCCATTTATCTCGAAACTTGGTTTTGGTACTTAACGGCATTATAGTTAGCGGACGGCAGTAAGTGTGTGTATGTTTATATTGTCGCTTTTTTATTCTATTATTTAGGTAATCTTTGGTATATATATCTAAGATATTTGTTAAATAAAGACCAGTTTTTGCAAACACTTTTCAGAATTGATTTGAATCGGTTTATCATTTGGATTTTTCCGCACAAATATTTTACCATTAAGTTGCCAGCATGAGTAACCGTTGTTCTTTGATACTTGACGTGTATCATATAGGAGTTTTCTGATGATCATCAATATAGATTGGAATTGTGTTTCCCGGTAAACCGATTGTCTTGGTGTTCAGCTTCTCATGGACTGGGCGATTCTTGTTAAACAGACGCGCTGACGACAAAAACTCGTTCCTTTTAGAAACGGAGTAAAACTCGACAACAATAGGCCTGACCTTGTCAGCTTTTCCCGGTAGGCGAAGTATGTCGCGGATTTCTGCTGGTGAGATGGTGTAGTTGATCGCTTTGCCTATTTTTGACAGCATGTTAGAAGATCAGCTGTTTTTTCACTGTCCGTTGTAGGTACATTTCTAATTTCTATGGTTGCCGACCTTGATTGCAAGTTCATATCCTGAATACGTTTTTCGAGCAATTGTATGTTTTCCAAATTTTCTTATTTTTCGTTCTCCAGCTTTTGAATAGAAGTTTTCATATTTTCATGTTCGGTGTTAAAGAAAGTCATGCTGTTATCGATCTGTACGTGGGCTTTTTCAAGTTGCGGAGTCCTTGATGTCAGAAATGTATCTAGTAAGTATGGACAAAGTGGTATCCTGATCGATTTTCCATTGTGTTAGTCTTGCGTCTTGTTCGGTCTTCCAAGTGGCTAAGACGTTAGCAGGTGGATTCACGTTATCTGTCTGCGTCGGCAGCGGCGGCGGCTGTTGCGGCGGCGAGGTGCATGGCCGAGCTCGTTTATTATTTCGCGTCGTAATATTGTCAACACCTTCGCTGATAACTGAATCATCACTACAAGTGGTCACTAAGTTAGACTCAGATAGGGCCTTTTCCAGGCTTAGAGACTGCTTGGGGGGAGGGGTCCTTTGCGCCTTCATGTTATAGGTACTCGGAAGATAAATCAAGTACTATTGTCGTAATAAGTGTATTATCCAATATAGTTTGAACGTCCGTCCGTCTAAACTAGGTCGCCGAATCACTAGTAGCAAACGCGTGCCCCGGCGCAGCCGCTAGTAGCAGCCGCTACAACAAACCGTAGCTCGTAGCACTGACGTCGTCGTCGCCCGCACGTTGCCCTCCCACCGCGCAGCTAGGAGCCGGTTTTTTCGCTGTCCGGTCGACGCAGTTGTGTGGCGTCTCAGGTAAGCGGTCACACCAAAAAACGCATTCAACGTCCTAACACAAGGTTCAAATCCAGTCGGAATCGCTCAAGCTCATACGCATAGGTCTGTCTGCAGTAAAGCGGCAGTAACAATGCACCTCCACTATCTCACTCTAGCCCCTCCCAGTGGGCGGAGCCAGTCCATTAGATCTGCGCAAGAGTGACAAGCACAGGTGACAAGGAATCGATTGATCACTAAAATGACGAATCGCAGATAAACACTTCAATTATAATGCGGAACAAATTCGTGCGGTCACTAGGCGCGACCGCTCTCGACAAGCGCGGAGAGGGAAGCGATTTTAAACGATTTCTTCAATTTGTTTCTATCAATCTATCATATCTATTATTTCTGTTGCTGTAATTTTTTTTTATATTCTTATTTTATTAAATTTTAATTTGTTTCTATGACAGTAAATTAAAAAAAAAAAATAAGGACACATTAAGTTGTAAATTTGTATTTTAAAATATATAAACTAACCTTGCATCAAACTTAACCTAACATAAAAATTTTCTTTTTATATTAAACTAAATTATTGGAATAAAAAAAAATACATTGAACTTAACCTAACATAAAACTTTATTTTACTTAATATGAAACCAAATTATTAGAATTAAAAAAACTACTATGTACATTGAACTTAACCTAACATAAAAAAATTTCATTTAATATTAAACCAAATTATTTGAATAAAAAAAATACATTTAACTTAACATAAACGAACAGAAAAAAATCTAAGCAAACACAAGGTACTTTGAGCATATAAATCTTTAAATCTAAAAAAATATTCTACAACTCTAACAATTTCTTGAACCCTTAATCGATAGTATTGTCCCTCTTGTGTAACACTTAATAACCTAGTTGGTTCCGCACGACAAACAGGGCACTTATTAGAACGTTCTAATATAGAAAAATAACAAGAGCGACACGATAAATGAGAACACACATCAAAACGCACTCCCTTTCAACTTCCTCAAGACACACCGGACATTTTGTTTTGGTGGTGTACATCAGAGCCAAGCGATCTTCCTCAGGCTCCACCAATTTCTTTATCTCTTCCTTGTGGACTTTTATTTCATCCTTAACACGGGCTAGTTCTTGATTCATTTTGCGAACTATTAATCGCATACGATTGAAGTAATAATCGGTTTTTTGTGTAATTTTTGTGAGGTGTCCTTTAATCCTGTTTCGTGTCATCTCAAGTTTTTTCAATTTTGAAACAGCCATATTTTTAATTATACGCTTGAGCAATCTCTTCTTGTTCGGTAGGGGTAGGCCCAATGTCGTCTTGAAAGAGCAGGGTCTGCAAGGCAGCATCCTGTGATGCACTCGTGAAGTCCGAAGACGGAGGGTTTTTACCCTCAATAATAACCTGTTCCGTGATAATAACATTAGCGGACATGGTGAAGGGCACGTCTGGGAAATAATGATATTTTATTAGCGAACACAAAACTTGAAGACACTCATTCTAAAGGCATGTTCATAATGTAGTTTTATAAACACTAATCATAATTACTTGTAAAAACCATCGAACAAAACAAAAAACTGACTCAAAGGCTACCTAAGCGCCCACTTACAAATATTGATATTTTAAACTATTGCAGAGATATTCTATATTTTAGAGGTGTTTTCATGAGAGATGAGTTACCAAACCACCCTTTCTTTAAAGAATGTGGAATTATTAATCTTGACAGTTCTCAAAATTAGAGTAGCATTTAGTTTAGATTTTAAGCCTTTATTTTGTTGCATGTCCTAAAATGTTCTGTTGGCAACCGAATAAATAAAATAAATAAATAAAATTCTGGTACACATTAGGTAGCCTATGCAAAATTAAATAAATATGTGGAATATTTTGACAGCTATGGAAGTTTACCTATTATTTTACCTATTATTTTTTATTATTTACCTTATTTATTTTTTTATTTTATTTATGGACCTTTACGGACTCAATTTGCTGATGTTTTCACTCCGTGTATGGGCAACGGCTGCGATATGATACGTAAAACGTAAAAGGAATGGCTATGTACTTGCATAGCGCGCTCCTTAATTAGCCCTTTGGCACAGTTGGAAGTGACGCGCTTTCTGTACCGTAGGTCGCGGGTTCGACTCTTCGATTTGCTTTGGGAATTGAACGAATTTGTGCGATAAACATAGGCGTTTGTTCTGTATCTGATTTTTTTTATCTATCTGTTTTATGTATGTATATTAGTCTCTGATACCCATAGTACAGGCTTTACCTAGTTTGATTGGGATAAGACGACCTGGAGTGTACCCAAAAAATAAAAGTGCGTTTTTTTATGTTCTAAAATACTAAAACCAATATAAATAATTAGAAGATACTTACCATTTTTATAAACTTTTACTCGTAGGTCCAGTCGGAGATCCACAATACAAATGGTTTGCTTTTAATACGTGTTTATTTATTTTTTTAGAATACATCATTTTACTATATTTTAATTTAGATAATAGATTTAGCATTTGCCGTTGCAAGAGATATAGCAGCAGATTCAAATATAAATATTCCTCGCGTAATTGCTGTATCAAAAAGTTGGAGGCATACTACCTTTGATACCAATTTTTGCTGGTTTATCTGCCGCTGGTGGTTTAGCATTGGTGGAGCGACAGGCATAACTACAGCCATTAGTGCAATAAAATCAGCCAAATAACGCTTGGAAGAAACTTAAGCGACATAATCAAAGAATAGAAGAAATAAGTATAGGGCGAGGCTTACGTCTCAAACAACATGGAGATAAATTGAAGATATGCACAACAAAAAAAAACAAAAACAAACACGATAAATGTATAGAATATGTAAGTAGATACATACGATACATCTATCAATTTAATAGCGAACTAATGGTGCTTTGCGTTGCAAAGATATGCACCTTGTATTGTAACGAGATGCAATCGCGACAGTTTTTTATTAGTCATCACATACTTAGGTTATACCTGCAAGATGGCACCTTATATCAAAATATATTGTCTCACAGTTTTAAGTTTTTTTAATTTTAAATTGATTTAATAATCTACTATTACCATAGATAAATAAACGATTTGATGTTAATTGCGTAGCCAAATAGTTTGCATACAGGCTGTGTAATGTATATCAAATAATAGGATTCATTTGAAAAAACTACGCCATCGCTGCCATCTATACTTTTCTTTTTCTATTTACCTTCTTGCCCACTATAAAAACAAATGTCAAGATAGAAACTCTCATTTTGATTTGACTTTACTTTAAGAAAAGGAATCAAATTAGCCTAAAAAAAATTCTTTCCAAGTTTAAAATATATTTTAATAAAAAGTAATGGAGAGTGCAATTGAAAAATGTGTACAAGTTTGGTTTGGGAATAAATGATATAGAACGAATTTAATTGATATTGATCCTACTGGAACTATTTTATATTTGGTTGATATTATGGATCAACAAGCAGCACTCAGGAATGAAGAAGATTTGTGGATAATGGCTCGGGAGAAATTAACAAATAAATTATGTAAAGAATTAAAGACCAATGGAAAAGTGTATCTATCTTCAGATTATGACGCAAAGGGTATTTTGGATGAGTGCTTGACTACTTCAGGATTAAAAAGTCATTTAACAGTGCCAGCCAAAATGACGACAGTTATTCATCAACCAGATAAAGATGGGCCTTGGAAATTTGAAATTATACCTTCAGCTTTTCGTTATCATAAAATCTTTGCATTTTACGATTAAACCCATACCCTATCTAACCACTAAAATAAAAATATATGAATATTGTACTATAATAACACTGTTTTAATTTAATTTTAAATCCACCGTTTATTCCTCCTTTAAAATTAAAACATTAATAATTTTAGAATATCTATACGAAATAGAAATCTTTAGCAAATCAAGAGACATCTATCAAATTAATAGCGTACTGATTACTTAGTAATAAATACGTAACTGACATTGTAACGAGACGAGATGAATCTATCAAGACATCTATTAATTTTATAGCGAACTAATGATGCCTTGCATTGTATGTAATGAGATATGCACCTTGCATTGTCTTGATGCTATATCTGTATGTTATGATGCTTACTTAAGTGCTACCGATTATATCTGCTAGATGGCGCCTTATACCAATAATGTCTCATTTTAAAAATAAAATCAAATGCTAACAGTCAACTATAAAACTAAAACGATGTAAACTCCTAGGTTCGTTTCGTCATAGATAAATAAGGGGGTATAGATTGTTCTTTTCATACTAAGAGTTTTGCTATTTAAGAAAACTGTACTAGATGGCGTTACTTGGCTTGTCGGAGGTAACATTTGTCTTAAATGGCCAAATTAACGCATTTTTCATCTCGAGGATTCAATATTTATTTTTTATTACTATAATAACAATGTTTTTTCATTACTAGACACAATAAATCAACAATTACTCACTATTCAAATTAGCACTCAATTTATTGAACCATTAAACTAAAAACCAAAAACCTTTTCACGTTAGGAGAGCACGCAGTTATTCTGATTTTCAACAGATGGCGTTTTTAGAAATAGCGCGTGCACGACTTAGGGTGGGGCGAAAATATTTTTTTTTTATAATTTTCTTTTTCCTGTGTTTTCAATCGATGTTCCATAATATTTGATGTCTTGCTGCAAAATTTCAGATTTCTTAATTAATTCCTTATGGTGGCGCAGTAGATCTGATTTTTTAAATTGTTTTAGTTTAGAGGTACAAATAAAAATATATTTAAAACGCAATTTATATTTATTTTTGAATAGTGAAACTTAATAATAAGTAAACATAAACATAAAATTTGAAATTACTTAGTAAAACGCTCTTTTAAAAAAAAAAAAACTTTAATCCGAATATTCAGCGTCAAAAATTGATATTTGGTCTCAAAAACTGGTGTTTTGTCTTGCTTTTATCCTGGTGCGAATAAAACTATCTCTGGCTTCTGGTCCACAAACAGGTAATGAAGCCTCTGTTACAAGCTTGACGCAACTTTCCACTGCTTGAGTGCAGCAAGGAAACTTCTCATATTCAAGCAAAGTATTTCCTGAGGAAATTAAGTCTAAAATTTCAGTGTGACTATATTATTTTGTCATTGGAGATTCTGTTAATTTTTTCTTTCGCCCAATCTATCAAATCATAATAATTTTACGCATCAGTTTTAAATTCTGAAAGGTGAAACTCGCGCACCTGCTTTCCCTTTGTCTCTTTTCTCGCCTTTAATACTTTTCAAAGAGCCAGTTCCCTTATTTGTGAAGCATTATCTTGCAACATAGCCAGCAATATATTTTATGAGTATATATGCGAAGAATGTATATCTTTGAATAGTTTTTAAGACAATGCTCATCTCGTAAATACAAACATCTTTTTACCATCCTAATAACATGAACCGGAGTCCGGACCGTGCCTACAAGATGGTTTGGACTTGATATCAAACCAAGTCGGTGCGTACACTTTCATGATGAAAATAGTTAGTTTTCTCAAGTTTTCTGTTGGTTCAGCTATTCCAATATACAAACGAAGAATCCTATTTGCACAAGTCAACCATCGCGAATGTTCTAGTTTTCCTGGATCTCTGCTAGCAAAGTTTGGTGAGACCGTGCCAGCATTGTCGAAGAAAACCTGCTTTTTGGTATCACAGCGCAACTTTTTCATACTTTTGTACCTGTTATAGTACAAAATCAATCTTGCAACAACTTGTTGATGACTAATCGTCGGAATTGATGCCTTTTTCCATATTTCTTCTGTGCCAGAAGCAATTATTTCAGATATCTCCTTAACTGAAGGGTCGTTTCCATTATTTCGCTCAAGCAAATCGTTTCTTATCCACAAGTAATACTTTATGACATCACAATACATTGGCAGCATATTGCTACTTAATTTAAGCGGTTCACCAAACACAGAACAACTCAAATCTTTCCGAATTTTAGCGATTTTAAGAATTTATAAACTCTTTATATTTGTGAAACAAAAACGTTCACTTCACTTCTTTATCAGCACCGATTATCAAGAAAATATCACAAAGTTCAAGTCTTTTCACCTATCAAATACTAAATATTGTTATTCACACGCGAAATAAGACTATTAACAGAGGAATAATAGCTTTAAAGTGACAAACGATTAGGATATTGCGGGTACAAGATAAAAGTAAAATTTTATTTTTATAGTAAACTACACTCTTCATGCGCCACCTTAAAACAAAGTTGTAGACTATTGTTTTTTTGTATGTATGATGCTTTTCTATAGGGTCATCGATTTATAATACAGGAGAAACAAAAAAAAAATATGCAATTTTTTATAAATATTTTCACTCCACCCTGCACGTGTGTTGCGGACTATTTTTAGAAGCCAGTTGGTAAATGCTTTGATGAAGACATCAGAAAATAAAAATTGCTTAGATGACGATGACGTGTATATTGAAAATGATGACGAGGTGGCCAACAAGAAGAGTGATGATAAGTTACAGCATGAAAAAATTTCGAATTCTCCTGACGATGATGACGTTGGACTCATGTCTGGAAAAACCAAGCCCGAGCAAGCAATACAATATATGCGAAAAAAGGACACGAACGGAACACTCTGTTACACTGGAGGAATGTTCAGTTACTTACTTTGCTGGTTATCTAGCAAAAAAATGCCTTGATGTGAATAAATGCGAAGTTTGTAAAGAAACTTTAATAAAGAAAGAAGAATTATTAACAGACCCGAATCAATTATTGATTATAAATAAAATTTATCCAAGTACCTATGCTCCAAAGCTGCTTGCACCTTCAGAATCTTTGCTAAACCTGGTGGACGAATCTTTGAATATTTACAGCAAGCATTTTAACACTATGAAACACAAATTAAATTTAAAATTAAACATGTACAATTGCATAAAAAAGAATTTAGTGTCTGAAAGCAAGATTTGCCAAACGCATGAAAAATTTGTGATTTATCATCTACTTTTAGTAAAAATTTATGATTTCTGTAAGTCACAAAAGAAAAATGTTTTAGAAAACAAAATCAATCCGAAATTAAAGATAATAAAAAACATGTAGGTAATTAAATGATGGTCTTTTCCTTATTTCGCTGAACCCGATTTTTTCACAGGCATAGGTAATCTCTCACGGGTTAAGAAGATTTGGATAAGAAACATATTTTGCATAACATTTATCATCTGAATTCATCACCTCTCTTTTGTCACATCACACTAACATTTTTGTGAAAATATATTTGGATGTTTGCTCCGCTTTCACGCCTAAACTACTAAACGAATATGGATGAAAATTGGAATAGATATAGTTTGTACTCTGGAGTAAAACAATCGAGACTTTAAAAAAATATATATTTTTACCACGTCTTATTCCCACGGGAGAATTTTATATAACGCAAGCGTAGCCGCGGGTGGACCGCTAGTTGTTCATAAAAACGGAAAGGATGACTGGTTTTTAAAATTAGAATTAGAGCGTGATTTCGGAATGCAATAATGGTGTTTATGACGTTATAGTTGAATCTAGCTAGAATAAAGTGTTACACCACTCATGTGTTGAAACTTTATATCTTTACGAGTGCTTACACCCAATAAACAGAATTTTGATATTTTGTGGGTTACGCCACTTTTGCACTTTTGCCTTTTAATGTCAAACGGCTGACAATTTTTGAAAAGTAAATATGGTCCTTGTTATCTTTTTATTTTATTTTTATTTTCCGCGTAACTTTTTTTTTTTTTATTTTATTAGAACCTTCTCGTGACAAAAACAAACTCAACAAAAAAATAATTAGCTAAATCGTTCTAGCCGTTCACGTGTGACGCCGTGGTGGTAACAAAGGCAAATAGGGATTCACTATTAAAACATAGTAAATATTAGCATAGAGAGTGAGTTTACCAATAAAGACGTAAATGCGATATGGGGACCCGGGAGCGTGTCGGAAGTAAAGACGTGTTGTGCGTCAGACGAACGTATATTGACTACCAGCTAATACTTAGATGCTAACTTATATCTATATGTATGTGGTTGAGTCACACACTACACCTCCCCCGTTTTTTTGAAAAAGAAAGAAATATTATTAAATATTTATTTCTTTTTTACATTTATTCCTATTATTATTCCAATTTCGAAAGTATTATATTTAAATGTCAGTATACTATTTATTTTTATGTAAAATATTTCGTTCTTAAAAAATTTAACCAATAGTTTATTGATATGATAATTATCATCACTTTCACATTAGTGAATGTTTTATATTCTTAACCTGTCATAATGTTAAAAATATTTATCAATGTTTGTTGTTTATAATCTTTCAAAATGAATATATCCATCTACTACACGTACTGCACTATATTATGTTTTATATTATCTTAAAGTATGTACTGTTGGCAACTTTTCATATTATTTTTTTTTCACTTTAATACACTTCTTTCTATCTACTTAATATATAACATTAATGTCTACAATACATCAATTTAACAAATAACATACGCATAATAATTATATTTTAATAGCAAAGTTTGTAGCATGTTTACTGTACTTATTTATCTTTTAGTTTATGCGTATTTTATTTGATATTTTCGACCTTATACCTATACCTTCTACTACCTATATTTGTCAATTCCAAGTTTTTTTTTTGCTAGATATAATAGTCACATTCAGTTTACTATACATAATACCTATTCAAAAACATTTTTCTCTATAGATCAAATCAGATCAGATCAGATCAGATGCGCATCGTCAAGTCCTAGCCAAGCGTCCTTGGTATTGGAATATTAAATATCAATAATTACTTTACTAGAAGCTTACATTTCGTAATTACATGTCATGACGTCATTATTTCATTAATCCTACCTAGGTCCATTTTACATAGCACGCTTAATACATTTTATATTTAATTTATTTATATATTTTTTATTTATTTATTTATTGGGTACCGGTCCCTTTTATAAATTTTATTATTATTCATGGTACTTTATAACATGAGTGAGTCGACTCTTTATTAATACATATTGGCATCTTTGTGCCTTTTATGGGTCGTGACCACGTCCTTACATTTTGTACTTATTTTTGAGGTCATGCTTTAAGTCATCACAGGACTCCAACTAATCTCACAGAGCAAATCTCGTTGACACCATGATCGATTGAAGGATCTGACACCCAATGTACCATTTATTTAGAATAGAGTCATATTTTTTAAGACACAGTCTCCAACAGCATTCACACCGGAAGCTCGTCCGTCCTATGACTAGACTGAAGGATTTAATTTAGACCTCTATTTTGTATCTACTTTTCGGGTACTCATTTACTACCTCTCTAAGAGCTATTATAGCTACTCATCTCTTTCCTACTCACTTTTGAGTATTTTCATTATCTTCGTCTTTGGTTAACAACAACAATTTCATACACATTACATTTCCAAACCATCATTATAACTCTTACAATTAATATTCTGATAGACATTGCCTTGAAAAGATTTTGGGTGATCAGTCCTACTCTTGTCAATACTATATTTATCAAATTATTCCCAACATCTTTAAACTTAACATTTACAATCCAAACTATACATAAATAACATTCTCAAACTCCAACAACCTTGTAATCTATCTTCACATACTCAAATCCAAACACAAACAATACTAATCTCAATACCAAGAATATTAAGTACCTAATTGCTTTCTTGGATACAAAAAGATTTTTAATACTTATATTCCTAACCAAACAAAATTTTCTACATACATTTACCTACTAAGTTCTTACCTTTATCTATACATCCATGTACCAGTAATTCTATACTGTAAATAATGTTTACCAAGTTATTTACTCATTTCCTTTTATTTATCTTATTCTCATATCCTATAATTAATGTTACTTTAAAACATTATAGTCGTATTTCATTTTATTTTAAGTCAATCCGTTACTTAAATCTTAAACAATATCACGTTCGCTACCGCATTAAACCTACTTATTATTTATTAATAAAATTTTCCTAATATAAACTTTTTACTTTACTTGCTACCAACTTATTATCATGAATACTCATAAAGATATTGAAATCGGTGCTATGAAATATTTCATTTCTATTATTATAACCAATACAAAAAATAAAAAAGAGTGCTAACATTCATAATAAACAGAGTAACTATCTATATTTTTGTTCAGTTTTCATTCAAATTAATTGTCAGTTACCAATATCGTTTTCATAGAAATTTATCACAATATTGTTTTTCGAAATTTGATTTACATTTACTTTCAATTTCATCATTAAGATAGTAATAAAATATAGTGTCCCTATTTCTTATGAATTCCTGTTTTCTAAAATACAACTAAAGTGTTATTTCCTATTTGTTTTTTATATTATTTTTAAATCATTCAAGTAAATTAAAACAGTAATGATTTGTGTTATTATAATTATTTACTATAAAATTCCTTACAAAAATATTGCAATTATTAAAGTTTTCATTACATATCTGTACACAAGTAGCAAATTTGATGATCAGCTAAATCCAAACATACAAATTCTCGTGTGACACTGGTTCGATGCACGCTACACACGCTGCAGTCCTACTTTTTTTCATCGTGTCATCAGAAAGTGATACAGTAGCATAATATTCAATTTCATTCTGGAAAAACATGCACTTATAATATTATTGTAAATGTTACATTTTGGTATCTTGACCGTTATGTATGAAATATAATTGAGTTGATACGGTTGCAACAAAATAACTAAATCATTAAACTTTATTTTTTCAAATTATACCCTTTTGCATTAAATATTATTCTTAATGCAATTTTCAAACTTGTTCCTTCTATTATCTATTGTTATAATGTAAATCAGTTATCGTCTTTGAGAGGAAAAAAAAAACAAACAGTTTTTAATACTAATGTTAGAATAAGACCCTTTATAAAGACAATTTTGCATGTTTGACAAAATATTGCATTTTATTGTGTAGTGCTGGTCACTGCATTCGTACAATAAATGCAACATGATCCTCGACGTCATCACCTCGCCAATGCCATTTTTGTAGGCATCATGCATTTCTTCTCAGAAAATGAATTCATCACGCTCACTATCCTAAAAGGATGATCAGAGTGCAAACAGATTTTTATGAATAGTTTGATTACATGAAATAATGTTAGCTAAAAAGAAATTGGTTTATGATTTGCTTTAATATCTTATAAAATTTTTAATAGACTTGTCTCATCATTATCGTGCGTGTTTCGTAGAGCACGTTACCGAAACACAAGAAAATTGTTAGTTCTTTTTAATCGTTTAAAACAAAATTATAGACATGTGTAATTTAAGTCTTATCTATATTTTTCTAATTTATGTTTTTTTACGATTACAACACAAAACATAGTTATTTTGATTTTCATTGTTAAAGCTGCAAAGTAATTTATTTAAATACGGAAACATCTTTTTTCCTCTGAAGTTGGTACATAATCTATGTTAAACTATACCTTATATTTATCTACGAAGTGAAAAGAAAATATTTTATTGTTTTATTCTGTTTCATCAAATTTTAAGTTGTTAAAATATCTATTTATTTTGGTCACATTTTGCTATACTTTATAATATTGTAATATTGCCAACAGTAAGGAGCTCACGGATAATGTAAATAAAGTTATATGAAATTTACTTTCAAATGTTATCGTTAATTATTACGTTTTCAATGGTTAAAAAAAAATCTTGCAAACAAAATTAATGTTGTATATTACATGATCCGTGGCTGTTTATACTAAATCTTAACTTACGTTTTTAATTTATTATGTGTGGTATGGTGAGCCGCTGGTTGGTCGTTGTCTTCTGTCTTGTCGTTTTTCGAAATGCTGTTTTTCTTCATAACGCACCTACTTCTATCTATCAATCTTCTTCATTGGCCTAGCTAAAAGAAATAGTCGGTACCGCAGTACATCAGCCTGGCCGCGTCCACTTCTGACTCCAACATCTCCCAGCGCCCTGCATATATCATCATCTCATCCGACTCCTACAACTCCCAGCGCCCAGCAATCATCATCATCATTTGAATCCAACATCTCCCAGCGCCCTGCATATATCATCATCTCATCCGACTCCTACAACTCCCAGCGCCCAGCAATCATCATCATCATTTGAATCCAACATCTCCCAGCGCCCTGCATATATCATCATCTCATCCGACTCCTACAACTCCCAGCGCCCAGCAATCATCATCATCATTTGAATCCAACATCTCCCTGCGCCCAGCAACATTTCTCTATGCATATGCATGACTTCATCTTCTTCTTATTCTTCTTTCTTTCTATGGCTTTATTTCTATTCAATATATTACCATTTTCTTCTTTACAGGTTCCTCTTTCCACATCTTCTTTAAGTTTCTTGAATTTCTCTGTTAGTTCTTCTCACTGCATATTTCTTCATTTTCTTCTTTCATTTTGTAGAGACACAAATACACAACTTTGCAACAGTCACCAGCTCACCATAATTTTATTAATTAAAAACTAGTCCACATTTTTTTTATAACATTTTCCCACAACGCGTCGTGACGACACGTTGACAAATAGCTCACCGTAATATTATTAAAACTATCCACAACTCAACTGTCCACATTTTTTTTTTCAGTTTTTGTTTTCCCGTTATTTTCACGATGTGTCGTCGCGATTTCGCGAAGACACATTTTTGTTAGATTAAAGTTCCAACGAAACGACACACATTTTTACCACGAACACGTATTTATTTTACTCGCGATGCTCAGCACTGCCCATATTAGGCAGCACTGGCAGGGTCGCCATGCGATATGGGGACCCGGGAGCGTGTCGGAAGTAAAGACGTGTTGTGCGTCAGACGAACGTATATTGACTACCAGCTAATACTTAGATGCTAACTTATATCTACATGTATGTGGTTGAGTCACACACTACATAAACACAAATTCACAAATAGTACGGGCATACTACGGGCAAACCAATTCGGGGTCGCTCCACATTTGCGCCACCTGGCGACTAAAGGAAACCACGTTCAGTTCGAGATTTATTAATAGTTCGACAGATGTCACTTGATTAACACAGATAGGCTTAGAAAGTAACGACATCTAATATAATAAGCAAAACTAAACTAGGTACCGGCGACAATAATAAGTTTTACGCAGGTTGGGCATGCAAGTATGGAGTTAGCAATGTATACCCCTTTATTTATCTATGGTTTCGTTTAGATGGGATGGGAAAATTAATGCCATCTAGTTTCTGCTGTGTTAACTTATACACCATGTTATAGCAACATCTATTGTCTGATTGACGAAATAGTAGGAATTAACGCCATCTAGTTTATTCTGTGTAAACTAATACACCTTATAGAGCGATAATCGATGTAACTAGCTTCAGTGTAAATTCACCACCGCCACCGTGAGTTTGGTTTGAGTATCTTGCACGGTCAGCTGCTTGCTAAATTATACACAATGTATTCTGACTCTCATCGCGTCTAACATTATGTAATCTTGACTGTACATCACTTGCATCATGAGAAATGATGACATCATGATGACACTGTACATTGTACTGTACACTGTACATTGTACAGTCAAGATTACATAATGTTGTGTGTGGAGAACCTCGAGAACCGACACTGACCGGTATTTTTTTTTGCTATTTCTAGCTAATCGGTCGGTCTGTATACGATTCTGCTGATCGGTCTGTTTGTCTCAAAGTTTACGATTGTCTAGGGTAGAAGAGGGTTTTGCAGCACGAACCTAGCACCGCGAACCGAGACCGACCGGTAGGTATTGTTTTTTTTGCTATTTCTAGCTGATCGGTCTGTCTGTCTCAAAAGTGTACGATTGTCTAGGGGTAGAACTTGGGGGGGGGGGGGGGTTTGCAGCACGAACCGAGCACCGCGGGGATTTAGTCCAAGGCTCTTATACCAATAGTTCACCTTCACATTATAATTCACGAATTTGTACTAAACGTACCACCAGGTTATCAGATCATAGAAGTACCTAAAAATGTTATTTATTTTCCCGTAAATAAAAAGTTTATTTTTTCAATTACGATGACAATTTTAGATTTAAATGGAAAGTTGCTTGATTTCCGAAAGGAAAACATTCACTTGTGCTTACATTTAAAAAAGTCAAAATGACTGTTTTTAATAATAGCAACAGTCATAATTGTTACTTATAAAGTCCACAGCAACAAAAATAAAAATAACATTATCAAACGAAACGTTAAACCAACCAGAAGTAAAAGTTTTCAAGATCAAAATGATAAATTTTCTGTTCTTTTACCATTAAATAAGCTTTTCGAGTTTGCAGATGACTATAAAAAAAATGCAAACATGAACTTATATTAAACAGAAGCAGCACAAATTTAAATAGTACAATACTTGGAAATGATGACTCCTTAACAGTGAATATACAAAAAGTACAATGGTGTATGCCACATGTAAAAGTATCTGATAGAGAAAGGCTTGGTTTATTAAAACATTTGGAAAAAGATAAACCAATTAAAATCGCATTTAGGAATTGGGAATACCCATTTATGAATACCCATTATTACCTAACACAACAAAACATTCCTGGTCAGCAAAAACAACTTCACAGTTGGAAAAGCCACGTTATAAGTATTTGGATTACAGACCAATAGAAAAAATAGCAAGACAAAAGACGGTTCGTTATTTGATCACTGTAATTTGACAAATATTACACTGTTTTTAAATTCTAACTACTATCCATATGATGCCCTCAACTTAAACTTTGATGAAAATAAATATAATATATTATACGACATGTACTACGCAAAATTTCGTCAGTCGTTCTACGGCCTTCCAGCAGATCCGTTGTTAGGATTTCAAGATTTTAAACAAAAAGCTCCTCTATTAATTTGTTATTGAATGTTCAAGGAGAATGAAAATTTAAAAACAGGTCCAGTTGATATCTATAGCTCTAGTGGATGTTCAAGGATTTAAAACGGACAAAAATAGATTTATATTAAAAGAAATAGCGATTTCCTATAACGATCAGATTTAAGTACTTTTACTACAGCCGCCGTTTCCGTTTCATAATCTCTCAGTAACAGAGAGAAAACAACTTAACTGGATACAAAGAAATAGAAAAATGTATTGGAATGATGGATTCGTTCCTTATAAAAATTATCTTACTTATATTGAGGAATTTTTTGCTGACAAAACTATTTATTGTAAGGGTGTAGAAAAAGCTAATTGGATAAGAAATTTTTTTGAACGTGACGACGTCATTAATTTGGAAGATATGAGCTGCCCTAAGTTATTGTATTTGTATGAAGAATATAAGTCATCAAATGACACCTATAATTGTATTTTTCATCCAACTGTATGTGCTCTTAAAAATGTAACTTGTTTAAGAAAATGGTGTATCAATAATAAATTATTATGAAAAGAATTATGCATATTTATTTTCTCAATGATTTACTTGACGCGTTTACCCCCCACCTCTCCTTTAAATATCTATATGAAATCATTTGGCAAATCAAGACTTTCATTGACTTTGACTTTGACTCTGCTAACCATCTAGCGGTCAATAGCAAAACTAGCTTTGCAGCTAGAAACTAATGAACCGTACTGAATTTTGCTATTACACACAAGATGGTTCTGTTCGTTAGTTCGTTACGCTGTATAATGTTGCCAGGCAAGTGAAAAAACAAAAAATTCGGAACATTTTTAAAAAATTGATCTCTCTCTTCTTTTTTGTATTATGTAGTCGTTTTTATTGTAGGATTACCTTATATGAGCAATTGTCCATACAGGTTGGCCTATTTAGATGTAACTCTGAAACTATAAGACATAAAAAGATTTGATAAGAAGATCTCTTAATTATCCTGTAAATTTAAGTGTGCAATAAAGAATATATTTTGACACGGGATTTCACGTAAGTCCTTTATCATCATCACTTACTTACTACCAAGTATAAGGAAACATCCTTGCCCAAAATATGATATTTTGATGTCATGTATTCAATTATAAATACTGAGTAAGTTCATCATTATTATCTCCATTATTTAATTGTACGCTACAAAAATAAATATTGTATACAAATATATTTTTTTAGATTCCATATCTGGCCACCCAGCTTACTATACAAAATACATGAATGAATGAGCATGAATGAAACAGGTCATATAACCTTCTACAGTCAAGAAGTTATTCTACTTGGCGATCGATGGCGTTGTTATTGCCGAACTTTCTCGAAGGAATAAATTATGAGCATTAAAAATTGCATTAAAAAAATACATACGAGTGGAATCATGTCTTTTTTTCGTTAGAAATTGTTGTATTACTCTTACTGTTGCACGATACAACACAGCACATAATTTTTGCGTCACTAATTTCAATTAAAATGGTTATAATCAAACCAAGTTATATTCGTGTCGTATCCATAAAATCCAAAGTAACACTGACAGAAGCGACGCCTGGTGGTTAATAGCTAGTAGTAAGAGTACTTAGTCCGCTATGAGATGGGCCTAAGTTGCTTGTGGCACCTCCTCTTTGTATTTGTCTCCGTGTTTTTACCACAATTTACTATTTTCAAAATGACCTCGTCCCAAAATACCTGAAAAGAGAGTACACGAAATCATTTCCAAGAGACATCTATCAATTTAATAGCGAACTAATGGTGCTTTGCATTGTAAAGATATGCACCTTGTATTGTAACGAGATGCAATCTGCGACAGTTTTTTATTAGTCATCTAATCACATACTTAAGTGTTACAGGTTATACCTGCAAGATGGCACCTATATCAAATATTGTCTCACAGTTTTAAGTTTTTAATTTAAATTGATTTAATAATCTACTATTACAATCAAGCAAAAAACAGAGCACTTATCGTAATATGGTTACCTACCTAAATTATAGAAGGGTTTAAAAGCCTGTGCTTCTACGTTTCGTAATGTTATTTGGAAAAGTTCTAAAACGCGCTGTGAACTTTTGGCAATCTTTATTGGCAATTAAAGTGACAATAAGCCAGGTTGCGCACTGATACCCACACTAGGATTCCCTGTGTTGTGGGATATCAGCCTCTTCCCTGGGAATGTATGCTATATTACATAACATTCTTGTTGCTGTAGGTCAGGTAAGTACTAAATGTAGTTACAGAAAAATATATAAATATGTGTGTGTGTGTTCGTGAGTGAGTGTGTGTGTGTGCGTGTGTTTGCTGTATGTGTGTGGGGTGTGTTTCTGTGTGTATACATAAAACTGAATTAGTGCGAAATAGACGTTATTATTTAGAGTATAAGTAGTGAGTAGGTGAGTAGTAATAATTTTGCAGAGGGCTTTGTGTTTTTATATGATGCATGTGTAAATAGATAGTTTATTTAATGTTAAATTTATTTGTTTACGGTGTTCGTTTTTATTTAAGGATTCCCAACAGCTCTTCTGTTTCAGTGTAATTTAAGGTAAGCAGCCATTTTTTTACAGTTTTTTTGCAGAGGAATCTAGTTAGTTGAGCTATGTTAAGTTTAGCATTGATTTTATATAAGAAAAAGAAGCCGCTATCTTGGTAGACTGGTCTGGTGTATAGGTAAACGCATCTCAATGCACGGTATGGGTGACGATACTGACGATCCGTACTAACGCTACTCAATACAGTTCCATTGTCAACCTTGCTATTGTTCACGTAAACGCAAGGGATAACTCGATTATACGATACACGAGCCACAGATGGGTAAACATACCTGAGCCGATGGAGAGTGCTCCGAACAAAGATTATTCGAGTAACCTATACGATTATAAGATTATGGATAGGCGCACTCTACAGTAGCAAAGGTACGTGGCGTTTAGATAAAATTAGTGCGAGACTGGGTAGTTTTTGCTATTCCTGATCGGTCTGGTGGTACCAGTCTAATCGGTCTGTCTCAAAGTGTATGACTACGACGTTGGATGGAAGTTGAATTGGGGGGTTTAGCAGCACGAACCGAGCACCGCGAGGTATGTTGTATGTTGAATTACTGCATGGCTCTTTATGGGCGTGATAGGGGGTCTTGATTATTGACACTACAGTATACGTTCACATTTTCAGTAGTTTATTAGGTATTTAAATCATATTTAAATTAATTACAATATTAGTCACGACATTGTTCTGTGTTCTGTTGAAGTCGGCTGTCAGAATCAGTTCTCTTATATTACTGCAGGTGGCGCGAGCGTGCCAAAATGCGTTCCGATTACTGTATCCAACATCTCCTTTTTTTACAAATTGTTTAAAAGATCTAGACATTACAAAAACAACATTATTCTTTAGACAATGCACCCGACACATTTATCAGACTGACTTTAAACATTCTTTGTCAAATATTAAATTAGTTAATTAAATGATTACACAATACCTTGACTCAATACATAAAATTACATGACATGCAAATTATAAATTCATATTACAGTTCAATTCTTTAGTCAATACCTTTTAAAATTAGTCTAGATTACATAGAACAAGAAAGTCAATAATAATAAGTACATACACATATTTAGTCAATATCAAGTGTTATACTATAGAAATATTAGCATAGCAGCATAATGTTCATTTTATAGATTAGGGCATTTAACTTTTAAGTTTCCATAATAGTAAAATTATTCGGTTGTAACTGTCGCTTTCAACTGTAGCACATGGCAAGATTACCAGCCCTTTTTTATGACACGCGCCCCGGACGTTTGGCCGGGACGGGCGCCCGACGGCAGTCGCGACCTAGCAGCATAAAGGTTAACTGTGTCTAACTAATTAATAAATATTGGTGGATAAGCGAGACGTATGATATAATTGTATTTCTACAAACTGTATAAATATTGTGGTTAAATAGGACTATAAACATAATACCTCTGTGGTTAACTATATCAATTGTAAAACTATTAACTAATTGTGCTTTATGTGGACATTATACTGGAATAACTGTGGACGGTGCATTGTTTCCTTACCACGCCCTACCCTTCTTTACACTCAGAAGTGGGATAGGAGAGGAAGATGCTGGGACCATATTACCGTGGCCTGGGGAAGAGAGGAGATGATTCGAGTGACAGTGACTGCGAAAAGACGCCGACGACATCAACAACTATTGTGCAGTGGCCAGACAACAAGGCACCTAAACGCCCGCGCATTTCCCACCTTGATGCGGAAGCACTCCCGAAGTTTGACCCGGTGGACAAGGCGAGCAATGTACAAGTGTGGGTGAGGAAAATCGACCAGCTTGGCGAGTTGTACGATTGGGGAGATAAGGACAAAATCTTTATAATGCAACTACGATTGAGAGGTGCTGCGAGAGCTTGGTACGACGAGATCGACGACTACGATCTGAGCTGGACTCAATGGAAAACGCAGCTTGGCGCAGCGTTCCCGAGGACCCACGATTATGTGGACCAGCTAGAGGAAATGCTAAACAGGTCAAAGCGGGATAACGAGACGATGACAGATTATTACCATGCCAAGCTGAGCCTTATGAAAAGGTGTCAGCTAGACGGAGTGCGAGCTTTGTCATGCCTGATCCGAGGGTTACCAGAAGAACTGAGGGCTAACGCCAAGGCGTTTAATTGTCAGACACCGCAAGATCTATACTACGGATTTCTCTCGTCCTTGGAAAACTACCGTACCGCAAAGAGAGAGAAGATTGCTGCGACAAGAGCAACCTCGGGTACCAACGTCGCCGAGACTTCTAAAACGATCAAGCCGATGCAACATAATACGTCCGGCTACGCGTCACCACGGCTGACGAGAACATGCTACAAATGCCGCAAGCCGGGCCATCCCGCCCAGGACTGCTGGACTCCGTGGTGCGAAAGCTGCCGGCTGCCAGGACACAAAGCGGAGCAGTGTAGGCGCTCGTCAGCAGCGCTCGCTAAACCAAGTTCAGAGGTACAGGCAATTTATTCCATTTTACTTGAGTCTCTTTCCACCCTGTATAAGAAACACGCCACTATTACTGGCAGTAAGATTAATGTGATCGAGTTGGTACAGGCACTATCTTTGATCATGCGACCGACTACGGTAGTAATGCGAGGCTTTGGGGGAACACATTCGGGATCCCTTGGGAAAGTAGATTTTAAAATATTTATCGATGATCTATTTCTTGAAAGCAGTGCGGAAGTCACAGATACAAAATTTGACGAGATAGACCTAATTGTAGGACAGCCGTTAATAAACCAGCCGGGGCTGAGCCTCGTTACGACAGTCGACTCGGTTAGACTTGTAACGCCGACCGGACAGTACGAATTTCTGAAAATGCCATTTGTACTCGCAATCGCGCCAGCGGTATTCTCGCGACTCATTAGGTTGGCACTAGGTAAACTAAGAGTCCAAGTTGGCAGTGTATTTAGATGACATCAACATATCATCGCTAACGATAGATGAGGGTCTTGCTTTACTCGAGGAAGTATTAAAATTACTTGCGAGCGCAAATCTTAAGCTGAACAAAAAAAAAAAAGTGCTCATTCTTAAAAAATAGCGTACAATACCTCGGGCACGAAGTCTCGGCAGGGTCAGTAAGACCTGGGCAGAAAATAAATTGCGTGGCGGGGTATAAATAGCCCAAAAATGTGCATGAAATACGACAATTCATTGGCTTGACGTCTTACTTTCGAAAATTTATTAGGGGCTTCGCCGAAATTGCACGGCCACTTACAAAAAAAGGAGCCACATGGGAATGGGGACCGAAGCAACTTGAGGCGTTTGAGACTCTCAAACAAAAACTAATACAAAGGCCTGTGCTAGCTATTTACGACGCGACCGCAAAAACCGAACTACTTACAGATGTCAGCAAGTTAGGCCTCGGCGGCATCCTAATGCAATATCAAACCGATGGAACATTACATCCGGTAGCGTACTTTAGCCGAGTCACGAGTAGGGAAGAGCAGCACTATCATAGTTACGAGTTGGAAACTCTTGCAGTGGTAGAGTCATTGAAACGGTTCCGCATCTATTTGACCGGTATACCCGTTAAAGTAGTTAGTGACTGCTCAGCGTTAAGGACCACGCTCTCGAAAAAAATCTTATCCCACGGATAGCACGTTGGTGGCTGCTCATACAAGAGTTTGATTTAGAAATTGAATATAGACCCGGGTCGCGAATGCAACACGTGGACGCACTAAGCCGTAATGCTTGCGACCCGGCCCCCGTACTTTTAATTGATGAAGAGGACTGGCAACTATCGTTGCAATTGCAGGACGAAAATGTTCGGAACATTATAGCTCAGCTACGGGGAGGTACAGAGAACCCAGACATAATAAACAATTACGAAATTTCTGACGGACGCTTGTTTAGGTAAACCATCCACGGAAATACATTTGTAATACCTAAGTGGGCTAAATGGAGCTTATTACAAAAATATCATGATCAAACAGGTCACTCAGGCTTTGAAAAATGTGAAAAGGCTATCAAAGCGCGGTTTTGGTTCAAGGAAATGACTAAATTTATCAGAAAGTACGTTACTTGTTGCTTACAATGCGCTTACGCAAAAGGTAATTATGGTAAAGTCGAAGGGGAGTTACACCCAATAAGAAAAGAAAGTGTACCGATGCACACTCTGCACGTAGATCACTTAGGGCCGTTTACAAAGACGCGTAGTGGTAAATGTTATATATTAGTTGCCATAGACTCGTTCACAAAATTCGTTTTCGGCAGGGCTGTCAAAAAAGTTAATTCCATAGAAACAATCCAGCATCTGAACGAACAATTCGGAAATCCTCAGCGCGTAATAACGGACCGTGGGAAAGCATTTACAAGTCGCTACTTTAAGGACTATGCTGTCGAAAAACAATTCAAATATGTCATAAACGCCGTTTCATGCCCACGCTCCAACGGTCAGGTAGAGAGAGTAAATAGAACAATAATAAACGGACTTAACACAATGGCGGAAAGTGAAAGTACTTAGGATAGCAAGTTAACGGAGGTCGTTTAGGGTATTAACAATACACCGCACGCCGTTACAGGATTCACCCCATTCCAACTCATGTTCAATCACGAAAATGCTTTACTGCCCGCTTATTCAGCGACGAACACTACAAGCGCTGACTTACAGACACGCCGAGACATCGCGAAATCACGAATCGATGAGTCGATGTTCACAATGAAAAGACACTACGACAAAAGGCACAAGCCGTGCCGTAAGTACCAAGTTGGTAACTTAGTGTTGTGGAGAAAAGGTATTGCAAGAGATCAGAACGCCCGAGTGACTCGAAAATTAGGAGCACACACCTCATGATACACCTCATACTCGTACACCTGCCTGACTATGCTGTTTGATACGGTCAGATTACAGGAAGTACCTAGTAATGATGGTATGAGGAATACTATAGGTTCTGACTAAGCTGTGTGATACGGTCAGAGCACCTATACTGTGTGATACACCTGACTAAGCTGTGTGATACACCTCATACTCATACACCTGACTGACTATGCTGTGTGATACGGTCAGATTACAGGATGTACCTAGTAATGATAGTATGAGGAATACTATAGGTTCTGACTAAGCTGTGTGATACTGTCAGAGCACCTATACTGTGTGATACACCTCATACTCGTACACCTGACTGACTATGCTGTGTGATACGGTCAGATTACAGGAAGTACCTAGTAATGATAGTATGAGGAATACTATAGGTTCTGACTAAGCTGTGTGATACGGTCAGAGCACCTATACTGTGTGATACACCTCATACTCATACACCTGACTGACTATGCTGTGTGATACGGTCAGATTACAGGAAGTACCTAGTAATGATAGTATGAGGAATACTATAGGTTCTGACTAAGCTGTGTGATACGGTCAGAGCACCTATACTGTGTGATACACCTCATACTCGTACACCTGACTGACTATGCTGTGTGATACGGTCAGATTACAGGAAGTACCTAGTAATGATAGTATGAGGAATACTATAGGTTCTGACTAAGCTGTGTGATACGGTCAGAGCACCTATACTGTGTGATACACCTCATACTCATACACCTGACTGACTATGCTGTGTGATACGGTCAGATTACAGGAAGTACCTAGTAATGATAGTATGAGGAATACTATAGGTTCTGACTAAGCTGTGTGATACTGTCAGAGCACCTATACTGTGTGATACACCTCATACTCGTACACCTGACTGACTATGCTGTGTGATACGGTCAGATTACAGGAAGTACCTAGTAATGATAGTATGAGGAATACTATAGGTTCTGACTAAGCTGTGTGATACTGTCAGAGCACCTATACTGTGTGATACACCTCATACTCGTACACCTGACTGACTATGCTGTGTGATACGGTCAGATTACAGGAAGTACCTAGTAATGATAGTATGAGGAATACTATAGGTTCTGACTAAGCTGTGTGATACGGTCAGAGCACCTATACTGTGTGATACACCTCATACTCATACACCTGACTGACTATGCTGTGTGATACGGTCAGATTACAGGAAGTACCTAGTAATGATAGTATGAGGAATACTATAGGTTCTGACTAAGCTGTGTGATACGGTCAGAGCACCTATTGTCGGCGATCGACAACTTGAAAACAATTTATTTGTATAAGTTTTTTTTTTTTTTTTTTGTTTTTGTTTAAATTTTTACCAAGTTTTCCTTTGTTTAGCTATAAGAATTGATTTCATGTAAAAATTATTATAATTAATAAAGATTCGGTGGATGCTTGCTGTCTCGCTCACACATAACCCCCCCGCGCTCGACCCCCGCCCCGGAAAGTAGGCGGAATCATATATATGTAGGGCAGATCGCGGGCAAAATCACATTTCTCAGCACTCTCTCGAGCAGACAGCCAGCTGAAACCTTGAAGACAGTAACATTCGAGTTTCACTGAAGAACCCCATATCCTCAACGGTACTGGTATTATGTGTCGGTAAATGGTAACCGGTATGGGTATCTGGTAAACGGCGGCGGCGGCAAGGTATCGACGAGCGACGCGGATTCATCGAGGAGCGACACGACCGGTGGTTTCCCCGGAACGGCGGCGACGTGAACTGCGAGAAACGACAGCGACAAAATCGACAAACGATCCGATCTTATCCTATGTTTCAATACGGTGTTCTAAACACCTCACCTTCAAGGATCGTGAGTCCGACGGCTTCGCGTACAGTACGTCGGTGGAGGTAGAGGTCGTTTATATGGTCCTTCGGAACCGGATCACTGAGCAGCGGGTTGATTACGTCGCAACGAGTTCACGTCATACGGGAAACCACGTCGGCAAGAATCCACGTCGAGCAAGCCACGTCGAACAGGCCACGTCGAGCAAGCCACGTCGAGCAAGCCACGTCAAGCAAGCCACGTCAAGAGGCCACGTCGAGTATAGAAGCCAACTACCTGAGGGAAAGACCATAGTACCATCCGGTACGAGCTACGCGGGTCGGGAATACCTGGCGGTGAGAACAAGACCCATAAGCGTAGCACGCCGGTCTGACGCCAGCCGTGGCCAAGACTAGCGGTGTGGTATATTCGGACGTATATCACCTATCCCACAAGGGGGATAGAAGCAGTCCGGCTGTCCCGAAGTGGAGCCACATTGGCATTGCACACACCACTTTCGGTCCAGTTCCCCCCTCTTTCGCCTTGGGTGACGTACACCGGTAGGACGTCACCCCGTAGGAAGTAGGTAGGGCGTAGGTGATAGGGACCGTTAGGAACGTGACTAACGTACCGACTGGACACTTAGTAGGGCATCCGTGACGTGTGACTGACGCACCGACATACGTGTAGGCAGGAAGAAAGAAGACGTCTGAAGAAACGAAGATGAAGCCAACCGCTGGAAGAGGAGGCCACGTCGAGGAAGGAGGATTGAGGTTGCGATCGGGCAGGACTACGACGCCGACCGAAGGAGCACTCAGGACCCACGAAGAGGAAGAGAGTGCATTGGCATCAGAAGAAACGAGCATGACGACTTCGAGGACAGCATCGGCCACTGAGACCAACACATGGTCAGCGGGCACAGGGATGTCCGCCACTGGCTGCGCAAGCAGTGGCACGAATCGCACTGATGATGATGACGTCACGCTAACGGAAGACGAGCAACACGATGTCACGGTTAGGGAGGGCGTTAAGGAATACGTTCCGTTTTCGTTCCCTCATTTAAATGCGTTGTCCGCAAGGCTCAGCTCGGCGGCATACGCAGTCAGAAAGATTCGTCAACTGACTGACGTTGCTACTGCCAGACTTGTATATTTCAGCTATTTTCACAGCATTATGTCCTACGGAATTTTATTGTGGGGTCAAGCTGCTAACATAAATAATATCTTTGTGTTACAGAAGAGGGCGATACGTTCCATATATGAATTGCGTGGTCGTGATTCCCTAAGGGAATTGTTTAAAGAAATTGATATCCTCACAGTATCCTCACAGTACATATTTGAAAACATCTTGTATGTCCGGAAGAACACAATGCTATTTCCTAAGAATTCTGATATACATAATATAAATACTAGAAATAAAAATAAAATAGCGCACCCAAAGTTTAGACTGTGCACAGTTAATAATTCATTCATGGGGAACTGTATTCGCTTCTATAATAAAATACCAGATGATATTGTAATGTGACCAGGTGGATACAGGCATGCCGCTTGCCCGCCCACCGTACTCTGTGCCGCCCACTTGACTTGACCAGGTATATAGCCTACGCTTTATCAAAAATTAATTAAACCTAACCTAACATTTTGTACCTATACATATAAAACATGTCGGAAAAAATATTTTGTCGCTTTACAGCTTCCTAACGATATGGAAAATTACTTCCAATACTTAGGTACAGTGTGATATGCCTCAGCCTCGATCAGCCGTAAGCCAAAGTCAACGTATATTACTTTTTTATCTAGCCTAAACTGTCCCGTTGTTGGGCAAAGGCCTCTTTCTTTCACACATATCGGTCAGAGATCGCCTTGAGAGTGGGGTAATCTACTGGGTTTGCAGGAACACGACACAATCACAATTTATTAAATAATCATACCCCACAAATCCAAATTGATTCAGGCATTTAGAAGTTACAGTGAAATAAAAAATTGTTTGAGAACTTTTACTAAAGGTTTTGGTAATATTCATAAAATATTCCTTTAATCTTAAATTATATTTACCTGCTCGGGCCCTCGACGTGCACCGACGAATCGCCACCAAACATAATAATATTTTATGCTTACCACATGCATAAAAACTGTTCATAAGCATGACATTTTTCTTATTTCAGTAGAGAGTGGCATCAGCTGAGCAGTGGAGCATACGTAGCTACAGCAGCGGCTGCACAGCAGTTCAGGCGGGGCCGATGCGATGCTCATGCTAAACACAAGATATCTACACAGCCGCGCGACAGCGGCGAGGCCAGTTGCGATATTATTATGTATCGTTGCTGTTCTGATCGACCTATTCACAACAATAAGTATGATTATAGCTTTTCAGTTTTTGGGGGTCGTTTAATAAATTTGACTGAATCTGGAACTAAGACTAGAGGCGCAAATAGTCACATTTAGTTAAGATACACTCTAACATCGCAGTTTCAGATTCAATCAACTGCTAGTAAAAAAATTATATCTAATGAACCTCATAGGCGGAAGTTTTAGCTAATTATCATCGAAAATAAGAAAAAACGACTGTCAGGTCAAAAATTATATTATAGCCAGTGTCATTCAGGCTAATGTAAGGATTCTAATCATACCCCACACATCCAAATTGGTTCAGTCATTTAGAAGTAAAGAAACTCACATACTAATTTGCAGCACGTCACCTACACATTCATGCGTGATCAGCAAAAGTGAAGTTTGACATATGTTTGAATTATTTAACAACTGGGGCTAATAGTTTTCGTTCGATACAAACCCATTTTCGAGTATTAATAGCAGCTATTTCAAGTATTATTCCAGAAGTTTGTGATGCTATTTTTGAAAGTTTGAAGCAGTATATACAGGTAGGTAAACACTATTCTATTCACTTTATTTTTTCACAACAATGGAATAGAATAAAAGATAAGAAATTCTTAAATTATTGTTCTGCATAGATTTTAAATTTTAAATTATTCTTAGAGATAATTACATTATTCTTAGGGATTCTTAAATTATTCTTCCAAAATAGCAGAATTATAGGCTGTTTCCAGCGCTGAAAGTCTGATTCGGAATGCGCCCCGGTGGTGGGGGAAGCCAACTGTCCCGAAAAAATTTACCGGCGGGCTATTAACTGTTCTGTCTTTGGTTACTGTCAAGACAGTACTGTTCTTCACTGTTTTGTGCGTTGAAACGGTAGCAGTACTGTCTTGTCCACTGTTTTGCCTCACTGTTCTGCCCTCGTGTGAACTACAGGCATACTGTTCTGTGCGTTCACACAATAGCAGTACTGCCCTGCCAACTGTTCTGCCCCACTGTTCTGCCCTCGTGTGAAATAGGCATGACGGATGTAAATTTCTGATAGTGTGCGTGGTGCGTCCGGGGAGCGACATATTTTTTTCTGTTGGAAATTTTTGATAAAGTGCGACCGCGCTAAAAGATTATTTCGGCGCAGTGGATTCGTTCATTGCGGTCGTTTCTTTCAAACACATTAAAATTAATGAATACAAATATGTGTAAATAAACATATTATTAGTTTCATTTTCATATGGAATTTTAACCACAATAGTCCTTCGGTTTTAGTACGGATTTTTTTAAATGAAAATACAGATTTCACGCTTCCTACATATGGCAACACTGTCGGTTCTGATCGGTTCAAAAGGCATCGAAGCCAGAACCGTAAAACCCTTTAAAAAAAAAAGGTTTCTTTCAGTCAATTAGTGATGGGACTCGAATTGAAAATAAAGATTTGAATCGATTCAAATCACCCTGGTTTAACTCGAATCAACCGATTGTTCGAATCAGTATGGTGATTCGAATCAATGTGATGATTCGAATCGCTTTTAATAGTTTACAAAATGACAAAACTTATTTTAGGTAGGTACCCACATTTGAATAAAACTTTGATTAGGTACCTACAAAATACAAATCAAGATACTTTGCAAGAGAATACTTAAGGAAGAATATTTTTTTAACTATGTCAAAGTAAAAATAATGATAAATTAGATAGAGTCACAGACACTGATTCGAATCAAGACGTCATTCGAATCGATCTAAAACCGCTCGATGGGTGTGAGTGTTACCTGATAACCTGGCCGCACGCACGCCTTCGCTGGTGCGGTTTGGGTGGGCCGCCCTGTATTTCATGTAGTATAATATGCATAAGATTTAGATAGATAAACAGAAGTTGATTATATATTACTTAGCAACAATGTACACAAAATATTAAATGCGAATATTATTAATAATTATAAAACTACTTATAGATTTATATATTACAGGAATTTCCTCTTTTACCTACTGTTTATTTTCCTATAATAATCCCTTCTGAAACCTATCCAAATTCCGATCCTAATTCAATATTTATAATACATTATACGTTTCCTCCTTTTTAACAAAATGACTGTGGCGATATGCAAACCGCACCATGCCAATAAAAAAAAATATATATATCTATAGTGTGTTTTTTTAGGTTAATCTTAGCTTTAATTTTTTTTCTCTTAACGCACAGGTAGGTGCACTTTTGTTGTAAAATATGTCCGAGGAACTATCATGTTAAATGTTTAAAGAACATCAAAAAAGATTATGAAAATTTTGTTTGCAAGTTATGTACTGTGTACTTTGATTATGACACAAAACCTGAGCTCAAATCAAACTGTACGGAAACTGTTGCGCTACCTAAAATCAAATCACAATCTCTAAATCATCCGAAGAGTGTAACAAAAGCGTGTAATATACTACAAACCAAACAAAGAGCCAAAAAACGACCAAAACGCTACGACGATTCAGATGGAACCTCATCAATATCGTCAATCAGTTTTTATACGCCACGTAAAATATCTCGTGCCGAAACTTTTATGGATTCTACATTTTCGTCTCCACGTATAATAAAGCGTCCAAAACGCTATGCAGATTTTGATGTAAGTTCATCCTTAACTGATTCTCTAACCCCACGTAAAATGCATCGCGCATTTTCACCATTTTCCGATACATCTATAGATTTATTGGATAATAGCATGTCAAACACGCCAGCGGCGTACTGTGAAGTATCCACAACGGTTTCATGAATATGATATTTCTTAATTTTTTTCTCTTTTCTCTTGTAAATCTACTTGGCAATTTAATAAATTATAAATACTTTGTATTTGGATAATCGAACCAACCTGTAACCCCGGTCACCTCTCCGCACCTTACACAATGTAATGCTTCTGTTTCCCATTTATAATACTAACGGTCTTCCCGTGGTATCCTGTGTACAAAATTTCTCTATTCCAAATTTCATTCAAATCCGTTCAGTATTTTATTTGAGATTTCCCGTAGGAAGGGGATGTATTTTAGGGATTCTAGCTCTTCGTCTGAAAGGTCTTTTTGTTTGCAGTTTGTTTGTTCTAATTATGTAATGCCCTACTATAAAAATATAAAATAGACATAATTATGGCCTGATATTTTATTAATATTAAATTTTAATCATCTTTCTTATTTTTGTTTCAGTGGAGCACCAGGTGCAAATACAGCTCTGCTCCGGCCCTCGACATGCACCAACGAATCGCCACCAAGCATATTTTTTTCAAGACGATCGATAGATGGTGTTGAGATATCGTGGCTCTTTTTTCGAAGGAATCAAAAGAAAGCGCACTAAGGAATTAGTTTTTAAAGCTCTGTATACAAAATTAAATGTTAAGCTAGTCTTTAGATCTATGATTTTCTAAACGCCATCTACCGCAACTCCACTATGTTTTTCTATTTTTTAGCTTTTAATTCATTATCCTAAACATCTGGGTTTATATATAAGTAATTACTGATTATTTTTCCATTAACCATTTTTTTTATTTGTACAACAACATAAAGAGACCAACGGCTTAGCCGGGAGTGCTGGGCGCTCTTGCATGAATTAACTAATAAATACTTAAAAATAAATTAATAGGTACCAATTATTATATTTTATATCTAACAAAGTACAAATTTTATTTCATTCAACTTGATAAAACATCACATTTCCATGAGAACTTATAAATTAAACAATAATATTGTTTCATGTTTTGTAGTATTTTTAGAACAGCTGAATTATTCATTAATAAAATATCGTTAATTGTATTTTTTGTTTTTATTTGCAAAAAAGTGCCCCATCAATGTATTGCATTGCTGACTGTTATAAACACACAAAAGTAGGTATATTGACAAAATATGTTCTATTTATAAAGTGAAATAGTAAAAAAAATAATGGTTTTTATTTTCCAATAGTATTAAAAAACGGAGGGGTAGTATCCTTGGTCACAGCGCACTATAGGGAAGCGGCGCGGCGGCGGCGGCAGCGTGGTAATAGTTATATTTACGTTACCTACAATAAAGAAAGAAAAACCTGCGTTGTAATAAATCAATACAAACAAATAATATAAGCCGTGTCGCGCCGCGCCGCTGTTGTAATGCGCTGTGACCTTCACTAGCTACGATGAAGAGATACTTTCGCTTCATCCACGTACATCAATCTTTTTTTTTCTGAAGTCTGAATTTTATTTTGTATAATATGCAATGTCGCTCCCAGTAACGCCATCTATTATCACAATTTTTTTTCCTACTTCTAATAAAAATTTACCAGTAACGCCATCTTCCGTCGAAAAGCAGAATTAAAACATCACAAAGGGTTTCAAATGGTTTAGCGCCCACTAGTGTGGTTACGTCTATTTCAAAGTCGAATGAAGTTTCGTTCAGAAATTTCAAAATACGAAAATAAAAAAACAAGTTTCGTTCAGAAATTACAAAACAGTTTTAACTTAAATGATTTGTGCGAAAGAGATAACGCTACATAGGTTTTGTGTACGTTTGAGTAGTTATCTCCTTACTCTATTATTGTTTAAAACAAAAAAAAAACACGTTTTGTTTTCACTGCGAAGATTGTCTAAACTTTAGAAAGATGGCTTTAGACTCTAAAGCCATCTTTATACATTTTCATCATAATCATTTTAGTCAAAACATAGCCTGCAAAGAGGATATAAGGGGGTTCAGAGACCCAACTTCCTTACAAATGAAAGAAATCAAAAATAGTATGAACTCGGATACTCTTTTGAGCCATCCTCACGCTTGACAGCTTATTAGTGATGTACCAGTATCGACAATTTCTTGTCGATATTACTACTAGGGAGGGACCTTGATATCGACACTTTATTCTACCCCTTAGTCGAATTAGTTTATTCTAATAAGTGAAATAAAACCACACACATACTTTGTAAATTTTATTATCATATCATATTATGTTACAAAGGAATGTTACCACAGCAGGATTTTAAATATCTTCACAATCATAGCAAACACAAATTAAGTTTTAACATTTATTTCAAATTGATATCTAATTGACCTTTATTTCAATATACCCATTAGACAAAAAAAGCCAGGTCTTTTTTTGTGGGGTAAGGTTACTTCAGCCGAAACCGTTTTTAACGAAAAATTAAGACTATCAGCTTACCAAATTTAAAAATCTGCTTACCAATTACAGAAGCTGTATTTAACTATCTATTGCACTTAGATTACGATTTTCGACATTTTCTGGCTGGCGTAACGCACACCTAAATACTACCTGAACTAAAAACAATTTAAAAAATATTTTTATCGACACCTTTTTGTTGTGATTTTTTTCCATGTCTTTAATATTTTCTTCATTCAATGATATTATTTTATTTATTCGTCCACACTGGCGTCTAATCAAAATGAGGGCTAAGCGTGACAATATGGTGTTTACAAGTTTGTCGTGGTGTGCAGTGCATTTCACGAATGAAGCATCACTGTTCGCCATAAAAACAGTGATTGTTAAAGCTCGAATGTTCATCAAATGCAATGAAGTCATTATGTTGTTTTCAAACGCATTTACATTTTCTTGAACATAGTGACACATATTCAAAGAAGGATAAGTTAGGCACCTTTTATCTTGCCACCACTCTCTCAGTTTAATATATTCATAGATTGAGTCTGTAGGATCTTTAGTTAATAATGCTTCAGAGCATGCAGCACATTCATGTTTTTTAAAAATGCAGTGTACGAGATACCCACTTAAATATACAACTGGTTGCATATCAACATTGATCAAATCTTTTTCAATTCTTCTTCTACAGCATCTATAGTATCCTGTATGCTCAATATAGGGTAAGTTTCGATGTATTCCTTGTCATACGTATTTTCTTTTTTAGCTTCAGCATTTTCTGTACAGTTTCTCGAGGTCCAAGGTCTGAAAATAAATTGTAATTATTAGTTTAGAATAGTCAAAGGTAATAACAATAATTATCATTTTATGATAAAATAATGATAAAATAATAATTAAAAATTCCTTTAAATACATTTCTAGTGCTATAAAAAATAAATACACCAATAAATAATGGTTATCACTTCAATAAACTTAAACAAAACATAAATATTATATATTTGCTCTTTAAAGTAAGATGAGTAATGACATGTATCTATTATATTCGACATTTCATAAATTAAAAATATAAATTGTAATTATTGTAATATTCAAACAAAGATAATAATTATTTTATGATAAAATAATGATTATGTAATGATATAAAAAAAAAAATACAATTCTAGTGCTATAAAAAATAAATACACCAATAAATAATTGTTATCACTTCAATAAACTTAAACAAAACATAAATATTATATATTTGCTTTTTAAAATAAGATGAGTATTTACATTTTCAACATTTCATAAATAAACGTGCCATCCATTATAGCTTTGAAGTCGAAAAATGATTTGTATAAATCTTTATTCGAATAAAAAACTTTGACTTTGACTTAAAAAAAATGTTTGGTTCTGAACGCACCCATTAAACATCAACATCGGCTTAATATCTATTTTGACAACTGTAAAAAAGAGAAATTCTAATATTTATTTATCTATAGTTATTATTAATTATATGTTAGTTAGCATAGTAAATACACAAAAACTTTAAATGTGCAACATGTGCTTAGATAGACCCTTAAAATTTTATGTTGTTTCACAAAACCCTTTATATAAGCACCCCATGGACAAGTCGGGACTGATTTCATTTCTTGTGTTCTCTCTCACCTTGTGTTTTAACTGCTTGTGAATTTATCCTTTGTTTTGCTTCATTTACGGAAATTGTCCGTGTGCATATTGAGGATGCCAGATTTGTAGTATCTGCTTGTCTTGTACTCACAGAGTTAGAAGGTACAATAGTATCTTTAATATAAAATGGGTAGCAATTAGGGTCACATTAATAAATATTAAAGCATAAATAATTATCCAAGTAAAATGCAACTCCATGGGATTCTGATAATTCAAATTTTATTTCTTTTCCGTTATTGCAAATCTTTTCGCCTTCTTCACTTATGCTTGTTTATTTTAACCACACTCTAACCCTCTATGAAGTGTAATAAATACTGCAGTAAGAACCAGTTTTAACATTGAGATACAAGTATTATTTTATTACTCACTCGGTGTTTCAACTACTTCCAAAATCTTTCTTCGTTTTGATCTAGGTGATGAAATTGTAGCTGAAGATTGCAGGCTAGGGTTGGCATCTACTTGCTGTGTAGATGTAGAGGGGACAGGATCTGAAATATATAGGTATTTTACAATAGGATATTTTTCTTATTAAAAGCTTTTAATAACTCTATTTTATTGTTTCAATATTATCGTGAACTTTATAATATAAACAACTAAATACCTACATCAATTTTATGTTATGAATGAGTTCTCATTCATACTAACATAAGATCATGCTCATAACCCTCACGGGGTGAGCAGAGCCTCAGGTGGCACCCAAGCCAAAATGTAGCAGGAATAGTGACAAGTGGCCAGCTCTTCACCTAAAACAGATGTACTACACAGCCCTTTCCCTCAGTCGGATTTTACGACTTGACCGGAAGAAAAGCAGCTGGTACATTCTATGTTTTTATTTTTGTCCTAGACCAGCATGGAAGTTATGTGGAAAGGATGGAAGGAAGGTTCTCACTCATATAAGAAAAAATAATTTATTAATTACCATAATTTCCTTGTTGTGATGAAGATGCCAGTGCAGGATTAGCATTATCTACTTGCTGTGTAGATGTAGAAGGAATGGGATCTGAAATATAAATTTTAGAAATAGTGTTTTTAGGATTCTATCCGATATCAAAATAGTATACCTAACACATAAATAGCTTAAAAAATAATTAAATTAATACTCACTACACATTGAAATATGCAGACGAAACTCTGCAAAACAGTCATCAGCAAGGCTAGGTGCTGTGAGGTAAAGTTTGAGAATAGCTCGCTTTTTAAGAAGTGTTCCTGTCTTTGTGAAGTCCTTCCGAGCAAAGTGTCTTCCGCAAACATATTTCATGTCATGCAGTTTTTCAATGGGGAGGTGTACAAGATCCTGGTTACCAACAACTCTTAACCACTCCTTACACCTGAAATCATTGTTTTTTTTTTTTTCAAATACAATATTGTGCTTATTTATCTATTAACATGACATAACCATCTAAATCAATAGTGAGAATGAACTGGACACAACAACATTGAGATGGATATCCAAACACATTCTTATCACTTATACATAGGGTCGTCTTTGACCATGCAGGCATAGTTTTCCGCCCCTTTTTAGAAAGCCAAATGTGAATGAAAGCTGAAGAATATTAATTTATATGCACAATTCGGCATTCTAAAGCCCCCACGCTAGTGGTCCTTTCACGTCATGTGCCCTTTGTACTAATATAAATAATCGCCAGATTGGGCTGGGTAACTATTAGGTTTAGGTTATGTTTACTTACCGATATGGGAAACCTCGCGAAAAAAAGTTTATCCTCTTTGTGTCTTTCAAAACGTAGTGATTACTTGCTCAGTGGTCTTTCCCTTACACCACAAATTTCACAAATACGGTGTCTTTTTTGCACAGCACTCATAGTTTTATCGTTTATAAACACTTTACATTGTTTAAGAGTCACTTTCTCGAATAGTATATATCTCTAAAGAGTCCTATCTCGATATAACAGGTGGCACAATATCTCAACAACAATACGGCGGAGTAGTCTTAACGCAACGTAACTGTTGGAGAAAAGTTATAAACAGAACAAAACAAAAAATAAAACAAAGAAATTCACCCAAACAATAACCAAGCGTCGGCAGACATTTTCTCGTTGTGTTGCCACTAAAAAAAAGTTTATTTGCATAAATACAAAAGTTTATCATAAATAAGTTTTGAAGTGTATCGTTGAGTTTATTTTAGTTTTGTTATCAACAAAATAATATATTTTCTTTATTTCAGTTACAAAATATTTATAAGATGCTTTTTTTCAATTGTAATTATTTTAAACCTTTTGCAGTTTTAGTTTAAAATGGCAATAGGTTATATATTGGCATCAGAAAGTATCTCTGTTAATACATTTTTTGTTTTGTATGAAGTTGTGAGGGACTGATAGCCTGTTTGTTAGTTCATAATACACTTTAATATAATAGGTAAGGGATGTAAGTAAGTAAAACATCAAAACAAATCTGCAGTAGGAACACAGGTTTAATTATATTAAAATAATAACAAAACAGCAAAATAACTCCTTTATGATACAGTTCTACTATAAATTTCATGATACAATTTATGTTTTTGATGGACTTGTAGGTATCTTAGCTTAGAGTTCCCAGATAAATACATAACCTCTTAATTTACCTACGTACCTACTCAAATTTAACAAAAAAACACCCATTACTTAGTAAGTACCTATTCCGTATGTAAAATATACTGTTTCATGACACTAAGAAGGAAATAACTGAACAAATACACCACTTCTACCACAATATCGGTCCCCATTTTCACCATGAAAAATGGTATAAAACTACAACCGGTACACTTATCGGGAGTCAATGAACTACATACATTTAGCAATGGAAAATAATGTTAAATTTTTGGAAGTCAAGAAAACAATCGCTACAGATTTAACCACAGATTAAACTTGAATTTTTTTACAAACTTATCTTTGCGGTTCTTAAATAACTCAGGCTTTCGCTTTACCATATAAATTCTTCTTTGACAACGGTATTTTTAAATTATTCAACTTAAAAAACTATTATTTCCAAAAGTATCAGCTGATTTACGTCAAACGTACTATATTTACTCTGTGGTTATACATCGTGACCCATAGACAATTTTTTTTTCAAAGTCGAGGTCTAAACCATAGACATTTTTTTTTTCGTTTTGGCAGTCGGTAAGTTGAGCCAATCCAACTGAGAAATAGTGGCTTCGCACTAGTGTACAGCAGTAACGCCATCTTCCGTCGAGTAGCAGAATTAAAACATCACAAAGGGTTTCAAATGGTTTAGCGCCCACTAGTGTACAGTATTAAAACTAGTAATTTTCACAATATAACCTATAAAATGACTTTTAACATGCTTTACAGAACGTAAATTGCATTCGTTTGCATGTAATCACATGGATAATGTTAACATCTAGCTATAGGTATGCGTTTCAACTCTAAAATCACATTAGGAACTGAGGTACAGACACAGACGTAAAATGGAGACTATTTGATTTTTGACACACTTAAAGAAAGAAAACGTGGAGAAACCAAATACCATAAGATAAAAGATCTAAATACCTACAATTTGGTACCTAATTTGTTGCAGTAGCCATAATACAAACGGAGATATCTTCGAAAAAAAAATATCACGTACAGTTCAATTTGGCTTCTACGTTTAAACCCAATTGTAGATAGTATTTTATAAAAAAAAATAGAATTGTAGACAACTTTTATTGCAATCTTACTATCTTTATGCGCTTCAACTCTAAAGTTGCGTGAGAAACGGATATATATATCAAACAACATTTCATGTTCATCTAGATGTTGAATCTAAGTTTTTACCAAATTAGAGATCATAGATTGTTTTTAAATTTTCATCATTGATAGCCTTTTTCAATACCTTTCTTTTGGTATGCGTTTTATTCATAAAGGTCAATCAGGACAGAAGATACAGGTCTTTCGTCTCAGCAGAATTTCTGAGAATATTTAAATTTTAGCATATTAATAGTTCACAGACATAAAAAAACTGCATATTATTTGATAGAAGATCTAAATACCTACAATTTGGTACCTAATTTGTTAAAAAAGTCGTATTACAAACGGAGATATAGTCAAAACAATAATTCACGTACAGTTCAATATGGCTTCTACGTTTTAAACCACTCGTAGATCATATAAAAAAAAAAAAAAACGAACTGAGGATAGTTTTTGTCTCTATCTTACTATCTTTATGCAAATTCAAATCTAAAGTTGCATGAGAAACGGATATATATATCAAAGAACATTTCATGTTCAGCTAGATGTTGCATCTAAGTTTTTACCAACTTAGAGATTATAGATTTTTTTATTTTTTTTATCATCTGTAGTGTTTTTGAATACTTTTATTTTGGTATGCGGTTCATTTATAAAGGTCGATCAGGAGTGGAGATACAGCTGAAACAAAATTCACCATCACCTATACATCAAGCCGAGCATACAATTTAATTTTTAACCTACTTGAAGATCATAAATATTTTTTAATTTTTTATCAGCTGTAGCCTGTTTAAATACCTTTCGTTTGGTATGCGTTTCATTCATAAAGGTCGATCAGGAGGGGAGATACAGCTGAAACAAAATTCACCATCACCTATACATCAAGTCGAGCATACAATTTAATTTTTTACCTACTTGGAGATCATAAATATTTTTTATTTTTTTATCAGCTATAGCCTGTTTTAATACCTTTCTTTTGGTATGCGTTTCATTCATAAAGGTCGATCAGGAGGGGAGATACAGCTGAAACAAAATTCACCATCACCTATACATTTAGCCGAGCATACAATTTAATTTTTAACCTACTTGGAGATCATAAATATTTTTTATTTTTTTATCAGCTGTAGCCTGTTTAAATACCTTTCGTTTGGTATGCGTTTCATTCATAAAGGTCGATCAGGAGGGGAGATACAGCTGAAACAAAATTCACCATCACCTATACATCAAGTCGAGCATACAATTAAATTTTTTACCTACTTGGAGATCATAAATATTTTTTATTTTTTTATCAGCTGTAGCCTGTTTGAACACCTTTCTTTTGGTATGCGTTTCATTCATAAAGGTCGATCAGGAGTGGAGATACAGCTGAAACAAAACTCACCATCACCTATACATCAAGTCGAGCATACAATTTAATTTTTTACCTACTTGGAGATCATAAATATTTTTTGTTTTTTTATCAGCTATAGCCTGTTTTAATACCTTTCTTTTGGTATGCGTTTCATTCATAAAGGTCGATCAGGAGGGGAGATACAGCTGAAACAAAATTCACCATCACCTATACATTTAGCCGAGCATACAATTTAATTTTTAACCTACTTGGAGATCATAAATATTTTTTGTTTTTTTATCAGCTGTAGCCTGTTTTAATACCTTTCTTTTGGTATGCGTTTCATTCATAAAGGTCGATCAGGAGTGGAGATACAGCTGAAACAAAACTCACCATCACCTATACATCAAGTCGAGCATACAATTTAATTTTTTACCTACTTGGAGATCATAAATATTTTTTGTTTTTTTATCAGCTGTAGCCTGTTTTAATACCTTTCTTTTGGTATGCGTTTCATTCATAAAGGTCGATCAGGAGGGGAGATACAGCTGAAACAAAATTCACCATCACCTATACATCAAGTCGAGCATACAATTAAATTTTTTACCTACTTGGAGATCATAAATATTTTTTATTTTTTTATCAGCTGTAGCCTGTTTGAACACCTTTCTTTTGGTATGCGTTTCATTCATGAAGGTCGATCAGGAGTGGAGATACAGCTGAAACAAAACTCACCATCACCTATACATCAAGTCGAGCATACAATTTATTTTTTTACCTACTTGGAGATCATAAATATTTTTTATTTTTTTATCAGCTGTAGCCTGTTTAAATACCTTTCGTTTGGTATGCGTTTCATTCATAAAGGTCGATCAGGAGGGGAGATACAGCTGAAACAAAATTCACCATCACCTATACATCAAGTCGAGCATACAATTAAATTTTTTACCTACTTGGAGATCATAAATATTTTTTATTTTTTTATCAGCTGTAGCCTGTTTGAACACCTTTCTTTTGGTATGCGTTTCATTCATAAAGGTCGATCAGGAGTGGAGATACAGCTGAAACAAAACTCACCATCACCTATACATCAAGTCGAGCATACAATTTAATTTTTTACCTACTTGGAGATCATAAATATTTTTTGTTTTTTTATCAGCTGTAGCCTGTTTTAATACCTTTCTTTTGGTATGCGTTTCATTCATAAAGGTCGATCAGGAGGGGAGATACAGCTGAAACAAAATTCACCATCACCTATACATTTAGCCGAGCATACAATTTAATTTTTAACCTACTTGGAGATCATAAATATTTTTTGTTTTTTTATCAGCTGTAGCCTGTTTTAATACCTTTCTTTTGGTATGCGTTTCATTCATAAAGGTCGATCAGGAGTGGAGATACAGCTGAAACAAAACTCACCATCACCTATACATCAAGTCGAGCATACAATTTAATTTTTAACCTACTTGGAGATCATAAATATTTTTTATTTTTTTATCAGCTGTAGCCTGTTTTAATACCTTCCTTTTGGTATGCGTTTCATTCATAAAGGTCGATCAGGAGGGGAGATACAGCTGAAACAAAATTCACCATCACCTATACATTTAGCCGAGCATACAATTTAATTTTTAACCTACTTGGAGATCATAAATATTTTTTAATTTTTTATTAGCTGTAGCCTGTTTAAATACCTTTCTTTTGGTATGCGTTTCATTCATAAAGGTCGATCAGGAGGGGAGATACAGCTGAAACAAAATTCACCATCACCTATACATCAAGCCGAGCATACAATTTAATTTTTAACCTACTTGGAGATCATAAATATTTTTTGTTTTTTTATCAACTGTAACCTGTTTTAATACCTTTCGTTTAGTATGCGTTTTATTCATAAAGGTCGATCAGGAGGGGAGATACAGCTGAAACAAAATTCACCATCACCTATACATTTAGCCGAGCATACAATTTAATTTTTAACCTACTTGGAGATCATAAATATTTTATATTTTTTTATCAGCTGTAGCCTGTTTTAATACCTTTCTTTTGGTATGCGTTTCATTCATAAAGGTCGATCAGGAGGGGAGATACAGCTGAAACAAAATTCACCATCACCTATACATCAAGCCGAGCATACAATTTAATTTTTAACCTACTTGGAGATCATAAATATTTTTTGTTTTTTTATCAACTGTAGCCTGTTTTAATACCTTTCTTTTGGTATGCGTTTCATTCATAAAGGTCGATCAGGAGGGGAGATACAGCTGAAACAAAATTCACCATCACCTATACATCAAGTCGAGCATACAATTTAATTTTTAACCTACTTGGAGATCATAAATATTTTTTATTTTTTTATCAGCTGTAGCCTGTTTTAATACCTTTCTTTTGGTATACGTTTCATTCATAAAGGTTGATCAGGAGGGGAGATACAGCTGAAACAAAATTCACCATCACCTATACATCAAGTCGAGCATACAATTAAATTTTTTACCTACTTGGAGATCATAAATATTTTTTGTTTTTTTATCAGCTGTAGCCTGTTTTAATACCTTTCTTTTGGTATGCGTTTCATTCATAAAGGTCGATCAGGAGGGGAGATACAGCTGAAACAAAACTCACCATCACCTATACATCAAGTCGAGCATACAATTTAATTTTTTACCTACTTGGAGATCATAAATTTTTTTTATTTTTTTATCAGCTGTAGCCTGTTTTAATACCTTTTTTTTGGTATGCGTTTCATTCATAAAGGTCGATCAGGAGTGGAGATACAGCTAAAACAAAACTCACCATCACCTATACATCAAGTCGAGCATACAATTTAATTTTTTACCTACTTGGAGATCATAAATATTTTTTATTTTTTTATCAGTTGTAGCCTGTTTAAATACTGTTTGTGTGGTATGCGTTTCATTCATAAAGGTTGATCAGGAGGGGAGATACAGCTGAAACAAAACTCACCATCACCTATACTTTAAGCCGAGCATAAAAATATTTTTTTCGCCTACTCAGAGATCATAGATTTTTTTATTTTTTTTATCGTTGTTAGCCTTTCTGAATACCTTCCTTTTGGTATGCGTTTCATTCATAAAGGTCGATCAGGAGGGGAGATACAGCTGAAACAAAATTCACCATCACCTATACATTTAGCCGAGCATACAATTTAATTTTTAACCTACTTGGAGATCATAAATATTTTTTAATTTTTTATTAGCTGTAGCCTGTTTTAATACCTTTCTTTTGGTATGCGTTTCATTCATAAAGGTCGATCAGGAGGGGAGATACAGCTGAAACAAAATTCACCATCACCTATACATCAAGCCGAGCATACAATTTAATTTTTAACCTACTTGGAGATCATAAATATTTTTTGTTTTTTTATCAACTGTAACCTGTTTTAATACCTTTCGTTTAGTATGCGTTTTATTCATAAAGGTCGATCAGGAGGGGAGATACAGCTGAAACAAAATTCACCATCACCTATACATTTAGCCGAGCATACAATTTAATTTTTAACCTACTTGGAGATCATAAATATTTTATATTTTTTTATCAGCTGTAGCCTGTTTTAATACCTTTCTTTTGGTATGCGTTTCATTCATAAAGGTCGATCAGGAGGGGAGATACAGCTGAAACAAAATTCACCATCACCTATACATCAAGCCGAGCATACAATTTAATTTTTAACCTACTTGGAGATCATAAATATTTTTTGTTTTTTTATCAACTGTAGCCTGTTTTAATACCTTTCTTTTGGTATGCGTTTCATTCATAAAGGTCGATCAGGAGGGGAGATACAGCTGAAACAAAATTCACCATCACCTATACATCAAGTCGAGCATACAATTTAATTTTTAACCTACTTGGAGATCATAAATATTTTTTATTTTTTTATCAGCTGTAGCCTGTTTTAATACCTTTCTTTTGGTATACGTTTCATTCATAAAGGTTGATCAGGAGGGGAGATACAGCTGAAACAAAATTCACCATCACCTATACATCAAGTCGAGCATACAATTAAATTTTTTACCTACTTGGAGATCATAAATATTTTTTGTTTTTTTATCAGCTGTAGCCTGTTTTAATACCTTTCTTTTGGTATGCGTTTCATTCATAAAGGTCGATCAGGAGGGGAGATACAGCTGAAACAAAACTCACCATCACCTATACATCAAGTCGAGCATACAATTTAATTTTTTACCTACTTGGAGATCATAAATTTTTTTATTTTTTTATCAGCTGTAGCCTGTTTTAATACCTTTTTTTTGGTATGCGTTTCATTCATAAAGGTCGATCAGGAGTGGAGATACAGCTAAAACAAAACTCACCATCACCTATACATCAAGTCGAGCATACAATTTAATTTTTTACCTACTTGGAGATCATAAATATTTTTTATTTTTTTATCAGTTGTAGCCTGTTTAAATACTGTTTGTGTGGTATGCGTTTCATTCATAAAGGTTGATCAGGAGGGGAGATACAGCTGAAACAAAACTCACCATCACCTATACTTTAAGCCGAGCATAAAAATATTTTTTTCGCCTACTCAGAGATCATAGATTTTTTTATTTTTTTTATCGTTGTTAGCCTTTCTGAATACCTTTCTTTTGGTATGCGTTTCATTTATAAAGGTCGATCAGGAAAGGAGATACAGGTCTTTCATCTTAGCAGTATTTCTGAGAATATTTAAATTTTAGCATAGTAATAGTTCACAAACATGGAGAAACCGCATATCATTGGATAGATAACGTCAATACCAACCGTTTGGTACCTTGGTCTTTAGCTATAAAGGAAACGAAATTATGGTCAATTTAAAATAATG